>JAUIMM010000116.1:0-1200000 GCA_031769625.1 Taudactylus pleione
GCACACACCCCTGTGCCAGCTCTTCTAAGTCTGTCAACTCCAATGACACAGGGGTGGGACCCCCACCTGTCCCCCTTGCATGCCTAGCCCTGTCGGCAAGTTTTTGCTTGAGACGATATTTGAAGTCTGCCCATCTGTGGAATGAAATTGGAACCATTATCCTTTTTTTTACAATGGGGTTTGTTTATAGGATGGGAAAGTGTTTACTTACCGCCGTTTGACATCCCGGGCTAGACGGACATAATCACCCACCCTATTGACAGCAACGGCGACCTCCTCCCACATTCTCCACTTCTGGCTTTGGCTCATATTCCTGGCTGGCTGGGGCAGGATGTCAACGCACTTCTGGATCAAAACCTCCATCTCCTTGCTTGTGAAATGTGGCTGCCTTTTTTTTTTGGCAGCTTTGGCGGGTTGACTGGGGCCAGCAGTCTCTTCCATGTCTTCCTCCTCACCTATTTGGGTAAATATGCAGATTTAGCCACTTCACAACTTGCACAATATTATGTTTTAAAAGAATCATTGAGACAAAATGCATGAAGGCCTTACCGCCGGATTTTTGGCCATTGTTTCCCTGGTCTGAAGCCATGTCTCTGCTTCCAGAATGAAATCAACCAGAAATTAAATGTGATTTCGTGACGTATTTATACATGCGTCCTTAGTTTGCGGCCGCATCATTGATTGTGCGTCCCTATGATTCATCCTTAATTTGTGCGGGAAAATAAACACTATTTATGGCTTGGTGTGTGTGGAGTCGAGGTTGCGTTGTTGGATTGTTGGCGGTTAAGTTGGTTGGATTTGGTTGTTTGCGGTTGGAGGATTTGGCGGTGTTTGTATATTTTTGGTTTTGCTCCAGTTGTTTTGTTTTTCCGTTCGCAGTTTTTTGGGGGGTTTTTTGCCCTCGTTTCCTGATTTAGTAAGTTTTGTGCTGTCTAATTTGTGGCCAATTGGTGTCTACTTCTTGTTTTTTGTTTTTTATATTTTTTTTTACACTAATTTCATCTATTTTAGTTTGTTTTGGCTTTCGGACCCAAAGACCTTTTTGTTGGAAATCTTATATATTCGATTTTGGTAAGTCCATTATTTTTCTTGCATTTGCGAACAAATTAACGCATTTTTGACTGTTGGTGTAGTGACTTGCATTTGCGAACTAATTAACGCATTTTTGACTGTTGGTGTAGTGACTTGCATTTGCGAACTAATTGACGCATTTTTCGAGGCTTATTCATCATGTAAACCAGTTTTTCTTTTCCCTTTTACATTTTGGAGGTCCATTTGACCCCTATTTGACGTACGGTGTGCAATGTCGTTTTCATCGATGGCCAAATGTGTGTTTCGCCTATTTTATGTGTTGGCTTGCACCAATTTGACAAACATAAAATCACCCTCTAAATTTTTGATGTCTCATTTTTGGCTTTTTTACAGTTTCTACGTATCATGACAATACCCCGGCATGTAAGCAGCTATGGATGGTATCATAAAGCTAAGTTGTTTTATGTTACTTTTGGGGTGGCTCAAAAGCCTTACATTGTAAACTTTGAATTTCAGGTAGATCTGGGGCGAATTGTTCTGGCCCTGCTCCCGGAAGACGACCAACCTCAAACTCGTCCCAGGCGTAGGCATCGTAGGCATGCAAGGCCCCAGATATTTCGAACACGTGTCACCCTTTTTGGAATGCCCGATGATGAGGTTTTAAGACGCTACCGTCTACCTCCCAAAATCATCATAGACACTCTCTCATTAATAGAAAGTGATCTTGAGCGGCAAATTGACAGTCCAACAGCAATACCACCACTGACGCAATTTATGGCGGTGTTACATTTCTGTGCCTCAGGATCGTTTCAAACAACGGTGGGAATAGTGGCGGGCATCTCCCAATCCTCCTTTTCCCGGATCCTGAGGGCAGTGATGGAGGCACTTTTCAAGCACCTCCATCATTTTATTAAAATGCCTTTGGATATGGGTGCCCTTAGTGTGGCCAAGGCCAATTTTTACCAAATAGCTGGCTTCCCACACATCATAGGGGTTGTGGATGGTACTCACATACCACTTCAGCCTCCAGCACGGCTGGAGGCAATATTTAGAAACCGTAAACACTATCACTCCCTGAATGTAATGGTGGTATGTGATGCCTCCCTCCAGATCCTGTCCCTGAATGCTAAATTACCAGGAAGTGCTCATGACTCCTTCGTCATCCGGCAATCAGGGATATGGCAGAAATTAACCAACCTACAAGCTGGTGATGCGTGGCTTCTGGGTAAGTGGAGACCTTTAGTACATAACAATGTTAAGCTTGATACACAGTGTTCCTGATGTTGTCTATTTTTTTTCACAGGAGACAGTGGATACCCTTGCATGTCCTGGCTGCTCACTCCTTATTTGGCTCCCACACCAGGGCCACAAAGTGCATATAATTCCGCACTTACAGCCACCAGGCAAGTGGTGGAGCGCTGTATCGGCCTTTTAAAAGGCCGATTCAGATGCCTCCACCGCTCTGGTGGCGAGCTCATGTATGTGCCGGATATGGTGTCTAAAATTGTGGTCCTGTGTGGGATATTTCACAACATTGCCATAAGGAGTGGTGTCCCAATGCAGCCAGAGGATGCCTTACCTGAGGATGGCCCCCCCGAGGTTGGTCGGAGGTCAGTATGTGGGGGGGCCATACGCGATGATGTGGTGGCCAGATTTTTTAGGTAAGTTGTAACAAAACTACAGTGTTTATACCTAATGTGTTTGTGTTTGTTTGCGAACATCTAATTTTGTGTTTTTTTTCTCACCATCTTCTGTTTGTTCACATAATCTTTGGCACTCCAACGCTCACTACTTCCTGCTACCCTTACCAAACCTGGATCTGGTCCTTTAGGGCATATATTCTGGAACCCATATCGCAACGCCATGTTTGTGGAATCATGTTGCCATGGTCCTTCGTCAACCAGTTCTTGATTTTTAGTTTTTATTTAATTATTTCTTGGTATGTGTTGTATTTGAATTTATCACTGTGTTATTTTTTTGGGAGTGACCACTTTGTTTTCTCTGTTATGTTGTGAATAAATGTTTGGAGAGTGAAATGGTCTTCCTTTTTTGGGACGTTAACAGCAAGTGTAACCAGGTTAACACAAGTTAAATTTGACTAAGGGGTAATCCAGTACTGACGCCAGTTGAGCTAAACTGAAATATGTTTTCAGCTTCCCAACCCACACCAAAAGGAAGCCTGGCCCAACCTTGGGATTTGTAAGATTGGCCTAAGCAGCTTGCGCACCAACTAGGAACCTGTAAAATGTAGAAATATGTAATTGACACTACACCCAAATAGGGAAATGACATTGTTACTGTTATGTGTTTCTTGTGTCTGTTTGACATACAAAGACAAAACACAATCTAACTTTTAAAAAAGGGAAATCCTTGCAGGAACAGTCTACTTATGTCATGCTAAACTATCTTGGTTTTGGATGTAAAAAATGAGCCAGAACGTATATTTGTCTGAAAAAATTTATTTGGAAACGTTAACAAAAATAAAAAAACTACTGCCGAAGGAGGCCAGACAGCCGGTCGAGGCCCACCAGAATGCCAATTACATGTTGGCGCATCTGGCCCACACAATCCGCCACCTCTTGCTGACGCCTCTGTTCCTCTGTGGGTGAGAAAAGTGTGTGGGTTAATACAACAATAGGGAATCCACAATAAAAAAAAAAAAAAACAACGAAATCACTCCTAAACCTAAAAAAAACAAAAAAAAAAAGGGGGGGCTGCCAAAAATACAAGGCCTATGTACAAATTCCCACAGGTGTGATATGTGTATGTTGAAATCACCAGGAAGAGGTAAAGGCAAACTGCAAAATCACCAAAAGTCAAGCCACAAAAACACAAAGAAAGGCACGACACATGATTACATACAAACAGTTTGTGCTTTAAAAAAAATAAAAATAAAAACATACCGGGAGCCAAAACGGGAGCTCCGGAAATGCCTCCATGATCCTCCTCGGAGGATCCGTCATTCCCCAAAGAATGGGGAGGAGTTATGATGGACTCCGGGGAGGGGGTAATTGGAAGAGGGGTGGGTGGAGGAGAGGGGGAAGTGGGACGGAGGGGAAGGAGGCCCGACATTTCCGGGAGAGGGTCTGGGAAGGATGGGGAGGAGTGGGGAATAGGGGAAAGATTTGGGGTGGAGTGTTGGCTGGGGGTTGGGGATAGTGGCCGGGAACGCCGTCTGGACGGACGGTGACGGCGGAGTCTTGGCTGTCCCCCTAAAATATGTCAACGAAATTGCGGTTAGTTTATGGACAAATCCGGGGACCAAAACTAAAAAAAACAAAAAAAACAAAAGATAAGCCAAATAGGAGTAGAATGAATAAATCAGAAAGAGAGGGAAAACATGCACACGCAGATATGAGTACAAATAAGAAATAGGACAGACAGGAAAACATGCACACGCAGATATGAGTACAAATAAGAAATAGGACAGACAGGAAAACATGCACACGCAGATATGAGTACAAATAAGAAATCGGACAGACAGGAAAACATGCACACGCAGATATGAGTACAAATAATAAATCGGACAGACAGGAAAACATGCACACGCAGATATGAGTACAAATAAGAAATAGGACAGACAGGAAAACATGCACACGCAGTTTGCCCCACAAACACAAACATTAAAACCACAATACATAACACTTACTTTCCAGGATCTGCATGCGAAAGCATGCCAGCAAGCGGGGCGTTCGCCGTTGCAGGTCGGACCACCTGCGCTCCAGCTGCCCGATGTTGCGGCGTGAGCCGAAGGACCGCAGGCGGGACCGTGCCTCCGCATACGCGGAGCGCTTCTGCCGGTTGGTCATGGGTTGAGGTTGGCTGGTGATCCGGCGATCCATGACCTCCGTAAGCACCAGCAGCTCGCGCCTGGTGAATGCGGAGGCTCTCATGATGGCAATGGTGTTTTTCTTAAAAAACATTTTTGATAAAGTGTGTAAAAATTTACTGATTGGCTAATGTATTTTGAAAATTAACAGGAGCAATTTTATTGGTTAGTGTATGAGTCATGTGTTCGACAGGGCCAGAAATCTCTGGAGAGTTATGATAGGCTTGATGCAGTGACATGCGTAAGCAAATTTAAATAAAGAAATGAACCCAGAGAAATATGCGGGGATCCACAGCAATAGAACAATTGTTTAATTGTGGTTCACATGTTTTTGGAACAATAAAAGCGAATGTTTCATCCGTACGTATTCTGCGGGTAAACACAAACACGGACAAGAGTAAAGTTTCTTGCATTGTGTTGAAAAAAAACAAACAATTCAGCTAATTGATACATTGATTGGCATGATACGATTGATGGAGGTAGGCAGAATAAAGGAGCAAAATCGACATCTGACAAGGCCACTTCCTGTTTATACTTGTGCGTGCGTTCCTTTCAAGCCATTTCGGGGATGTACGCTCGCTATTTCGTACGCTCGTTAGTTAGAGGAGGGGTCGTCAGAGTTTAGGGAGGAATTTTAGATGCGAACGAAAATACGAGCGAGCCATTGAATTTAAATATTTTTGTACGTACGCCTAACGTACGTGCGCCCGCTTGCGAGTGTGTCTGAATAAGGGCCTTAGTTCTTAATATCACCTGGGTGACATTATTACTATTTGTCAACATAGTCCCTGATAACACCTGGGTGACATTTATACTTTTTGTCATCTTAGTCACTAAAAACCCCTGGGTGACATTAATACTGTCACCTTAGTCCCTAATAACACCTGGGTGACATGAAAACTATTTTTCATCTTAGTACTTAATACCAACAAGGTGACATTAATACTACTTGTCATCTTAGTCCTTAAAAACACCTGGGTGACACTAATACTGTCATCTTAGTCGAAAAAACACCTGGGTGATATTAATACTATTTGTCATCGTAGTCCGTAATAACATCTGGGTGACATTAATACTATTTATCATCTTAGTCCTTAATAACACCTGGGTGACATTAATACAATTTGTCATCGTAGTCCCTGATAACACCTGGGTGACATTAATACTTTTTGTCATCTTAGTCCCTAAAAACACCTGGGTGACATTAATACTGTTACCTTAGTCCCTAATAACACCTGGGTGACATTAAAACTATTTGTCATCTTAGTAACTAAAAACACCTGAGTGACAGTAGGTCGATTAATCATCTTAGTACTTAATAACAACAAGGTGACATTAATACTATTTGTCATCTTAGTCCTTAATAACACCTGGGTGACATTAACTTTATTTGTCATCTTAGTACTTAATAACGCCTGGGTGATATTAATACTATTTGTCATCTTAGTCCTTAATAACAAATCGGTGACATTAGTACTATTTGTCATCTTAGTCCTTAATAACACATGGGGGACATTAATACTATTTGTCATCTTAGTCCTTAATAACACCTAGGTGACTTTAAACTATTTGTCATCTTAGTCCACTTATAACACATGGGAGACATTTATACTATTTATCATCTTAGTCCCCTAAACACACCTGGGTGACATTCATGCTATTTGTCATATTAGCCCCTACAAACACCTGGGGAACATTAGTAATATTTGTCATCTTATTACTTAATAACACCTGGGTGACATTAATACTATTTGTTACATTAGTTCTTAACAACACCTGGGTAACATTAATACTTTTTGTCATTTTAGTCCCTAAAAACTCCTAGGTGACATTAATACTGTCATCTTAGTCCCTAATAACACCTTGGTGACATTAATACTATTTGTCATCTTAGTCTCCTAATAGAACCTGGATGACATTAAAACTGTTTGACATTTTAGTCCCTAAAAACACCTGGTGACATTAATTCTATTCATCATCTTAGTCTTTACTAACAATTATGTGACATTAATACTATTTGTCATCTTAGTCATTAATAACACCTGGGTGACATTAGTACTATTTGTCATTTTAGTTCTTAATAAACCTGGGTTACATTAATGATATTTGTCATCTCAGTCACTAAAAACACCTGGTTGACATTAAAATTATTTGTCATCTAATTCCCCTAATAAAACCTGTGACATCAATACTATTTTTTATCTTAGTCCTTAATAACACCTTGGTGACATTAATACTATTTGTCATCTTAGTCCTTAATAATACATAGGTGAATTTAATACTATTTGTCTTTTCAGTACTTAGTATTAATGTCACATACTTGTTATTAACAACTTAGATGACAAATAATAACAAGTAGGAGAAATTAATACTATTTGTCATCTTAGTTGTTAATAACACCAGGGTGACATTAATACTATTTGTCATCTTAGTCCTTAATAACACCTGGGTGACATTAATACTTTTGATATCTTAGTAACTAATAATTTCTGGGTGACTTTAATACTATTTGTCATACTAATCCCTAATGACACCTGGGTGACATTTATACTATTTGTCATCTTAGTTCCTACGAACACCTGGGTGACATTAATACTATTTGTCATTTTAGTTCTTAATAACACATGGGTGACATTAATACTATTTATCATCTTAGTCCCCTAAACACACCCACACCTGGTTGACATTAAAACTATTTGTCATCTTAGTCCCTTACTAACACCTGGGTGACATTAATACTATTTTTCATGTTAGTCCCTAAAAGCACCTGGGTGACATTAAGACTATTTATTATTGTAGTCCCCAATAACACCTGGGAGACATTAATACATTTTGTCATCTTAGTACCTAAAATCCCCTGGGTGGCATTGATGCTGTCATCTTATTCCCTAATAATACCTGGGTGACATTAAAACTATGTAACATCTTAGCCCCAAAAAAGATCTATGACTTTAAAACTATTCATCATCTTAGTTCTTAATAACAACTAGGTGACATTAATACTATTTTACATCTTATTCCTTAATTACACCTGAGTGACATTAATACTATTTATCATCTTAGACCTTAATAACACATCGGTGACATTAGTACTATTTGTCATCTTAGTCCTTAATAACATCTGGGTGACATTAATACTGTCATCTCAGTCCAAAAAATACCTGGGTGACATTAATACTATTCATCATCTTAGTTCTTTATAAAAACTAGGTCACATTAATACTATTTGTCATCTTAGTCTTTAATAACTGCTGAGTGATATTAATACTATTTATCATCTTAGTCTGTAATAACATCTGGGTGACATTAATACTATTTATCATCTTAGTTCTTAATATCACCTGGGTGACATTATTACTATTTGTCAACGTAGTCCTTGATAACACCTGGGTGACATTTATACTTTTTGTCATCTTAGTCACTAAAAACCCCTGGGTGACATTAATACTGTCACCGTAGTCCCTAATAACACCTGGGTGACATTAAAACTCTTTTTCATCTTAGTACTTAATAACAACAAGGTGACATTAATACTACTTGTTATCCTAGACCTTAGTAACACATCGGTGACATTAGTATCATTTGTTATGTGAGTCCTTAATAACTCCTGCGTGACATTAATACTGTTTGTCATCTT
This sequence comes from Taudactylus pleione, assembly GCA_031769625.1. Classification (NCBI taxonomy): domain Eukaryota; kingdom Metazoa; phylum Chordata; class Amphibia; order Anura; family Myobatrachidae; genus Taudactylus; species Taudactylus pleione. The sequence continues at coordinate 8,499 of JAUIMM010000116.1, forward strand.
AGTCCTTAATAATACATAGGTGAATTTAATACTATTTGTCTTCTTAGTACTTAGTATTAATGCCACCTACTTGTTATTAACAACTTAGATGACAAATAATAACAAGTAGGAGAAATTAATACTATTTGTCATCTTAGTCATTAATAACACCAGGGTGACATTAATACTATTTGTCATCTTAGTCCTTAATAACACCTGGGTGACATTAATACTTTTGATATCTTAGTATTTAATAATTCCTGGGTGACTTTAATACTATTTGTTATACTAATCCCTAATGACACCTGGATGACATTTATACTATTTGTCATCTTAGTCCCTACAAACACCTGGGTGACATTAATACTATTTGTCATCTTAGTTCTTAATAACACATGGGTGACATTAATACTATTTATCATCTTAGTCCCCTAAACACACCCACACCTGGGTAACATTAATATTATTTGTCATCTTAGTCCCTTACTAACACCTGGGTGACATTAATACTATTTTTCATGTTAGTCCCTAAAAGCACCTGGGTGACATTAAGACTATTTATTATTGTAGTCCCTAATAACACCTAGGAGACATTAAAACATTTTGTCATCTTAGTCCTTAAAATCACCAGGGTGGCATTGATGCTGTCATCTTATTCAGTAATAATACCTGGGTGACATTAAAACTATGTATCATCTTAGCCCCAAAACAGATCTATGACATTAAAACCATTCATCATCTTAGTTCTTAATAACAACTTGGTGACATTAATACTATTTTTCATCTTATTCCTTAATTACACCTGAGTGACATTAATACTATTTATCATCTTAGACCTTAAAAACACATCGGTGACATTAGTACTATTTGTCATCTTAGTCCTTAATAACATCTGGGTGACATTAATACTGTCATCTTAGTTCAAAAAATACCTGGGTGACATTAATACTATTCATCATCTTCGTTCTTAATAACAACAAGGTGACATTAATACTACTTGTCATCCTAGACCTTAATAACACATCGGTAACATTGGTACCATTTGTTATGTGAGTCCTTAATAACACCTGGGTGACACTAATACTGTCATCTTAGTCGAAAAAACACCTGGGTGACATTAATACTATTCATCATCTTCGTTCTTAATAAAAACTAGATGACATTAATACTATTTGTCATCTTAGTCCTTAATAACACCTGGGTGATATTAATACTATTTGTCATCATAGTCCATAATAACATCTGGGTGACATTAATACTATTTATCATCTTAGTCCTTAATAACACCTGGGTGACATTAATACTATTTGTCATCGTATTCGCTGATAACACCTGGGTGAGATTAATACTTTAGTCGTCTTAGTCCCTAAAAACACCTGGGTGACTTTAATACTGTTACCTTAGTCCCTAGTAACACCTGGGTGACATTAAAACTATTTGTCATCTTAGTCCCTAAAAACACCTGGGTGACAGTAGTACGATTAATCATCTTAGTACTTAATAACAACAAGGTGACATTAATACTATTTGTCATCTTAGTCCTTAATAACACCTGGGTGACATTAATTTTATTTGTCATCTTAGTCCGTAATAACACCTGGCTGACATTAATACTATTTGTCATCTTAGTCCTTAATAACAAATCGGTGAAATTAGTACTATTTGTCATCTTAATCCTTAATAACACATGGGGGACATTAATACTATTTGTCATCTTTGTCCTTAATAACACCTGTGTGACTTTAAACTATTTGTCATCTTAGTCCATTATAACACATGGGAGACATTTATAGTATTTATCATCTTAGTCCCCTAAACACACCTGGGTGACATTCATGCTATTTGTCATTTTAGACCCTACAAACACCTGGGGAACATTAGTACTATTTGTCATCTTATTACTTAATAACACCTGGGTGACATTAACACTATTTGTTACATTAGTTCTTAACAATACCTGGGTAACATTAATACTTTTTGTCATTTTAGTCCCTAAAAACTCCTGGGTGACATTAATACTGTCATCTTAGTCCCTAATAACACGTTGGTGACATTAATACTATTTGTCATCTTAGTCCCCTAATAAAACCTGGATGACATTAAAACTGTTTGTCGTTTTAGTCCCTAAAAACACTTGGTTGACATTAATACTATTCATCATCTTAGTCTTTACTAACAATTATGTGACATTAATACTATTTGTTATCTTATTCATTAATAACACCTGGGTGACATTAGTACTATTTGTCATTTTAGTTCTTAATAAACCTGGGTTACATTAATGATATTTGTCATCTAAGTCACTAAAAACACCTGGTTGACATTAATATTATTTGTCATCTAATTCCCCTAATAAAACCTGTGACATTAATACTATTTTTTATCTTAGTCCTTAATAACACCTGGCTGACATTAATACTGTTTGTCATCTTAGTCCTTAATAATACATAGGTGAATTTAATACTATTTGTCTTCTTAGTACTTAGTATTAAAGTCACCTATTTGTTATTAACAACTTAGATGACAAATAATAACAAGTAGGATAAATTAATACTATTTGTCATCTTAGTCATTAATAACACCAGGGTGACATTAATACTATTTGTCATATTAGTCCTTAATAACACCTGGGTGACATTAATACTTTTGATATCTTAGTATTTAATAATTCCTGGGTGACTTTAATACTATTTGTCATACTAATCCCTAATGACACCTGGGTGACATTTATACTATTTGTCTTCTTAGTCCCTATGAACACCTGGGTGACATTAATACTATTTGTCATCTTATTTCTTAATAACACATGGGTGACATTAATACTATTTATCATCTTAGTCCCCTAAACACACCCACACCTGGGTGACATTAATACTATTTGTCATCTTAGTCCCTTACTAACACCTGGGTGATATTAGGACTATTTTTCATGTTAGTCCCTAAAAGCACCTGGGTGACATTAAGACTATTTTTTATTGTAGTCCCTAATAACACCTGGGATACATTACTAAATTTTGTCATGTTAGTCCCTAAAATCCCCTGGGTGGCATTGATGCTGTCATCTTATTCCCTAATAATACCTGGGTGACATTAAAACTAGGGGTGAGCGGGTTCGGTTTTACTCGGATTTACTCAGATCTTTAAACGGCATTTTATTGGCTATCGCCTATCATGTGTTTTGGATAGCCAATATAATAAATCCGAATTTGCGGTAAAGTGGCGATAAGAACCGAGTAAATCCGAGTAAAACCGAACCCGCTCACCCCTAATTAAAACTATGTATCATCTTAGCCCCAAAAAAGATCTATGACATTAAAACTATTCATCATCTTAGTTCTTAATAACAACTAGGTGACATTAATACTATTTGTCATCTTATTCCTTAATTACACCTGAATGACATTAATACTATTTATAATCTTAGACCTTAATAACACATCGGTGACATTAGTACTATTTGTCATCTTAGTCCTTAATAACATCTGGGTGACATTAATACTATCATCTTAGTCCAAAAAATTCCTGGGTGACATTAATACTATTCATCATCTTAGTTCTTAATAAAAACTAAGTGACATTATTACTATTTGTCATCTTAGTCCTTAATAATAGCTGAGTGATATTAATACTATTTATCATCTTAGTCCGTAATAACATCTGGGTGACATTAATACTATTTATCATCTTAGTCCTTAATATCACCTGGGTGACATTATTACTATTTGTCATCGTAGTCCCTGATAACACCTGGGTGACATTTATACTTTTTGTCATCTTAGTCACTAAAAACCCCTGGGAGACATTAATACTCTCAACTTAGTCAATAATAACACCTGGGTGACATTAAAACTATTTTTCATCCTAGTACTTAATAACAACAAGGTGACAATAATACTACTTGTCATCTAAGACCTTAATAACACATCGGTGACATTAGTACTATTTGTCATCTTCGTCCTTAATAACACCTGGGTGACACTAATACTGTCATCTTAGTCGAAAAAACACCAGGGTGACATTAATACTATTCATCATCTTCGTTCTTAATACCAACTAGGTGACATTAATACTATTTGTCATCTTAGTCCTTAATAACACCTGGGTGACATTAATACTATTTGTCATCGTAGTCCGTAATAACATCTGGGTGACATTAATACTATTTATCATCTTAGTCCTTAATAACACCTGGGTGACATTAATACTATTTGTCATCGTAGTCCCTGATAACACCTGGCTGACATTAATACTTTTTGTCATCTTAGTCCCTAATAACACCTGGGTGACATTAAAAATATTTGTCATCTTAGTCCCTAAAAACACCTGGGTGACAGTAGTATGATTAATAATCTAAGTACTTAATAACAACAATGTGACATTAATACTATTTGTCATCTTAGTCCTTAAATACACCTGGGTGACATTAACTTTATTTGTCATCTTAGTCCTTAATAACGCCTGGGTGACATTAATACTATTTGTCATCTTAGTCCTTAATAACAAATCGGTGACATTAGTACTATTTGTCATCTTAGTACTTAATAACACATCGTTGACATTAGTACTATTTGTCATCTTAGTCCTTATAAACCTGGGTGACATTAATACTATTTGTCATCTAAGTCACTAAAAACACCTGGTTGACATTAATACTATTTGTCATCTTAATCCTTAATAACACATGGGGGACATTAATACTATTTGTCATCTTAGTCCTTAATAACACCTGGGTGACATTAAACTATTTGTCATCTTAGTCCACTTATAACACATGGGAGACATTTATACTATTTATCATCTTAGTCCCCTAAACACACCTGGGTGACATTCATCCTATTTGTCATATTAGCCCCTACAAACACCTGGGGAACATTAGTACTATTTGTCATCTTATTACTTAATAACACCTGGGTGACATTAACACTATTTGTTACATTAGTTCTTAACAACACCTGGGTAACATTAATACTTCTTGTCATTTTGGTCCCTAAAAACTCCAAGGTGACATTAATACTGTCATCTTAGTCCCTAATAACACCTTGGTGACATTAATACTATTTGTCATCTTAGTCCCCTAATAAAACCTGGATGACATTAAAACTGTTTGTCATTTTAGTCCCTAAAAACACCTGGTTGACATTAATACTATTCATCATCTTAGTCTTTACTAACAATTATGTGACATTAATACTATTTGTTATCTTATTCATTAATAACACCTGGGTGACATTAGTACTATTTGTCATTTTAGTTCTTAATAAACCTGGGTTACATTAATGATATTTGTCATCTAAGTCACTAAAAACACCTGGTTGACATTAATATTATTTGTCATCTAATTCCCCTAATAAAACCTGTGACAGTAATATTATTTTTTATCTTAGTCCTTAATAACACCTGGGTGACATTAATACTGTTTGTCATCTTAGTCTTTAATAATACATAGGTGAATTTAATACTATTTGTCTTCTTAGTACTTAGTATTAAAGTCACCTATTTGTTATTAACAACTTAGATGACAAATAATAACAAGTAGGATTAATTAATACTATTTGTCATCTTAGTCATTAATAACACCAGGGTGACATTAATACTATTTGTCATATTAGTCCTTAATAACACCTGGGTGACATTAATACTTTTGATATCTTAGTATTTAATAATTCCTGGGTGACTTTAATACTATTTGTCATACTAATCCCTAATGACACCTGGGTGACATTTATACTATTTGTCATCTTAGTCCCTATGAACACCTGGGTGACATTAATACTATTTGTCATCTTATTTCTTAATAACACATGGGTGACATTAATACTATTTATCATCTTAGTCCCCTAAACACACCCACACCTGGGTGATATTAAGACTATTTTTCATGTTAGTCCCTAAAAGCACCTGGGTGACATTAAGACTATTTTTTATTGTAGTCCCTAATAACACCTGGGATACATTACTAAATTTTGTCATGTTAGTCCCTAAAATCCCCTGGGTGGCATTGATGCTGTCATCTTATTCCCTAATAATACCTGGGTGACATTAAAACTAGGGGTGAGCGGGTTCGGTTTTACTCGGATTTACTCGGATCTTTAAATGGAATTTTATTGGCTATCGCCTATCATGTGTTTTGGATAGCCAATATAATAAATCCGAATTTGCGGTAAAGTGGCGATAAGAACTGAGTAAATCCGAGTAAAACCGAACCCGCTCACCCCTAATTAAAACTATGTATCATCTTAGCCACAAAAAAGATCTATGACATTAAAACTATTCATCATCTTAGTTCTTAATAACAACTAGGTGACATTAATACTATTTGTCATCTTATTCCTTAATTACACCTGAGTGACATTAATACTATTTATCATCTTAGACCTTAATAATACATCGGTGACATTAGTACTATTTGTCATCTTAGTCCTTAATAACGTCTGGGTGACATTAATACTGTCATCTTAGTCCAAAAAATTCCTGGGTGACATTAATACTATTCATCATCTTAGTTCTTAATAAAAACTAAGTGACATTATTACTATTTGTCATCTTAGTCCTTAATAATAGCTGAGTGATATTAATACTATTTATGATCTTAGTCCGTAATAACATCTGGGTGACATTAATACTATTTATCATCTTAGTCCTTAATATCACCTGGGTGACATTATTACTATTTGTCATCGTAGTCCCTGATAACACCTGGGTGACATTTATACTTTTTGTCATCTTAGTCACTAAAAACCCCTGGGAGACATTAATACTCTCAACTTAGTCAATAATAACACCTGGGTGACATTAAAACTATTTTTCATCCTAGTACTTAATAACAACAAGGTGACAATAATAATACTTGTCATCTAAGACCTTAATAACACATCGGTGACATTAGTACTATTTGTCATCTTCGTCCTTAATAACACCTGGGTGACACTAATACTGTCATCTTAGTCGAAAAAACACCAGGGTGACATTAATACTATTCATCATCTTCGTTCTTAATACCAACTAGGTGACATTAATACTATTTGTCATCTTAGTCCTTAATAACACCTGGGTGACATTAATACTATTTGTCATCGTAGTCCGTAATAACATCTGGGTGACATTAATACTATTTATCATCTTAGTCCTTAATAACACCTGGGTGACATTAATACTATTTGTCATCGTAGTCCCTGATAACACCTGGCTGACATTAATACTTTTTGTCATCTTAGTCCCTAAAAACACCTGGGTGACATTAATACTGTTACCTTAGTCCCTAATAACACCTGGGTGACATTAAAAATATTTGTCATCTTAGTCCCTAAAAACACCTGGGTGACAGTAGTATGATTAATCATCTTAGCACTTAATAACAACAATGTGACATTAATACTATTTGTCATCTTAGTCCCTAAATACACCTGGGTGACATTAACTTTATTTGTCATCTTAGTCCTTAATACCGCCTGGGTGACATTAATACTATTTGTCATCTTAGTCCTTAATAACAAATCGGTGACATTAGTACTATTTGTCATCTTAGTACTTAATAACACATCGGTGACATTAGTACTATTTGTCATCTTAGTCCTTAATAAACATGGGTGACATTAATAATATTTGTCATCTAAGTCACTAAAAACACCTGGTTGACATTAATACTATTTGTCATCTTAATCCTTAATAACACATTGGGGACATTAATACTATTTGTCATCTTAGTCCTTAATAACACCTGGGTGACTTTAAACTATTTGTCATCTTAGTCCACTTATAACACATGGGAGACATTTATACTATTTATCATCTTAGTCCCCTAAACACACCTGGGTGACATTCATGCTATTTGTCATATTAGCCCCTACAAACACCTGGGGAACATTAGTACTATTTGTCATCATATTACTTAATAACACCTGGGTGACATTAACACTAATTGTCATCTTAGGCCCTCATTCAGAGCCACTCGTTAGCGGCAGTACGCTCGTTCCGAGCGATGTTCGCACATCTGCGCATGCGTACGGTTTTTAGTACGCATGCGCGAACCAGTCAGTGCGGCCGAAAATCGTTGGTACGCAATATAGCGAGGGCCTGCTATTTTGAGTGACAGAATGAGGCGTATGTGGGTGGTAACAGGGGAAGGTGCTTGAAAACGGGGAGTGGAGATCCGAACGCAGGCGTGCTTAAAGGTCAAAACGGGCGTTTTAAGGGAGTGCATAATTAACAAAACAGCGTCATTGACCACGTCACTTGGTTTTTTTTAACTCAGAACTGCTCGCAAAATAGCGGTTGAAAACACCAACCACAAGAATAGCGAGCAGTTCATACGCTGTACGATGTACTCGATTAATCTAATAAATAGCGGACATGACGTATGGTGCGTGCGGCCAGGGGGCGTTTTTATCAAATAAACGAGCGTATGTTCTGCTCGCTCGTTCAGACTTAGAGGTGGGAACAGACTGCAATGTGCGAACGGATCATTTGAATAGCCACCCCTTGTTTTTGAACGAACGACCGCAAATAGCGAACGGCTCTGAATCAGGCCCTTAGTCCCCTAATAAAACCAGGAGGACATTAAAACTGTTTGTCATTTTAGTCCCTAAAAACACCTGGTTGACATTAATACTATTCATCATCTTAGTCTTTACTAACAATTATGTGACATTAATACTATTTGTTATCTTATTCATTAATAACACCTGGGTGACATTAGTACTATTTGTCATTTTAGTTCTTAATAAACCTGGGTTACATTAATGATATTTGTCATCTAAGTCACTAAAAACACCTGGTTGACATTAATATTATTTGGCATCTAATTCCCCTAATAAAACCTGTGACATTAATACTATTTTTTATCTTAGTCCTTAATAACACCTGGGTGACATTAATACTGTTTGTCATCTTAGTCCTTAATAATACATAGGTGAATTTAATACTATTTGTCTTCTTAGTACTTAGTATTAATGCCACCTACTTGTTATTAACAACTTAGATGACAAATAATAACAAGTAGGAGAAATTAATACTATTTGTCATCTTAGTCATTAATAACACCAGGGTGACATTAATACTATTTGTCATCTTAGTCCTTAAAAACACCTGGGTGACATTAATACTTTTGATATCTTAGTATTTAATAATTCCTGGGTGACTTTAATACTATTTGTTATACTAATCCCTAATGACACCTGGATGACATTTATACTATTTGTCATCTTAGTCCCTACAAACACCTGGGTGACATTAATACTATTTGTCATCTTAGTTCTTAATAACACATGGGTGACATTAATACTATTTATCATCTTAGTCCCCTAAACACACCCACACCTGGGTAACATTAATATTATTTGTCATCTTAGTCCCTTACTAACACCTGGGTGACATTAATACTATTTTTCATGTTAGTCCCTAAAAGCACCTGGGTGACATTAAGACTATTTATTATTGTAGTCCCTAATAACACCTAGGAGACATTAAAACATTTTGTCATCTTAGTCCTTAAAATCACCAGGGTGGCATTGATGCTGTCATCTTATTCAGTAATAATACCTGGGTGACATTAAAACTATGTATCATCTTAGCCCCAAAACAGATCTATGACATTAAAACTATTCATCATCTTAGTTCTTAATAACAACTTGGTGACATTAATACTATTTTTCATCTTATTCCTTAATTACACCTGAGTGACATTAATACTATTTATCATCTTAGACCTTAAAAACACATCGGTGACATTAGTACTATTTGTCATCTTAGTCCTTAATAACATCTGGGTGACATTAATACTGTCATCTTAGTTCAAAAAATACCTGGGTGACATTAATACTATTCATCATCTTCGTTCTTAATAACAACAAGGTGACATTAATACTACTTGTCATCCTAGACCTTAATAACACATCGGTAACATTGGTACCATTTGTTATGTGAGTCCTTAATAACACCTGGGTGACACTAATACTGTCATCTTAGTCGAAAAAACACCTGGGTGACATTAATACTATTCATCATCTTCGTTCTTAATAAAAACTAGATGACATTAATACTATTTGTCATCTTAGTCCTTAATAACACCTGGGTGATATTAATACTATTTGTCATCATAGTCCATAATAACATCTGGGTGACATTAATACTATTTATCATCTTAGTCCTTAATAACACCTGGGTGACATTAATACTATTTGTCATCGTATTCGCTGATAACACCTGGGTGAGATTAATACTTTAGTCGTCTTAGTCCCTAAAAACACCTGGGTGACTTTAATACTGTTACCTTAGTCCCTAGTAACACCTGGGTGACATTAAAACTATTTGTCATCTTAGTCCCTAAAAACACCTGGGTGACAGTAGTACGATTAATCATCTTAGTACTTAATAACAACAAGGTGACATTAATACTATTTGTCATCTTAGTCCTTAATAACACCTGGGTGACATTAATTTTATTTGTCATCTTAGTCCGTAATAACACCTGGCTGACATTAATACTATTTGTCATCTTAGTCCTTAATAACAAATCGGTGAAATTAGTACTATTTGTCATCTTAATCCTTAATAACACATGGGGGACATTAATACTATTTGTCATCTTTGTCCTTAATAACACCTGTGTGACTTTAAACTATTTGTCATCTTAGTCCATTATAACACATGGGAGACATTTATAGTATTTATCATCTTAGTCCCCTAAACACACCTGGGTGACATTCATGCTATTTGTCATTTTAGCCCCTACAAACACCTGGGGAACATTAGTACTATTTGTCATCTTATTACTTAATAACACCTGGGTGACATTAACACTATTTGTTACATTAGTTCTTAACAATACCTGGGTAACATTAATACTTTTTGTCATTTTAGTCCCTAAAAACTCCTGGGTGACATTAATACTGTCATCTTAGTCCCTAATAACACGTTGGTGACATTAATACTATTTGTCATCTTAGTCCCCTAATAAAACCTGGATGACATTAAAACTGTTTGTCGTTTTAGTCCCTAAAAACACTTGGTTGACATTAATACTATTCATCATCTTAGTCTTTACTAACAATTATGTGACATTAATACTATTTGTTATCTTATTCATTAATAACACCTGGGTGACATTAGTACTATTTGTCATTTTAGTTCTTAATAAACCTGGGTTACATTAATGATATTTGTCATCTAAGTCACTAAAAACACCTGGTTGACATTAATATTATTTGTCATCTAATTCCCCTAATAAAACCTGTGACATTAATACTATTTTTTATCTTAGTCCTTAATAACACCTGGGTGACATTAATACTGTTTGTCATCTTAGTCCTTAATAATACATAGGTGAATTTAATACTATTTGTCTTCTTAGTACTTAGTATTAAAGTCACCTATTTGTTATTAACAACTTAGATGACAAATAATAACAAGTAGGATAAATTAATACTATTTGTCATCTTAGTCATTAATAACACCAGGGTGACATTAATACTATTTGTCATATTAGTCCTTAATAACACCTGGGTGACATTAATACTTTTGATATCTTAGTATTTAATAATTCCTGGGTGACTTTAATACTATTTGTCATACTAATCCCTAATGACACCTGGGTGACATTTATACTATTTGTCTTCTTAGTCCCTATGAACACCTGGGTGACATTAATACTATTTGTCATCTTATTTCTTAATAACACATGGGTGACATTAATACTATTTATCATCTTAGTCCCCTAAACACACCCACACCTGGGTGACATTAATACTATTTGTCATCTTAGTCCCTTACTAACACCTGGGTGATATTAGGACTATTTTTCATGTTAGTCCCTAAAAGCACCTGGGTGACATTAAGACTATTTTTTATTGTAGTCCCTAATAACACCTGGGATACATTACTAAATTTTGTCATGTTAGTCCCTAAAATCCCCTGGGTGGCATTGATGCTGTCATCTTATTCCCTAATAATACCTGGGTGACATTAAAACTAGGGGTGAGCGGGTTCGGTTTTACTCGGATTTACTCGGATCTTTAAACGGCATTTTATTGGCTTTCGCCTATCATGTGTTTTGGATAGCCAATATAATAAATCCGAATTTGCGGTAAAGTGGCGATAAGAACTGAGTACATCCGAGTAAAACCGAACCCGCTCACCCCTAATTAAAACTATGTATCATCTTAGCCCCAAAAAAGATCTATGACATTAAAACTATTCATCATCTTAGTTCTTAATAACAACTAGGTGACATTAATACTATTTGTCATCTTATTCCTTAATTACACCTGAGTGACATTAATACTATTTATCATCTTAGACCTTAATAACACATCGGTGACATTAGTACTATTTGTCATCTTAGTCCTTAATAACATCTGGGTGACATTAATACTGTCATCTTAGTCCAAAAAATTCCTGGGTGACATTAATACTATTCATCATCTTAGTTCTTAATAAAAACTAAGTGACATTATTACTATTTGTCATCTTAGTCCTTAATAACAGCTGAGTGATATTAATACTATTTATCATCTTAGTCCGTAATAACATCTGGGTGACATTAATACTATTTATCATCTTAGTCCTTAATATCACCTGGGTGACATTATTACTATTTGTCATCGTAGTCCCTGATAACACCTGGGTGACATTTATACTTTTTGTCATCTTAGTCACTAAAAACCCCTGGGAGACATTAATACTCTCAACTTAGTCAATAATAACACCTGGGTGACATTAAAACTATTTTTCATCCTAGTACTTAATAACAACAAGGTGACATTAATACTACTTGTCATCTAAGACCTTAATAACACATCGGTGACATTAGTACTATTTGTCATCTTCGTCCTTAATAACACCTGGGTGACACTAATACTGTCATCTTAGTCGAAAAAACACCTGGGTGACATTGATACTATTCATCATCTTCGTTCTTAATAACAACTAGGTGACATTAATACTATTTGTCATCTTAGTCCTTAATAACACCTGGGTGACATTAATACTATTTGTCATCGTAGTCCGTAATAACATCTGGGTGACATTAATACTATTTATCATCTTAGTCCTTAATAAGACCTGGGTGACATTAATACTATTTGTCATCGTAGTCCCTGATAACACCTGGCTGACATTAATACTTTTTGTCATCTTAGTCCCTAAAAACACCTGGGTGACATTAATACTGTTACCTTAGTCCCTAATAACACCTGGGTGACATTAAAAATATTTGTCATCTTAGTCCCTAAAAACACCTGGGTGACAGTAGTATGATTAATAATCTTAGTACTTTATAACAACAAGGTGACATTAATACTATTTGTCATCTTAGTCCTTAAATACACCTGGGTGACATTAACTTTATTTGTCATCTTAGTCCTTAATAACGCCTGGGTGACATTAATACTATTTGTCATCTTAGTCCTTAGTAACAAATCGGTGACATTAGTACTATTTGTCATCTAAGTACTTAATAACACATCTTTGACATTAGTACTATTTGTCATCTTAGTCCTTAATAAACCTGGGTGACATTAATAATATTTGTCATCTAAGTCACTAAAAACACCTGGTTGACATTAATACTATTTGTCATCTTAATCCTTAATAACACATGGGGGACATTAATACTATTTGTCATCTTAGTCCTTAATAACACCTGGGTGACTTTAAACTATTTGTCATCTTAGTCCACTTATAACACATGGGAGACATTTATACTATTTATCATCTTAGTCCCCTAAACACACCTGGGTGACATTCATGCTATTTGTCATATTAGCCCCTACAAACACCTGGGGAACATTAGTACTATTTGTCATCTTATTACTTAATAACACCTGGGTGACATTAACACTATTTGTTACATTAGTTCTTAACAACACCTGGGTAACATTAATACTTCTTGTCATTTTAGTCCCTAAAAACTCCAAGGTGACATTAATACTGTCATCTTAGTCCCTAATAATACCTTGGTGACATTAATACTATTTGTCATCTTAGTCCCCTAATAAAACCTGGATGACATTAAAACTGTTTGTCATTTTAGTCCCTAAAACCACCTGGTTGACATTAATACTATTCATCATCTTAGTCTTTACTAACAATTATGTGACATTAATACTATTTGTTATCTTATTCATTAATAACACCTGGGTGACATTAGTACTATTTGTCATTTTAGTTCTTAATAAACCTGGGTTACATTAATGATATTTGTCATCTAAGTCACTAAAAACACCTGGTTCACATTAATATTATTTGTCATCTAATTCCCCTAATAAAACCTGTGACATTAATACTATTTTTTTTATCTTAGTCCTTAATAACACCTGGGAGACATTAATACTGTTTGTCATCTTAGTCCTGAATAATACATAGGTGAATTTAATACTATTTGTCTTCTTAGTACTTAGTATTAAAGTCACCTATTTGTTATTAACAACTTAGATGACAAATAATAACAAGTAGGATAAATTAATACTATTTGTCATCTTAGTCATTAATAACACCAGGGTGACATTAATACTATTTGTCATATTAGTCCTTAATAACACCTGGGTGACATTAATACTTTTGATATCTTAGTATTTAATAATTCCTGGGTGACTTTAATACTATTTGTCATACTAATCCCTATTGACACCTGGGTGACATTTATACTATTTGTCTTCTTAGTCCCTATGAACACCTGGGTGACATTAATACTATTTGTCATCTTATTTCTTAATAACACATGGGTGACATTAATACTATTTATCATCTTAGTCCCCTAAACACACCCACACCTGGGTGACATTAATACTATTTGTCATCTTAGTTCCTTACTAACACCTGGGTGATATTAAGACTATTTTTCATGTTAGTCCCTAAATGCACCTGGGTGACATTAAGACTATTTTTTATTGTAGTCCCTAATAACACCTGGGATACATTACTAAATTTTGTCATGTTAGTCCCTAAAATCCCCTGGGTGGCATTGATGCTGTCATCTTATTCCCTATTAATACCTGGGTGACATTAAAACTAGGGGTGAGCGGGTTCGGTTTTACTTGGATTTACTCGGATCTTTAAATGGCATTTTATTGGCTATCGCCTATCATATGTTTTGGATAGCCAATATAATAAATCCGATTTTGCGGTAAAGTGGCGATAAGAACTGAGTAAATCCGAGTAAAACCGAACCCGCTCACCCCTAATTAAAACTATGTATCATCTTAGCCCCAAAAAAGATCTATGACATTAAAACTATTCATCATCTTAGTTCTTAATAACAACTAGGTGACATTAATACTATTTGTCATCTTATTCCTTAATTACACCTGAGTGACATTAATACTATTTATCATCTTAGACCTTAATAACACATCGGTGACATTAGTACTATTTGTCATCTTAGTCCTTAATAACATCTGGGTGACATTAATACTGTCATCTTAGTCCAAAAAATTCCTGGGTGACATTAATACTATTCATCATCTTAGTTCTTAATAAAAACTAAGTGACATTATTACTATTTGTCATCTTAGTCCTTAATAACAGCTGAGTGATATTAATACTATTTATCATCTTAGTCCGTAATAACATCTGGGTGACATTAATACTATTTATCATCTTAGTCCTTAATATCACCTGGGTGACATTATTACTATTTGTCATCGTAGTCCCTGATAACACCTGGGTGACATTTATACTTTTTGTCATCTTAGTCACTAAAAACCCCTGGGAGACATTAATACTCTCAACTTAGTCAATAATAACACCTGGGTGAAATTAAAACTATTTTTCATCCTAGTACTTAATAACAACAAGGTGACATTAATACTACTTGTCATCTAAGACCTTAATAACACATCGGTGACATTAGTACTATTTGTCATCTTCGTCCTTAATAACACCTGGGTGACACTAATACTGTCATCTTAGTCGAAAAAACACCTGGGTGACATTAATACTATTCATCATCTTCGTTCTTAATAACAACTAGGTGACATTAATACTATTTGTCATCTTAGTCCTTAATAACACCTGGGTGACATTAATACTATTTGTCATCGTAGTCCGTAATAACATCTGGGTGACATTAATACTATTTATCATCTTAGTCCTTAATAAGACCTGGGTGACATTAATACTATTTGTCATCGTAGTCCCTGATAACACCTGGCTGACATTAATACTTTTTGTCATCTTAGTCCCTAAAAACACCTGGGTGACATTAATACTGTTACCTTAGTCCCTAATAACACCTGGGTGACATTAAAAATATTTGTCATCTTAGTCCCTAAAAACACCTGGGTGACAGTAGTATGAATAATAATCTTAGTACTTAATAACAACAAGGTGACATTAATACTATTTGTCATCTTAGTCCTTAAATACACCTGGGTGACATTAACTTTATTTGTCATCTTAGTCCTTAATAACGCCTGGGTGACATTAATACTATTTGTCATCTTAGTCCTTAGTAACAAATCGGTGACATTAGTACTATTTGTCATCTAAGTACTTAATAACACATCTTTGACATTAGTACTATTTGTCATCTTAGTCCTTAATAAACCTGGGTGACATTAATAATATTTGTCATCTAAGTCACTAAAAACACCTGGTTGACATTAATACTATTTGTCATCTTAATCCTTAATAACACATGGGGGACATTAATACTATTTGTCATCTTAGTCCTTAATAACACCTGGGTGACTTTAAACTATTTGTCATCTTAGTCCACTTATAACACATGGGAGACATTTATACTATTTATCATCTTAGTCCCCTAAACACACCTGGGTGACATTCATGCTATTTGTCATATTAGCCCCTACAAACACCTGGGGAACATTAGTACTATTTGTCATCTTATTACTTAATAACACCTGGGTGACATTAATACTATTCATCATCTTAGTTCTTAATAAAAACTAAGTGACATTATTACTATTTGTCATCTTAGTCCTTAATAACAGCTGAGTGATATTAATACTATTTATCATCTTAGTCCGTAATAACATCTGGGTGACATTAATACTGTTTATCATCTTAGTCCTTAATATCACCAGGGTGACATTATTACTATTTGTCATCGTAGTCCCTGATAACACCTGGGTGACATTTATACTTTTTGTCATCTTAGTCACTAAAAACCCCTGGGAGACATTAATACTCTCAACTTAGTCAATAATAACACCTGGGTGACATTAAAACTATTCTTCATCCTAGTACTTAATAACAACAAGGTGACATTAATACTACTTGTCATCTAAGACCTTAATAACACATCGGTGACAGTAGTACTATTTGTCATCTTCGTCGTTAATAACACCTGGGTGACACTAATACTGTCATCTTAGTCGAAAAAACACCTGGGTGACATAAATACTATTCATCATCTTCGTTCTTAAAAACAACTAGGTGACATTAATACTATTTGTCATCTTAGTCCTTAATAACACCTGGGTGACATTAATACTATTTGTCATCGTAGTCCGTAATAACATCTGGGTGACATTAATACTATTTATCATCTTAGTCCTTAATAACACCTGGGTGACATTAATACTATTTGTCATCGTAGTCCCTGATAACACCTGGCTGACATTAATACTTTTTGTCATCTTAGTCCCTAAAAACACCTGGGTGACATTAATACTGTTACCTTAGTCCCTAATAACACCTGGGTGACATTAAAAATATTTGTCATCTTAGTCCCTAAAAACACCTGGGTGACAGTAGTATGATTAATAATCTTAGTACTTAATAACAACAAGGTGACATTAATACTATTTGTCATCTTAGTCCTTAAATACACCTGGGTGACATTAACTTTATTTGTCATCTTAGTCCTTAATAATGCCTGGGTGACATTAATACTATTTGTCATCTTAGTCCTTAGTAACAAATCGGTGACATTAGTACTATTTGTCATCTAAGTACTTAATAACACATCTTTGACATTAGTACTATTTGTCATCTTAGTCCTTAATAAACCTGGGTGACATTAATAATATTTGTCATCTAAGTCACTAAAAACACCTGGTTGACATTAATACTATTTGTCATCTTAATCCTTAATAACACATGGGGGACATTAATACTATTTGTCATCTTAGTCCTTAATAACACCTGGGTGACTTTAAACTATTTGTCATCTTAGTCCACTTATAACACATGGGAGACATTTATACTATTTATCATCTTAGTCCCCTAAACACACCTGGGTGACATTCATGCTATTTGTCATATTAGCACCTACAAACACCTGGGGAACATTAGTACTATTTGTCATCTTATTACTTAATAACACCTGGGTGACATTAATACTATTCATCATCTTAGTTCTTAATAAAAACTAAGTGACATTATTACTATTTGTCATCTTAGTCCTTAATAACAGCTGAGTGATATTAATACTATTTATCATCTTAGTCCGTAATAACATCTGGGTGACATTAATACTATTTATCATCTTAGTCCTTAATATCACCAGGGTGACATTATTACTATTTGTCATCGTAGTCCCTGATAACACCTGGGTGACATTTATACTTTTTGTCATCTTAGTCACTAAAAACCCCTGGGAGACATTAATACTCTCAACTTAGTCAATAATAACACCTGGGTGACATTAAAACTATTCTTCATCCTAGTACTTAATAACAACAAGGTGACATTAATACTACTTGTCATCTAAGACCTTAATAACACATCGGTACATCGGTGACAGTAGTACTATTTGTCATCTTCGTCGTTAATAACACCTGGGTGACACTAATACTGTCATCTTAGTCGAAAAAACACCTGGGTGACATAAATACTATTCATCATCTTCGTTCTTAAAAACAATTAGGTGACATTAATACTATTTGTCATCTTAGTCCTTAATAACACCTGGGTGACATTAATACTATTTGTCATCGTAGTCCGTAATAACATCTGGGTGACATTAATACTATTTATCATCTTAGTCCTTAATAACACCTGGGTGACATTAATACTATTTGTCATCGTAGTCCCTGATAACACCTGGCTGACATTAATACTTTTTGTCATCTTAGTCCCTAAAAACACCTGGGTGACATTAATACTGTTACCTTAGTCCCTAATAACACCTGGGTGACATTAAAAATATTTGTCATCTTAGTCCCTAAAAACACCTGGGTGACAGTAGTATGATTAATTATCTTAGTACTTAATAACAACAATGTGACATTAATACTATTTGTCATCTTAGTCCTTAAATACACCTGGGTGACATTAACTTTATTTGTCATCTTAGTCCTTAATAACGCCTGGGTGACATTAATACTATTTGTCATCTTAGTCCTTAATAACAAATCGGTGACATTAGTACTATTTGTCATCTTAGTACTTAATAACACATCGTTGACATTAGTACTATTTGTCATCTTAGTCCTTAATAAACCTGGGTGACATTAATAATATTTGTCATCTAAGTCACTGAAAACACCTGGTTGACATTAATACTATTTGTCATCTTAATCCTTAATAACACATGGGGGACATTAATACTATTTGTCATCTTAGTCCTTAATAACACCTGGGAGACTTTAAACTATTTGTCATCTTAGTCCACTTATAACACATGGGAGACATTTATACTATTTATCATCTTAGTCCCCTAAACACACCTGGGTGACATTCATGCTATTTGTCATATTAGCCCCTACAAACACCTGGGGAACATTAGTACTATTTGTCATCTTATTACTTAATAACACCTGGGTGACATTAACACTATTTGTTACATTAGTTCTTAACAACACCTGGGTAACATTAATACTTCTTGTCATTTTAGTCCCTAAAAACTCCAAGGTGACATTAATACTGTCATCTTAGTCAATAATAACACCTTGGTGACATTAATACTATTTGTCATCTTAGTCCCCTAATAAAACCTGGATGACATTAAAACTGTTTGTCATTTTAGTCCCTAAAAACACCTGGTTGACATTAATACTATTCATCATCTTAGTCTTTACGAACAATTATGTGACATTAATACTATTTGTTATCTTATTCATTAATAACACCTGGGTGACATTAGTACTATTTGTCATTTTAGTTCTTAATAAACCTGGGTTACATTAATGATATTTGTCATCTAAGTCACTAAAAACACCTGGTTGACATTAATATTATTTGTCATCTAATTCCCCTAATAAAACCTGTGACATTAATACTATTTTTTTATCTTAGTCCTTAATAACACCTGGGAGACATTAATACTGTTTGTCATCTTAGTCCTGAATAATACATAGGTGAATTTAATACTATTTGTCTTCTTAGTACTTAGTATTAAAGTCATCTATTTGTTATTAACAACTTAGATGACAAATAATAACAAGTAGGATAAATTAATACTATTTGTCATCTTAGTCATTAATAACACCAGGGTGACATTAATACTATTTGTCATATTAGTCCTTAATAACACCTGGGTGACATTAATACTTTTGATATCTTAGTATTTAATAATTCCTGGGTGACTTTAATACTATTTGTCATACTAATCCCTATTGACACCTGGGTGACATTTATACTATTTGTCTTCTTAGTCCCTATGAACACCTGGGTGACATTAATACTATTTGTCATCTTATTTCTTAATAACACATGGGTGACATTAATACTATTTATCATCTTTGTCCCCTAAACACACCCACACCTGGGTGACATTAATACTATTTGTCATCTTAGTCCCTTACTAACACCTGGGTGATATTAAGACTATTTTTCATGTTAGTTCCTAAAAGCACCTGGGTGACATTAAGACTATTTTTTATTGTAGTCCCTAATAACACCTGGGATACATTACTAAATTTTGTCATGTTAGTCCCTAAAATCCCCTGGGTGGCATTGATGCTGTCATCTTATTCCCTATTAATACCTGGGTGACATTAAAACTAGGGGTGAGCGGGTTCGGTTTTACTCGGATTTACTCGGATCTTTAAACGGCATTTTATTGGCTATCGCCTATCATGTGTTTTGGATAGCCAATATAATAAATCCGAATTTGCAGTAAAGTGGCGATAAGAACTGAGTAAATCCGAGTAAAACCGAACCCGCTCACCCCTAATTAAAACTATGTATCATCTTAGCCCCAAAAAAGATCTATAACATTAAAACTATTCATCATCTTAGTTCTTAATAACAACTAGGTGACATTAATACTATTTGTCATCTTATTCCTTAATTACACCTGAGTGACATTAATACTATTTATCATCTCAGACCTTAATAACACATCGGTGACATTAGTACTATTTTTCATCTTAGTCCTTAATATCATCTGGGTGACATTAATACTGTCATCTTAGTCCAAAAAATTCCTGGGTGACATTAATACTATTCATCATCTTAGTTCTTAATAAAAACTAAGTGACATTATTACTATTTGTCATCTTAGTCCTTAATAACAAATCGGTGACATTAGTACTATTTGTCATCTTAGTACTTAATAACACATCGTTGACATTAGTACTATTTGTCATCTTAGTCCTTAATAAACATGGGTGACATTAATAATATTTGTCATCTAAGTCACTGAAAACACCTGGTTGACATTAATACTATTTGTCATCTTAATCCTTAATAACACATGGGGGACATTAATACTATTTGTCATCTTAGTCCTTAATAACACCTGGGAGACTTTAAACTATTTGTCATCTTAGTCCACTTATAACACATGGGAGACATTTATACTATTTATCATCTTAGTCCCCTAAACACACCTGGGTGACATTCATGCTATTTGTCATATTAGCCCCTACAAACACCTGGGGAACATTAGTACTATTTGTCATCTTATTACTTAATAACACCTGGGTGACATTAACACTATTTGTTACATTAGTTCTTAACAACACCTGGGTAACATTAATACTTCTTGTCATTTTAGTCCCTAAAAACTCCAAGGTGACATTAATACTGTCATCTTAGTCAATAATAACACCTTGGTGACATTAATACTATTTGTCATCTTAGTCCCCTAATAAAACCTGGATGACATTAAAACTGTTTGTCATTTTAGTCCCTAAAAACACCTGGTTGACATTAATACTATTCATCATCTTAGTCTTTACGAACAATTATGTGACATTAATACTATTTGTTATCTTATTCATTAATAACACCTGGGTGACATTAGTACTATTTGTCATTTTAGTTCTTAATAAACCTGGGTTACATTAATGATATTTGTCATCTAAGTCACTAAAAACACCTGGTTGACATTAATATTATTTGTCATCTAGTTCCCCTAATAAAACCTGTGACATTAATACTATTTTTTTATCTTAGTCCTTAATAACACCTGGGAGACATTAATACTGTTTGTCATCTTAGTCCTGAATAATACATAGGTGAATTTAATACTATTTGTCTTCTTAGTACTTAGTATTAAAGTCATCTATTTGTTATTAACAACTTAGATGACAAATAATAACAAGTAGGATAAATTAATACTATTTGTCATCTTAGTCATTAATAACACCAGGGTGACATTAATACTATTTGTCATATTAGTCCTTAATAACACCTGGGTGACATTAATACTTTTGATATCTTAGTATTTAATAATTCCTGGGTGACTTTAATACTATTTGTCATACTAATCCCTATTGACACCTGGGTGACATTTATACTATTTGTCTTCTTAGTCCCTATGAACACCTGGGTGACATTAATACTATTTGTCATCTTATTTCTTAATAACACATGGGTGACATTAATACTATTTATCATCTTTGTCCCCTAAACACACCCACACCTGGGTGACATTAATACTATTTGTCATCTTAGTCCCTTACTAACACCTGGGTGATATTAAGACTATTTTTCATGTTAGTTCCTAAAAGCACCTGGGTGACATTAAGACTATTTTTTATTGTAGTCCCTAATAACACCTGGGATACATTACTAAATTTTGTCATGTTAGTCCCTAAAATCCCCTGGGTGGCATTGATGCTGTCATCTTATTCCCTATTAATACCTGGGTGACATTAAAACTAGGGGTGAGCGGGTTCGGTTTTACTCGGATTTACTCGGATCTTTAAACGGCATTTTATTGGCTATCGCCTATCATGTGTTTTGGATAGCCAATATAATAAATCCGAATTTGCAGTAAAGTGGCGATAAGAACTGAGTAAATCCGAGTAAAACCGAACCCGCTCACCCCTAATTAAAACTATGTATCATCTTAGCCCCAAAACAGATCTATGACATTAAAACTATTCATCATCTTAGTTCTTAATAACAACTTGGTGACATTAATACTATTTTTCATCTTATTCCTTAATTACACCTGAGTGACATTAATACTATTTATCATCTTAGACCTTAAAAACACATCGGTGACATTAGTACTATTTGTCATCTTAGTCCTTAATAACATCTGGGTGACATTAATACTGTCATCTTAGTTCAAAAAATACCTGGGTGACATTAATACTATTCATCATCTTCGTTCTTAATAACAACAAGGTGACATTAATACTACTTGTCATCCTAGACCTTAATAACACATCGGTAACATTGGTACCATTTGTTATGTGAGTCCTTAATAACACCTGGGTGACACTAATACTGTCATCTTAGTCGAAAAAACACCTGGGTGACATTAATACTATTCATCATCTTCGTTCTTAATAAAAACTAGATGACATTAATACTATTTGTCATCTTAGTCCTTAATAACACCTGGGTGATATTAATACTATTTGTCATCATAGTCCGTAATAACATCTGGGTGACATTAATACTATTTATCATCTTAGTCCTTAATAACACCTGGGTGACATTAATACTATTTGTCATCGTATTCGCTGATAACACCTGGGTGAGATTAATACTTTAGTCGTCTTAGTCCCTAAAAACACCTGGGTGACTTTAATACTGTTACCTTAGTCCCTAGTAACACCTGGGTGACATTAAAACTATTTGTCATCTTAGTCCCTAAAAACACCTGGGTGACAGTAGTACGATTAATCATCTTAGTACTTAATAACAACAAGGTGACATTAATACTATTTGTCATCTTAGTCCTTAATAACACCTGGGTGACATTAATTTTATTTGTCATCTTAGTCCGTAATAACACCTGGCTGACATTAATACTATTTGTCATCTTAGTCCTTAATAACAAATCGGTGAAATTAGTACTATTTGTCATCTTAATCCTTAATAACACATGGGGGACATTAATACTATTTGTCATCTTTGTCCTTAATAACACCTGTGTGACTTTAAACTATTTGTCATCTTAGTCCATTATAACACATGGGAGACATTTATAGTATTTATCATCTTAGTCCCCTAAACACACCTGGGTGACATTCATGCTATTTGTCATTTTAGCCCCTACAAACACCTGGGGAACATTAGTACTATTTGTCATCTTATTACTTAATAACACCTGGGTGACATTAACACTATTTGTTACATTAGTTCTTAACAATACCTGGGTAACATTAATACTTTTTGTCATTTTAGTCCCTAAAAACTCCTGGGTGACATTAATACTGTCATCTTAGTCCCTAATAACACGTTGGTGACATTAATACTATTTGTCATCTTAGTCCCCTAATAAAACCTGGATGACATTAAAACTGTTTGTCGTTTTAGTCCCTAAAAACACTTGGTTGACATTAATACTATTCATCATCTTAGTCTTTACTAACAATTATGTGACATTAATACTATTTGTTATCTTATTCATTAATAACACCTGGGTGACATTAGTACTATTTGTCATTTTAGTTCTTAATAAACCTGGGTTACATTAATGATATTTGTCATCTAAGTCACTAAAAACACCTGGTTGACATTAATATTATTTGTCATCTAATTCCCCTAATAAAACCTGTGACATTAATACTATTTTTTATCTTAGTCCTTAATAACACCTGGGTGACATTAATACTGTTTGTCATCTTAGTCCTTAATAATACATAGGTGAATTTAATACTATTTGTCTTCTTAGTACTTAGTATTAATGCCACCTACTTGTTATTAACAACTTAGATGACAAATAATAACAAGTAGGAGAAATTAATACTATTTGTCATCTTAGTCATTAATAACACCAGGGTGACATTAATACTATTTGTCATATTAGTCCTTAATAACACCTGGGTGACATTAATACTTTTGATATCTTAGTATTTAATAATTCCTGGGTGACTTTAATACTATTTGTCATACTAATCCCTAATGACACCTGGGTGACATTTATACTATTTGTCTTCTTAGTCCCTATGAACACCTGGGTGACATTAATACTATTTGTCATCTTATTTCTTAATAACACATGGGTGACATTAATACTATTTATCATCTTAGTCCCCTAAACACACCCACACCTGGGTGACATTAATACTATTTGTCATCTTAGTCCCTTACTAACACCTGGGTGATATTAGGACTATTTTTCATGTTAGTCCCTAAAAGCACCTGGGTGACATTAAGACTATTTTTTATTGTAGTCCCTAATAACACCTGGGATACATTACTAAATTTTGTCATGTTAGTCCCTAAAATCCCCTGGGTGGCATTGATGCTGTCATCTTATTCCCTAATAATACCT
Organism: Taudactylus pleione; assembly: GCA_031769625.1. Lineage (NCBI taxonomy): Eukaryota > Metazoa > Chordata > Amphibia > Anura > Myobatrachidae > Taudactylus > Taudactylus pleione. Next base: position 34,063 of record JAUIMM010000116.1, read on the forward strand.
GGGTGACATTAAAACTAGGGGTGAGCGGGTTCGGTTTTACTCGGATTTACTCGGATCTTTAAACGGCATTTTATTGGCTTTCGCCTATCATGTGTTTTGGATAGCCAATATAATAAATCCGAATTTGCGGTAAAGTGGCGATAAGAACTGAGTACATCCGAGTAAAACCGAACCCGCTCACCCCTAATTAAAACTATGTATCATCTTAGCCCCAAAAAAGATCTATGACATTAAAACTATTCATCATCTTAGTTCTTAATAACAACTAGGTGACATTAATACTATTTGTCATCTTATTCCTTAATTACACCTGAGTGACATTAATACTATTTATCATCTTAGACCTTAATAACACATCGGTGACATTAGTACTATTTGTCATCTTAGTCCTTAATAACATCTGGGTGACATTAATACTGTCATCTTAGTCCAAAAAATTCCTGGGTGACATTAATACTATTCATCATCTTAGTTCTTAATAAAAACTAAGTGACATTATTACTATTTGTCATCTTAGTCCTTAATAACAGCTGAGTGATATTAATACTATTTATCATCTTAGTCCGTAATAACATCTGGGTGACATTAATACTATTTATCATCTTAGTCCTTAATATCACCTGGGTGACATTATTACTATTTGTCATCGTAGTCCCTGATAACACCTGGGTGACATTTATACTTTTTGTCATCTTAGTCACTAAAAACCCCTGGGAGACATTAATACTCTCAATTTAGTCAATAATAACACCTGGGTGACATTAAAACTATTTTTCATCCTAGTACTTAATAACAACAAGGTGACATTAATACTACTTGTCATCTAAGACCTTAATAACACATCGGTGACATTAGTACTATTTGTCATCTTCGTCCTTAATAACACCTGGGTGACACTAATACTGTCATCTTAGTCGAAAAAACACCTGGGTGACATTGATACTATTCATCATCTTCGTTCTTAATAACAACTAGGTGACATTAATACTATTTGTCATCTTAGTCCTTAATAACACCTGGGTGACATTAATACTATTTGTCATCGTAGTCCGTAATAACATCTGGGTGACATTAATACTATTTATCATCTTAGTCCTTAATAAGACCTGGGTGACATTAATACTATTTGTCATCGTAGTCCCTGATAACACCTGGCTGACATTAATACTTTTTGTCATCTTAGTCCCTAAAAACACCTGGGTGACATTAATACTGTTACCTTAGTCCCTAATAACACCTGGGTGACATTAAAAATATTTGTCATCTTAGTCCCTAAAAACACCTGGGTGACAGTAGTATGATTAATAATCTTAGTACTTTATAACAACAAGGTGACAGTAATACTATTTGTCATCTTAGTCCTTAAATACACCTGGGTGACATTAACTTTATTTGTCATCTTAGTCCTTAATAACGCCTGGGTGACATTAATACTATTTGTCATCTTAGTCCTTAGTAACAAATCGGTGACATTAGTACTATTTGTCATCTAAGTACTTAATAACACATCTTTGACATTAGTACTATTTGTCATCTTAGTCCTTAATAAACCTGGGTGACATTAATAATATTTGTCATCTAAGTCACTAAAAACACCTGGTTGACATTAATACTATTTGTCATCTTAATCCTTAATAACACATGGGGGACATTAATACTATTTGTCATCTTAGTCCTTAATAACACCTGGGTGACTTTAAACTATTTGTCATCTTAGTCCACTTATAACACATTGGAGACATTTATACTATTTATCATCTTAGTCCCCTAAACACACCTGGGTGACATTCATGCTATTTGTCATATTAGCCCCTACAAACACCTGGGGAACATTAGTACTATTTGTCATCTTATTACTTAATAACACCTGGGTGACATTAACACTATTTGTTACATTAGTTCTTAACAACACCTGGGTAACATTAATACTTCTTGTCATTTTAGTCCCTAAAAACTCCAAGGTGACATTAATACTGTCATCTTAGTCCCTAATAATACCTTGGTGACATTAATACTATTTGTCATCTTAGTCCCCTAATAAAACCTGGATGACATTAAAACTGTTTGTCATTTTAGTCCCTAAAACCACCTGGTTGACATTAATACTATTCATCATCTTAGTCTTTACTAACAATTATGTGACATTAATACTATTTGTTATCTTATTCATTAATAACACCTGGGTGACATTAGTACTATTTGTCATTTTAGTTCTTAATAAACCTGGGTTACATTAATGATATTTGTCATCTAAGTCACTAAAAACACCTGGTTCACATTAATATTATTTGTCATCTAATTCCCCTAATAAAACCTGTGACATTAATACTATTTTTTTTATCTTAGTCCTTATTAACACCTGGGAGACATTAATACTGTTTGTCATCTTAGTCCTGAATAATACATAGGTGAATTTAATACTATTTGTCTTCTTAGTACTTAGTATTAAAGTCACCTATTTGTTATTAACAACTTAGATGACAAATAATTACAAGTAGGATAAATTAATACTATTTGTCATCTTAGTCATTAATAACACCAGGGTGACATTAATACTATTTGTCATATTAGTCCTTAATAACACCTGGGTGACATTAATACTTTTGATATCTTAGTATTTAATAATTCCTGGGTGACTTTAATACTATTTGTCATACTAATCCCTATTGACACCTGGGTGACATTTATACTATTTGTCTTCTTAGTCCCTATGAACACCTGGGTGACATTAATACTATTTGTCATCTTATTTCTTAATAACACATGGGTGACATTAATACTATTTATCATCTTAGTCCCCTAAACACACCCACACCTGGGTGACATTAATACTATTTGTCATCTTAGTTCCTTACTAACACCTGGGTGATATTAAGACTATTTTTCATGTTAGTCCCTAAATGCACCTGGGTGACATTAAGACTATTTTTATTGTAGTCCCTAATAACACCTGGGATACATTACTAAATTTTGTCATGTTAGTCCCTAAAATCCCCTGGGTGGCATTGATGCTGTCATCTTATTCCCTATTAATACCTGGGTGACATTAAAACTAGGGGTGAGCGGGTTCGGTTTTACTTGGATTTACTCGGATCTTTAAATGGCATTTTATTGGCTATCGCCTATCATATGTTTTGGATAGCCAATATAATAAATCCGATTTTGCGGTAAAGTGGCGATAAGAACTGAGTAAATCCGAGTAAAACCGAACCCGCTCACCCCTAATTAAAACTATGTATCATCTTAGCCCCAAAAAAGATCTATGACATTAAAACTATTCATCATCTTAGTTCTTAATAACAACTAGGTGACATTAATACTATTTGTCATCTTATTCCTTAATTACACCTGAGTGACATTAATACTATTTATCATCTTAGACCTTAATAACACATCGGTGACATTAGTACTATTTGTCATCTTAGTCCTTAATAACATCTGGGTGACATTAATACTGTCATCTTAGTCCAAAAAATTCCTGGGTGACATTAATACTATTCATCATCTTAGTTCTTAATAAAAACTAAGTGACATTATTACTATTTGTCATCTTAGTCCTTAATAACAGCTGAGTGATATTAATACTATTTATCATCTTAGTCCGTAATAACATCTGGGTGACATTAATACTATTTATCATCTTAGTCCTTAATATCACCTGGGTGACATTATTACTATTTGTCATCGTAGTCCCTGATAACACCTGGGTGACATTTATACTTTTTGTCATCTTAGTCACTAAAAACCCCTGGGAGACATTAATACTCTCAACTTAGTCAATAATAACACCTGGGTGAAATTAAAACTATTTTTCATCCTAGTACTTAATAACAACAAGGTGACATTAATACTACTTGTCATCTAAGACCTTAATAACACATCGGTGACATTAGTACTATTTGTCATCTTCGTCCTTAATAACACCTGGGTGACACTAATACTGTCATCTTAGTCGAAAAAACACCTGGGTGACATTAATACTATTCATCATCTTCGTTCTTAATAACAACTAGGTGACATTAATACTATTTGTCATCTTAGTCCTTAATAACACCTGGGTGACATTAATACTATTTGTCATCGTAGTCCGTAATAACATCTGGGTGACATTAATACTATTTATCATCTTAGTCCTTAATAAGACCTGGGTGACATTAATACTATTTGTCATCGTAGTCCCTGATAACACCTGGCTGACATTAATACTTTTTGTCATCTTAGTCCCTAAAAACACCTGGGTGACATTAATACTGTTACCTTAGTCCCTAATAACACCTGGGTGACATTAAAAATATTTGTCATCTTAGTCCCTAAAAACACCTGGGTGACAGTAGTATGAATAATAATCTTAGTACTTAATAACAACAAGGTGACATTAATACTATTTGTCATCTTAGTCCTTAAATACACCTGGGTGACATTAACTTTATTTGTCATCTTAGTCCTTAATAACGCCTGGGTGACATTAATACTATTTGTCATCTTAGTCCTTAGTAACAAATCGGTGACATTAGTACTATTTGTCATCTAAGTACTTAATAACACATCTTTGACATTAGTACTATTTGTCATCTTAGTCCTTAATAAACCTGGGTGACATTAATAATATTTGTCATCTAAGTCACTAAAAACACCTGGTTGACATTAATACTATTTGTCATCTTAATCCTTAATAACACATGGGGGACATTAATACTATTTGTCATCTTAGTCCTTAATAACACCTGGGTGACTTTAAACTATTTGTCATCTTAGTCCACTTATAACACATGGGAGACATTTATACTATTTATCATCTTAGTCCCCTAAACACACCTGGGTGACATTCATGCTATTTGTCATATTAGCCCCTACAAACACCTGGGGAACATTAGTACTATTTGTCATCTTATTACTTAATAACACCTGGGTGACATTAATACTATTCATCATCTTAGTTCTTAATAAAAACTAAGTGACATTATTACTATTTGTCATCTTAGTCCTTAATAACAGCTGAGTGATATTAATACTATTTATCATCTTAGTCCGTAATAACATCTGGGTGACATTAATACTGTTTATCATCTTAGTCCTTAATATCACCAGGGTGACATTATTACTATTTGTCATCGTAGTCCCTGATAACACCTGGGTGACATTTATACTTTTTGTCATCTTAGTCACTAAAAACCCCTGGGAGACATTAATACTCTCAACTTAGTCAATAATAACACCTGGGTGACATTAAAACTATTCTTCATCCTAGTACTTAATAACAACAAGGTGACATTAATACTACTTGTCATCTAAGACCTTAATAACACATCGGTGACAGTAGTACTATTTGTCATCTTCGTCGTTAATAACACCTGGGTGACACTAATACTGTCATCTTAGTCGAAAAAACACCTGGGTGACATAAATACTATTCATCATCTTCGTTCTTAAAAACAACTAGGTGACATTAATACTATTTGTCATCTTAGTCCTTAATAACACCTGGGTGACATTAATACTATTTGTCATCGTAGTCCGTAATAACATCTGGGTGACATTAATACTATTTATCATCTTAGTCCTTAATAACACCTGGGTGACATTAATACTATTTGTCATCGTAGTCCCTGATAACACCTGGCTGACATTAATACTTTTTGTCATCTTAGTCCCTAAAAACACCTGGGTGACATTAATACTGTTACCTTAGTCCCTAATAACACCTGGGTGACATTAAAAATATTTGTCATCTTAGTCCCTAAAAACACCTGGGTGACAGTAGTATGATTAATAATCTTAGTACTTAATAACAACAAGGTGACATTAATACTATTTGTCATCTTAGTCCTTAAATACACCTGGGTGACATTAACTTTATTTGTCATCTTAGTCCTTAATAACGCCTGGGTGACATTAATACTATTTGTCATCTTAGTCCTTAGTAACAAATCGGTGACATTAGTACTATTTGTCATCTAAGTACTTAATAACACATCTTTGACATTAGTACTATTTGTCATCTTAGTCCTTAATAAACCTGGGTGACATTAATAATATTTGTCATCTAAGTCACTAAAAATACCTGGTTGACATTAATACTATTTGTCATCTTAATCCTTAATAACACATGGGGGACATTAATACTATTTGTCATCTTAGTCCTTAATAACACCTGGGTGACTTTAAACTATTTGTCATCTTAGTCCACTTATAACACATGGGAGACATTTATACTATTTATCATCTTAGTCCCCTAAACACACCTGGGTGACATTCATGCTATTTGTCATATTAGCACCTACAAACACCTGGGGAACATTAGTACTATTTGTCATCTTATTACTTAATAACACCTGGGTGACATTAATACTATTCATCATCTTAGTTCTTAATAAAAACTAAGTGACATTATTACTATTTGTCATCTTAGTCCTTAATAACAGCTGAGTGATATTAATACTATTTATCATCTTAGTCCGTAATAACATCTGGGTGACATTAATACTATTTATCATCTTAGTCCTTAATATCACCAGGGTGACATTATTACTATTTGTCATCGTAGTCCCTGATAACACCTGGGTGACATTTATACTTTTTGTCATCTTAGTCACTAAAAACCCCTGGGAGACATTAATACTCTCAACTTAGTCAATAATAACACCTGGGTGACATTAAAACTATTCTTCATCCTAGTACTTAATAACAACAAGGTGACATTAATACTACTTGTCATCTAAGACCTTAATAACACATCGGTGACAGTAGTACTATTTGTCATCTTCGTCGTTAATAACACCTGGGTGACACTAATACTGTCATCTTAGTCGAAAAAACACCTGGGTGACATAAATACTATTCATCATCTTCGTTCTTAAAAACAATTAGGTGACATTAATACTATTTGTCATCTTAGTCCTTAATAACACCTGGGTGACATTAATACTATTTGTCATCGTAGTCCGTAATAACATCTGGGTGACATTAATACTATTTATCATCTTAGTCCTTAATAACACCTGGGTGACATTAATACTATTTGTCATCGTAGTCCCTGATAACACCTGGCTGACATTAATACTTTTTGTCATCTTAGTCCCTAAAAACACCTGGGTGACATTAATACTGTTACCTTAGTCCCTAATAACACCTGGGTGACATTAAAAATATTTGTCATCTTAGTCCCTAAAAACACCTGGGTGACAGTAGTATGATTAATTATCTTAGTACTTAATAACAACAATGTGACATTAATACTATTTGTCATCTTAGTCCTTAAATACACCTGGGTGACATTAACTTTATTTGTCATCTTAGTCCTTAATAACGCCTGGGTGACATTAATACTATTTGTCATCTTAGTCCTTAATAACAAATCGGTGACATTAGTACTATTTGTCATCTTAGTACTTAATAACACATCGTTGACATTAGTACTATTTATCATCTTAGTCCTTAATAAACCTGGGTGACATTAATAATATTTGTCATCTAAGTCACTGAAAACACCTGGTTGACATTAATACTATTTGTCATCTTAATCCTTAATAACACATGGGGGACATTAATACTATTTGTCATCTTAGTCCTTAATAACACCTGGGAGACTTTAAACTATTTGTCATCTTAGTCCACTTATAACACATGGGAGACATTTATACTATTTATCATCTTAGTCCCCTAAACACACCTGGGTGACATTCATGCTATTTGTCATATTAGCCCCTACAAACACCTGGGGAACATTAGTACTATTTGTCATCTTATTACTTAATAACACCTGGGTGACATTAACACTATTTGTTACATTAGTTCTTAACAACACCTGGGTAACATTAATACTTCTTGTCATTTTAGTCCCTAAAAACTCCAAGGTGACATTAATACTGTCATCTTAGTCAATAATAACACCTTGGTGACATTAATACTATTTGTCATCTTAGTCCCCTAATAAAACCTGGATGACATTAAAACTGTTTGTCATTTTAGTCCCTAAAAACACCTGGTTGACATTAATACTATTCATCATCTTAGTCTTTACGAACAATTATGTGACATTAATACTATTTGTTATCTTATTCATTAATAACACCTGGGTGACATTAGTACTATTTGTCATTTTAGTTCTTAATAAACCTGGGTTACATTAATGATATTTGTCATCTAAGTCACTAAAAACACCTGGTTGACATTAATATTATTTGTCATCTAATTCCCCTAATAAAACCTGTGACATTAATACTATTTTTTTATCTTAGTCCTTAATAACACCTGGGAGACATTAATACTGTTTGTCATCTTAGTCCTGAATAATACATAGGTGAATTTAATACTATTTGTCTTCTTAGTACTTAGTATTAAAGTCATCTATTTGTTATTAACAACTTAGATGACAAATAATAACAAGTAGGATAAATTAATACTATTTGTCATCTTAGTCATTAATAACACCAGGGTGACATTAATACTATTTGTCATATTAGTCCTTAATAACACCTGGGTGACATTAATACTTTTGATATCTTAGTATTTAATAATTCCTGGGTGACTTTAATACTATTTGTCATACTAATCCCTATTGACACCTGGGTGACATTTATACTATTTGTCTTCTTAGTCCCTATGAACACCTGGGTGACATTAATACTATTTGTCATCTTATTTCTTAATAACACATGGGTGACATTAATACTATTTATCATCTTTGTCCCCTAAACACACCCACACCTGGGTGACATTAATACTATTTGTCATCTTAGTCCCTTACTAACACCTGGGTGATATTAAGACTATTTTTCATGTTAGTTCCTAAAAGCACCTGGGTGACATTAAGACTATTTTTTATTGTAGTCCCTAATAACACCTGGGATACATTACTAAATTTTGTCATGTTAGTCCCTAAAATCCCCTGGGTGGCATTGATGCTGTCATCTTATTCCCTATTAATACCTGGGTGACATTAAAACTAGGGGTGAGCGGGTTCGGTTTTACTCGGATTTACTCGGATCTTTAAACGGCATTTTATTGGCTATCGCCTATCATGTGTTTTGGATAGCCAATATAATAAATCCGAATTTGCAGTAAAGTGGCGATAAGAACTGAGTAAATCCGAGTAAAACCGAACCCGCTCACCCCTAATTAAAACTATGTATCATCTTAGCCCCAAAAAAGATCTATAACATTAAAACTATTCATCATCTTAGTTCTTAATAACAACTAGGTGACATTAATACTATTTGTCATCTTATTCCTTAATTACACCTGAGTGACATTAATACTATTTATCATCTCAGACCTTAATAACACATCGGTGACATTAGTACTATTTTTCATCTTAGTCCTTAATATCATCTGGGTGACATTAATACTGTCATCTTAGTCCAAAAAATTCCTGGGTGACATTAATACTATTCATCATCTTAGTTCTTAATAAAAACTAAGTGACATTATTACTATTTGTCATCTTAGTCCTTAATAACAAATCGGTGACATTAGTACTATTTGTCATCTTAGTACTTAATAACACATCGTTGACATTAGTACTATTTGTCATCTTAGTCCTTAATAAACCTGGGTGACATTAATAATATTTGTCATCTAAGTCACTGAAAACACCTGGTTGACATTAATACTATTTGTCATCTTAATCCTTAATAACACATGGGGGACATTAATACTATTTGTCATCTTAGTCCTTAATAACACCTGGGAGACTTTAAACTATTTGTCATCTTAGTCCACTTATAACACATGGGAGACATTTATACTATTTATCATCTTAGTCCCCTAAACACACCTGGGTGACATTCATGCTATTTGTCATATTATCCCCTACAAACACCTGGGGAACATTAGTACTATTTGTCATCTTATTACTTAATAACACCTGGGTGACATTAACACTATTTGTTACATTAGTTCTTAACAACACCTGGGTAACATTAATACTTCTTGTCATTTTAGTCCCTAAAAACTCCAAGGTGACATTAATACTGTCATCTTAGTCAATAATAACACCTTGGTGACATTAATACTATTTGTCATCTTAGTCCCCTAATAAAACCTGGATGACATTAAAACTGTTTGTCATTTTAGTCCCTAAAAACACCTGGTTGACATTAATACTATTCATCATCTTAGTCTTTACGAACAATTATGTGACATTAATACTATTTGTTATCTTATTCATTAATAACACCTGGGTGACATTAGTACTATTTGTCATTTTAGTTCTTAATAAACCTGGGTTACATTAATGATATTTGTCATCTAAGTCACTAAAAACACCTGGTTGACATTAATATTATTTGTCATCTAGTTCCCCTAATAAAACCTGTGACATTAATACTATTTTTTTATCTTAGTCCTTAATAACACCTGGGAGACATTAATACTGTTTGTCATCTTAGTCCTGAATAATACATAGGTGAATTTAATACTATTTGTCTTCTTAGTACTTAGTATTAAAGTCATCTATTTGTTATTAACAACTTAGATGACAAATAATAACAAGTAGGATAAATTAATACTATTTGTCATCTTAGTCATTAATAACACCAGGGTGACAATAATACTATTTGTCATATTAGTCCTTAATAACACCTGGGTGACATTAATACTTTTGATATCTTAGTATTTAATAATTCCTGGGTGACTTTAATACTATTTGTCATACTAATCCCTATTGACACCTGGGTGACATTTATACTATTTGTCTTCTTAGTCCCTATGAACACCTGGGTGACATTAATACTATTTGTCATCTTATTTCTTAATAACACATGGGTGACATTAATACTATTTATCATCTTTGTCCCCTAAACACACCCACACCTGGGTGACATTAATACTATTTGTCATCTTAGTCCCTTACTAACACCTGGGTGATATTAAGACTATTTTTCATGTTAGTTCCTAAAAGCACCTGGGTGACATTAAGACTATTTTTTATTGTAGTCCCTAATAACACCTGGGATACATTACTAAATTTTGTCATGTTAGTCCCTAAAATCCCCTGGGTGGCATTGATGCTGTCATCTTATTCCCTATTAATACCTGGGTGACATTAAAACTAGGGGTGAGCGGGTTCGGTTTTACTCGGATTTACTCGGATCTTTAAACGGCATTTTATTGGCTATCGCCTATCATGTGTTTTGGATAGCCAATATAATAAATCCGAATTTGCGGTAAAGTGGCGATAAGAACTGAGTAAATCCGAGTAAAACCGAACCCGCTCACCCCTAATTAAAACTATGTATCATCTTAGCCCCAAAAAAGATCTATAACATTAAAACTATTCATCATCTTAGTTCTTAATAACAACTAGGTGACATTAATACTATTTGTCATCTTATTCCTTAATTACACCTGAGTGACATTAATACTATTTATCATCTTAGACCTTAATAACACATCGGTGACATTAGTACTATTTGTCATCTTAGTCCTTAATATCATCTGGGTGACATTAATACTGTCATCTTAGTCCAAAAAATTCCTGGGTGACATTAATACTATTCATCATCTTAGTTCTTAATAAAAACTAAGTGACATTATTACTATTTGTCATCTTAGTCCTTAATAACAGCTGAGTGATATTAATACTATTTATCATCTTAGTCCGTAATAACATCTGGGTGACATTAATACTATTTATCATCTTAGTCCTTAATATCGCCTGGGTGACATTATTACTATTTGTCATCGTAGTCCCTGATAACACCTGGGTGACATTTATACTTTTTGTCATCTTAGTCACTAAAAACCCCTGGGAGACATTAATACTCTCAACTTAGTCAATAATAACACCTGGGTGACATTAAAACTATTTTTCATCCTAGTACTTAATAACAACAAGGTGACATTAATACTACTTGTCATCTAAGACCTTAATAACACATCGGTGACATTAGTACTATTTGTCATCTTCGTCCTTAATAACACCTGGGTGACACTAATACTGTCATCTTAGTCGAAAAAACACCTGGGTGACATTAATACTATTCATCATCTTCGTTCTTAATAACAACTAGGTGACATTAATACTATTTGTCATCTTAGTCCTTAATAACACCAGGGTGACATTAATACTATTTGTCATCGTAGTCCGTAATAACATCTGGGTGACATTAATACTATTTATCATCTTAGTCCTTAATAACACCTGGGTGACATTAATACTATTTGTCATCGTAGTCCCTGATAACACCTGGCTGACATTAATACTTTTTGTCATCTTAGTCCCTAAAAACACCTGGGTGACATTAATACTGTTACCTTAGTCCCTAATAACACCTGTGTGACAGTAGTATGATTAATAATCTTAGTACTTAATAACAACAATGTGACATTAATACTATTTGTCATCTTAGTCCTTAAATACACCTGGGTCACATTAACTTTATTTGTCATCTTAGTCCTTAATAACGCCTGGGTGACATTAATACTATTTGTCATCTTAGTCCTTAATAACAAATCGGTGACATTAGTACTATTTGTCATCTTAGTACTTAATAACACATCGTTGACATTAGTACTATTTGTCATCTTAGTCCTTAATAAACCTGGGTGACATTAATAATATTTGTCATCTAAGTCACTAAAAACACCTGGTTGACATTAATACTATTTGTCATCTTAATCCTTAATAACACATGGGGGACATTAATACTATTTGTCATCTTAGTCCTTAATAACACCTTGGAGACTTTAAACTATTTGTCATCTTAGTCCACTTATAACACATGGGAGACATTTATACTATTTATCATCTTAGTCCCCTAAACACACCTGGGTGACATTCATGCTATTTGTCATATTAGCCCCTACAAACACCTGGGGAACATTAGTACTATTTGTCATCTTATTACTTAATAACACCTGGGTGACATTAACACTATTTGTTACATTAGTTCTTAACAACACCTGGGTAACATTAATACTTCTTGTCATTTTAGTCCCTAAAAACTCCAAGGTGACATTAATACTGTCATCTTAGTCAATAATAACACCTTGGTGACATTAATGCTATTTGTCATCTTAGTCCCCTAATAAAACCTGGATGACATTAAAACTGTTTGTCATTTTAGTCCCTAAAAACACCTGGTTGACATTAATACTATTCATCATCTTAGTCTTTACTAACAATTATGTGACATTAATACTATTTGTTATCTTATTCATTAATAACACCTGGGTGACATTAGTACTATTTGTCATTTTAGTTCTTAATAAACCTGGGTTACATTAATGATATTTGTCATCTAAGTCACTAAAAACACCTGGTTGACATTAATATTATTTGTCATCTAATTCCCCTAATAAAACCTGTGACATTAATACTATTTTTTATCTTAGTCCTTAATAACACCTGGCAGACATTAATACTGTTTGTCATCTTAGTCCTTAATAATACATAGGTGAATTTAATACTATTTGTCTTCTTAGTACTTAGTATTAATGTCACCTACTTGTTATTAACAACTTAGATGACAAATAATAACAAGTAGGAGAAATTAATACTATTTGTCATCTTAGTCATTAATAACACCAGGGTGACATTAATACTATTTGTCATCTTAGTCCTTAACAACACCTGGGTGACATTAATACTTTTGATATCTTAGTATTTAATAATTCCTGGGTGACATTAATACTATTTATCATCTTAGTCCCCTAAACACACCCACACCTGGGTGACATTAATATTATTTGTCATCTTAGTCCTTTACTAACACCTGGGTGACATTAATACTATTTTTCATGCTAGTCCCTAAAAGCACCTGGGTGACATTAAGACTATTTATTAATGTAGTCCCTAATAACACCTGGGAGACATTAATACATTTTGTCATCTTAGTCCTTAAAATCACCTGGGTGGCATTGATGCTGTCATCTTATTCCATAATAATACCTGGGTGACATTAAAACTATGAATCATCTTAGCCCCAAAACAGATCTATGACATTAAAACTATTCATCATCTTAGTTCTTAATAACAACTAGTTGACATTAATACTATTTTTCATCTTATTCCTTAATTACACCTGAGTGACATTAATACTGTTTATCATCTTAGAGCTTAAAAACACATCGGTGACATTAGTACTATTTGTCATCTTAGTCCTTAATAACATCTGGGTGACATTAATACTGTAATCTTAGTCCAAAAAATACCTGGGTGACATTAATACTATTCATCATCTTCGTTCTTAATAACAACAAGGTGACATTAATACTACTTGTCATCCTAGACCTTAATAACACATCGGTGAAATTAGTACCATTTGTTATGTGAGTCCTTAATAACACCTGGGTGAAACTAATACTGTCATCTTAGTCAAAAAAACACGTGGGTGACATTAATACTATTCATCACCTTCGTTCTTAATAACAACTAGGTGACATTAATACTATTTGTCATCTTAGTCCTTAATAACACCTGGGTAATATTAATACTATTTGTCATCGTAGTCCGTAATAACATCTGGGTGACATTAATACTATTTATCATCTTAGTCCTTAATAACACCTGGGTGTCATTAATACTATTTGTCATCGTAGTCCCTGATAACACCTGGGTGACATTAATACTTTTTGTCATCTTAGTCCCTAAAAACACCTGGGTGACATTAATACTGTTACCTTAGTCCCTAGTAACACCTGGGTGACATTAAAACTATTTGTCATCTTAGTCCCTAAAAATCCTGGGTGACAGTAGTACGATTAATCATCTTAGTACTTAATAACAACAAGGTGACATTAATACTATTTGTCATCTTAGTCCTTAATAACACCTGGGTGACATTAACTTTATTTGTCATCTTAGTCCGTAATAACACCTGGCTGACATTAATACTATTTGTCATCTTAGTCCTTAATAACAAATCGGTGAAATTAGTACTATTTGTCATCTTAATCCTTAATAACACATGGGGGACATTAATACTATTTGTCATCTTAGTCCTTAATAACAACTGGGTGACTTTAAACTATTTGTCATCTTAGTCCATTATAACACATGGGAGACATTTATACTATTTATCATCTTAGTCCCCTAAACACACCTGGGTGACATTCATGCTATTTGTCATATTAGCCCCTACAAACACCTGGGGAACATTAGTACTATTTGTCATCATATTACTTAATAACACCTGGGTGACATTAATACTATTTGTTACATTAGTTCATAACAACACCTGGGTAACATTAATACTTTTTGTCATTTTAGTCCCTAAAAACTCCTAGGTGACATTAATACTGTCATCTTAGTCCCTAATAACACCTTGGTGACATTAATACTATTTGTCATCTTAGTCTCCTAATAAAACCTGGATGACATTAAAACTGTTTATTATTTTAGTCCCTAAAAACACCTGGGTGACATTAATTCTATTCTTAATCTTAGTCTTTACTAACAATTATGTGACATTAATACTATTTGTCATCTTAGTCATTAATAACACCTGGGTGACATTAGCACTATTTGTCATTTTAATTCTTAATAAACCTGGGTTACATTAATGATATTTGTCATCTAAGTCACTAAAAACACCTGGTTGACATTAATGTAATTTTCATCTAATTCCCCTAATAAAACCTGTGACATTAATACTATTTTTTATCTTAGTCCTTAATAACACCTGGGTGACATTAATACTATTTGTCATCTTAGTCCTTAATAATACATAGGTGAATTTAATACTATTTGTCTTCTTATTACTTAGTATTAATGTCACCTACTTGTTATTAACAACTTAGATGACAAATAATAACAAGTAGGAAAAATTAATACTATTTGTCATCTTAGTCGTTAATAACACCAGGGTGACATTAATACTATTTGTTATCTTAGTCCCTAAAAACACCTGGGTGACATTAATACTGTTACCTTAGTCCCTAGTAAAACCTGGGTGACATTAAAACTATTTGTCATCTTAGTCCCTAAAAAACCTGGGTGACAGTAGTACGATTAATCATCTTAGTACTTAATAACAACACAGTGACATTAATACTATTTTTTATCTTAGTCCTTAATAACACCTGGGTGACATTAATACTATTTGTCATCTTAGTCCTTAACAACACCTGGGTGACATTAATACTTTTGATATCTTAGTATTTAATAATTCCTGGGTGACATTAATACTATTTATCATCTTAGTCCCCTAAACACACCCACACCTGGGTGACATTAATATTATTTGTCATCTTAGTCCTTTACTAACACCTGGGTGACATTAATACTATTTTTCATGCTAGTCCCTAAAAGCACCTGGGTGACATTAAGACTATTTATTAATGTAGTCCCTAATAACACCTGGGAGACATTAATACATTTTGTCATCTTAGTCCTTAAAATCACCTGGGTGGCATTGATGCTGTCATCTTATTCCATAATAATACCTGGGTGACATTAAAACTATGAATCATCTTAGCCCCAAAACAGATCTATGACATTAAAACTATTCATCATCTTAGTTCTTAATAACAACTAGTTGACATTAATACTATTTTTCATCTTATTCCTTAATTACACCTGAGTGACATTAATACTGTTTATCATCTTAGAGCTTAAAAACACATCGGTGACATTAGTACTATTTGTCATCTTAGTCCTTAATAACATCTGGGTGACATTAATACTGTAATCTTAGTCCAAAAAATACCTGGGTGACATTAATACTATTCATCATCTTCGTTCTTAATAACAACAAGGTGACATTAATACTACTTGTCATCCTAGACCTTAATAACACATCGGTGAAATTAGTACCATTTGTTATGTGAGTCCTTAATAACACCTGGGTGAAACTAATACTGTCATCTTAGTCAAAAAAACACGTGGGTGACATTAATACTATTCATCACCTTCGTTCTTAATAACAACTAGGTGACATTAATACTATTTGTCATCTTAGTCCTTAATAACACCTGGGTAATATTAATACTATTTGTCATCGTAGTCCGTAATAACATCTGGGTGACATTAATACTATTTATCATCTTAGTCCTTAATAACACCTGGGTGTCATTAATACTATTTGTCATCGTAGTCCCTGATAACACCTGGGTGACATTAATACTTTTTGTCATCTTAGTCCCTAAAAACACCTGGGTGACATTAATACTGTTACCTTAGTCCCTAGTAACACCTGGGTGACATTAAAACTATTTGTCATCTTAGTCCCTAAAAATCCTGGGTGACAGTAGTACGATTAATCATCTTAGTACTTAATAACAACAAGGTGACATTAATACTATTTGTCATCTTAGTCCTTAATAACACCTGGGTGACATTAACTTTATTTGTCATCTTAGTCCGTAATAACACCTGGCTGACATTAATACTATTTGTCATCTTAGTCCTTAATAACAAATCGGTGAAATTAGTACTATTTGTCATCTTAATCCTTAATAACACATGGGGGACATTAATACTATTTGTCATCTTAGTCCTTAATAACAACTGGGTGACTTTAAACTATTTGTCATCTTAGTCCATTATAACACATGGGAGACATTTATACTATTTATCATCTTAGTCCCCTAAACACACCTGGGTGACATTCATGCTATTTGTCATATTAGCCCCTACAAACACCTGGGGAACATTAGTACTATTTGTCATCATATTACTTAATAACACCTGGGTGACATTAATACTATTTGTTACATTAGTTCATAACAACACCTGGGTAACATTAATACTTTTTGTCATTTTAGTCCCTAAAAACTCCTAGGTGACATTAATACTGTCATCTTAGTCCCTAATAACACCTTGGTGACATTAATACTATTTGTCATCTTAGTCTCCTAATAAAACCTGGATGACATTAAAACTGTTTATTATTTTAGTCCCTAAAAACACCTGGGTGACATTAATTCTATTCTTAATCTTAGTCTTTACTAACAATTATGTGACATTAATACTATTTGTCATCTTAGTCATTAATAACACCTGGGTGACATTAGCACTATTTGTCATTTTAATTCTTAATAAACCTGGGTTACATTAATGATATTTGTCATCTAAGTCACTAAAAACACCTGGTTGACATTAATGTAATTTTCATCTAATTCCCCTAATAAAACCTGTGACATTAATACTATTTTTTATCTTAGTCCTTAATAACACCTGGGTGACATTAATACTATTTGTCATCTTAGTCCTTAATAATACATAGGTGAATTTAATACTATTTGTCTTCTTATTACTTAGTATTAATGTCACCTACTTGTTATTAACAACTTAGATGACAAATAATAACAAGTAGGAAAAATTAATACTATTTGTCATCTTAGTCGTTAATAACACCAGGGTGACATTAATACTATTTGTTATCTTAGTCCCTAAAAACACCTGGGTGACATTAATACTGTTACCTTAGTCCCTAGTAAAACCTGGGTGACATTAAAACTATTTGTCATCTTAGTCCCTAAAAAACCTGGGTGACAGTAGTACGATTAATCATCTTAGTACTTAATAACAACACAGTGACATTAATACTATTTTTTATCTTAGTCCTTAATAACACCTGGGTGACATTAATACTATTTGTCATCTTAGTCCTTAACAACACCTGGGTGACATTAATACTTTTGATATCTTAGTATTTAATAATTCCTGGGTGACATTAATACTATTTATCATCTTAGTCCCCTAAACACACCCACACCTGGGTGACATTAATATTATTTGTCATCTTAGTCCTTTACTAACACCTGGGTGACATTAATACTATTTTTCATGCTAGTCCCTAAAAGCACCTGGGTGACATTAAGACTATTTATTAATGTAGTCCCTAATAACACCTGGGAGACATTAATACATTTTGTCATCTTAGTCCTTAAAATCACCTGGGTGGCATTGATGCTGTCATCTTATTCCATAATAATACCTGGGTGACATTAAAACTATGAATCATCTTAGCCCCAAAACAGATCTATGACATTAAAACTATTCATCATCTTAGTTCTTAATAACAACTAGTTGACATTAATACTATTTTTCATCTTATTCCTTAATTACACCTGAGTGACATTAATACTGTTTATCATCTTAGAGCTTAAAAACACATCGGTGACATTAGTACTATTTGTCATCTTAGTCCTTAATAACATCTGGGTGACATTAATACTGTAATCTTAGTCCAAAAAATACCTGGGTGACATTAATACTATTCATCATCTTCGTTCTTAATAACAACAAGGTGACATTAATACTACTTGTCATCCTAGACCTTAATAACACATCGGTGAAATTAGTACCATTTGTTATGTGAGTCCTTAATAACACCTGGGTGAAACTAATACTGTCATCTTAGTCAAAAAAACACGTGGGTGACATTAATACTATTCATCACCTTCGTTCTTAATAACAACTAGGTGACATTAATACTATTTGTCATCTTAGTCCTTAATAACACCTGGGTAATATTAATACTATTTGTCATCGTAGTCCGTAATAACATCTGGGTGACATTAATACTATTTATCATCTTAGTCCTTAATAACACCTGGGTGTCATTAATACTATTTGTCATCGTAGTCCCTGATAACACCTGGGTGACATTAATACTTTTTGTCATCTTAGTCCCTAAAAACACCTGGGTGACATTAATACTGTTACCTTAGTCCCTAGTAACACCTGGGTGACATTAAAACTATTTGTCATCTTAGTCCCTAAAAATCCTGGGTGACAGTAGTACGATTAATCATCTTAGTACTTAATAACAACAAGGTGACATTAATACTATTTGTCATCTTAGTCCTTAATAACACCTGGGTGACATTAACTTTATTTGTCATCTTAGTCCGTAATAACACCTGGCTGACATTAATACTATTTGTCATCTTAGTCCTTAATAACAAATCGGTGAAATTAGTACTATTTGTCATCTTAATCCTTAATAACACATGGGGGACATTAATACTATTTGTCATCTTAGTCCTTAATAACAACTGGGTGACTTTAAACTATTTGTCATCTTAGTCCATTATAACACATGGGAGACATTTATACTATTTATCATCTTAGTCCCCTAAACACACCTGGGTGACATTCATGCTATTTGTCATATTAGCCCCTACAAACACCTGGGGAACATTAGTACTATTTGTCATCATATTACTTAATAACACCTGGGTGACATTAATACTATTTGTTACATTAGTTCATAACAACACCTGGGTAACATTAATACTTTTTGTCATTTTAGTCCCTAAAAACTCCTAGGTGACATTAATACTGTCATCTTAGTCCCTAATAACACCTTGGTGACATTAATACTATTTGTCATCTTAGTCTCCTAATAAAACCTGGATGACATTAAAACTGTTTATTATTTTAGTCCCTAAAAACACCTGGGTGACATTAATTCTATTCTTAATCTTAGTCTTTACTAACAATTATGTGACATTAATACTATTTGTCATCTTAGTCATTAATAACACCTGGGTGACATTAGCACTATTTGTCATTTTAATTCTTAATAAACCTGGGTTACATTAATGATATTTGTCATCTAAGTCACTAAAAACACCTGGTTGACATTAATGTAATTTTCATCTAATTCCCCTAATAAAACCTGTGACATTAATACTATTTTTTATCTTAGTCCTTAATAACACCTGGGTGACATTAATACTATTTGTCATCTTAGTCCTTAATAATACATAGGTGAATTTAATACTATTTGTCTTCTTATTACTTAGTATTAATGTCACCTACTTGTTATTAACAACTTAGATGACAAATAATAACAAGTAGGAAAAATTAATACTATTTGTCATCTTAGTCGTTAATAACACCAGGGTGACATTAATACTATTTGTTATCTTAGTCCCTAAAAACACCTGGGTGACATTAATACTGTTACCTTAGTCCCTAGTAAAACCTGGGTGACATTAAAACTATTTGTCATCTTAGTCCCTAAAAAACCTGGGTGACAGTAGTACGATTAATCATCTTAGTACTTAATAACAACACAGTGACATTAATACTATTTTTTATCTTAGTCCTTAATAACACCTGGGTGACATTAATACTATTTGTCATCTTAGTCCTTAATAATACATAGGTGAATTTAATACTATTTGTCTTCTTAGTACTTAGTATTAATGTCACCTACTTGTTATTAACAACTTAGATGACAAATAATAACAAGTAGGAAAATTTAATACTATTTGTCATCTTAGTCGTTAATAACACCAGGGTGACATTAATACTATTTGTCATCTTAGTCCTTAATAACACCTGGGTGACATTAATACTTTTGATATCTTAGTATTTAATAATTCCTGGGTGACTTTAATACTATTTGTCATACTAATCCCTAATGACACCTGGGTGACATTTATAAAATTTTTCATCTTAGTCCCTACGAACACCTGGGTGACATTAATACTATTTGTCATCTTAGTTCGTAATAACACATGGGTGACATTAATACTATTTATCATCTTAGTCCCCTAAACACACCCATACCTGGGTGAGATTAATGCTATTTGTCATCTTTGTCCCTTACTAACACCTGGGTGACATTAATACTATTTTTCATGTTAGTCCCTAAAAGCACCTGGGTGACATTAAGACTATTTATTATTGTAGTCCCTAATAACATCTGGGAGACATTAATACATTTTGTCATCTTAGTCCCTAAAATCCCCTGGGTGGCATTGATGCTATCATCTTATTCCCTAATAATACCTGGGTGACATTAAAACTATGTATCATCTTAGCCCCAAAAAAGATCTATGACATTAAAACTATTCATCATCTAAGTTCTTAATAACAACTAGGTGACATTAATACTATTTTTCATCTTATTCCTTAATTACATCTGAGTGACATTAATACTATTTATCATCTTAGACCTTAATAACACATCGGTGACATTAGTACTATTTGTCATCTTAGTCCTTAATAACATCTGGGTCACATTAATACTGTCATCTTAGTCCAAAAAATACCTAGGTGACATTAATACTATTCATCATCTTAGTTCTTAATAAAAACTAGGTCACATTAATACTATATGTCATCTTAGTCCTTAATAACAGCTGAGGTATATTAATACTATTTATCATCTTAGTCCGTAATAACATCTGGGTGACATTAATTCTATTTATCGTCTTAGTTCTAAATATCACCTGGGTGACATTATTACTATTTGTCAACGTTGTCCCTGATAACACCTTGGTGACATTTATACTTTTTGTCATCTTAGTCACTAAAAACCCCTGGGTGACATTAATACTGTCACCTTAGTCCCTAATAACACCTGGGTGACATGAAAACTATTTTTCATCTTAGTACTTAATAACAACAAGGTGACATTAATACTACTTGTCATCTTAGACCTTAATAAGACATCAGTGACATTAGTACCATTTGTTATCTGAGTCCTTAATAACACCTGGGTGACACTAATACTGTCATCTAAGTCGAAAAAACACCTGGGTGACATTAATACTATTCATCATCTTCGTTCTTAATAACAACTAGGTGACATTAATACTATTTGTCATCTTAGTCCTTAATAACACCTGGGTGATATTAATACTATTTGTCATCGTAGTCCGTAATAACATCTGGGTGACATTAATACTATTTATCATCTTAGTCCTTAATAACACCTGGCTGACATTAATACTATTTGTCATCGTAGTCCCTGATAACACCTGGGTAACATTAATACTTTTTGTCATCTTAGTCCCTAAAAACACCTGGGTGACATTAATACTGTTACCTTAGTCCCTAATAACACCTGGGTGACATTAAAACTATTTGTCATCTTAGTAACTAAAATCACCTGAGTGACAGTAGTACTATTAATCATCTTAGTACTTAATAACAACAAGGTGACATTAATACTATTTGTCATCTTAGTCCTTAATAACACCTGGGTGACATTAACTTTATTTGTCATCTTAGTCCTTAATAACGCCTGGGTGATATTAATACTATTAGTCATCTTAGTCCTTAATAACAAATCGGTGACATTAGTACTATTTGTCATCTTAGTCCTTAATAACACATGGGGGACATTAATACTATTTGTCATCTTAGTCCTTAATAACACCTAGGTGACTTTAAACTATTTGTCATCTTAGTCCACTTATAACACATGGGAGACATTTATACTATTTATCATCTTAGTCCCCTAAACACACCTGGGTGACATTCATGCTATTTGTCATATTAGCCCCTACAAACACCTGGGGAACATTAGTAATATTTGTCATCTTATTACTTAATAACACCTGGGTGACATTAATACTATTTGTTACATTAGTTCTTAACACCTGGGTAACATTAATACTTTTTGTCATTTTAGTCCCTAAAAACTCCTGGGTGACATTAATACTGTCATCTTAGGCCCTCATTCAGACCCGGACGCAAGTGGCCGTTCGTACGTTCGGCGTACGTAGAAACATTTGTAAATTCAAGCACTCGCTCGAATTTTCGAACGCAGCTAATCATCCTCCCCAAACTCTACCAACCCCTCCTCTAACTAACGAGCGTGCCAAATAGCGAGCGTACATCCCCAAAGTGGCTTGAAGGGAACGCACGCACAAGTACAAACCGGAAGTGGGACTGTCAGATTCCAATTACCTGCTCGTTTATTCTGCCTACCTCCCTCAATCGTATCATGCCAATCAATATATCAATTAGCTTAATTGTTTTTTGTTTTGTTTTTTGGGACAAAGCAATAAACTTTATTCTTGTCCGTGTTTGTGTTTACCAGCAGAATACGTACGGCTTAAACATTCGCTTTTCTTTGTCAAAATACATGTTAGAGCCAATTAAACATTTGTTTTATTTGTTTTTAACCACGCATATTTTCCTGGGATCATTTCTTTATTTAAATTTGCTTACGCATGTCACTGCATCAAGCCTATCATAACTCTCAAGAGATTTGTGGCCCTGTCGAACACATGACTCATACACTAACCAATAGAATTGGTCCTGTTAATTCCCCAAATACATTAGCCAATCAAATTTTTTTTCGGGTCTTTATTAAAAATGATTTTTAGAAAATACACCATTGCCATCATGAGAGCCTCGGCATTCACCAGGCGCGAGCTGTTGGTGTTAACCGAGGTCATGGACAGGCGGATCACCAGCCAGCCTCCAGCCATCACCAATAGACAAAAGCGTTCCGCATATGCAGAGGTACGTGGCCGCCTGCGTTCCTTCGGCTCACGCCGCCAGATCGGCCAGCTGGAGCGCAGGTGGTCCGACCTGCAACGGCGGACACCCCGCTTGCTGGCATGCTTTCGCATGCAGATCGCGGAAAGTAAGTTTTTGTGACTGTGGTTTTCATGTTTTTCTTTGTACTCATATGTGTATGGCCATGTTTTCATGTATGGCCTATTTATTCATTGTATTCATATCTGCATGGCCATGTTTTCATGTATGGCCTATTTATTTATTGTACTCATATGTGCATGGCTATGTTTTCATGTATGGCCTATTTATTCATTGTACTCATATCTGCATGGCCATGTTTTCATGTATGGCCTATTTATTCATTGTACTCATATCTGCATGGCCATGTTTTCATGTATGGCCTATTTATTCATTGTATTCATATCTGCATGGCCATGTTTTCATGTATGGCCTATTTATTCATTGTACTCATATCTGCATGGCCATGTTTTCATGTATGGCCTATTTATTCTTTGTATTCATATCTGCATGGCCATGTTTACATATTTGTGTTGTCATAAATTAGTGTTTAACTAGGTTTTGGTTGAAACTAACCACAATTTGTTTCCCATCTTTTAGGGGCAGAGCGAAGACTACGGCGTCATCGGCATCAAAGACGGCGCTCTTGGCCCGTCTCCCCAACCCCAAACCAAACCTCAACACCCCCAAATTCCCGTATTTCCCCGTCCTCCCCAGCCTGCACAGACCCTGTGGAGGATGTTTCGGGGCTCCTTCCCCTCCATCCCAATTCCCCCTCTCCTCCAACCACCCCTCTTGTAACTACCCCCTCCCCTGAATCCCAAATCACCCCGCCAACCTCGTTGGGGAATGGAGGCACCTCCGAGGAGGACGAGGGAGTGGCTTCTGGAGCGGGCGTTAGTTTGAACGGTATGTTTTGTTTTTTTTAGTTTTTTGCAAAAACTGTTTGTATGTAACCATGTGTCTGTGCCTTTTTTTGTGTTGTTTGTGAGAATTTGTTGTAGTTTTCAGTTTGTCTTTACCTTTTACTGCTGATTTCCCCATACACATATCACACCTGTCAGAATCTGATTTTTTTACTTGTAATTTTTTGGGGGACCATTTTTGGGTGCTTGGTATTTTTGGGGTAATTCTGCTTTGGGTCACAATATTGACATTTTTGGTTAGCTTTGTTTGGCTTGTTTTTTAATGTGGTTTCATTATTGATGTATTAATCCCCACACTTTTCTAACCCACAGAGGAACAGAGGCGTATGGCGGAATTAGCTGGATGTGTTGGACGGATGCGTGCCCATGTCATCGGGCTGCTGGTGGTCCTTGACCATATGTCGGTCATCCTTCGTCAATAATTTTTTGATTTAATTTAAAAAAAGTTTTATAAATTAAAAAATTAATCTTAACGTTCTGTCTCATTCCTTGTTTCCAAATCAGAGATTGTTTACACTGACATAAGTAGACTCTTCCAGCAATTATTTGCAATTATTGTCACTAAGATTGTGTGTTGTATTTTTTAGGAAAACAGGCACAAGAAACACCTAACAGTAACAATCTGATTGGCCTTTTTTGGTGTTTTACAATTTATATATTACTACATTAGATGTTCTCAAAAAATCCTTACCACATTGTGTCTAAACACTGTTGTGTTGCCAATAATTACCTAAAATATCTGGCCCCCACATCATCGCGTATGGCCCCCCCACATACTGACCTCCGACCAACCTCGGGGGGGCCATCCTCAGGTAAGGCATCCTCTGGCTGCATTGGGACACCACTCCTTATGGCGATGTTGTGAAATATCCCACACAGGACCACAATTTTTGAAACCATATCCGGCAAATACATGAGCTCGCCACCAGAGCGGTGGAGGCATCTGAATCGGCCTTTTAGAAGGCCGATACAGCGCTCCACCACTTGCCTGGTGGCTGTAAGTGCGACATTAAAATTACTTTGTGGCCCTGGTGTGGGAGCCAAATAAGGAGTGAGCAGCCAGGGCGTGCAAGGGTAGCCACTGTCTCCTGTGAAAAAGAAGTGACAACATCAGGATCACTGTGTATCAAGCTTAACATTGTTATGTACTAAAGGTCTCCACTTACCCAGAAGCCACGCATCACCAGCTTGTAGGTTGTTTAATTTGTGCCATATCCCTGATTGCCGGATGACGAATGAGTCATGTGCACTTCCGGGTAATTTTTCATTCAGGGACAGGATCTGGAGGGAGGCATCACATACCACCATTACATTCAGGGAGTGATAGTGTTTACGGTTGCGAAATATGGCCTCCAGACGTGCTGGAGGCTGAAGTGGTATGTGAGTACCATCCACAACCCCTATGATGTGTGGGAAGCCAGCTATTTGGTAAAAATTGGCCTTGGCCACACTAAGGGCACCCATATCCAAAGGCATTTTAATAAAATGATGGAGGTGCTTGAAAAGGGCCTCCATCACTGCCCTCAGGATCCGGGAAAAGGAGGATTGGGAGATGCCCACCACTATTCCCAACGTTGTTTGAAACGATCCTGAGGCACAGAAATGTAACACCGCCATAAATTGCGTAAGTGGTGGTATTGCTGTAGGACTGTCAATTTGCCGCTCAAGATCACTCTATTAATGAGAGAGTGTCTATGATGATTTTGGGCGGAAGACGGTAGCGTCTTAACACCTCATCATCGGGCATTCCAAAAAGGGTGACACGTGTTCGATATATCTGGGGCCTTGCACGCCTATGATGCCTACGCCTGGGACGAGATTGAGGTTGGTCGGCTTCCGGGAGCATGGCCAGAACAATCCGACCAAGATCAACCTGAAATGGCAAGATTTGAATGTAAGGCTTTTTTCCCCCCCCAAAAAAAGGAATTTTACTTATCTTGATGATACAATCCATTGATGCTTACATGCCGGGGTATTGTCATGATTGGCCCAAACTATAAATAATCAAAATATAAAAATGCAACAATTTAGGGTGGGCATTTTGGATTCTAAATTGGGTGCAAGACAAAACATAAATGGGGAGAAACACACATTTGGGCAAATAGCAAAACGACAGTGCGCAGACTACCTCAATTTGGGCCCAAATGTATTAAACAAATGCTAAAGGGAAAACACAACCAATTTAACAGGTCTAAATAAGCTTTTAAAAATGCGCAAATTATTTCGCAAATACAAGTCACAATAGAAACAGTTAAAAATGCGCTAATTAGTTCGCAAATACAAGTCACAATAGAAACAGATAAAATGCGCTAATTAGTTCGCAAATAAAAGTCACAATAGAAACAGTTAAAAATGCGCTAATTAGTTCGCAAATACAAGTCACAATAGAAACAGATAAAAATGCGCTAATTAGTTCGCACATACAAGTCACAATAGAAACAGTTAAAAATGTGCTAATTAGTTCGCAAATACAAGTCACAATAGAAACAGATAAAAATGCGCTAATTAGTTCGCAAATACAAGTCACAATAGAAACAGATAAAAATGCGCTAATTAGTTCGCAAATAAAAGTCACAATAGAAACAGTTAAAAATGCGCTAATTAGTTCGCAAATACAAGTCACAATAGAAACAGATAAAAATGCGCTAATTAGTTCGCACATACAAGTCACAATAGAAACAGTTAAAAATGCGCTAATTAGTTCGCAAATACAAGTCACAATAGAAACAGATAAAAATGCGCTAATTAGTTCGCACATACAAGTCCAAATATACGCAGATAGAAAAACACGATTTATTTGAAACATTTCTGACTAATAAAACCAAAGGTTAAAAGTGTAAGGTCAAACAAAGTTGCGTAAATACAAACATGAACATTTAATAACCAAGTGAAAAAAAAAACTTACCAATAGATAATATATAAGTCTCCGGATCAAAAGGTCGTTGGGGCAGAGCCAAAAGAAACCTAACAAAGGCGAAAATTGGAAACATTAACGAGCCAAAATTCAGGAAAAGAAGGAGAC
Organism: Taudactylus pleione; assembly: GCA_031769625.1. Taxonomy (NCBI): domain Eukaryota; kingdom Metazoa; phylum Chordata; class Amphibia; order Anura; family Myobatrachidae; genus Taudactylus; species Taudactylus pleione. Next base: position 62,186 of record JAUIMM010000116.1, read on the forward strand.
ACAAATTGAACAAAAGTTAGACGGCCAAAAACTTACCAAATAAATACACGCCAAAAAAATAACCACCAGAAAAAAAGCGAACGGAAAAAAAATAAAGAAAAAGACAAACCAAAAACAACTCCCACCAACGCCAAATCCAAAACCCGCCAACAATCAACTCCGACCAACGTAACTTCCAACAATCAACAACCGCCACCTCGACTCGAGACGCCCCAAGCCATAAATAGTGTTTCGTTTCCCGCACAAATTAAGGAGGGATCATAGGAACGCACAATCAATGATGCGGCCGAAAAATAAGGACGCATGTATAAATAAATATGTCACGAGCCAACAAAAAAGTTCTGGTGTATTTCTTATTTGGAGATAAGACATGGCTACAGACCAAGGAAACAATGGGCAACAGTCTGGCGGTAAGTATTTCAGGCATTTGTAAACAATGATTAATTTGAAACATAATATAGTGCAAGTTGTGAAGTTTACAATTCTCAACATTTAAACAAATAGGTGAGGAGGATGACATGGAAGAGGCTGCTGGGCCCAGTATTCCGGCCAAAGCTGGCAAAAAGAAAAGGCAGCCACAATTCACAAGAAAGGAGATGGAGGTTTTGGTTCAGAAGTGTGTGGACATCCTGCCACAGGCAGACAGGAATATGGGTGTAAGCCAGAAGTGGAGAATGTGGGAGGAGGTAGCCATTGCTGTCAATAGGGTGGGTGATTATGTCCGTCTAGCCCGGGATGTCAAACAGCGGTAAGTAAAAACTTGACCCCCCCCCTAAAACCAAAACCCATTTAAAACAAAAGGATAATGGTTCCAATTTCACCCACAGCTGGGACGACTTCAAATATCGCCTGAAGCAAAAACTGGCGGACAGGGCTAGGCATGCAAGGGGGACAGGTGGGGGTCCCACCCCTGTGTCATTGGAGTTGAATGATTTAGAAGAGCAGGCACAGGGGTGTGTGCAGGCTGTGGAGGTGTTTGGCGTGTCCAACATGGATACGGACATGCCAGACTTTGCGGCTCCTCATGTTGTCCAAGGTAAATATTGTGATGTCACCAACTCTGAAATGTTATTGTGCCAATATGTAGATTCTAATGTGACTCTTTTCTCATTTTTCCAACAGAGACACAGGCAGATGAGTCTGCTCCAGAGGGGAGCCTTGGCCGCAGAATTTCTGCTGGCTCTGCAGGGGAGGAACCAGTACATCCGGCTGAGGACCCTGCAGAAGCCAGTCAAGGGCAATCCCCCTCGCAGGCAGTGTCCCTCCTCACAGAACTCAATTTTAAATCGGATTTCCATACGGAGATTCTGCAGAGGATGGACGCCAGTCTGGTACGGGTGGCTGAGGCCCTGGAGCAAAATGCTGCGGCCAACGTGACCATTGGTCAGGCCCTGGCGGAAAATACCAGGGCCAACATCCGCAACGCCAATGCCCTGGAGCAGCTCGTTCGCCAGCACATGGTGGAGCCGACCTCCCTACCTGCCGGAACATCTGGATCCTCCACCTCTGGCACATCAGTCAATCCTCCAAATGTGCCTAGCCCTGTGCCTAGTCCAGAGGCCACAACATCTGCCTCTGGACGGGCCAGCCCGATGACATCCCGGACCCCGTCTGGCGCCCTCCCTCCCCCTGCCAAACAGGGGAAAAAACATTGACAGCACTGGCTACTTTTCCCACACTCCTTCTGTGCTTGCCCCATATTCCTTTCTGGCCAAAACTTCCCTCTCCTTTCTTGTGAATTGTTTTTAATTTTTAGCTTTACGTTTCCATACCTTTTAAGTTTGCACAATTATAAAAATTTTTGGGAAGAACACTGCAAAAAATGTTTGGTCCAAAAATGTGCATGAAAATGTTTTTATTTTACAATAAATTTGAACAAAATGTACGACATTGTATTCTGACATTATTGTAGAAATGGTTTACATTTAATCCTGGCCCACAAGGCAAAAACGAGCTCCCACAAAATTTTATCTGAAAAAAAAAAAAGGCCTCTTTAAGGAACGTTTTAAAATTTACAAAAGGATGCAAATTCTCCAGGCAAAAGCAAAATGGAAAAAAACACACAAACATGATGACATTATTGTTACAATAGGCCAAAAACAAAATATCAACCCAAAACAAAACACCCACAAATGTACGCTAATTGATTGTGTAATCCTGACATTAGCAGCTATGATTTCCACCTGCGTACGGTTTTGTGCTAACCCAAAAAACTGATTTCAAAACACATTCCAAGCCGGTTTTCAATACAACACTAATTGTTTTTCTGACAAGCCATGATTAATCGATGCAACATCGTGGAGTGCCGGGACGGAGGAGAAGGCCATCGCCAATGTGGTCGAGTAATCCAGACCCTAAGCTGTGAGAGCATTTTGAACGGAAAGAGAATCATCTAGTGACGTATGAGTTGGTACGAACACATTTGATGATCGCATCTGATAATATATGTACGCCCAAAAAACGCCTCGCCACGCCTGCGTTTTTCCATCTCCACCCCCGTCAACGCCCAAAAACGCCCTGTTCTGTCAATCACATTTGACATGTCACTTCCTGTACGCTATTTGACGAATGAGACAAAAAAAGCTCGCAATATGCCGTACGCACATGCGCAGTGTTACACCGACGCATGCGCGCTTTCTCAACATCGGAACGCAACGAGCGAACTGCTGTTAACGAACGGCTCTGAATCAGGCCCTTAGTCCCTAATAACACCTTGGTGACATTAATACTATTTTTCATCTTAGTCTCCTAATAAAACCTGGATGACATTAAAACTGTTTGTCATTTTAGTCCCTAAAAACACCTGGGTGACATTAATTCTATTCATCATCTTAGTCTTTACTAACAATTATGTGACATTAATACTATTTGTCATCTTAGTCATTAATAACACCTGGGTGACATTAGTACTATTTGTCATTTTAGTTCTTAATAAACCTGGGTTACATTAATGATATTTGTCATCTAAGTCACTAAAAACACCTGGTTGACATTAATATTATTTGTCATCTAATTCCCCTAATAAAACCTGTGACATTAATACTATTTTTTATCTTAGTCCTTAATAATACCTGGGTGACATTAATACTATTTGTCATTTTAGTCCTTAATAATACATAGGTGAATTTAATACTATTTGTCTTCTTAGTACTTAGTATTAATGTCACCTACTTGTTATTAACAACTTAGATGACAAATAATAACAAGTAGGAGAAATTAATACTATATGTCATCTTAGTCATTAATAACACCAGGGTGACATTAATACTATTTGTCATCTTAGTCCTTAAAAACACCTGGGTGACATTAATACTTTTGATATCTTAGTATTTAATAATTCCTGGGTGACTATAATACTATTTTTCATACTAATCCCTAATGACACCTGGGTGACATTTATACTTTTTGTCATCTTAGTCACTAAAAACCACTGGGTGACATTAATACCGTCACCTTAGTCCCTAATAACACCTGGGTGACATTAAAACTATTTTTCATCTTAGGACTTAATAACAACAAGGTGACATTAATACTACTTGTCATCTTAGACCTTAATAACACATCAGTGACATTAGTACCATTTGTTATCTGAGTCCTTAATAACACCTGGGTGACACTAATACTGTCATCTTGGTCGAAAAAACACCTGGGTGACATTAATACTATTCATCATCTTCGTTCTTCATAACAACTAGGTGACATTAATACTATTTGTCATCGTAGTCCCTGATAACACCAGGGTGACATTAATAGTTTTTGTCATCTTAGTCCCTAAAAACACCTGGGTGACATTAATACTGTTACCTTAGTCCCTAATAACACCTGGGTGACATTAAAACTATTTGTCATCTTAGTAACTAAAAACACCTGAGTGACAGTAGTACGAAAAATCATCTTAGTACTTAATAACAACAAGGTGACATTAATACTATTTGTCATCTTAGTCCTTAATAACACCTGGGTGACATTAACTTTATTTGTCATCTTAGTCCTTAATAACGCCTGGGTGACATTAATACTATTTGTCATCTTAGTCCTTAATAACAAATCGGTGACATTAGTACTATTTGTCATCTTAGTACTTAATAACACATGGGGGACATTAATACTATTTGTCATCTTAGTCCTTAATAACACCTAGGTGACTTTAAACTATTTGTCATCTTAGTCCACTTATAACACATGGGAGACATTTATACTATTTATCATCTTAGTCCCCTAAACACACCTGGGTGACATTCATGCTATTTGTCATATTAGCCCCTACAAACACCTGGGGAACATTAGTAATATTTGACATCTTATTACTTAATAACACCTGGGTGACATTAATACTGTTTGTTACATTAGTTTTTAACACCTGGGTAACATTAATACTTTTTGTCATTTTAGTCCCTAAAAACTCCAGGGTGACATTAATACTGTCATCTTAGTCCCTAATAACACCTTGGTGACATTAATACTATTTGTCATCTTAGTCTCTTAATAAAACCTGGATGACATTAAAACTGTTTGTCATTTTAGTCCCTAAAAACACCTGGGTGACATTAATTCTATTCATCATCTTAGTCTTTACTAACAATTATGTGACATTAATACTATTTGTCATCTTAGTCATTAATAACACCTGGGTGACATTAGTACTATTTGTAATTTTAGTTCTTAATAAACCTGGGTTACATTAATGATATTTGTCATCTAAGTCACTAAAAACAACTGGTTGACATTAATATTATTTGTCATCTAATTCCCCTAATAAAACCTGTGACATTAATACTATTTTTTATCTTAGTCCTTAATAACACCTGGGTGACATTAATACTATTTGTCATCTTAGTCATTAATAACACCTGGGTGACATTAGTACTATTTGTAATTTTAGTTCTTAATAAACCTGGGTTACATTAATGATATTTGTCATCTAAGTCACTAAAAACACCTGGTTGACATTAATATTATTTGTCATCTAATTCCCCTAATAAAACCTGTGACATTAATACTATTTTTTATCTTAGTCCTTAATAACACCTGGGTGACATTAATACTATTTGTCATCTTAGTCCTTAATAACACCTGGGTGATATTAATACTATTTGTCATCGTAGTCCGTAATAACATCTGGGTGACATTAATACTATTTATCATCTTAGTCCTTAATAACACCTGGGTGACATTAATACTATTTGTCATCTTAGTCCCTAAAAACACCTGGGTGACAATAATACTGTTACCTTAGTCCCTAATAACACTTGGGTGACATTAAAAATATTTGTCATCTTAGTCCCTAAAAACACCTGGGTGACAGTAGTATGATTAATCATCTTAGTACTTAATAACAACAATGTGACATTAATACTATTTGTCATCTTAGTCCTTAAATACACCTGGGTGACATTAACTTTATTTGTCATCTTAGTCCCTAATAACACCTGGGTAACATTAATACTTTTTGTCATTTTAGTCCCTAAAAACTCCTGGGTGACATTAATACTGTCATCTTAGTCCCTAATAACACCTTGGTGACATTAATACTATTTGTCATCTTAGTCCCCTAATAAAACCTGGATGACATTAAAACTGTTTGTCATTTTAGTCCCTAAAAACACCTGGTTGACATTAATACTATTCATCATCTTAGTCTTTACTAACAATTATGTGACATTATTACTATTTGTTATCTTATTCATTAATAACACCTGGGTGACATTAGTACTATTTGTCATTTTAGTTCTTAATAAACCTGGGTTACATTAATGATATTTGTCATCTAAGTCACTAAAAACACCTGGTTGACATTAATATTATTTGTCATCTAATTCCCCTAATAAAACCTGTGACATTAATACTATTTTTTATCTTAGTCCTTAATAACACCTGGGTGACATTAATACTATTTGTCATCTTAGTCCTTAATAACACCTGGGTGATATTAATACTATTTGTCATCGTAGTCCGTAATAACATCTGGGTGACATTAATACTATTTATCATCTTAGTCCTTAATAACACCTGGGTGACATTAATACTATTTGTCATCTTAGTCCCTAAAAACACCTGGGTGACAATAATACTGTTACCTTAGTCCCTAATAACACTTGGGTGACATTAAAAATATTTGTCATCTTAGTCCCTAAAAACACCTGGGTGACAGTAGTATGATTAATCATCTTAGTACTTAATAACAACAATGTGACATTAATACTATTTGTCATCTTAGTCCTTAAATACACCTGGGTGACATTAACTTTATTTGTCATCTTAGTCCGTAATAACACCTAGGTGACATTGATACTATTTGTTACATTAGTTCTTAACAACACCTGGGTAACATTAATACTTTTTGTCATTTTAGTCCCTAAAAACTCCTGGGTGACATTAATACTGTCATCTTAGTCCCTAATAACACCTTGGTGACATTAATACTATTTGTCATCTTAGTCCCCTAATAAAACCTGGATGACATTAAAACTGTTTGTCATTTTAGTCCCTAAAAACACCTGGTTGACATTAATACTATTCATCATCTTAGTCTTTACTAACAATTATGTGACATTATTACTATTTGTTATCTTATTCATTAATAACACCTGGGTGACATTAGTACTATTTGTCATTTTAGTTCTTAATAAACCTGGGTTACATTAATGATATTTGTCATCTAAGTCACTAAAAACACCTGGTTGACATTAATATTATTTGTCATCTAATTCCCCTATTAAAACCTGTGACATTAATACTATTTTTTATCTTAGTCCTTAATAACACCTGGGTGACAGTAATACTGTTTGTCATCTTAGTCCTTAATAATACATAGGTGAATTTAATACTATTTGTCTTCTTAGTACTTAGTATTAATGTCACCTACTTGTTATTAACAACTTAGATGACAAATAATAACAAGTAGGAGAAATTAATACTATTTGTCATCTTAGTCATTAATAACACCTGGGTGACATTAATACTTTTGATATCTTAGTATTTAATAATTCCTGGGTGACTTTAATACTATTTGTCTTACTAATCACTAATGACACCTGGGTGACATTTATACTATTTGTCATCTTAGTCCCTATGAACACCTGGGTGACATTAATACTATTTGTCATCTTAGTCCTTAATAACACCTAGGTGACTTTAAACTATTTGTCATCTTAGTCCACTTATAACACATGGGAGACATTTATACTATTTATCATCTTAGTCCCCTAAACACACCTGGGTGACATTCATGCTATTTGTCATATTAGCCCCTACAAACACCTGGGGAACATTAGTAATATTTGACATCTTATTACTTAATAACACCTGGGTGACATTAATACTGTTTGTTACATTAGTTTTTAACACCTGGGTAACATTAATACTTTTTGTCATTTTAGTCCCTATAAACTCCAGGGTGACATTAATACTGTCATCTTAGTCCCTAATAACACCTTGGTGACATTAATACTATTTGTCATCTTAGTCTCTTAATAAAACCTGGATGACATTAAAACTGTTTGTCATTTTAGTCCCTAAAAACACCTGGGTGACATTAATTCTATTCATCATCTTAGTCTTTACTAACAATTATGTGACATTAATACTATTTGTCATCTTAGTCATTAATAACACCTGGGTGACATTAGTACTATTTGTAATTTTAGTTCTTAATAAACCTGGGTTACATTAATGATATTTGTCATCTAAGTTACTAAAAACACCTGGTTGACATTAATATTATTTGTCATCTAATTCCCCTAATAAAACCTGTGACATTAATACTATTTTTTATCTTAGTCCTTAATAACACCTGGGTGACATTAATACTATTTGTCATCTTAGTCCTTAATAACACCTGGGTGATATTAATACTATTTGTCATCGTAGTCCGTAATAACATCTGGGTGACATTAATACTATTTATCATCTTAGTCCTTAATAACACCTGGGTGACATTAATACTATTTGTCATCTTAGTCCCTAAAAACACCTGGGTGACAATAATACTGTTACCTTAGTCCCTAATAACACTTGGGTGACATTAAAAATATTTGTCATCTTAGTCCCTAAAAACACCTGGGTGACAGTAGTATGATTAATCATCTTAGTACTTAATAACAACAATGTGACATTAATACTATTTGTCATCTTAGTCCTTAAATACACCTGGGTGACATTAACTTTATTTGTCATCTTAGTCCCTAATAACACCTGGGTAACATTAATACTTTTTGTCATTTTAGTCCCTAAAAACTCCTGGGTGACATTAATACTGTCATCTTAGTCCCTAATAACACCTTGGTGACATTAATACTATTTGTCATCTTAGTCCCCTAATAAAACCTGGATGACATTAAAACTGTTTGTCATTTTAGTCCCTAAAAACACCTGGTTGACATTAATACTATTCATCATCTTAGTCTTTACTAACAATTATGTGACATTATTACTATTTGTTATCTTATTCATTAATAACACCTGGGTGACATTAGTACTATTTGTCATTTTAGTTCTTAATAAACCTGGGTTACATTAATGATATTTGTCATCTAAGTCACTAAAAACACCTGGTTGACATTAATATTATTTGTCATCTAATTCCCCTATTAAAACCTGTGACATTAATACTATTTTTTATCTTAGTCCTTAATAACACCTGGGTGACAGTAATACTGTTTGTCATCTTAGTCCTTAATAATACATAGGTGAATTTAATACTATTTGTCTTCTTAGTACTTAGTATTAATGTCACCTACTTGTTATTAACAACTTAGATGACAAATAATAACAAGTAGGAGAAATTAATACTATTTGTCATCTTAGTCATTAATAACACCTGGGTGACATTAATACTTTTGATATCTTAGTATTTAATAATTCCTGGGTGACTTTAATACTATTTGTCTTACTAATCACTAATGACACCTGGGTGACATTTATACTATTTGTCATCTTAGTCCCTATGAACACCTGGGTGACATTAATACTATTTGTCATCTTATTTCCTAATAACACATGGGTGACATTAATACTTTTGATTTTTTTGTATTTAATAATTCCTGGGTGACTTTAATACTATTTGTCATACTAATCCCTAATGACACCTGGGTGACATTTATACTATTTGTCATCTTAGTCCTTAACACCTGTGTGACATTAATACTATTTGTCTTCTTAGTTCTTAATAACACATGGGTGACATTAATACTATTTATCATTTTAGTCCCTTACTAACATCTGGGTGACATTAATACTATTTTTCATGTTAGTCCCTAAAAGCACCTGGGTGACATTAAGACCATTTTTTATTGTAGTCCCTAATAACATCTGGGAGACATTAATACATTTTGTCATCTTAGTCCCTAAAATCCCCTGGGTGGCATTGATGCTGTCATCTTATTCCCTAATAATACCTGGGTGACATTAAAACTATTTATCATCTTAGCCCCAAAAAAGATCTATGACATTAAAACTATTCATCATCTTAGTTCTTAATAACAACTCGGTGACATTAGTACTATTTGTCATCTTAGACCTTAATAACATCTGGGTGACATTAATACTGTCATCTTAGTCCGAAAAATACCTGGGTGACATTAATACTATTCATCTTCTTAGTTCTTAATAAAAACTAGGTGACATTAATACTATTTGTCATCTTAGTCCTTAATAACAGCTGAGTGATATTAATACTATTTATCATCTTAGTTCTTAATATCACCTGGGTGACATTATTACTATTTGTCATCGTTGTCCCTGATAACACCTGGGTGACATTTATACTTTTTGTCATCTTAGTCACTAAAAACCCATGGGTGACATTAATACTGTCACCTTAGTCCCTAATAACACCTGGCTGACATTAAAACTATTTTTCATCTTAGTACTTAATAACAACAAGGTGACATTAATACTATTTGTCAACTTAGTCCTTAATAACACCTGGGTGACATTAATTCTATTTGTCATCTTAGTCCTTAATAACACCTGGGTGACATTAATACTATTTGTCATCTTAGTTATTAATAACACATCGGTGACATTAGTACTATTTGTCATCTTAGTCCTTAATAACACATCGTTGACATTAGTACTATTTGTCATCTTAGTCCTTAATAACATTTGGGTGACATTAATACTATTTATCATCTTAGTCCTTAATATCACCTGGGTGACATTATTACTATTTGTCATCGTAGTCCCTGATAACACCTGGGTGACATTTATACTTTTTGTCATCTTAGTCACTAATAACCCCTGGGTGACATTAATACTGTCACCTTAGTCCCTAATAACACCTGGGTGACATTAAAACTATTTTTCATCTTAGTACTTAATAACAACAAGGTGACATTAATACTATTTGTCAACTTAGTCCTTAATAACACCTGGGTGACATTAATTCTATTTGTCATCTTAGTCCTTATTAATAACACCTGGGTTACATTAATACTATTTGTCATCTTAGTCGTTAATAACACATCGGTGACATTAGTACTATTTGTCATCTTAGTACTTATTAACACAACGTTGACATTAGTACTATTTGTCATCTTAGTTTTTAATAACACATCATTGACATTAGTACTTTTTGTCATCTTAGTCCTTAATAAACCTGGGTGACATTAATAATATATGTCATCTAAGTCACTAAAAACACCTGGGTGACATTAATACTATTTGTCATCTTAGTCACTAATAACACCTGGGTGACATTAATACTATTTTTCATCTTAGTCCTTAACCACTTACCTGGCACGGTCGTATCAGATACGACCACACCAGGCTGGGCTTTCCCTGACATGGTCGTATCTGATACGACCAGCCAGAAGTGCCCACTTGGCGGCTGCGGGAAGCTAATCTTCCAGCAGCAGTCTACATCAGGGGGACCTGCTGGTACCTCTGTAACTGTGGCTGCTGCTCTAGTGTGTCCCGATCACTGCTGGTCACAGTGATCGGGCATCTCGCAGGACCCCCCTTAATGTGCATCTGCAGGCTCCAGTGAATCCCGATCACTGTGGCCATCAGTGATCGGGCAGCCTGCGTGACCCTCCTCCATACATAGTTGTAAGCAGGAGTAGCCAGCACCACACCATCTGCTCCCGGCGTGGCTGCCTGCTACTGTGTACCTTTCCCGATGCACAGGGCTGGATTAAGCTCTGTGGTGGCCCCTTGGCAACAAACATGTGGGGGCCCCTATCAATAAAGGTCATATATATATATATATATATATTTATCACACACATATATATATATATATATATCACACACATATAGTACCCCTTCTGCAATGCCCCCTGAAGTTGTGCCCCTTCTCCACTGCCCCCAATAGTTGTGCCCCTTCTCTAATGCCCCCAGTAGTTGTGCCCCCTGCAATGCCCCCAGTAGTTGTGCCTCTTATTCAATGCTCCCTGTAGTTCCCCATCTCTAAGGCCCCCAGTAGTTGTGCTCCCAATAGTTGTGTCTGTTATTCGATGCCCCCAGTAGTTGTGCCCCCTGCAATGCCCCCTGTAGTCGTGCACCATAATGTAGTGCCCCCAGTACTAACTCCCAGTGCCAGATTAAGGTCCAGATGGGCCTGGAGCTGACATTTATGAAGGGCCTATTGTGTGATGCCGCAAGGAGTGTGAATTTGGATGTGGGGGGTGTGGTCTGTACTGTGGGGTGTGGCTAGCACCATGGAGGGCATAGTTACTGCCTACCGTCAACCACCTAAATCTCTGTCCCCTCATCACTTATATGAAGTATGCACCACCTGTTATATTACTGAGCACTGAATAATTTTTTTTATTTAAGTAAACACATACATGATATATACACACACATTATATATACATACAGTACAATGATTGCACGGACATGAAAATTAGAGTACAGTAGGCGAGTCCCAGGGACCCATCATTTATAAAATTTGAGGTCCTATTTCACAGTTTCAGGGTCCCATCATAATGTAAAACAGTTTACGAGAAATAACGAAGAACATTCACTGGGGAGTAGGTGAGAGGTACAAAGGGGAGGGACAGAGCAGCCGTACCTTGGCTGCTTCACAGAGTCTGGGGCAAGCAAGGGGAATAGCCTCCCATCCCCACTGAACACACTATGGCACATTGTAATGTCCCTGATACACATTATGCCAAATCGTAGTGCCCCCAATACACATTATGCAGCATCGTAGTGTCCCCAATACACATTATGCAACATTGTAGTGTCCCCAAAACATATTATGCCAAGTTGTAGGGTCCCCGATACACATTATGTCACGTCGTAGTGTCCCCAATACACATTTCATCACATGTAGTGTCCCCGATACACATTACATCACATGTAGTGTCCCCAATACACATTATGTCACATGTAGTGTCCCCGATACACATTATGCCACATTGCAGTACCCCTAATACACATTATGCTATATTATGGTGTCTGAGATACACGTAATGCCACATTGAAATGGAGAAGTCACTTTATAAGTGGATTTGCTGTAACAGTGCTAGGGGTCTATTTACTAAGCAGTGTTAGGAGACAGAGTGAAAAGTGATAAGGTGCCAGCCAATCAGCTCCCAACTGCCATCTCACAGGCTGTTTGAAAAATGACAGTTGGGAGCTGATTGGCTGGCACCTTATCACTTTGTCTCCTAACATATCACAGCAGTTCTGAAGGGCATCAGTCAGAATGCTAGCATGTGGCACACATCAGCCACTGACAGCAGAATGCGTGTGTGTGGGGAGAGTGGGAGGTGGAAGATACAAGTATAAAAGCTTGCCGTATGTGCACGTGAGGGTACTATGCACCTCACACTTTAAGTCCATGACAGATTTAAGATGTCCCCCTGGTCCTGGAAGTTACTTTTATACTGAGGTGAGCTGACTGGTGCTGCTTCTCCACAAAGATGACAGTAAAACAGGCAGAGCGCCCGAGAACATTCATCACTGGGGAGCAAGTGAGTACAAAGGGGCAGGGGCACCGAGAGGGGGGGAGCGGGTACAGATTACCCGGGCCTGGGCTTCCTGAGGGGCCCGGCGCCGCTCCCCCCCTCACAGCAGCCCAGCACACAGAGTGTGCTGAGCTGCAGTTGGAGACTGCTCGTGGCTGCTGAGCAGCAGCCACAGCAGTCTCCTATGCCTGTGCGGGGGAGCGATCACATTGATCGCATCACCCTGGCTTTGCGCCGGGCTGAGGGGGCTCAGAGCGCCGCCCTCCCCAGCGCCGCTGGGCGGCACTGCAAATCTTTTTTTTTCTCGGCTAGGGGGCGTGACCACATCTTCCCAATTAGGCCATGCCCCCTATTACCAGGGCCCACCACGGCTCTTGGCGGGCCTGCAAAGGGGAGGGACAGAGCAGCCTTGCCTTGGCTGCTTCACAGAGTCTGGGGCAAGCAAGGGGAGTTCAATAGTCTTCCATCCCCACTGAATATGGCAAGGGGCGGCAGCTATTGGTCCAACAGGCTTGCCCCTGCATTGTGTTAGTGGGACCTATTGGGGGTCATCCTAGCAGCACAGCACCTTTCATCACCAGCGACCTGCTGGCACAACAGGAGATGGCTGAGCCAGTGTGGCAATTCATTGATGTTTGGATGAGGACTGATACAGTCAGATCTTAATGGCTGCAACGCATCCTAAAGGTCATGCACATTTTGAAAAACTGTGTTGCTACCTGCCTATACCGTGTAAGAGATGCCATATTGCACATAAGTGTGAAACCTGACATGAGTGTGTGTGTGTGTGTATATATATATATATATATATATATATATATATATACACATATACACACACACATACACAAATCAAGAAATGAATAAAGGCAGTCCCAGCTCTGATTTTTTAAACAACAAGGTGTTTATGTACAGCATTTGATATATATAGCATATAGCAGATCCTGGGAGAGTGGACATAATGACATGAACACTCTATCATGACCCCACACTGACCACTTCTGCCACTCCATGACCCCTGCCTCGCTGACATGGCTGCCCCCAGTAGTCAGTAAGTATGCACTGACCTGTGAGGTTCTTTGGTAATGCTTGGCCATGTTCCCTCCCTCCTGCTCCAGGCAGCTCTGCCTCTGCATCTCTCTAAACAGGAAGCGCTCTCACTCACTTTGCTGTTGCTGATAGTGAATGGGGGCGGAGCTTCGGGCACCCGGCGTGATGGGCGGAGCTTTGGTGATGGGGACTTTGAGTATGGCTTCAGTGGGTGAGTTTCTGGTGGGTGGGTGCTTGGGGACATTGATTTGAGCAGGCAAAGCTAATGGGCAGGGGCAGGCTTCTGTTGGAGTGCGAGTACCTCAGGTAAATGTTCGATGTTTCAGGCACCCGTCGGGATGGGCGGAGCTTTTTAATTGCCAAGTGTTGAATAGGCTGGCGACTGGAATCTCCTGATGTCCGCACTCAGCTGGTGGTGACAGGAAAAAAAATATTTTCTGTCAGCACTGGATGCTGTGGGCCTATTTTCATTGGGGGCCTGGAGCTGTAGCTCCACCCGTCCCATTGTTAATCCGGCCCTGATAACTCCCCCTCCCCGCCCACACCCCTGTGAAAAACTAATAACACATGGGTGACTTTAAACTATTTGTCATCTTAGTCCACTTATAAGACATGGGAGAAATTTATACTATTTATCATCTTAGTCCCCTAAACAAACCTGGGTGACATTCATACTATTTGTCATAATAGCCCCTACGAACACCTGGGGAACATTAGTACTATCTGTCATCTTATTATTTAATAACACCTGGGTGACATTAATACTATTTGTTATCTTAGTTCTTAACAACACCTGGGTGACATTAATACTTTTTGTCATTTTAGTCCTAAAAAACTCCATGGTGATATTAATACTGTCATCTTAGTCCCTAATAACACCTGGTTGACATTAATACTATTTGTCATCTTAGTCCCTAATAACACCTGGGTGACATTAAAACTAATTGTCATCTTAGTCTTTAAAACACCTGGGTGACATTAAAACTATTTGTCATCTTAGTCATTAATAACACACGAGTGACATTAAAACTGTCATCTTAGTCCTTAATAACACATGGGTGACATTAATACTATTTGTAATCTTAGTCCTTAAAAACACATGGGTGACATTAGTACTATTTGTCATCTTAGCCTTTAATAACAACTGGGTGACATTAATACTGTCATCTTAGTCCCTAATAACACCTGGATGACATTAAAACTATTTCTCATCTTAGTCCTTAAAACACCTGGGTGATAATTAAAACTATTCTTTATCTTAGTCGCCTAATAACACCTAGGTGACATTAAAACTATTGGTCATCTAAGTCCCTAAAAACACATGGGTGACATTAATACTATTCATCATCTTGGTCCTTTATAAAACTACTTGACTTAAATATTGTTTGTCATCTTACTACTTAATAACAACTGGGTGACATCAATACTTCCATGTAAGTCCTTAATAACACCTGGGTGACATTAAAACTATTTGTCATCTTAGTACTTAATAACAACAAGGTGACATTAATACTATTTGTCATCTTAGTCCTTAACACCTGGGTGACATTAATTCTATTTGTCATCTTAGTCCTTAATAACACCTAGGTGACATTGATACTATTTATCATCTTAGTCCTTAATAACACATCAGTGACATTAGTACTATTTGTCATCTTAGTCCTTAATAACACATCGTTGACATTAGTACTATTTGTCATCTTAGTCCTTAATAAACCTGGGTGACATTAATAATATATGTCATCTAAGTCACTTAAAACACCTGGGTGACATTAAAACTATTTGTCATCTTAGTCATTAATAACACCTGGGAGACATTAATTCTATTTGTCATCTTAGTCCTAAATAACACCTGGGTGATATTAATACTATTTGTCATCTTAGTCCTTAATAACACCTGGGTGACGTGAATACTATTTGTCATCTTAGTCCCTAATAACACATGGGTGACTTTAAACTATTTGTCATCTTAGTCCACTTATAAGACATGGGAGAAATTTATACTATTTATCATCTTAGTGCCCTAAACAAACCTGGGTGACATTCATACTATTTGTCATAATAGCCCCTACGAACACCTGGGGAACATTAGTACTATTTGTCATCTTATTATTTAATAACACCTGGGTGACATTAATACTATTTGTTATCTTAGTTCTTAACAACACCTGGGTGACATTAATACTTTTTGTCATTTTAGTCCTAAAAAACTCCATGGTGATATTAATACTGTCATCTTAGTCCCTAATAACACCTGGTTGACATTAATACTATTTGTCATCTTAGTCCCTAATAACACCTGGGTGACATTAAAACTAATTGTCATCTTAGTCTTTAAAACACCTGGGTGACATTAAAACTATTTGTCATCTTAGTCATTAATAACACACGAGTGACATTAAAACTGTCATCTTAGTCCTTAATAACACATGGGTGACATTAATACTATTTGTAATCTTAGTCCTTAAAAACACATGGGTGACATTAGTACTATTTGTCATCTTAGTCTTTAATAACAACTGGGTGACATTAATACTGTCATCTTAGTCCCTAAAAACACCTGGATGACATTAAAACTATTTCTCATCTTAGTCCTTAAAACACCTGGGTGATAATTAAAACTATTCTTTATCTTAGTCGCCTAATAACACCTAGGTGACATTAAAACTATTGGTCATCTAAGTCCCTAAAAACACATGGGTGACATTAATACTATTCATCATCTTGGTCCTTTATAAAACTACTTGACTTAAATATTGTTTGTCATCTTACTACTTAATAACAACTGGGTGACATCAATACTTCCATGTAAGTCCTTAATAACACCTGGGTGACATTAAAACTATTTGTCATCTTAGTACTTAATAACAACAAGGTGACATTAATACTATTTGTCATCTTAGTCCTTAACACCTGGGTGACATTAATTCTATTTGTCATCTTAGTCCTTAATAACACCTAGGTGACATTGATACTATTTATCATCTTAGTCCATAATAACACATCAGTGACATTAGTACTATTTGTCATCTTAGTCCTTAATAACACATCGTTGACATTAGTACTATTTGTCATCTTAGTCCTTAATAAACCTGGGTGACATTAATAATATATGTCATCTAAGTCACTTAAAACACCTGGGTGACATTAAAACTATTTGTCATCTTAGTCATTAATAACACCTGGGAGACATTAATTCTATTTATCATCTTAGTCCTAAATAACACCTGGGTGATATTAATACTATTTGTCATCTTAGTCCTTAATAACACCTGGGTGACGTTAATACTATTTGTCATCTTAGTCCCTAATAACACATGGGTGACTTTAAACTATTTGTCATCTTAGTCCACTTATAAGACATGGGAGAAATTTATACTATTTATCATCTTGGTCCCCTAAACACACCTGGGTGACATTCATACTATTTGTCATAATAGCCCCTACGAACACCTGGGGAACATTAGTACTATTTGTCATCCTATTATTTAATAACACCTGGGTGACATTAATACTATTTGTTATCTTAGTTCTTAACAACACCTGGGTGACATTAATACTTTTTGTCATTTTAGTCCCCAAAAACTCCATGGTGACATTAATACTGTCATCTTAGTCCCTAATAACACCTGGTTGACATTAAGACTATTTGTCATCTTAGTCCCTAATAACATCTGGGTGACATTAAAACTAATTGTCATCTTAGTCTTTAAAACACCAGGGTGACATTAAAACCATTTGTCATCTTAGTCATTAATAACACACGAGTGACATTAAAACTGTCATCTTAGTCCTTAATAACACATGGGTGACATTAATACTATTTGTAATCTTAGTCCTTAAAAACACATGGGTGACATTTGTACTATTTGTCATCTTAGTCTTTAATAACACCAGGGTGACATTAATACTGTCATCTTAGGCCCTCATTCAGACCCGGACGCAAGTGGCCGTTCGTACGTTCGGCGTACGTAAAAAAATATGTAAGTTCAAGCACTCGCTCGTATTTTCGAATGCAGATAAACATCCTCCCCAAACTCAACCGACCCCTCCTCTAACTAACGAGCGTGCCAAATAGCGAGCGTACATCCCCGAAATGGCTTGAAGGGAACGCACGCACAAGTACAAACCGGAAGTGGGACTGTCAGATTTCGATTAACTGCTCATTTATTCTGCCTACCTCCCTCAATCGTATCATGCCAATCAATATATCAATTTCCTTAATTGTTTTTTTTTTTTTTTTTAACACAATGCAATAAACTTTAATCTTGTCCGTGTTTGTGTTTACCCGCAGAATACGTACGGCTTAAACATTCGCTTTTATTTGTCAAAATACATGTTAGCTCCAATTAAACAATTGTTCTATTTGTTTTTATCCCCGCATATTTCCCGGGGTTCATTTCTTTATTTAAATTTGCTTACGCATGTCACTGCATCAAGCCTATCATAACTCTCAAGAGATTTGTGGCCCTGTCGAACACATGACTCATACACTAACCAATAGTATTGGTCCTGTTAATTACCCAAATACATTAGCCAATCAAATTTATTTTCGGGTCTTTATTAAAAATGATTTTTAACAAATACACCATTGCCATCATGAGAGCCTCGGCATTCACCAGGCGCGAGCTGCTGGTGCTAACGGAGGTGATGGATAGGCGGATCACCAGCCAGCCTCCACCCATCACCAATCGCGAAAAGCGTTCCGCATTTGCGGAGGTACGTGGCCGCCTGCGCTCCTTCGGCTCACGCCGCCAGATCGGCCAGCTGGAGCGCAGGTGGTCGGACCTGCAACGGCGGACGCCCCGCTTGCTGGCATGCTTTCGCATGCAGATCGCTGAAAGTAAGTTTTAGGGACTGTGGTTTTCATGTTTATCTTTGTGGCCCTAACTGCGTGTGCATGTTTTCATGTATGTCCTATTTATTCTTTGTATTCATATCTGCATGGCCATATTTTCATGTATGTTCTATTTATTCATTGTACTCATATCTGCATGGCCATGTTTTCATGTATGTCCTATTTATTCATTGTACTCATATCTGCATGGCCATGTTTTCATGTATGTCCTATTTATTCATTGTACTCATATCTGCATGGCCATGTTTTCATGTATGTCCTATTTATTCATTGTACTCATATCTGCGTGTGCCGGTTTTCATGTATGTCCTATTTATTCATTGTACTCATATCTGCATGGCCATGTTTTCATGTATGTCCTATTTATTCATTGTACTCATATCTGCATGGCCATGTTTTCATGTATGTCCTATTTATTCATTGTACTCATATATGCATGGCCATGTTTTCATGTATGTCCTATTTATTCATTGTACTCATATCTGCGTGTGCATGTTTTCATGTATGTCCTATTTATTCATTGTACTCATATCTGCATGGCCATGTTTTCATGTATGTCCTATTTATTCATTGTACTCATATCTGCATGGCCATGTTTTCATGTATGTCCTATTTATTCATTGTACTCATATATGCATGGCCATGTTTTCATGTATGTCCTATTTATTCATTGTACTCATATCTGCATGGCCATGTTTTCAGATTTTTTTGGTCATAAAATACTGTTTTTCACGGATTTTGGTTGAAACTAACCACAATTTGTTTCACATCTTTTAGGGGCACAGCGAAGACTACGGCGTCATCGTCATCCAAGACGGCGCTCACGCCCACTCTCCCCAACCCCCAGCCAACCCTCCACAACCCCAAATTCCCCTATTTCCCCCTCCTCCCCAGCCTGCCAAGACCCTGTGGCGGATATTTCGGGGCTCCTTCCCCTCCATCCCAATTCCCCCTCTCCTCCAACCACCCCTCTTCGAACTACCCCCTCCCCAGAATCAGAAATCACCCCGCCAAGATCTTTGGGGAATGGAGGCACCTCCGAGGAGGACGAGGGAGTGCCTTCTGGAGCTGCCATTTTTTCGAACGGTATGTTTTTGATTTTGCTTTTTTTGCGCCACAAACTGTTTGTATGTAATCATGTGTCGTTCCCTTTTTTTGTGTTTTTTGGTAGACTTTTGTGGAATTTTCGGGTTGCCTTTACCTGTTACTGCTGATTTCACCATACACATATCACACCTGTCGGAATCTGTTTTTTGGACTTGTATTTTTGGGCTAGACCATTTTGGGGGGCTGGGTTTTAACGGTGTAATTATGCTTTGTTGACAAATATTTTCATTTTTGGCTTGCTTGTTTTGGCTTGTTTTTTAATGTGGTTTCATTATTGATGTATTAATCCCCACACTTTTCTAACCCACAGAGGAACAGAGGCGTAGGGCTGAATTAGCCAGCTGTGTGGGCCGTATGCGGGAACACATCATCGGTCTGCTGGTGGTCCTTGACCATATGTCGGTCCTCCTTAGGAACTAGTTTTTTTTTTTTTTTTTTCAAAATGTAAATAAATTAATATTTTCAACTTAACGTTCTGTCTCAATCGTTGTTTCAAAATCAGAGATTGTTTACACTGACATAAGTAGACTCTTCCAGCAAGGATTTGCAATTTTTGTCACTAAGATTGTGTGTTGTATTTTTAAGGAAAACAGGCACAAGAAACACCTAACAGTAACAATCTCATTTCCCTTTTTTGGTGTTGTCAAAATTATATATTACTACATTTTACATGTTCCTATTTGGGGGGCAAGCTGCTTAAGCCGATATTACGAAGCCAACTGATTGTACAGGATTCCTTTGGGTGTTGGTTTGGACCCAGAAAACATATTACATTTTAGCTCAACTTGCGTCATTACTGGATTACCCCTTAGGCAAATGTAACGTGTGTGAACCTGGTTACACTTGCTTGTAACGTGCAAAAAAAAGGAACAAAATTACACTCTCAAGACATTTATTCACAACATAACTCAAAAAACAAAGTGGTCACTCACAAACAAAACACACAGTGATAATCATAAATACAACACATACCAAAAACTATAAAAAAACACACAACAAATCAAGAACTGGTTGACGAAGGACCATGCCAACATGATTCCACAAATATGGTGTTGCAATATGGGTTCCATAATATATTCCCAAAGTTTCCACATAAAGGTTTTTTAAGGGTAGCAGGAAGTAGTCATCGTTGGAGTGCCAAAGATTATGCAAAAAAACAGAAGATGGAGAAAAAAAAAACAATTAATTAGATGTTCTCAAACAAACCGTACCACATTGGGTATAAACACTGTTGTTTCGACAATAATGACCTAAAATATCTGGCCACCACATCATCGCGTATGGCCCCCCCACATACTGACCTCCGACCAACCTCGGGGGGGCCATCCTCAGGTAAGGCATCCTCTGGCTGCATTGGGACACCACTCCTTATGGCGATGTTGTGAAATATCCCACACAGGACCACAATTTTCGAAACCATATCCGGCAAATACATGAGCTCGCCACCAGAGCGGTGGAGGCATCTGAATTGGCCTTTTAAAAGGGGCCTTGCACGCCTACGATGCCTACGCCTGGGACGAGATTGAGGTTGGTCGGCTTCCGGGAGCATGGCCAGAACAATCCGACCCAGATCAACCTGAAATGGCAAGATTTTAACGTAAGGCTTTTTAACCCCCCCAAAAATAAAAAAAAACTTAGCTTGATGATACCATCCATTGATGCTTACATGCCGGGGTATTGTCATGATACGTGCAAACTGTAAATAATCACAATATAAAAATACATAATTTTATGCTGGGCATTTCTGTTTCAAAATTTTGTGCAAGACAAAACATAAAAGGGGAGAAACACACATTTGCCCAAAGAGCAAAACAACATTGCGCACACTACGTCAAATTGGGGCCAAATGTAAGCAACAAATGCTAAAGGGAAAACACAAACAATTTAACGGGATGAATAAGCATTTAAAAATGCGCTAATTAGTTCTCAAATACAAATCACAATAGAAACTGATAAAAATGCGCTAATTAGTTCGCAAATCCAAGTCACAATAGAAACTGATAAAAATGCGCTAATTAGTTCGCAAATACAAGTCACAATAGAAACTGATAAAAATGCGCTAATTAGTTCGCAAATACAAGTCACAATAGAAGCTGATAAAAATTCGCTAATTAGTTCGCAAATACAAGTCACAATAGAAACTGATAAAAATGCGCTAATTAGTTCGCAAATACAAGTTAAAAAATACGCAGCTAGAAAAAAACAACATTTTATAAACATTTCTGACTAAAAAAAACCAAGGTTACAAGTGTAAGGTCACACAAAGTTGCGTAAAGACAAACATGAACATTTACAAAACAAGCGAAAAAATGAACTTACCAAGAGATAATATATAAGATTCCGGATCAAAAGGTCTTTGGGGCAGAGCCCAAAAAAAACCTAACAGAGATGAAATAACGCAAAAAAAACGTTAGAAAATTCCGAAAAATAAGGAGACACAAATTGAACCAAAGTTAGACTGCCAAAAACTTACCAAATCAATAAACGCCAAAAAGAAATCCAACAGAAAAAATGCGAACGGAAAAACAAAAAGCAAATATAGCAAAGAAAAACTACTCCCACCAACGCAAACTCCAAAACCCGCCAACAATCAACTCCGACCAACGTAACCTCCAACAATCCAAAAACGCTACCTCGACTCAAGACGCCCCAAGCCATAAATAGTGTTTAGTTTCCCGCACAAATTAAGGAGGGATCATAGGAACGCACAATCAATGATGCGGCCGAAAAATAAGGACGCATGTATAAATACGTCACGAGCCAAACCAAACATTCTGGTGTATTTCTTGTTTTGAGCTCAGACATGGCTACAGACCAGGGAAACAATGGGCAACAGTCTTGCGGTAAGTATTTCAGGCATTTCGAAACAATGAATAAATTTGCAACATAATATAGTGCAAGTTATGAAGTTTACAATTC
This sequence comes from Taudactylus pleione, assembly GCA_031769625.1. Taxonomy (NCBI): domain Eukaryota; kingdom Metazoa; phylum Chordata; class Amphibia; order Anura; family Myobatrachidae; genus Taudactylus; species Taudactylus pleione. The sequence continues at coordinate 85,037 of JAUIMM010000116.1, forward strand.
TCAACATTTAAACAAATAGGTGAGGAGGATGACATGGAAGAGGCTGCTGGGCCCAGTATTCCGGCCAAAGCTGGCAAAAAGAAAAGGCAGCCACAATTCACAAGAAAGGAGATGGAGGTTTTGGTTCAGAAGTGTGTGGACATCCTGCCACAGGCAGACAGGAATATGAGTGCAAGCCAGAAGTGGAGAATGTGGGAGGAGGTAGCCGTTGCTGTCAATAGGGTGGGTGATTATGTCCATCTAGCCCGGGATGTCAAACGGCGGTAAGTAAACACTTGACCCCCCCTAAAACCAAAAGCCATTTAAAACAAAAGGATAATGGTTCCAATTTCACCCACAGATGGGCCGACTTCAAATATCGCCTGAAGCAAAAACTGGCGGACAGGGCTAGGCATGCAAGGGGGACAGGTGGGGGTCCCACCCTTGTATCATTGGAGTTGAATGATTTAGAAGAGCTGGCACAGGGGTGTGTGCAGGCTGTGGAGGTGTTTGGCGTGTCCAACATGGATACGGACATGCCAGACTTTGTGGCTCCTCATGTTGTCCAAGGTAAATATTGTAATGTCACCAACTCTGAAATGTTATTGTGCCAATATGTAGATTCTAATGTGACTCTTTTCTCATTTTTCCAACAGAGACACAGGCGGATGAGTCTGCTCCAGAGGGGAGCCTTGGCCGCAGAATTTCTGCTGGCTCTGCAGGGGAGGAACCAGTACATCCGGCTGAGGACCCTGCAGAAGCCAGTCCAGGGCAATCCCCCTCGCAGGCAGTGTCCCTCCTCACAGAACTCAATTTTAAATCGGATTTCCATACGGAGATTCTGCAGAGGATGGACGCCAGTCTGGTACGGGTGGCTGAGGCCCTGGAGCAAAATGCTGCGGCCAACGTGGTTGGTCAGGCCCTGGCGGAAAATACCAGGGCCAACATCCGCATCGCCAATGCCCTGGAGCAGCTCGTTCGCCAGCACATGGTGGAGCCGACCTCCCTTCCTGCCGGAACATCTGGATCCTCCACCTCTGGCACAACATCAGCCAATCCTCCAAATGTGCCTAGCCCTGTGCCTAGTCCAGAGGCCACAACATCTGCCTCTGGACAGGCCAGCCCGATGACATCCCGGACCCGGTCGGGCACCCTCCCTCCCCCAGCCAAACGGGGGAAAAAACGTTGACAGCATTGGCTACTTTTCCCACACTCCTTCTGTGCTTGCCTCTTATTCCTTTCTGGCCAAAACTTCCCTCTCCTTTCTTGTGAATTGTTTTTAATTTTTTGCTTTACGTTTCCCAAAACTTTTATGTTTGCACAATTATTAAATATTTTGGAATGAACACTGCAAAAAATGTTTGTGTAAAATATGTGCATGAAATTGTTTTTTGATAGCAATAAATTTACCTAAAATGTACGACTTTGTATTCTGACATTATTGTCAAAATGGGTTACATTTAATCCGGGCCCACAAGGCAACAACGTTCAACAACAACATTTGACATGAAAAAAAAAAGGGCTCTTTAAGGAACGTTTAAAAATTTACATAAGGATGCAAATTCACCTGGCAAAAACAAAATGGCCTAAAAAACACAAACATGATGACATTATTGTTACAATAGGCCAAAAACAAAAAATTGAGGCCAAAATAAACCCCCACAAATGTACGCAAATTGATTGTGTAATCCTGACATTAGCAGCTATGATTTCCACCTGCGTACGGTTTTGTGCTAACCCAAAAAACTGATTTCCAAACACATACCAAGCCGGTTTTCAATCCAACACTAATTGATTTTCTGACAAGCCGTGATTAATCGATGCTACATTGTGGAGTGCCGGGACGGAGGAGAAGGCCATCGCCAATGTGGTCGAGTAATCCAGACCCTAAGCTGTGCGAGCATTTTGAAGGGAAAGAGGATCATCCAGTGACGTATGAGTTGGTACGAACACATTTGACGTTCGCATTTGATAATGTATGTACGCCCCAAAAACGCCTCGCCACGCCTGCGTTTTTCCATCTCCACCCCCGTCAACACCCAAAAACGCCCTGTTCTGTCAATCACATTTGACATGTCACTTCCTGTACGCTATTTGACGAACGAGACAAAAAAAACTCGCAATCTGCCGTACGCACATGCGCAGTGTAACACCGACGCATGCGCGGTTAGTCAACATCGGAACGCAACGAGCGTACTGCTGTTAACGAACGGCTCTGAATCAGGGCCTTAGGGCCTGATTCAGAGCCGGTCGCTATTTGCGCTCGCTCGTCCAGAAAATAGGGGTGGCTATTCAAATGAACCGTTCGCTGTTTGCGGTCTGTTCACGCCTCTAGGTCTGAACAAGCGAACAAAACTTGCGGTCGTTTTTTGGGAAACTACGCCCCCTGTCCGCTCGCATCCTACGTCATGTCCGCTATTTATTAGATTAATCGAGTACATCGAACAGGGTATGAGCTGCTCGCTATTCTTGTGGTTGGTTTTTGCTACCACAATTTTGCGAGCAGTTCTGGCTCTAAAATAACCCAGTGACGTGGTCAATGACGCTGCTGTTTTAAATATGCACACCCATAAAACACCCGTTTTGACCTTTAAGCACGCCTGCGATCGGATCTCCACTCCTCGTTTTCAAGCACCTTCCCCGTTACCACCCACATACGCCTCATCCTGTCACTCAAATTAGCAGGCATTCGCTATTTTGCGAGCACATGAATTTCGGCCGCACTGACTGGTTCGCGCATGCGTATAACGATCCGTACGCATGCGCAGTTGGGCAAACATCGCTCAGAGCGAACGAGCTGCCACTTACAAGTGGCTCTGAATCAGGCCCTTAGTCTTTAATAACACCTGGATGACATTAAAACTATTTCTCATCTTAGTCCTTAAAACACCTGGGTGACATTAATACTATTCTTTATCTTAGTCCCCTAATAACACCTAGGTGACATTAAAACTATTGGTCATCTAAGTCCCTAAAAACACATGGGTGACATTATTACTATTCATCATCTTGGTCCTTAATAAAACTACTTGACTCAAATATTGTTTGTCATCTTACTACTTAATAACAACTGGGTGACATCAATACTTTCATGTAAGTCCTTAATAACACCTGGGTGACATTAGTACTATTTCTCATCTTATTTCTTAATAACACATGGGTGACATTAAGACTATTTGTTATCGTAGTCCCTAAAATCTCATGGGTGACAGTAATGCTGTCATTTTAGTCCCTAACAACACCTGGGTGACATTAAAACAATTTGTCATCTTATTCCTTAATAACACCTGAGTGACATTAATACTATTTGTCATCTTAGACCTTAATAACACATTGGTGACATTAGTACTATTTCTCATCTTATTTCTTAATAACACATGGGTGATATTAATACTGTCATCTTAGTCCCTAATAATACCTGGGTGACATTAAAACTAATTCTCATCTTAGGCCCTCATTCAGAGCCGTACGCTCTGAGCAGAGCGCACGCTCTGAATGAGGGCCGGCCTCCATAATTATGGAGCGTCCTCCTGGACGCTAGTATAGCTGTGGGTCACCACCCACAGCCTATACGAGCGTGCAGTTTGATGGCCGCGATGGTCTTGACCATCGCCACTGCGAGCCGGAGCCTGCGGTTGAGGTTTTCAACCGCAAGGCCCGGAGTGTTTTTGGCTCTATCAGAGCCAAAATCACTCCCACTGACATCACTAGTGATGTCAGTGGGCCGGCTTCTGACGGTAGGCGTTCCCTTGGGAACACCCCCGTCAGGGAGGCATGCCCCCGGCACGCCCACCAAAGGGGGCGTGCTGTCAATCAACATCGACAGCACGCCCCCTTTGATCAGACACAACGAGCGAAGGAAAGTACTTCGCTCGTCGCGTCTGGCGCATGCGCACGACGGAGCTCCCGCCGTCGTGCGCATGCGCAGTGCACAACATCGACCCACTAGCGAGTGGACAGCCGCTCGCGAGTGGGTCTGAATCAGGCCCTTAGTCTTTAATAACAACTAGGTGACATTAATACTATTTGTCATCTTAGTCTTTAATACCACCTGGGTGATATTAATACTATTTGTCATTTAAGTTCCTAAAAACACCTGGTTGACATTAAAACTATTCATCATCTTTGTCCTTAATAACACTAGGTGACATTAATAATGTTTGTCATCTTAGCACTTACTAACTCCTGGGTGACATCAATACTTTCATGTTAGTCCTTAATAACACCTGGGTGACATTAAAACTTTGTGTCATCTTAGTCCTTAAATACACCTGGAGGACATTAATACTATTTGTCATCTTAGTCATTTATAACACCTGGGTGACATTAATACTATTTGTCATCTTAGTCCTTAATAACACCTGGGTGACATTAATACTATTTGATATCTAAGTATTTAATAACACCTGGGTGACTTTAATACTATTAGTCATCTTAGTCCCTAATAACACATGGGTGACATTAGTACTATTTGTCATCTTAGTCCTTAATAACACCTGGGAGACATTAATACTATTTAATATCTTAGTATGTAATAACACCTGGGTGACTTTAATACTATTTGTCATCTTAATCCCCTAATAACACATGGGTACATTAATAATATTTGTCATTTTAGTCCCCTAAACACACTTGGGTGACATTAATACTATTTGTCATACTAATCCAAAATGACACCTGGGTGATATTTATACTATTTGTCATCTTAGTCGATAAAAACCACTTGGTGACATTAATACTGTCACCTTAGTCCCTAATAACACCTGGGTGACATTAAAACTATTTGTCATCTTAGTCCCTAAAAACACCTATGTGACATAAGTACAATTCATCATCTTAGTACTTAATCTCAACAAAGTGACATTAATACTATTTGTCATCTTAGTCCTTAATAACACCTGGGTGACATTGATACTATTTGTCATCTTAGTCCTTAATAACTCCTGGGTGACATTAATACTATTTGATATCTAAGTTTTTAATAACACCTGGGTGACTTTAATACTATTTGTCATCTTAGTCCCTAATAACACCTGGGTGACATTAAAACTATTAGTCATCTTAATCCCCTAATAACACATGGGGGACATTAATAATATTTGTCATCTTGGTCCCTTAAACACACCTGGGTGACATTAATACTATTTGTCATACTAATCCTAAATGACACCTGGGAGACATTTATACTATTTGTCATCTTAGTCCCTACAAACACCTGGCTGACATTAATACTATTTGTCATCTTAGTCTATTATTACACACGGTTGACATTATTACTATTTATCATCTTAGGCCCCTAAATACAATTGGGTGACATTAATATTATTTGTCATCTTGGTCCCCAGAGCCGGCCCTAGCCAATTTGGCGCCCTAGGCAAAATTTGGCAGGTGCCCCTTAGCAGATAATCGCACCACCAATTTTAAAGTGGGTACACAGCTGAAAGATATATCTGCAGATTATGGTTCTTCATACACAGTGAACAACCATCTTCTCCGGTCGCGACCCCCTACCTGCCGGCTTCTACAGCAAGTGTACAGGCAGGTGGTAGACCACCCGTAGACACCGCACGATGAGCAGATATATCTGTCATCAGCTGTGCAGCGATATTTCTGTGAATTGAATTCAAGTGAACGGCCGATGTTACGATGTTATATGCTATTATATATATTATATAATATATTAATATATATATTATAATATATATATTGTTAAATGTGTACCCAGCAGAAGACCAGACACAAGGAAGTGTGTGTATATATATATAGGAAAAACGGTGGGCACTCCACAGGTTTGTGCCAACGTTTCAGCGCAAGTTGGCATATACTACCTGCTCTGTCTGGTTTGTTTTACTGTTGCTGCTGAGACCTGTGGAGTGCCCTCCGTTTTTCCCATATACATGTGCTCTTTTGTTGGACTGGCACCCAGGAACATTGCATTTCCCATTGGCGAGTGCCGAACTATTCTGTACATATATATATATATATATATATACACACAAACACATTAATATATATATATATATTTATATTTTATAAATACACACACATTAATATATAGATCACATATATATACATATATATATATATATATATATATACACACATACAAAACATGAATATATATATATATACATAATATATACACACACATTAAAATTTATATCACATATATATATATATATATAGTATATATACATACAATATGAATATATATATATACACATATAATATATACACACATATACATAAATATACAGTGTATATATATATATATATATATACACAGACATATATATCTATATATATATACATATATATATATTATACACACATATACAGTATGCATATGTGAGTGCCCCAGCGCTGCCCCTCTCCCAGCCTGAGCTAACTTACCGAGACTCTTCTTGTTGTTTGTCTCTGGTCAGCCAGGCTGGAGTGGGAGTCGACGGGGCCGTCCTGAAGTCCTGGGCTGTGCAGTTACTGCCTGCAGTGCCAGGTGAAGTGGTGCCTGCCTTGTCCAATGGCGCTGGACGGCGGGCCAAGAAAATGGAGGCGGAGCCGTGAGTTGTCACGGCTCTGCTCTGCAAAGGGTGATGGGAGGAGTGGCTGCGGCCGGGTTTGCACAGCATTCCCGGCCCCTAGCAGCAGCGGCCATCTTCCTTGTCCTTTGTAGTCAGAATGAGCTTCTATGCAGAAGCTCATTCTGACCTGGCTCCCACCTGACCGCTGCGCTGCTGGATCGGAGCTGAGCTCCGATCGCGGTGGCGGCGGCAGCTGCAGAGCCGTGGAATGCCCTTAGGCATTCCAGATGCCCTAGGCATTAGCTTAGAATGCCTATGCCTAGGGCCGGCTCTGTGTATATTCTAAGAAAATATGATCAGTAAAAGCAAGAATTAAGACTATATTATGCGGCTCCCCAAAAAAGCAAATCTGGATTGCTTCATATATATTAAACAGATGATCAGTGCAGAAACACTGTGCGTTACAATATAACCAACAGACACATAAGTTTATTTATTACACTAAAGCATAGAACTCTCATAATAATCATAAAATTATTACCAATAAATGTAATCTTGATGGACCAAAAAGAATAGGACATGCATATATTCCAATAGTCACTTAAAGTCCCACTTCTATAAATCCACTGTCAATGAATTTGCTCACCTCCTTGGACTCAATTAACAGGAGGGATTAGAATTGTACAGCTTTCAGGAGTAATTGATCAGACACAAAGGTGGTCCTCAGACCACAACTTCTGACGCGTTTCTCAGTCTATGCAAATCGCACCGTGTATGGGTACCTTAAGCGTCTGTTTCTCATCAATTGCTCCATTTACACTTAGTGATCTAACCTCTGAGGAAACCGTCATTTCATTTAGAGAGAGAAAATGCATCAGTGTTGTTTCCTGAGGACCACTTATGTGTCTGATCTATTACACCCCAAAAAGAGCAACCAGCCCCGGGCTTTTAGTGACCCAGTGCTGGTTGTGCTTAAATACAGGGGACAAATGATGCAGGGGTCCCCTGTACTTAAGCACAACCAGAACCAGGCTAGTCAGAATCAGCCCTGATTGGCAAAATACAGGTTACAAACGACGTAGGGGTCCCCTGTGCTTTGAGCAACCAGCACTGGGCTCTGATCTGATTCTGGAAATACAGGGGGAAAAATTGATTAGGATCCCCCTGTATTATCCAGAACCAGCACCGTTCTTTTTCTAGCGGGGTGCTAGTGCCAGTCAGGGAGCCCTTTCACCACCCCAGCCAAAGCATTAAACTTGACCCTGCTAGTCAGCCCAGGCCGGGGAGCACTGGGGAGCTGGGGACCCCAATAAAGGGGTCCCCCTCACCAGGACACCCCAGGCCTAGGCTGATGACTTCAATGGTGGGAACCGCTCATTGGCTGAGAGGCGAAAAGGCCATAGTGATACCCCGCCGCTGAGCTCTCATTCTGGAAGTACTGTCCTTACAAGACGGTACTATTGTCCGCTGGCTAGCGTATTTCCAGTTTTTTTTTTGCCAAGACCCCATGGACTGCCTACTTTGGAACGAAGAGGACCTGAACTTTGCATAGGAGACGGTTAGTATGGATATAATATGAGATATGGTAAGAACTTACCCTTGTTATCTCTATTTCTACGAAGTCCATAGGGTTCCACAGGATACCTTGGGTATAGGTGTGACGTCAGTCGCAGGGCACCAAAGAGTTAAGCTTTCAGCCTCCCAGGATGCACTAGGTCCCCCTCCTATACCCCGCCCCCGGGCCAAGGCACCTCAGTTAGTTACCAAGCCATAGGCCGGAGGAGAAGGAAGAGAGAGAACAAAGATCTGGACACATACAAGAATCACATTCTCACCAGAGGGAGACGGAAAACCGGTGACCAGAGCAAAGCCCATCTGCAGCACAGGTGCGACAGGGCGGGAGTCCTGTGGAACCCTATGGACTTCGTAGAAATAGAGATAACAAGGGTAAGTTCTTACCATATCTCATATTTTCTACTTCAGGGTCCATAGGGTATCCACAGGATACCTTGGGGATGTCCCAAAGCAGTATCCTTTAAGGGTGGGGACGCTCCTGTGCAGAAAGGAGAATCCGCCGCCCGAAGGAAGCATCCTGAGAGGCGAAGGTGTCAAACCTGTAATACCTCACGAAGGTATGGACAGAAGACCACGTAGCAGCCTTGCAGATCTGAACTGCCGAGGCACCACGTCGAGCTGCCCACGAAGGACCCACAGACCTAGTGGAATGAGCCTTCAGAGAAGGAGGGACCGGTAGGCCTTCATGAAGATAAGCTTCAGAAATAGCCATACGGATCCAGGCTGCCAAAGTTTGCTTTGAAGCAGGCCAACCCTTTTTACGGAAGCCATAGAGGACAAACAAAGCGTCCGACTTCCTAAACGAAGAAGTGCGGTCAACATAAGTCCTTAAGGCCCGCACAACATCCAAAGAGGCCTCACCCATGGAAAGACCCGGTGAGTTAAAGGCCGGAACAACTATTTCCTCGTTAACATGAAACTGGGAAACAACTTTGGGAAGAAACTCGGGCCGAGTGCGGAGCACTGCCCTGTTCCCATAAAAAACCAAGAAAGGGGGTCTACAAGAAAGAGCCCCTAACTCAGAAACACGTCTGGCCGAAGCAATGGCCAGAAGGAAAACAGTCTTAGCTGTTAGCCATTTAAGATCCACTGAGCCCAGTGGTTCAAACGGCGGTCCTTGGAGAGCCCTCAGGACCACAGCCAAATCCCAAGGCGCCACAGGTGGAACAAAGGGCGGCTGAATGCGGAGAACACCCTGCATAAAGGTGCGCACATCCGGGATTGTAGCAATCCTACGGTGAAACCAGACAGATAGGGCCGAAACCTGTACCTTCAAAGAAGCAAGGCGAAGCCCATGATCTAGTCCCGCTTGCAGAAAGGTGAGAATCCGAGACAGACGAAACTCCCGCGGTGCATAACCTCTCGGTCGACACCACTGGAAGAACGTATGCCACACGCGATGGTATATCCTCGCGGAAGACGGTTTCCGAGCTCGTAACATGGTACGCACCACAGAGCTGGAAAACCCCCGGGACCTCAGCATGGCCGTCTCAACAGCCACGCCGTCAAAGACAGCCGAGTCAGGTCCGGGTGAAGGCAAGGACCCTGAGACAGAAGGTCCGGTCGTAGCGGCAACCGCAGAGGACTGTCCACGGACAGACCCTGAAGGTCTGAGAACCAGTGCCGTCTGGGCCACGCGGGAGCTATCAACAGGAGCGTCCCTCCTTCCTGTTTGAATTTCCGGATTACCCGTGGAAGAAGGGAGACCGGAGGGAACAGGTATGCGAACCGGAACGTCCACCGGACGGACAGAGCATCCACCAGAGACGCCCCTTCGTCTCTTGTGCGAGACCCGTACAACGGCAACTTGTTGTTGTGCCGGGACGCCATGAGGTCGATTTCTGGAAGACCCCACCTGTCCACCAGTAGTTGAAAAACGTCCGGGTGCAGGGACCATTCCCCCGGATGAACGTCCTGGCGACTTAGAAAGTCCGCCTCCCAATTTAGCACTCCCGGGATGAAGACCGCTGATATGGCCGGAAGATTGCGCTCCGCCCAAACCAGGATCCGAGAGACCTCTACGAGAGCCGCCCGACTGCGAGTTCCTCCTTGCCTGTTTATGTAGGCCACGGTGGTAGCGTTGTCCGACTGGACCTGCACCGGGCGACCCTGGAGAAACCGCTGTGCCTGCTGGAGAGCATTGAAGACCGCACGGAGTTCCAAGATATTTATTGGAAGCTCCGCTTCTGTCGGCGTCCACCTGCCCTGGAACAAGTGTGGACCCGAAACTGCTCCCCAGCCCCGAAGACTGGCGTCCGTTGTCAACAGGACCCAATTTGGAACCCAGAACGGACGTCCCTTGTTGAGGTGGGTCGTCTGTAACCACCACGCAAGGGACAGGCGAACCTCCTGGGTGAGCACAATCGTCTGGGACTTCAGAGACTGAGGCAGCCCGTTCCACTTGGAGAGGATCAGGTGCTGCAGAGGTCTGGAGTGAAACTGGGCGTATTCCACCATGTCGAACACAGACACCATGGAGCCCAGTAACCTCATCGCCGAGTGTAAGGACACCCGGCGGCTGTGCAGGCAACTGTGCACCCTTGACTGTAAAGCAGAGATCTTGTCCTCCGTCACGAAGATCCTTTGCTGTCCCGAGTCCAATAAGGCTCCAAGATGCAGAATCCTCCGAGACGGGATTAGAGTGGACTTCTGCCAGTTGATTAGCCAGCCGTGCCGTTGCAGCAGTGCAATGGTCAGGTCCAAGTGGCGTAACAGGAGCTCTGGAGATCCTGCCACCAATAACAGGTCGTCCAAATACGGCAACATGCAGACTCCCTGCAGCCGCAGAGAAGCCGCCATGACCGCCAGCACCTTGGTGAAAACACGTGGTGCTGTTGCCAGGCCAAAAGGTAACACCCGAAACTGGAAGTGGTCGCTGCGGATTGCAAACCTGAGGAACTGTTGATGGCGCAAAAGAATAGGGACATGCAGGTAAGCGTCCTGTATGTCCAATGACACCAAGTAGTCCCCAGGTTCCAGCGCCAGAATGATGGACCGTAGGGTCTCCATCCGAAACTTCGGGACCCGCAAAGACTTGTTGAGTGCTTTGAGGTTGAGAATCGGACGATATGACCCATTGGGTTTCTGTACCAAAAATAGATTTGAATAGAAACCCTGGCCCCTCTGGGAGAATGGAACAGCCACTATAACTCCAGCCTAGAGCATAGTGTGCAATACCTTCCGCAGCTCCGTAGCCTTGTTCCGGTCTGATGGGAGACCCGTGGTGAAGAAGCGAGCCGGGGGTCTGTGCCGGAAGGAGAGGGCGTATCCGTGGGAAACCACCTCCAGAACCCAAGTGTCTGTCGTAGTGGTCGACCAACACTGGGCGAACTGTAGCAGGCGGCCTCCCACCCTGGGATCCCCCAAAGGGAGGCCCGGACCGTCAGGCCGCAGGCTTGTCATCTGGCTTGGGGGCCGGACGTCTGGTACTCCATGCCTGCTTCCGGGGCTTGACCGATTTCTTAGGGCCAGCCTGTCGAGGAAACGACTGTGGTTTGGGCCTGCCCTGGGCCCTAGATGACCGAAAGGACGATGGTCCCGAACCAGAAGGAGCAGCGGCCGACGGGAGACAAGCAGATTTGGCTGCCGCCAGCGTGGCCACAATCTTATCCAGATCCGGACCGAAGAGAACTTCTCCGGTAAACGGCAACGCTTCCAGACCTTTCTTGGAATCTGCGTCCGCCTTCCAGGATCGCAGCCACAAGGTGCGACGAGCAGCTACCGCTGCTGAAGAAATTCTAGACACCAGAGTACTAATGTCTAGAGCCGCCTCGTTAATGTAGGTGGCCGAATCACGGAGATTGCCAATCAACTCCGCCTGTTCGGCCGGACAGTCGGATTCAAAAGAAGCCTCTAATGAATCCGCCCAGCGCTCCATCGCTCTGGCAACCCAGCAAATGGCCATAGCCGGCCGTGCTGCCCCCCCTGCAAGGGAATAAGCGGACTTCAGGCAGATTTCTACCTTGCGGTCCGTAGCATCCTTAAGGGAGGACATGGATGGCATCGGCAATGTGGCACTACGGACAAGACGGGTCACGTGAGAATCCACCTGTGGAGGGGATTCCCACTTAGCAAAATAATTATCCGCGAACGGATAAGCCACCGCCAGGCGTCTCTGCGGCTGGTATCTTTTCGTCCTCAATCACCAAGGCTGTGCGGACCGCCCGAATAAGTCCAGGAATATATACTTTGGACTTAGCATCAGCGTCCTTAGTATGGAGAGGTTCCTGATCGTAAGGATCCAGAATCTCCCCATCATCAGACGTCCCTTCGTCATCCTCATAAGGAGCGGACAGAGACGCCACCGGCCTTTTATGAGGCCGCATCACAGACTCCCCTTGCAACACATCCGACAAGTGCTGTACAGAACTCGTCAGGGAGTTAACCCACGCTGGCTCCTGAGAACCCGGGAGCGGGGAAATAGGGAGACTGTGGGGTACCACCAATTGTCGTGGGAACCCCTGCATGGGTGACGACACCACAGACTGCTGGGACAAACCCATCGGAGTAAACGCGGGCTGCGGAGCTAACTGGCCCACTAAAGCTGTTAACGCCTGAGTGAAACAAGCCCAGGGCGGCTCCTGTACCGGTGCTGTAACCGTAATAGGCCGCGCCATGGACAAACACTGCCGGCAAAGGCCCTCCGCGCTACCCTCCCCCTCCGCTAACGGTACTTTGCACATGGTACACTGTAGCCGGAGGGGAAAATCACTTTCAGACATGATGGCACCACGTATGTGACCTCTCTCACCAATTAAGTATTAAATAGGCGAGAGACCACCCTGCAGCACCGCACCGCAAGGGCTTTAGCAGAAGAACAGGGACAGTAATAAAGCTGACAGTTTAGAGAAGAAAAGTTACAGGCAGCGCTAGCACAGTCACATACAATGCAGAGAAATAACAATTCCTGCACTAACAGCGCTGATCACTCAACTACACAGACACAGGGCCTGGTAGGACACAGCGCTGCATACACAGACCTGAGCCACAGCGGAGGAGAGGTATGCGGGGGGACCCAGACCACGATGCTTCCGTCCAGCGCTTCCAGCAGCGTTCACCATGCGTTCTGGAGAAGATGGCCGCCGAGGAGCAGAGAGGAGGCTGGCCTGGGGGAGGAGCGCTGCCACAGGACCAGTCGGCAGCATGCAGAGAGGGCTGTGTGCAGCGGGGGAGGCGCCGGCTGTGAGACAGGGAAGGCGCGCTCCCCTGGCATGCATTTAACCCCTGGGACGCCGCAGCGCTACCGCTCTGCTGCGGTCCGCTGTCCCAGGGGGTAGTGGAAGCGCAGGTTGGTCGCCTGGCTCCACGCTGCAGCCAGTCCCCAGGGAGCCCCCTGCCTGGGGACTTAGGACCATGTGATCAGCGGGGACCCACCGCGGGACCCCGCTGCTTACCTCTGTCCCCCTTGAATCCGGCCATGGTCCGGAGCATCTGGGGTCACCGCTAGCTGTGACCCCAGACGCCCACCAGCATCCCCGGATCAGTACCGGCGTTCTGGTACCGGCGGGGTGTAGGGAAGACAGCATGGACGTCAGGACTGACTGTCCATGCTGTTCATCCAGATGTGCAGCCACAGCTGCATGAAGAAAAAGCTTCAGGGGCTCTTCTAGCCCCCACTCCAACAGGTGCACCCGACTCCGGCCGGGCACCAAACTAAACTGAGGTGCCTTGGCCCGGGGGCGGGGTATAGGAGGGGGACCTAGTGCATCCTGGGAGGCTGAAAGCTTAACTCTTTGGTGCCCTGCGACTGACGTCACACCTATACCCAAGGTATCCTGTGGATACCCTATGGACCCTGAAGTAGAAATATATATTTTTTTACGGGTACCCTATGGATTCTTCTGGAGGAGAGGACCGATGGGCTACATGGGTGTACATGTGTTTAATAAACTTATACTTTGTACGGTGTGTGTGTCCTATGTTTATTTTAATATTATTTTTGCTGTAGAACTACAGGTACCGGTGGGCCAGTAATGCCCCACATGCTGGTACTTGTGGTTCTCCAAGTACCAGCATGCGGGGGAGACTTGCTGGGAACTGTAGTTCCACAGCAAAAGACAATACTTTTAATGATTTGAAATGCACTACACTACTCTATCAACCCGCCACCCACCGTCCCAGGGGTGCCGGGGATAGCCCCGGGCTATCAGCCTAGGCGTGGGGTGCCCTGGAGAGGGGGACTCCTAGCTCCCCAGGGAGGCCTGGGCTGACTAGCGGTCAGGGTTAATGCTTTGGCTTGGGGGGCCCGGTGAAAGGGCTCCCCTGGCTGTGGCATTATCCCCCCGCTAGAAAAAGTCTGGTGCTGGTTCTGGATGATACAGGGGGACCCTACTCATTTATTCCCCCTTTATTACCAGGACCGAATCAGAGCCCACTGCTGGTTTCACAAACTATGAGGGACCCCGTAGTTTGTCCCCTGTATTTTGGCAACCAGGGCTGGTTCTGACTAGCCCGGTGCTGGTTGTACTTAAAGTACAGGGGACCCCTACGTTGTTTGTCCCCTGTATTTAAGCACAACCAGCACTGGGTCACTAAAAGCCCGGGGCTGGTTGCTCTTTTTGGTGGGGAGGGGGGGGGGGGGGGAATCAGGCCATTTTCCTTTTTTTTTCCTCTGCAGCAGCACTGACGGGTCTCTGATCCCATCTGTGCTCTGTGTCAATGATACAGGTGCAAGTAGCATGGATCTCCTGGTCCGGGCGTGCATCTGTGTCACTGAAATTCACAGCAGCACAGACGGGTCTCACTGACACAGATGCATGTAGCACAGATCTCCCTGGTCTGTGCTACATGCATCGCTATCGTGCATGATGTGCACAAGCACCATACGATGTTTGTCACATTGTACACTATAGGTCAAAATCTTACTGCAGGTTCAATTGATCTACAATGCCAATACACAACGCTGGGGACGCGCATCGTAATCGTACTGGAATACACCACTTTTTACACGATTGGTCATTACGAATGATCGAACGGCCAAATCGTTTAAAAAATTCACTGTCTATGGGCACCTTTAGTGTAAATGGAGCACTTGCTAAGAAACACAGGAACAGAGCTGAAGCCATGAGCCAGGAAACTATCTTCATGAGAAGGAAGTGAGTTGTTCTGTCACTGGACTCCGGAGCTTGTGTAAATATTGCACTTCAAGTGACTATTGGATAACGGATTAAGTGAGCGCAGCCTCTGGGATCTGGTTGGACTGGAACAATCAGATGACAAAATCCAATATGGCCACTCTCATGCAGCCGGACTGTTTAACATTACTCATTACGCTCGCCACAAGGTTATATTCCCCCTCTATACCAATTTGGATGGTAGGGAATGACGCTGGACAAATCTCCATGAAGGGGATTTAGACATTACCATGATTGATGATAATAATGAGTGTAGGACACTTGGTATCTCTCTGCAATGAGTCTGTAAAGTACACAAGTACCTCAGATAGCAACACTTCCTCATAATAACTATAAAGATCCTACGAGGCTGAAGTTAGCTTCTTATTTGGCCAGCTTCTTATTCGAGCTCCAGCTTCTTATTCAGTTTCCAGCTTCTTATTCGAGCTCCAGCTTCTTATTCAGTTTCCAGCTTCTTATTCGAGCTCCAGCTTCTTATTCAGAACATGTTATATTAAAACATTTTTATCAAATAGAATCAATAAGCTTACATTGAATAAACAAAATATGGTATCTATTACACAAATTTTAATTGTACTTTGCTTGGCCCACAAAGCTTTTGGGCATGAAATAAGGTGGTAAAGTGGGCACAGGGATCAGATTTTCTATATTTGAATAAGTAGCTGTAGATGTGCAAGGGTTAACTAGCCTTGGGCAAAAAATTTGACACTTGGAATCCACAGAGGGGGGGTCACTTACATATGACCCACTTGCAACTGGCCTTGCCTAACAAGCTTTTTGGCATGAAATAGGGTGGTAAAGTGGGCACAGGGACCAGATTTTCTAGATTTGAATAAGTAGCTGTAGTTGTGCAAGGGTTAACTAGCCTTGGGCAACAAATTTGACACTTGGAATCCACAGAGGGGGGTAACTTACATATGACCCACATGCAATTGTCCTTTCCCAACACGCCTTTGGGCATGACATAGGGAGGTAAAGTGGGCCCAGGGACCAGATTTTCTATATTTGAATAAGTAGCTGTAGTTGTGCAAGGGTTAACTAGCCTTGGGCAACAAATTTGACACTTGGAATCCACAGAGGGGGGTAACTTACATATGACCCACATGCAATTGTCCTTGCCTAACATGCTTTTGGGCATGAAATAGGGTGGTAAAATGGGCACAGGGACCAGATTTTCTATATTTGAATAAGTAGCTGTAGATGTGCAAGGGTTAACTAGCCTTGGGCAACAAATTTGACACTTGGAATCCACAGAGGGGGGTCACTTACATATGACTCACTTGCAATTTGCCCTGCTCAACAAGGTTTTGGGCATGAAATAGTGCATTAAAGTGGGCACAGGCATCTATTAATACATTAGAATAAGTAGCTGTAGTTGTGCAAGGGTTAAAGAGCCTTGGGCAACAAATTTGACACTTGGAATCCACAGAGGGGGGTCACTTACATATGACCCACTTGCAAATTGCCTTGTCCAACAAGGTTTTGGGCATTAAAGTGGGCACAGGCATCAATTAATACATTAGAATAAGTAGCTGTAGTTGTGCAAGGGTTAAAGAGCCTTGGGCAACAAATTTGACACTTGGAATCCACAGAGGGGGGTCACTTACATATGACCCACATGCAATTGGCCTTGCCCAACAAGGTTTTAGGCATGAATAGGGCAGTAAAGCTGGCACAGGCACCAGATATTGTCATCTTGAATAAGAAGCAGTAATTGTGCAGGGGTTTAACCCCATTTATCTAGGGTTGGATATGGGATCCAATCGGTCGGGATGGCGATGGTCAGAGTCCCGACAGGGGCATCTTGACAGTTAGAATCACGACAAGATAATATAAGTACCATAACCTACCTCTCCCCACACCGTAAACCTAACCCTCCCCCTAGTGCCTAAACTCAACTCCATAAACCTATCCCTGCCCCTGGTGCCTAACCCTAATCCGAAAACACCCCCTATTCCCGGATACTTACCTTTGGGGTTCTTGCACCGGTATATTAATCGGCGGTATACCGCACACCAGGATGCAGACTACATCCCTTCATCTATTCTTAGTGAATAATAACCTTTCTGCAGTCTCCAAAATTCATATCTTAAATGTTACCGTTCTGTGATCCAAATTTTATGCTATAGAATCATATACACAACTACAGCTACTTATTCAAATCTAGAGAATCTGGTCCCTGTGCCCACTTTACCACCCTATTTCATGCACAAAAGCTTTGTGGGCCAAGCAAAGTACAATTGAAATTTGTGTAATAGATACCATTTTGTTTAATCAATGTAAGCTTATTGATTCTATTTGATAAAAATGTTTTAATATAACATGTTCTGAATAAGAAGCCGGAAACTGAATAAGAAGCTGGAGCTCGAATAAGAAGCTGGAAACTGAATAAGAAGCTGGAGCTCGAATAAGAAGCTAACTTCAGCCTCGTAAAGATCCTACTGTATATATTTATATAAGGCTTACTTCTTGAAATTCAAATACCAAAGTCAAGGTTTACTTTCCCATTTCCCCCCAAATAAACACTTGAAACTACCAATTAAAACATTATAAATCATTAGTAGGGATGACCAATCCAGATCTTTGTATTTAGCACAAAAAATAATCGGGCAAATAATATAGATATCTTCCGGATCGATATTATTTGGGTGCATGTGCAGTTTGGGCGTTAAGGACAGTTTTTGCATGTGGTTAAAAGGCGAAAACTTCCCATATACGCAGTAAGCATGAAGACGCCAAGGAACAGGTAAAAGATCGCTGTAGGCATTGAGATTCTTGAATTGATCCCAATGATATATCATGCCTACAGGATTGTTTCAAAATATAATGTTACAGGCATGATCGATCTTCGATCCCAATCCCTAATCCGTAGTTTATTTAAGCAAAGACCAAGTAGCACAATAGGAAAAAAAGACTTCAAACATATGTTATGAGGTATTTCCGCTGTGACATGGTGTCCTTCCGTTGTTGTCCAGCAGCTGCACACAGCAGCACCTGCTTCTCTTCCTTGTGCGTGTTATAATACAATGTATACAAACAGAACTTCAGCATCGTATGGGCGACTTTATCAGGCTCAGCTATGCCCCAGCAGCAGTAGTCTCCAACAACATGGCCGCGTCGCCACTCCCTGACAGACCAGTGTGTTATAATCCATGCTCTCAGGGTAACAGCTGCGCTAACAGTGATATACAGCACCAGCACACCCGCTCAGTGCATAAATAAAGTAATATAGAGATGTGTGTGTGTGTGTTCAGGTCTTTGGGGAAACATGTTGGTGAGGACAGGGGGGGGCCCGGTGACGTTAGTGGGACGTAAGACCAATGAGTGATGGGGGGAGGAGGGGTGTGAGGCTCCACCACCGCTCGGCAGCAGCACCGAGAAAGTTGGCGTGGGGTAAAAGAGGAGAGCGGCACACCGGGGAGAGGGCGGGAAAGAGGGGCGGAGAGGACGGGACTCCGGGTGCGGGTCGCAGGCACCGATGAGTGCCGCACACTGTGGCTCTGACGAGTTGGACTTCAGGCTGATATTCGGGGAGGAGGCGGCTCAGCCCTTCGGAGCGGCAGGTAGGAAGTCTCCCGTTATGTCGATATTTGTAGTGTCGCGGGCACGGAGCTAAGAGTGACCCGGGCAGGTGCTGGGCATCACCGTAAATAGCAGCAACCTGTCCGGATTCATGCCCGGCGACTGCCCTACAGGGGGCGCTCTGCTGGTTGAGTAAATGCAGCACGAATTTATTTCCCCGAATAATTGTGGAATCCGTATGAGATGTGAGCGGGGTAGCTGGGGGAGATAGCGGCGCTGCCTGCGGATTTGCAGCAAACATAAGTTCCGTAACACAGTTGCGTAAGTGCAGGCAAGTAGTAGCTTATAGTACTCCATATATGCAGCGCGTATATGTTACAGATCTACGCACCATGCAACGTACGTGACCGTCTCAGAAGAGTGAGCGGCGGCGGCATATGCGCAGAGAAGCTGGGGATTTTAATACGACGACGCACCGGGCAGCAGCTGTGCGGTTATGTGTAGCTAGGGACAGTGACACACTCTCCTCTCAGCGCAGTGCCGGGGGGGGGGGGATCGCAGTTGTTGGACATAGCCCCGTGTTTCTGCTCTGCAAGTAACTACAACATGTCATGGCTCAGATATGTCCCTCCTGTCAGCACACACGTTGTATGAGGACAGAGCTGGGGACTTGTATAGGGAGAGTGCAGAAAGTTTGTGTAGCTCCAGTGCTGCTATACACTAACACTTTTATTTTAAAATGTTTTTGTGCTGGCCCTTTTAAAGTACTTTTTTATTAAATATATCTGTATATTAGTGACACACGAGTGTCCCATCTATGGGCATTTTTTCTTAAGTTTGCTGATAAACGGCATTTATTATTATTTATTGTATCTCTTGCAACTTTTCCAAGACCATTAAGCCACAGGACGAGAAACAAGTGTTACTTTAGCTTGTACTAAAATAGGGTCTGATCTCTGGAGATCTTATCTTTTTACTGGTAAATGACTATATTCACTGTATGCACATGTATCTGTGTAAACACTGTGCTATATATATGTCATGCTGCAGGGTCTGACCCCGGAAGTAAGCTTTATCTGCAAAGTTTAGCTGTCAGTTTCTCCCACTGAAAGTATGAACCATAATATTCTGGTTGGGGAGATTTAGCAAAATCATGGAACAGAAGTGGGGTATGCATTTTATTTCAAAGTTTTCTAAAGCTGTCATTTACCGTCCCCCTGGCTCTCCCTCCAAATTCCCTGACAACTTCGCTTCCTGGCTCCCTCACTTTCTCTCCTCAGATCTACCCTCCACATCCTAGGTGAATTTAATATTCCTATTGACAATCCCACAGAATCCTCTGCAGCTAAACTCCTTACACTCACCTCTTCATTTGGTCTCGCCCAATGGACCTCATCACCCTCCCATGTGAGTGGGCACTCACTTGACCTGGTCTTGACTCACCGTTGTGATATTTCTAATTACTCCAATTCCCCATTACCCCTCTCTGACCATCACCTTCTCTCTTTTAACCTATCCCTCTCTCCTTCCCCTCCTTTACCTCCTAAGGCTACCGTTACTAAGTGTAATGGAGCGTACACACGGTCAGATTTGTCAGACTTGTCAGATTTGTCAGATGAACGACTGAACGATTAAACGATTTGAACGATTTGAACGATTGAACGATTTTTAACTGCATTAAAATGAATGGAATCGTCCAAGTCTGACTGCAAACCCATCAGATGTCAGATATCGTTATCTGACAAACGGGAACGCGCATCGTTGATCGTCCATCGTTCAGGCATGTCAGATATGAACGATTTTTCATCAGATATGAACGACTGAACGATTTTTAAATCGTTATCGTCCATATCTGAAGAAAAAATCTGATCGTGTGTATGCACCATAATATTGAGGCTATTGACACTGTTGCTTTTTCCTCCCTGCTGGACTCTCTTCTCTCCCCTATCCTTTCTCTCTTCTGTCCTGAACAAGCCACTTTTCTGTACAATTCCTCCCTTACTTCTGCTCTTTACTCTGTTGCTCTGGCAATAACTACTCACCCTCGCAGATCCACACCACAACCCTGGCATTAAAAATGCACCAGATACCTGCAAAAGTGTTCAAGAATTGCTGAGCATCAGTGGAGAAATTCACGCTCTAAGGCTGACTTCCTCCATTTTAAATTTATTCTCTCTTCCTACAGTGCTGCCCTGTCTCTCTCCAAACAAACATATTTCAAGAACCTCATCTCCTTCCAGTCCTCTTTGCCACCTTCAACTCCCTCCTCTGCCCTTCCCCCTCCTCGCCTCCCCTCCTCGCTCTCTGCCCTTGACTTTGCCACCTATTTTACTTCTAAAATTGACTCCATACGTGAGGACATCATATCCCATCAGACCCTCAGCGCTCCTCCCCCTCCTTTCCCTGACCACCCCTCCCCTTCTGTCTCACCAACTCTGACATCATTCTCCCCTGTTTCTGGAGAGGAAGTCATGGACCTCATCCGGTCCTCCCCTCTTGACCCTATCTCTTCCCGTCTCCTCTACTACCTGTCTCCGTCTTCCTGTTCCCATCTTGCTCACCTCCTTAATCCAGGGCTCGACAAAACCCGGGGGCCAGGTCGCCATGGCGACCAGATTTTCAGCAACCCCCAGGCCCTGTAGTCAGTGACTGGTTGGGCCGGGGGGCAGGGTGCCATGTGCCCCCCGGGTCGCAGCGCCATGTTGGCCGCGGGCAGTTTGGGTCTCTGTGACACAAACTGCACCGCGTGTGTAGCGCTGACCGGACGGAGTTCGGTCAGCGCTACACAGTGACTGACAAACACACAGGCGCCGGCAGCTGTGTTTGTTTTGAGTGACAGCCAATGAGAGTCTGTTAGACTCACTGACTGCCGCTGTGCCCACTACAGGAGCCGGCGGTGGGAGCTGGGATTCAGGTAAGTTTTTATTTATTTATATATATATATATATATATATATATATATATATATTTTATATATTATTATTACGTATGGCACTAAAAGGGGGCGAGCACTACTGGGGGCACTACTGGAGGCACTAAAAGGGGGCGGGCACTACTGGAGGCACTAAAAGGGGGCGAGCGCTACTGGGGGCACTAAAAGGGGGCGAGCGCTACTGGGGGCACTAAAAGGGGGCGAGCGCTACTGGGGGCACTAAAAGGGGGCGAGCGCTACTGGGGGCACTAAAAGGGGGCGAGCGCTACTGGGGGCACTGATTAAAGGGGCACTATATATGGGGGGGACCCACTACTGGGGGCACTATATATGGGGACCACTACTGGGGGCACTGCATAGGGGGTGTGGCCGCTACTGGGGGCACTGTATAAGGGGGGGGTCTGTTACTAGGGCACTGCATCGGGGGCGCTACTAAGGACAATGCATAGTGGGGACTACTACTGGTGGCACTGCAGAGATAGGGCTACTACTGGCGTCACTGCAGAGGGTGGACTACTACTGGGGGCACTGCATAGGGGGGGGCCACTACTGGGGGCTCTCCCCCTCACTCCATACCCGTATCTCCAACTGTCTCTGCTGTCTCTTCATGGATGTCCCAGCGCTTTCTTAAACTTAACATGTCTAAGACTGAGCTAATCATCTTCCCACCCTCTTCCATTCCCTCACTTCCCACAATTTCATTATCGATTGATGGCACAACTATCTCCTCTAGCCCCAAAGTGCGCTGTCGTGGAGTTATCCTAGACTCCTCCCTCTCCTTTAAACCACACATTCAGCACCTCTCGCAGTCCTGCCGTTTACACCTAAAAAATATCTCCAGGATTAGACCCTTCCTCACCCAGGATGCCACTAAAACCCTCATCCACTCACTGGTCATCTCCAGATTGGACTACTGTAACCTTCTCCGAGCTGGCCTCCCAGTCTCTCACCTCTCCACTACAATCTGTTGTCAATGCTGCTGCTCGGCTCATATTTCTCTCCAGATGTTCTACATCTGCTTCCCCCTCCCCTTCAAGCACTACACTGGCTCCCCTTCAGATGCCAATTCAAGGTTCTTACACTCGCCTACAAAGCCCTCACCAAATACTCTCCCGCATACATTTCTGACCTTCTCTCCCTTCACACTCCTGCCCGTTCACTTCGCTCAACAAATGCATGCCGCCTCTCTTGCCAACTGATTACTTCCTCCCACTCCCGCATGCAAGATTTTACCCGTGCTGCTCCCTACCTTTGGAATGCTCTCCTTCTCCCTATCAGACTCTACACCTCTCTACAAATCTTCAAACGGTCTTTTAAGACCCACTACTGCATCAAGGCCTTCCAGCACTCTACCTAACCCACCTCATGCTCTTTCCTCCGTATCTTCCCCTTCTGTGTCATGCCTGCCTGTTTGCCCCTCCCCTTTAGAATGTAAGCTCTCAAGAGCAGGGACCTCTTACCTCATGTGCTTCTCTTTACATTTTCTTCTCTTTAGTCCCCATTAGGGCACCTAACACGTGACTGCCAACTCCCGGCTGCTTATTGTGAGTGCTTTAATCGCTATTGCAGCAATGTATATAAATTGTGTCCTTGTCCTGCACTGTAATGTACTGTAAGTTACTTGTTTCGTGTTCACTTTAGTTCTATGTACTGTGTAAGGCGCTGCGGAACACTTGTGGCGCCATATAAATAAAGGATGATGATAATAATAAAAGGTGCCTACACACTTGGCGATCTGCACACGATCCCACAATGTGTACGATTTCCCTTGCGACGTCTCCCCGACAGCTTTGCACACGATTTGGTGTTTCAGGTGTCCAATTTACAAACTATTTATCGTGCATCCAGACTTTTTCCAGTGCATTGTGTCCTAGATTGGCAGTTCTGACGATGCAATGTACGACCAGCGGGGACGCGCATCGTGAGTGCGGACTCATGATTTGGGCATATTTTACACTATCTGTCATTCCGATGTGTCGGAATCGGCCAGATTGGGTAATATATCGCCAAGTGTGTAGGCACCTTTACGTACATTTGATTTGTCAGGCACAATACTTTGCACAGTAAGTAAACCAATCCATAAAATTGTACAGGAAAGAGATCCACTGTAAAATAAACCTGCACTTTTATGTATGTTTTAACCTTGGTGGATATGTTAAATATAGGGCAGTGATTGCCAACCCTCTACTCTTACTTGATGCATAGTGCTCCTGGTATTGGGTGTGTGGTGGCATGCAGTTAGGGCACATTGACCGCCAGCTGTTTGCTCCTAATATGTGTTATTGGCTGCTTTATTATGAAGCTCAGAATGTAATTGTAGGAGCAATTGTTCCTAAGTATGAATGTAAAAGTGTGTAACTACTGTAACTCTGGACTGGTAGTTGCCAACTTTGTCTGTGGGCTTCAACTGTAAAGGCCCCCATACACTGCATGATATAGGTGCTATATCGTGTCTTGTATGGGCATGATATCGTACCTGATATCGTGCTGCGGGGTCGTGCATCGCATCCGCAGGTCTTCCTACAAAACCATCTGATCTGGGATGCGATGTATAATCCCATTCAGATGAAGGAAGGGGAAGCCGGCATATTGTGCGGTCTGTGGCAAAGTGAATGAAAGCTGGCCATTCAGTTCTTTGGCTGAGCAGCCAGATTATGTTCCAGCTCTCCTAGGGCTTGTTTGTGTAGGCAGAAGATACAGGATGAGTGGCCATCTTCTTTGCAACATTTAAGATGGCCATACAACAGACCAACTTTCCTCCAACCATCCAACTTGTTGGTTAGAATGAAAGTCCAGTAATGCATGGAAGCAAATGACATTTGCTCCCAAACCTCAGAAAACGGACAAAAGCTGTTGTTCAGACAAGATTTCTAATCAAACAGATTTAACCAACTTTCCTGAATGACCTTTTTCGTGTTTTCTGGTGTTTGGGAGTAAATGGCTGATTGTTGTTTGCCCCCATACATTACCGGATTTTCTGTCTAACCAGTTGGAGGAAAGTTGTTGTATGGCCAGCTTTAGTTGTCCACATACTGAATATCTTTTAAAATAATTTTTGAAGTATTGAAATATTCCGAAACCCAGAATATCTGTCCTATAGTCCAGTATTGGCTGTGAAATGTAGTATGTTGCCAGTTTTGGACCTACCCACTGTTCCTTTTTTTTTTTTTTTCTTTCTTTCCACCGGGTACAGCACAGCTGGTGGTGTTTTATGGAGAACAAGCAGAGAGGAGTAGCTGAGGTTAATGCTGTATATTTGCCAGTATTAAAAGGGTAGGCTGGGCATGTATAGGAGGCCACAAATGAGACACTGGTTGGCGGCTTCCGGATCTTCAGAGAGCAGATGCTGTTGCTTCTACATCTTTGGGGAACTCTCTACAAACAGACAGCCTGAGCCCAAGCAGAGTCCAAAAAGACTAGGTAAGCACCTACAAATTAGGGGATGTTCTTGTTCATTGTCTGGAGAATATAGATAGTAGTCAGTCTCTTTATCACTATGCAGCCGTGGGTTCTTTGAGTCACATGCAGCACAAGTCTAACATTTCCCCAAAGTGCTTTCAACCTAAGGATGAAAATGTGTGCTCCATATGTGTTACAAAGCCTAAACAGACAGTACAAACTTAGCCTCCAGAGCAATTAAAAGAATTTATTTCATGGACGTCTCGGGCCTCTTTTAATCTAGTTGATAAAACTACAAAGTGATTTAAGACCTATTATTCTACTTGAGGAGGAGGAGGAGGGCGCTATTGAATGGTCTTTTTCAGAAGTAGATTTCCGAATAATTTATGGATGGTTTTTTTTGTGCAGAATCTGTAGAAATTGAGGAAACTCCTAGGAAATGTGTATCGAAAATAAATTTTATTAAAATAAGCCTTTGGGTTTGTCTGTACTTCGGACTAGTATCCCAAGGAGGAATTTTTGCTGGAGTACAACATCTTTCCTGCATATCTACGAAGTTAAATTATCTCAAGAATGGACACAACTGGAGAACAATCAAGTATGTGTCTTATGGAAAAGGGACTTCATCACTCTTGGGGGTGTGCCTAGCAGTTACAGACATGCTGGGCTGCCCCAAGTTCTCCCCTCTCTGTGAATAGATGCCGTGTACATGGCATCTGTTTACCGGCGGTGATCCCTGCACCGCTATTTTTCCCACCCACGGGACACTGCGGCCGGCAGGAGGGGGCGGCACCCGGCATGTTTTAGCGGCCTAGTGGGAACACCACAACGTTCCCAGAACACACTATTTCTAGCATACACGCTATACAATCTTCAGAACGACTGCACAAAATATTATGTCTGGTGATTATAACCAATTGTTGCTCCTGTTCACTATGTGCGGTTGTGCATACACAATGTGTAGCACATCCGATAGGATGATGAGATGAACGATGTGTGTAAATGATCGTTTGGGTGTACACACGATACAATCGTCGTGTAGTTTGGTGGTGAATCGTATGATTACACAATATTTTGTATAGTGTGTAAGAGACTAGAATGTATTTAGCCATTTGACAATAAGGGTATAGTTCCTAAAGTAGGCACAGGTGGGGCAGGCATGTCCAGTACTACGGCACTTCCCCTAGAGTATTGGGTAATGTTATATTGGTTAGAAAGGGAGACTTGTGTTGCCATAGCCTCTGTAGCTAGAGCTCTCAGGTTATGTCGAGGAAAAAAAACTGCATACGGATGTAGAGGACAAGATAAGCAAACCGTATCTTTTAAAAAAGTGAAAGGCATTGGTTATTTATTTGAAACCTAGGAAAGCTGATCCCAAACTTTTGAGTCTCAAATACCTAGAATTCTAATCCTTAAATCCCGGGTATTATGGGATTCAAAACACATTACGCTGGGGCCAGTGGGATAATGCTTACCTTCTCGGCTCCGGTACTCAGGCTCTCCCAGCTGCCCGTAGAATAGATGGAGTCCCATGATGCAGTTGCCCTGATGGGCTTGGAGCACACTGCCACGTGATGTTGTCCGTGACTGAGAGCAGCCGCATCACAGATTGCCCTTTCTGTGGTGAACAAGGAGCTGAATACAATCATCCTCTCAATGCGGTCTACATTCCAAGGTGCCTGGTGTATTGAAGATGCTTGTGGATCACTGTATACTGTTAAGGCAACAGGAATTGGACAAGTCTGCAGGTAACACTCAGTGGGGTTGGTATGTGGATGAGGTGCTGGCTATTTACCTGTGTGTTTTCAATTCAATCCCGGGATTAATACCTTTTTTTCAATCCCGAATTCTGGGATTTCAAAAATGGGTCTGGATTGGTTTCCCTAGTGAAACCTCATTGGACAATATTGCTGCCCTGTCTAAAACGTTGGCATCTTCCATGTTGTCTTATAGACCTGTTTGTGTCCCTGGATGGAAGATGCTCAGTCTAAATATAGTTTGCTGAATCTTTCTTATGCAGGCAATTTTCTCTTTAGAAGAAAAAAAATACTTTGCTACAAAAATATTCTGGTGAAAGGTCTCCTTGTTTGCCTCAATAAAGAAAAGACAAGTTCATGCAACCACTGTCTTCATATCCGCAATAGAAATACAAGAAGTTATAACCCAGGAAGGAAATACAATAAACAGAATAGGTCTTTTTCTTTCAGGTAATTTTTAGCAATTTCAAACCTTCAAATAAAAGGTAAAATACTGAAACTTCCCAATGATTAGTGTATGATATTGCAGACTAAGGTGGGGTACACATTTACGATATATTGAGTGATTTCTCGTTTTGAGGGGAATTGGAATAAATATTTGTTTACTGTGTATGCACAATCGCTTGTTCACATGTGTCCATCGCATTTTTTCATCTGTGCTGCATGTCAGATGAGAATATATCTTTTACGATGTTCAGCACATCGTGCAGTGTCCATGCCCAACCGGAAGACCCCAGGATATATTGGTCTAATTTTTCCTCAGAAGACATCACCTGAACTGCCAGTGATCAGGAGACAAGATTCATTGGATACAATTCTCAACGTGATATATTGTGCAGTCGTTCATAAGATCGCATGGTGTGTATGCTCTATATAGTTTGTTCTGAGAGAAAGGGATATCTGAACGACCATCACGTTGTTTGCATGTCGTTCTGATGTGTATCCAGCCTAAGCTTTGTGTCCTATTCTCCCTTGTCAAGCTATCTTCAGTGTTATACATTGTGCATGATCTCAACAAGATACGATAAGCAGGTTTGTATATATAAACGGGGGTTAATTTAATGTGATGGATGCAATTTGCTGTTTTGGAACCGCAAATCTCATCCAACTACATCGCAAGTTTTGCAGCAAACCACATAGAGATGCTTAGGAAAATGTGCGATGCCAGGACTACTGTAATCTGTGTATACACTCGGAGCACATATGAATTTACTCCCCCATCCTTCCCCCCCTTTCATATCTTTAACTCAGGGAAGTGGTATTAACCTATATCTGGCAGTTTAGCCTTCTGTTAAGAAAACATACAATGTCTCAGAGGATACTAAGTTAGGAGATGGGACAGCCTGGCACAGAGAAGAACATTTTGGGACAAATGCTTTACAAATAAGGCAGTACATTCAGTCAAAATGATTTCTAGGTCAAAGTCCAGCAATATATAGAGCGGCAGATCGTCTTCTTGAGCATCAGTTATGTGAGTAACCTTCGGGATTGCTGTGTATTTCACACAACAGAGGCTAGTGAAGATGCATTCATGGACACAGCCACTGGCCTCGGCTTGCCCAGAAACTGGGGCCGACACGCCCCAATTTCGGTAATGTCGCTGCTCTCAAACGGCTGCATCATGTCAAGCTATTGGTGGTACTTCATCTGTTGTCGCAGACACAGATCTGTGCAGTACAGGTCCTGTGCATGTGCAGATTGGCAAATATCAGATGTATGTAAACCCTTTTTTTTTTTTTTTTATTCAGAAAGCCGCTTTGTCATGTGAAAGCATAGACTAGCTGGCTATTGAAGGGGAAAAAAATAAAGCCCACGAACTCTAAACAGTCCTTATTGATAAAAACCCTTAAATGTTACAGCAAAGCATATTCAATTTGCAATAAATTTTTCTATTGTCATTGCCTACAGTAGCAAAACTGATACATTGGAATGAATTAAATTTATGGTCCCTATCAGTGTGTCATGATGCAGACAAGGAGAATGCAGTTGCAGGTTACCTAAACTGGAGGTAAATCGTTCAATGAGTATAGTCTTTATATTAGGAATTCTTCCAGCTGCTGATAGACTTTTTTTTCAATTGGACATTATGGCAACACTATTCCAGGGACAGAGGGTGGATGCATTGTCAATCCAATGGAGGCTTCAAGTTATCTATGCAGTGATTGCAAGTCGCCACTATAATGTGTATTTTACCAGAAAGTGAGGAAAGGGTGGATCCCTGGTTACGTACTCTGCTGTGGCCAAACCCCTGGCTCCTAATTAAAGGACTGATGTTTCCCTGTCCCGGCCAGGGAGGATTATAAAATGTGTGGTTGGAGCCAGTCCTTTATCGCCTTTTATGGATGCTGTAGCCCTGCGTGAGGAGGAGACTGTCTGTCTGACCTGGAGGATATTTCAAGTAAGTTTAATAAGCTGGTGGGGGTGCTGCAGATAGTGGGTGTTACGGTGGGGCTGAGGGTAACTTCCCGCTGATGCTGTTACCTGTGAGGAGTGGCGGGTGGGTGGCCAGAAGGGGGTACAACTGTTTGGCAAACAGTAGTGGTGGTGGCAGGGAGATGGGGCAGCTTAAAAGTAGTAGTAGACAACCTATCTACCCTTACCTCCTACCTACCAGCACTGCAGCCCGTAACCTCTTCATTGCCCCCCAGTACTGCCCCAGCTGCTATCTACCCTTACCCCCTTCCTACCACAAACACTGCCTGCCCCTAACCACCACCTTGCCCCCCAGCTGCTGTCTAGTCCTACCCCCAGCACTGCCTGCCTGTAGCTCCCTACTTGCTCCCCAGCACTGTCACAACTACTGTCTGCCCTTACTCCCCTCTACCGCCAGCTCTACCTCAACTTCTCCCTGCCTTTTTCCCCAGCTCTACCCCAACTGCGGCTTGCCCATCCCCCTTTACCCCAACTGCTACCTGCCCCCAGCACTGTCCCAACTGCTGCCTGCCCTCTCTCCCATAATATGTGATGGGACCCAGAAAGAGTTGAGTAGGATCCCAATTTTTTTTTTTTTTTTTTTAAGTGAGGGGTTCCTGGGGCCCACAAATTTTCACTCTGTGCGATCACTGCTTATGTATTTTCTGTTTCCTCTCATCTCAAGAAAGAGGAAGTAGAAGTGATAGCAATACTTCCATTTTGGCCACAGCATCCATGGTTCCCAGTTGGATATACTTCAGAAGGAACCATAACCTCTACCACCAACTCTAGATCTGTTGCTTCAGGGGCTAATCTTTCACCAAAATGTGTAAGAACTCAATGCTGATACTTGTGCTTCTTGGAGGTTAGATTGGCAACTGATGACTTCATTTAGAATTGGTAAAATGGATTTTTCCCTGTGGAACTTCAGTCTAATACGTATTGCTCTTTGGATATCCCATTTCAACGAATACCAGTATCATTAGATGGATGCCATTAAAGGTAGTGTTTACAGTGGCAATTATTTATTCCAGAAGGGTTTGGTGTAAAGAACCCTTTCTCTATGATATATAAGGTGTTCATAAGAGCTTCTCTAACATTCTTGTTAAAGGGTATTTCTACATTTCACATAATTCCATAAATTGTCTTTTGTACCCAAAACTAATGGATAGCAGAGTAGAAACTGCATTGTCTGGTTTTGGAGAAAGTACTTACTGTGCATTTCTTATTATAGATATACAGTTGTCAGATTCTTTATCTCAGTGCTGGTCCACTGTCTTGTGGTGATATTGCTTGCAACTCAGTGAAAATTGGCAAGCCAGAAAGTCAGAATAGCTTTCTTAGTAATGACTTCTTGAAAACGTTGCGGGATGGTCAGATAGCATTTTGGATAGTCGTATGTTCATAACCCATTTAAACATTGGATTCATGTGCAGTAACATGTTTTATAAGGTGAAAAGGTTTTGACTGTTAAAATTTCTAAAACACCCCACCCCCAATCTAAATGTTTGTTACTTGTATCATACATGGTTTCTTGCCAAATGAGTAGACTCTGTGAATTTGCGCACAGACCCAAACCAACAACAGAGAACCTGATTCAGAGACAGGTAATGCAGCCACTCGCTTAGTATCAGTTGCAGGAATATGCAAATGCTAATCTCAGCCTTCCCCTTGTGCTCTGCGGTGAGACTACCACTTTCAGTCTGTGCGTTTGCAGTGGAGATTGTAAGCATCCAACATCGTTCGCACCGTCGACATTTGCAGTAGCCAGAGTGTATCCTAGGTACTCTCCTGTAATCCAACTAAACATACCCTCTGAAGCATTGTATTTACAATTGGGAACACAGCAGCTTTCCCAGACAAGCCTGTCACACTCCCTTAACACGCCTATGAAACTGCCCCTTTTTGCGATCACTTTAGGTTACCTCCTAGTCTCCACCCTGATATGGTCAGGGATTGCATAGCTCTTAGTTTAATTATCTTAGTGTTAGTTATTGTACACAATTGGGTACAGTATAAGACACTTGGTTTCACGCTTGTGGGTCAAAGATTTTTTCACTTTTCTTGTATGCGCAATAGCAAACGTTGCTGAACTGTAAAAATATCGGCACTGCGTCCATCTCTGATCAGGCCCATTGTGTATGCTTTTATTTAAATACTAATTCCACTTTTTAGAGTGTCTTTGTATTGAAAGTGCAAGATAGACCATAAAGGGTTTACATGGGACATTGAAACCTTATCTGTAAGCTTTTGCTATATACAGTTCTCACTCATCAGTAGGTTATCCATACAGATTTAGATCTGTGACTGCCCCATCTGCTGTGGCATAAGCTCAATGTACTTTGGTTTGAGTGCTGTTTGGAGTCTATGGTAATTGCCCATTTTAGGACAGCCCCAATATACTAATGGTGACCTGTTAAGTATGCTTATAGTGCCTCTCATTTTGGGCCTGATTCAGAGGTCAACGTAGACGCTGAACCGCTCGCATAGGAGGCCATACTCAGACTGAGAAACTGCTCCATAGTGCTGGTGCAAGTATCGATGGTGCATTTTCATCAGAGCGTCTTTAGACACTATCTCAAGATGCTGCAAGTAGATATCTCATTTTTTAGAAAATGGGCCGCGGCATTAGTATAAAACCGGATGCATCTACATCTGACTCGAAATCGGGCCCTTTAGGCTTATGATGTCCCTTCCCTCCCCTCTCATTTTGTGAGATCTTGTGACTCTTTAACTGTAATTTTTCATAACTGAGCTATAGCTATTTTGCTGACTGTATTAAACGCTGTGTTAGACATTTACCTAGGTTTGAGACTTTACACTTTCTCTACAGATGAGGCTACAAGATAAAACAATGGTGCTGCTCGGGTACTGGAGTCACTCACCTTTAAGTGTCAGTCAACATTTTGCTGTTGTATGGGTGAAAGCCATTAGGCCTGATATTGTGACACATTCATCAGACAATTGTACATGCAAACTTAAACTTTCATGTATAAAGCACAAAGAGTTTACATTTGTAGCTGGACATACCTATAGCTAAATTAAAATGTGTAATGCATTTTTTCACTCTTTAAAATGTCAGGACAGTTTGAAACAGTGAGTTTATTGTCCTGTATCCCCAAAAGCAAGACCTATATTGGTTACAGTTCATGGGGAAAAATGGCCATTCTATTGTTTGATCGTCCAGAAGTCTTTTATCGATCACTTTTGTTTATGCAACTATAAGGTTGTCGTTCAGACTCTGGATTCAGTAGTAGGATTTGAATGACTGGCATGGGAGTGCTGCAGGTAAGAAAAGTTCATTATGTTAAACGTCTATTAGTGGCCATCCATATGCAGGCGCTCGGGACGACGATGGCATCCTGGCGGTTAGGGTACCGACCTGTCCCTAACCCTTCCTCCATGGTGCGTAAACCTAACCACCCCCCTCCTCCTAGTGCCTAAACCTAACCCTCCCCCTAATAATGGGGATGCCAGCGCCGGGTTGACAGGTGCTGCTGTTAAAAGCACCGGCATCCCACATGCCGGGATAATGACCGCATCCCATTTAGTGGAACGGTGCAGATTTAGGTTATTTGCTTCCTCCACACCATCCAGACTCTAGCAGTCTGTCCTACAACCATTTGTTTTGGCTCGCATGTTCATTAGTACAATGTTTTTAATGTGACTGCCATGTCCTCCGTGCTGAATTGGACCATTGTGATTTCTGTGGAAACCTGCCAGTTTCATTGGGGTCTACCTCTATGAATGGGTGTCGCTATAATTTCAGGCTCACCTCTCTGCCTTTAAAATTTATAAACATAACTTTATTAGCGCCTATCCTACTCCCGCTAGTAAACTCTCAACTCTCCCAGTCTTCACTCTTAAGTCACACTCACTGATCTGTTCAGTTCTGGCTTTTCCCACTAGTGTAAAGGTTCCTACACACTTGGCGATTTTTTATTTCAATACACTATTTGCCCGATTTCGACGCATCGTGATGACAAATCGTGTAAAATATGCCCAAATCATGAGCGTCCAGCCATGATGTCGATGCGTGTACCCGCAGTTCGTACATTGCGTCTTCAGATCTGCCGTGCTGTAGGGCAGATCTGACAATCTCAGTCACGATGCACTGGAATAGTTAGGTGGCACGATAGATCGTTTGTCACATTGGACAGTTTTTAACACCAAATCGTGCCCACGACTGCCGGGGAGCTGCTGGGGAGAGTTCAAGGGGAAATCTGACACAATGGTCCGTATTCAGTTAGGCTGCGAAAAGTCTGAAACCTTTTCGCATTTTCAGTTATCCCTGTATTCAATTACAAACACTTTTTGCCGGTTCTAAAAGTCTTTGTAAAAAAAAACGGGGATAAGTTTTCACCATGTTTTATATGGAGAAAAAAAAAGTGCAGAATTGGGGTTTAAGGGTGCAGGCTTTAAAAAAAAAAAAATAGCCTGCACTCCTGGGAATAGCCCCTAAAAACTAACTGTTTTTAAATAGCCTGCCGTGGCTATTTAAAAATGCAGAACACGTTCTGCAGAGCTACACAGGGGTACCCACAGTGCTCCCCCATGTCTGGACATCATTAGGGGGGTCCCAGGATGAATTCCCGAAAGTTCCCCTATTTTTCCCGATACCTTTCCGCAGGCTTCTGTTTTCGCCGGCTCCAAATTGAATATGGGGATAAAGCTGGCAAACGCCCGATACTTTATCCCCAGAAACGCTCCGATGTGGAGCGAAAAGTCCAGCACGGATTTTTCGCTCCAATATTGAATACGGGCCAATGTCATATCGTGATCACATTACCAAGTGTGTTTAGATCTCTTATGAGCAGAGCTCTGTCTTTTCATATCTGCACATATTTTATTTGTAGAGATGTGCAAGCTCGGATTTTCCCGCCAAATTTCAGGTCTTGTCGCTTTCTGAGACAAAAATTTGGCGGGAAAATCAGAACCGATTCAAACCTGCACATCCCTAACGTTTTTTTTTTTTTTTTTACAGTGTTTGACTCTTTTGTACTTGCAGTTATCCCCACTGATCTGTACTGTAGCATAGCAATAATCAATGGCTGTGTATTGCATCAGTTGTTAATGTGAGCACTGTTTGTTTCCAGATGGAAAGTGTGGCGTCAAACTGGTTGTTGCCTATAAAAGGAAGCAGATGATTGGTTTGTTGTGGTTTTGCAGGTTGCCTATTTCTGACTGAAATGTGCCTCCCCACTTAAATGTGACATTGCCTGAATGCTGTGCAACAGTGTTTTTATTTTTTTATTTTTTTTTAATATTGATTTTGCATTCCATTGCTTCAAAATGGGATTTCTGAAAAGATATGAAAAGTGGATTTTACTAGAGAGATATAGTAGTATTCAGTATTTGTGAACTAGGGCACCTAATGAGTGTTGCTCAGATTCAGATTTCTGCAATGGCCTGAAGTGATGCAAGAAGAACCCCAGCCTCCCAGGCAGATGTCTGCGAATGACAAATGCCTGCTAACATTACTGATAGCATGTTGGACAGATTTATTAGTGTAAACTCTTTAGTTATTTCTGGAATGCTATGTAGCCTAGTAATAAGTAGGCTTTAATGTACATTAAGATTTGAAAATGGTTTACATTTTTTAATTTTGCTTTCCTGGTGTTCGTAACATACTTTTAATATAGGTCTATAGGATACAATTTATAATAAACTCAATTTGTATATATTCTATTCTAAAAGAATGAAGATCTGACTTCATGCAGAGAAGTTATGCTAGGTACACACTAGATGACTTGCAATGCAATGTCATCGACTACTTCCCTTGAACTCCTGGGCAAACTATTTAGTGCATACACACTGTGCAATGTAACAAACGACCAAACGATATAGCTCTCATCATTTGGTGGTTAGATCATTAACTATAAAATGTAACCATATCATCTTGTCGTCCGGTAGTGCGTACGGGGAATAAAGAGATTGACAAATCTTCTTGCATGTACAGAAGAACTGAAGATGCGATGAACGACGCCACAGGAGCGCGCATAGTACTTATACTCTTGGCGATTTGTTGTTCCGATGAGTCTGAATCGGCCAAATCGTTCAAAATATTGTCTAGTGCACAGGTTCTCAAACTCTGTCCTCAGGACCCCAAACAGTGCATGTTTTCCAGATATCCTCACAGAATCACAAGTGAAATGATTAGTTCCACCTGTGAATCTTTTAAAATGTGTCAGTGAGTAATGAGTACACCTGCTCGGTGACCTGGAAAATGTGACCTGTATGGGGTCCTGAGGAATGAGTTTGAGAACCACTGGTCTAGTTTGTAGGCGCCTTTTAGAGTACTGGTATAAAAACAACGGCAAATCCATATTGTGGACCTGTCCAGGTGAGAGATGTACTGTGCTGTGGTTTGTCATAGTGCAGTCAGGTATAGTAGACATATCTCTGTAAATACTATTGTATTTACAGTAATGCATATAACCTTATGTGGTTGGGATCATAAGATTTTTCTCAATGTTTTCGAAACAGTGTCAACCATTTAAACAGCTGGTATATAAAGAACATAAGGCAGATTACTGTACATGCTTTTGCATACAGTAGATGTGAGTCAAGCTCTCGGTATGTGAAAATTCCATCAACACGTTTTTACAAGCAGAAGATAAGAATTTGGGCCTCAAGTTTTGTCATGTCACTGTAATTTCAGACTTTTCTGATTCTGAAGTCTGATACACTTCTGCTCCTAAACCACTACCTTGCATGTCTGAACATTTTTCCTCTAAGGGGACGATTCAGTTTTTAATTAATTAGTGCCCGCTGAAGTAATTCAATTGTTCTTGGGGGGGGGGGGGGGGGGCATTAATTATCTAGCTTGTTGCTTCCAACTAGGGCCACCTTTTGGCTGCGTAAAATGGCTAAACCCATCTAAAGTCTAGGTTAGTGTGCCCAACATTAGTTTGGGCTCCCAAGCTATGGACCTATCGCACATTTCTGCTTGCCACCGCAGGAGTGTGCGGACAGAAATGTCTGCTCCCGCGGCTATTTGCACCCGAGCAGAGACTTTTACGCCGGGTGCCCATTAGTTGCAACCCTGGGTGCTAACAATTGAATTCCCCCCTAAATCTTCATCAATTACCAGATCTTAATGGTGGGTTATTGTGATATAAATGCCTTTTTTAGTTGGTAAATATTCAAATCTGGTAATCTACTAAAACAGTATGGTGCACATAATTTGTGGTCACTATTTTCCCAGCTGTAAAAACTGATGGCATTCAATTTCCTCTATTGTACTTGTACCTTCACACTCAACACTGGCGCAAGAGAAGTGTTTCTTTAAAGAGGGGAGTGTGAATTATAATTCACTGGATGTGTGGGGGTAATATCATCTAAGAAAAGATAAATACTGGCAGTAATAATTACACCCAGGACCTGCTGGTTATGAAAATAGGCACCTGCTAATGCCTCCCAAATTGGCAAGTCCAACAAAGGAAAATGTATTTCACCGCACTGGTCCTGTGCCTTTAATAAAGTGCCTCTGCTCACTCAGAAGCACACAGAAGAGGGTTTCAATACAATGATTACATTTATTATGCTAATTCTGTTGGATGAGTAGCGCTCTGACGCTGCCTCTATCCTCGGTGCAGACACTGCCGGCGCTCAGTGAGCGGTCTGACCTCTAACATGTGCTATTTAATGGCATCGCTATGTGTCTTTCTCCCTGGTATTCATGCTGACTAGATGTTAGAACCTCTAACATGCTATACAAACACCGCATGTACACTATATTACCACACAGTTTTTGTGTCCGATCTGAATGATAGCTGTTTTAAAAATCGTTCATATCTGAAAGAAGATAACAATATCTGACATCTGATCTGTTTGCAGTCAGATTTGGAGGATTTCATTAATTTTAAGACTGTGTGTGTGTGAAATCATTTAAAAACTTTGGTAAAAATTGTTCATCTGACAGTGTGTATGCTCCATAACATTTACCACTCAGATGTCTGACACTACAATGCCCAGCATTACCCTTAAGCCTGTCATATCCCTGGGTCTTATGCTCCTTGTTTAGTAAACCTAATAACCGGTTAAGCTGTACCTCGTAAGGACTAACCAGCACCAAACAACTGTGCAACACACTCACTTTGGCCAAGTGTCAGCCCTCCTGGTGGGTAAATTATCTGGGGACTACTACATCCAGTATCACTGTTAGCAGTCTCAAGTTAATAGGGTCTGGATATGCATACACCTATAGTGTTCACTCTAGCTGCGGCGGCAGGCAGGGCGCCGGAGCTAGAGAGGGTACTTACGTTTGCGCGCCCAAAAAGCTTGTCTATAAGATGTTTCCCCCTTTCGTCACTCTTGGGGGCGTGCCCGGCACTTACGGACACAACGGGCAGCCCCCAAGCGCTGCCGACAGGGAGAATAGAAGCCTGGCGCATGTGCCAGGCGTCTATTCTGCGGTTGTGACCGGGTCACCACCCGCGGGACGCTGCGCTAAAACAGCCTAGCGGGAACGCTAACCTACCGATACTCTTAATAAATGCACTGTATAGCATACACAGCGACGGCAGTTTATTTAAAAGCTTTCACTTCAGATATCATTCAGCATAACCTCTGTCACTTTTCCAATTGATATTGCAACATCTAATATATCAATGTCTCAAAATACACTCCAAACAATTATCTTACAGCCTATATCCACAGATTGTACCAATTAGTGTTACTGTGCAGCAGTAGTTTTAAATTGTTTATGTACTTTTGCTGTAAGAGATTTTGCTCTATTTTATTTAGATTATGAATTATTTCATCTTCAGGGTCCATATGGCTCCACAGCGAGACATTGGGGTGTAGGTGGGACCTGGAGGATCGGACACCAACAGCAAAGCTTTTCAATCGCAGGATGCTGCGGTCCTTCCCCGTATACCCCACCCACAGCCTGTGGGCACTTCAGTTTCGTTCCTGTCGGCAGGAGCTGGACCACCATTATAACGGGGCTGTATTTGGCAGCCCAAGCTTTACTGTTATGCTTATATTTACTTTTTTTTTTTTTTTTTACACAAACCGGCGAGCCGCACCAGACTGTCCTCCGGATGTCTGTGCTGCCTGCCACATCATTCCTCCGCGGCACCATGGCCCACAGCCTGTACTAGGTACTCCCGACGGTGCTCCGAGGTGGACTAGCTAGCAGGCTCCCCGGACCCCAGACTGCAGCCCGGGAATCCAGGGGACCAGTAAGGCGGAACCACGTTTGCAGGGAACCGCGTCTTAATGCAGTCTTGCCTCCGGTCTCTGGAGACAGACCGGAGGCGCTGATGTTGACACTGGCACAGAGGCATATTTTAAAGGCCAGGGGACCCGGTGGTTAACATCAGCCAGGGGATAAGGTGCTCTCCCTGCAGACCCTCAGGGCACCTTTCCACTATGGTCTCTGTGTTCCCTGAGCTGCTCCTCCCTCACACTCTGCTCCCTCAGAGACGCGTGGCAGCCATTTTAGACAATCAGGTCTCGGGGTAACGCTGGGTCCAGTCTCCCTGTATACCTCTCCCACGGGCCAGGTTGTACAGCACTATATCCTACCGGCCACTGGTCTGTGTAGTCTATTTTAGTGCCCATTGCAGACATGTAATGTTTTTTCTGTGTTTGTATATGACTTGTGCTAGTGCTAAACTTTCTATACTGTCTGTTATACCTCTCCCTTATTTTTCTACTATACCCTGACATACTAAGTTTATTATTATTATCCTTTACAAGTGTTTTGCAGCGATTCATAAAATACATTAACAAATCAGCAAACTCGTAAAACAGCGATTTACAGTACAAGACAATAGAGAATAAGAACATAGTTTATAAACATTGCTGCAGCGATCATAACATTCAAAAAAGCAGCAGGGCATCAGCTACCAAGTGTTAAGTGCCCTTGTGGAGAGTTTTGAGTAGATGATGGTATGAGTGAGGGAAGGAAAAGCACATAAGGGAAGAGGGCCCTGCTTGTTAGAGCTTACATTCTATGTGAGGTACAAGGAACCCCCTATCTGCTATATAACTGAGGACTATTGCATACTAAATTTGCGTTTGCACACTACACTGGGCCATGTATAGCGTGGTTGCACACTACATTGTGCCACATGACACATACTGCAAGGTGTTCATTGTACTGTATCATACTGTGTATTCTGTTCTTGTGGCTATGGCCGGCAGAGGAAAGAATAACAAGCAGCCTGATGCTGCTGGTCCTACTCTGGTGTCTTGAAAGTCCTGCTCTGCAGGCTTCTCCACAGAGGACCTCATTCAGGATGGTCTCTGTATTAATTGTTAAACAGCCCCAGGCCCATCAGCCCTGTTGTCTCTCCCTCAGGACCCACCCTGGGCTGCCTTTTCACAAATGCTGGCAAAACCTTGGGGACCAAGTAGCTGTTCCCATGGTAGCGCCCCCTATGGGATGGCCACAGCAGGTACCCCCTGCAAATCCTTTGCCTCCCTAATGGATAGATGTACTGTCTACCTTAGTACAGAATTTGGCTAATACCTCTATGGTTTTTCAGCAAATGCTGCATAAAAAGATAAACCTTTACCTACTAAATGTGATCTCTTCCCAATCCACACAATTATCTGATTCTGAGATCTCATCTGGGGAGGCAGAAGACGCAGATCTGACTCTGTCTCAAGAGAAGAGGAGCCACCCTCTAAACTAAATATACCTGCTATTATGAGAGCTGTTAAAACTATTCTACAAATAGAGGATGAACCCGCTCCTAAGAAAAAACATGCCCGGTAAAAGGTTTCAAATTCCACGGTTCAGTTCCTTTTACCTGCTTCCAGCTACTGATTGTACTAAATGGGAAGTTCCCCCAACAGTGGATTCTCATGTAACTCATCTGGTTAAACATTCCACCTTACCCATTCATACTGCAACCTCCTTGAAGGAGACTACAGATAGATTTATAGAAGCTTGTCATAAGTCTACATACTCTGACAGGAGCTATTACTCGTCCTTCTAGGGCTACGGCCTGGGTGGCAAAAGCCATTGAGAGTTGGATAGAGGCCCTAGAAGAGACTCTTCCCCCTGATGCTTCGAGGGAACAGCTGTCCTACATATCTCACATTAGAAATTCAGCCTCCTACTTAGGTGAAGCAGCTATGGATACGGCTCTACTGGTCTCCAGGATATCTGCCACTTCGGTAGTGGCCTGACGTACCCTTTGGCTACGTTCCTGGAAAGCCGATTCTGGTTAAAAACTGGCTCTAGAGTCTCTGCCTTATGCAGGAGATGTCTTATTTGGTCGGGAATTAGATAAAATTGTGACTTCTTTGGCGGCTAACAAGATGGCGTTCTTGCACTCTGTATATAATACAAAGCCACGGACGTCATCCTTTCACCCTCAGGGCAAACCAAGGGTCAGTCCTTTCCACAGCAGCAGACCTCAGCCAAGGCCTCCAAGCCTGGTCTACTAGACGTCCACTTGCCAAGTCCGAGGACAAGCCTGCAGCCTGACTGGGCTCCCAGGGTGGGAGGCCGATTTCTTCAATTCACCCAAGTATGGCATCAAACCATGTCGGATGCCTGGGTAAGAGAAGTGGTCTCCCACGGAGATGCCCCCTCGTCCCAGATGTCAAGATGTCATTGATACTCCAATCCTCAAAGGCTCTCCATAGACGTTACTCTTCAACTTCCTCTACGAATAGACCTGTTGTCTAGGGGTCCATGTCTACATACGGACCTGGCCCGTCTGTCTTTAACGTCGTGGCTCTTGAGACATCCCTCCTAACTGCTAAGGGTTTCTCCAGCTCTGTGGTCCAGACCATGCTCAGAGCACGTAAGCCCGCTCCAAGAAACTATGACCCTCAAGTCTTTTTTAAAGTTTCTCGTATTCTTACCTTTCTTCAGGCTAGACTAGGCCTCTGCCTAGCATTTCTCAAAGTGCAGGTCGATCAGTGTAGACACTGCAGGGGATGGGGAACGACTATGTAATCGCACTGTCTGTCCCGGTTTGCCTAGTGGATGTGCGGCATAAGATTTGTCCAGCTAAAAAAAAAAAAATATTGTTTAGTTATTATAAAGTAGGGTCTTCTAATTCTTCCCACCTACAAATTACAAAACAAATAAAAGTGAGGTATTGGATTAGAACAGAAATGTTGCAGGAGGGGAGTAGAGTATCGCTGGAGAAAATGCCCTTCAACCTGTGCTGATTTTTATATGCCAGTCGCTTTCTGGCTGGGCAGATTTGCATGTTTTTGGTCAATGGACAAAATATTAAGCACCTAGAAACAAAAATATTGAATAAAATTCAGCGCAATGTTCAATAGCCCCGGCAAGGAGTTCTCGTAGCTAATTAATTAACCATGCTGTTAAGTTCAACTACAGGATTTCTGCTTGCCCCCTCCTGAGGTGCGAACAGAAATCCGACTTAAGTGCCGGCTGCAATGCTGTTTTCCGGCTTAGTGTGGCGCTAATAACCTCGCGGCCGGCACTTTAGTCAGAGAATGCCGGTTACTGTGTCTAAACACCTATCTTAAGGCGTGGTAATTGGCATTCTCCGACTTAAGTGGTTCTAGTGTGACTTGACAGCGCGGTCAGTTGAATAGCTCTGGGAACTCCTTCCCGGGGCTATTAAACATTGCGCTGAAATCACGCTCCTCCACAGCTGTTCACAGCCAGAAAGTCAACAAATATTGACCAGGTTTATTTTTACACTGACTTAGAGAGTTAATATGTGCATATTCCCAACACTTTAACCCCCTCACCTTCCTGCTCATCCGTGCCTGCAGCACAACAAGATTTTGCCAAGGTACCAAATTGCACCTTCTAGCAAGATTTACTCCGAACTCTAAATTAGGCCCTTTTATGTACATTGCTAAAGGTCCAGAAATGCCATTGTGGTGTAATGGGAATTAAAACATGTAAACTTGCTTTTATGGGGAGTTGTATTTTAATGGTTTCACTATTTATAGTCAAAATTGTAATTCATATTACGTTGGCTTTTATTAATTTTATATGGGCATGTCTGAATTGGGACAGTATACTGTAAGCTTTTCTGCTGAACTCTACTGCATGCTTATGGAGGGTGTATAACCATTTTTATCAACACACACTACTACATAAGTATTATATGTATATATTTATATGGAATTTGTTCTATCTGCGTATATGTAGATTTCCTCCAGGTGCTCCACGTTCTTTCCACACTCCAAAGACACATTGCTAGATTAATTGGCTTCAGATTAAATTCTAGTGCATGCATGTAGTGCTAGGTAAAGCTAGATATATTGTTCAATTGAACAACGAACAATGTGTTGGTAGCGGATTGGCGGGTATGTACACCGGATAGGTTTGAACAGGGTCGTTCAGACATATCAGGTCGGCCCCGCTACATAGCAGATATCAATATCATGCATTTATTGATGCATCTGCATGTGGGCACGGGAAACCCATCGACCACCCATACACTGGCTGCAGTGGCCGCCGACACTGACC
Source organism: Taudactylus pleione (assembly GCA_031769625.1). Taxonomy (NCBI): domain Eukaryota; kingdom Metazoa; phylum Chordata; class Amphibia; order Anura; family Myobatrachidae; genus Taudactylus; species Taudactylus pleione. The sequence continues at coordinate 127,696 of JAUIMM010000116.1, forward strand.
CCAAAACTGGGCAGGCAAATTTAAATGCCCACCTAGTTGTGATTCTTTGGCCAACATAAAGCAGCCGATTGGTACGTGTATATAGCTTACGGATGTGTCCACATACTGTACATCTAGCCTCCTTGCGCGTTAAACAGACCTAGTCGTGCCAAGTATCTCTTTTTTCGTGCAGCTTTTTCCCGTAAAATGTGTCTAATTTGCAAAGCGATGTGAATAACGCACAAGCAGCTTCTGCTGATAAATTATATGCAGCATGCCTATATTCTGTGTGACTGCATCTGCATGAAAATGCCACGTTGGTGTCACAGCTGCTGACACTGTAACGTAGCATTTTGCATGCAGATATAACCGTAGTCGCACACAGACTATAGGCATCCTGTGTAAGTTAATCAGCAGAAGCTGCTTGTGTGTTCTGTTCACATCGCTTTGCAAATAACGCCCTTTAAGGGCAAAAGACGCTCTGCGCTACTGAGTCGCACGGAGCTCACGTTATGTGTAAGGCAACTTGTAGCGCATGGAAGATGGTTGTATATGAACACATCTGTGCCTAACTGGCCACTTGGTCAGCGTGACAGCCAGTCTGCTGCTCTGTCTTTTACGTGTGTATCCAGCTTTAGGAGATAATAAAATCCACAGGGGCACGGACTGATAATGTAGCACTATTTCTCCTTCATGCACTAGGGGACACTAGAGTCTCAGTACAGTGGGGTATAGAAGAGGGTTAACTGGGAGCTGGCTCTTTAATAAATCTGTATGGTAGCTAGCTCCTCCCCCTCTAAACCCCCCCCCCCCACAGGTCAGTCTAATTTTTGTGCCTAGGAAGCTGGTACACTCCTTCAGGGCTCTACTAAAAATTAAAAGAAAATCCTCTAACCAGCGCTTCATGCGGACGCCGACTTGAGGATCAGACAGGCAGCTCACTGCCCCTGCCTGTCTGTGATGATGGCGCTGCCAGGGAGACCCCACCACAGCTGCTTGCGGCTCGTGCTTGGGTCTTCTGCTTCTGAGACCACAGTCTCTGGGAAGACCAAGACGCGCTGCGTGCGGTGCACGTCGCGGTCTCCCATCAGCAACTCCTGCCGCTGGCAGCAATAGGCAGGTTCAGGTTAGTGTTGTCCTGGTTCCCTGAGTAGCAGGGAAGCCAGGACAGTAGGCGGGCATGATAATGAGCAGCCCGCTCAGCACTGAGAATGGGCGCCATAGCGGGGGTGGCGGAGCCTAATGTTCAATTCTACTCCTGCTTCCCAGCAGCCGCAGCACTCCCAGAAAGAGGCTTGTGGCCATTTTATAACATTAGAGCTGCTGCTGAACGTGGAGACTGTCCTGCCTGCCGGGTCTGTGAGTGCACAGTGGGGGTCAGGCTGGGTAAGCTGTTTTAATTGTTCTGTGTGTGTGTGTGTGTGTGTATGATCGGGATAGGGGTCCCTCTCCTGGGGTAGATGGACAGCTCCTTATACACAGCAGCCAGGAAACAGCACTAGTTGTGGGTTTTCGCGCAAGCTGATTATTGGTGTCATACAATAAAAACTGATGCCTACCAAACAAACAAAACAGAAAATTAAACCCTAGCCCATCTGGGCTCTAACTAGACAGGTAACTCCCTCTCTACATGTGGCAGGGCCTATTGCCTTATCACAAACATAGTACATACCAATGTCACAGTGTCTCAGAACAAAACCTCAGTGTCTGTTCTCCCAGGTTGTGTGAGACACTGCATCTAAACTCTTACACAGCTATATTGAACCACTTCCAGGTGTAATCCCTTATTAGGCCTTTCAGCCTGAGAGCAGGCTAACACCTGAAACTGCTCTATGGATGTAGGCCTCCCTTCTCTCTCACATCCATACCCCCAGGATCCATTCTCCGGCTTTTACTAAAAGCCGACACTCAGATCTGTTTGTAAAACAGACTTTTCATGGGGGTTAATATACATATTACAGGAATCTGGGACACACACATACGCCATCCTTAACTTCTCCAGTGCTCCTATCACATATCCCCCTCTTTGTTTCGACCTATGGGCGGAACAACTGCAGCCCCCAAACAATAGACACGTGACAAAGCATCTGTATTGGCCAGCTGGCTTCCTGGATTGTGTTCTACTGTGAACTTGAAATTTTGTAATGTCAAGAACCACCTTTTTATTAAACTGTGGCTTTATTAAACCTCTGCCAATGGTGTAACCAAAATACTTTACTTCTTTCATCCCTAGGCAACATTTCTTTGGGTTGGCTGTCAATCCTGCCCTATAGATGGAGTCCAATACTGCTTGTACTCTGGGCAAATGAGACTGCCAATCAGGACTATGAATGACTACATCACCTAGAAAAAGCAACAGCATACCGACTATGGGGTCTTAGAATTCTGTCCATCATCCTTTGGAAGGTAGCTGGTGCCCCACGTAACCCAAAGGGCAACATCTTGTATTGGAACAACCCCTCTGGTGTCGAAAAAACTGTTTTTGTGTTTTTTTTTTTTTTTTCTTCTTTGGCACCTTCAGTTAACGGCTCTTGCCAATACTCTGGTTAAGTCTCCAGAGTGGTTAAATATCTGGCTGTCCCTAGCCTTTCAATTAGTTCATCCACCATTGTCATTGGGTAGGCATTGAACTTTGACACACTGTTCAATTTTCAGAAGTTGTTGCTGAAGCATACACACCCGTCAGGCTTTGGAATAAGCACAATGGGACTTGACCACTCACTATGCGATTTTTCAATTACACCTAGTTTCAACATTTTTTTTTTTTTTTACATTTCTTTAGACACTGATTCTTTTTGGGCTTCTGGTAACCTATTGGGCTTTAAGTTACTCTTAACCCCTAGGTCAGTGATTATGTCATGTTTGATGACTGTGGTTTGCCCGGTACATCTGAGAACAAAACCCTATTTCTGATAAATAACTTAACTTCCTGCTGTTGAACGGTCGACAGGGTTTTAGCTGTTGTCACTTCAGGAACCAAAGACCCTAAGTTTACTGGAGGGGCCGGGACGGCTGACAGAGCTTTTCTAACCTTCCAAGGTTTGATAGGGTTTACATGGTACAACTGTTCTGGCTTTCTTTTCCTAGGCTCAATGACAATTTTGTAGGGACTGGACTGCCCCTCCCATGTCTCCTTGGTAATATCAGGTAATCCCCTTGGATGTCTCTCGTACAAAAAATTCTGGCGTTACACCATGTGAGGACATGACAACGGACTATAAGAGTCTATGGTAAAATACAGGGAAAATTTAAAAGGGATTGGTGGAAAATCCAGAGTAGGGTCATTTAACTGCTCCACTGCAAAGATCTCATTTCTGTCCTCCAGATCAGACAGACTATCAACTGGTTTAACCACACTTCCCACCTCCGTATTCTCTGGTTCGCCAACCACGCTAGAAAAAGGGAACTTCTCAGACTCTGAAGGAACTTCCCCTGCTACTGCATCAGCAACCTTCTCAAATGGGTTGAGATTATTTACTTCGGTAACAAATCTGCTTTCCCACAACTTCCAGAAGTGAGCAGTCTCTCCCCAACATTATATCATACCTCAAGTCATGCACCAAACCCACAGAGACTATAGCGGAACCACACTGTTTCTATGTTCACTTCCGCAGTAACATAATACCGAGTATCCCCATGTATGCAGGTCTTCACCAACAGTTTTTACCTTGCCTTTAAGGGGTTCACCAGTTCAGCTCTCATAAGTGTAACCAGGCTGCCAGAATCTAACAGAGCTGTTACTTGTTTGCCTTCTACAGTAACCTTACACATTTGCTTATTTGCCTCAGTCTGTCGGTCAGCAGCACAGGCAGGCTGTGCAAAGAAAGGCATTCTGCGACGGACATAAGCAGTATCACATTGCATAGGTTCAGAGGTGAGTGGACAATTCACAGCAATATGGCCCAATTCACTACATCGAAAACATTGTATCATATTATCAAGTCTCTTATGGGGTAAGAACTTTCCTAGCCTGGCTGGCCTATCCCCAGGTTCCAAACCCACAGTCTTAAGTTCATTCCACCGCCCAGCACCCTTCTCCCCTGGAACAGTCTTACCAATAGTAATGGAAGATTGCCGTTGCGGAATCTGGGCCCGGTGGGACACACTCGACAGTTCCTCAGCTGTCACATACTTCTCCGCCAGTTCGACTAACTGGTCTGCGGACTTGGGGTCTGCATGGCTCACCCACTTGCGCAGAGATGCAGGTAGCGATTGCAGATACCGGTCCATTACGACTTTCTGCGGTCCTGTCAGCGTCTCGGGCTGTAGCCATTTTGTGGTTAGATGGATGAGGTCATGCATCTGTAAGCGTGGAGGCTTTTCCATTTGGAACTCCCAGCGGTGGACTCGTTGGGCCCGAACAAATGAGGTGACTCCCAAGCGAGTGAGGATCTCCTGTTTTTTAATTTTGCATGGTCCTTGGCATTAGCCAGGCACAAATCATAGTAGGCCTTTTGTGGTTCTCCAGACATGAAGGGTGCCACAAGACTTGCCCACTGTTCCTTGGGCCAACTCTCCCTTTCTGTGGTTCTCTCAAAGGCCGTAAGATATGCTTCCACATCACTGTCATCTTTTGCAGAAAGTGACTGGCCCGTATGTTGCGAATGTTGTTTTGAAGTCCACTGGAAGCATCTCCAGACCGGACTACTAGCTGTTGTACCACGTCTTTTAAGGCCTGGTGGGTTTTCTCTATGGTGACTTGTTGTTGCCTCTGGGTGCTCTCCAAGGCCAATAATTGCACATTGGTGGCTTCCTGCTGAGCTCTGGTAGTTTCTTGCAAGGATTTGTTAGTTTCCTGCTGAGTTTTGTTAGCTTGGAGCAAGGCCTGAATGTTGTCTTTAGGTGTAGGTTGGAAGTGGAATCTTGCTTCTCTAAGCATCTACCAACGCCTCCTTCGTGGATTCCACAAAACACAGGTTGACATCCAAACAACAAATTGGTGTCTGTCACTTTAAATTTTAAATGTAGAATTTTTCCTCTTGCTGCAATTTCCAGTGTGCAATGCCCGCATTCTCCACCAATTGTGATATGATCGGGGTAGGGGTCCCTCTCCTGGGGTAGATGGACACCTCCTTACACACAGCAGCCAGGAAACGGCATTAGTCGTGGGTTTTCGTGCAAGCTGGTCGGCACCAGTTTTTATCGTGACACCAATAATCAAACAAAAAACATAAAAATAAACCCTATCCCGTCTGGGCTCTAACTAGACAGGTCCCTCTCTACATGTGGCAGGGCCTACTGCCTTACCACAAACCTAGTACATACCAATGTCACAGTGTCTCAGAACAAAACCTCAGTGTCTGTTCTCCCCAGGGTGTGTGAGACACTGCATCTAAACTCCTACACAGCTATATTGAGCCACTTCCAGGTGTAATCCCTAATTAGGCCTTTCAGCCTGAGAGCGGCTAACTCCTGAAACTGCCCGGTGGATGGAGCCCTCCCTCCTCTCACATCCATTCTCCGGCTTTTACCAAAAGCTGACACTCGGATCTGTTTGCAAAACAGACTTTTCCTGGGGCTAAAAATACATATTACAGGAATCTGGGACACACATATACGCCATCCCTAACTTATCCAGTGCTCCTATCATATATATATATATATATATATATATATATAATTATTTACACAGTGATATTGTGTATAACAGCACTAGTCAATGTATCAGTGCTACTGAGGTAAAAACATATCTATATGCCCTTATCTCTCCTTCTATACAGTCTGTCTTTCACTGTCCTTCACCTTGTTAGTGTGTGTGTGACCAGTGAATTACAATGTCTTCTAAGGGGTCAAAAGCTGCACAGAAATCCTTCTCCTGCAAAAAGTGTGCAGATAAATTTACACAGGGACAGTCAAATACTTCCCTTATGTGTGATAAGTGTGGTTCGGAGTCACAGACTACTGTCTCACCACTGCAGCCTACCTGGACTGATCAATTTACATCATCCCATATGTCTGCAGAACTGGAAGCTTCTCGCAGAGACAGAGGTGGCCAGAACTCAGACATCTGACATCTCAGAACCAGACTGGGCTCGTTCATTGGGATGAATCTGTGGAAGAGGAGATACAGGAGACAGAGGAAGGTGAGGGCCAGGAACTAGAGGAACAAATTCTTCAGGTGTCGGAACCAGTATCTCAGGGCGTAGATGCGCTGATTGCGGCAGTACGCCAGGTATTACATGTTGAATATGTAGATCCAGTGACAGATAGACAGTCTATCTTTAACAAGACAGACAGGCCGCCACTTTTCCAGCGTCTGAGGAACTGGATGAGATCCTAACCTCTGCGTGGAATCACCCAGATAAGAAGTTTCAAATATCACATAACCTTTTATCTTATTACCCATTTCCTGCAGAAAGCAGAAAATTATGTGAAACTCCTCCTGCGGTGGACCCTTCAGTATCCCATCTGTCTAAAAAGATGGTACTCCCTGTACCAGGAGCAGTCTCCTTTAAAAGAATCTTCCGACAGGAAGTTAGAAAACACTTTAAAATCTGTTTATACAGTGGCAGGTTTGTCCCTTCGTCCCGCGCTAGTCAGCTGCTGGATCAACAAGGCTGTAGAAGAATGGGCTACACCGCTTTCAGACGGCCTTAAGACAGGGGTGCAAGTAGACGAACTGATTCAGTTGGCAGATCAGAGTGCCGAATCAGCCACTTTCCTATTGGAAGCTGCAAAGGGCATATGTAACCTTTCCGCTAGATCCTCGGACTTGGCTATCTCAGCCAGAAGAGCTCTTTGGTTACGACAGTGACAGGCTGATGTCTAGTCTAAGAGAGCAGTGGAGGCTCTCCCTTACACAGGAGATGTCCTGTTTGGTTCCGAATTAGATAAGTGGATTTTACAGGCCACACGTGGTAAGTCCACTTATCTGCCTTTAGTGGCTCCACCTCCTAGGAAACCAGTGGCAGGACCGTCTTTTCGTGTTCCAGGGAGATTTAGAGGCCGTTCCAGAGGAGCTCTGCTGTCTCCAGGGGTTCCAGAGGCTGAGGAAGAGTCACTGCATCCTCGTCCCAACAGGACAAACCTGCTGTTAAACCTTCTGCATGACGCTCTACCTTCTCACTTGGGGGATCCCAAGGTGGGAGGTTGACTGCAGAACTTCAAAGAAGAATGGATCTGGTCCTGCCAGGACGCCTGGGTTCGGGACATCATTACCCAGGGGTTGAATCCAACCCCCTCCTCGCTTTTTCACAACCGGGTTACCACTGTCGGCAGAAAAACTGGTTGTGATTCAGGGGGCAATAGACAGGCTTCTGTTCTCTCGAGTGGTAGTGAATGTTCCGAACCATCAGCGGGGTCATGGCTTTTACTCCAGCTTGTTTGTGGTTCCAAAACCAGACTGCGGTCGGTGAGACCCCTTCTGAACTTGAAGGATCTCAATCCTTATCTGCGTGTTTTCAGGTACAAAATGGAGTCCCTGCAGTCTGTTATTGCCGGCCTTGAGAAGGAAGAGTTTCTTGTGTCCTTGGACATAAAGGATGCATACCTTCAGATTCCCATCTGGCCTCTGCATCAGGCATTCCTTCGGTTTGCTTTGAAAGACTCTCCTTTTCAATTTCAGGAATTACTTATTCGGTCTCTCCTCAGCACCAAGAGTTTTCACAAAAGTAATGGCAGTGTTGATGGCCTGCTTCGGAGGCAGGGTGTTGCTATCGTTCCATATTTGGACGATCTTCTTATCAAAGCTCCGTCGGTAACACAATTGTTACAAGACATACAGGTAACTCAGAGTCTGCTTTTACAACACTGTTGGATCCTCAATTTCCAAAACTCATGTATACAACGTACACAGCGCCTGCTGTTCTTGGGGATGATTTTGGACACTGTGGAACAGAAGGTGTTCCTTTCTCTGGACAAGGTGTCCTCCATTCAGCACATGGTGCGGTTGATACTGCGTCATCGAAGAGTATCAGTACATCTGTGTATTCGATTTGAAAATGGTGGCGACTTTCGAGTCCATCCAGTACGGGAGATTTCATGCTCTGCCATTTCAATTGGATCTACTGTCCCAGTGGCTGGGGTCACACCTCTTTCTTAAACAAGAGTGCTATTGTACCCCTGGACTTGAACATCTCTCCTTTGGTGGCTGAATTCCTCTCACCTGTTAGCAGGAAAGCGTTTTTCGGTGTGGGATTGGATTCTCCTCACCACGGACGCAATTCTGAGAGGGTGGGGGGCAGTGACTCTGGGAGGACACTTCCAGGGCCGCTGGACTCAGCAGGAGGCAGTTCTACCTATAAACGTCCTAGAATTAAGGGCAGTGTTCTATGCTCTTCAGCTTGCACAGCCTCTGTTGCAGGGTCGAGCAATCAGAGTGCAGTCGGACAATGCCACAGCTGTGGTGCCTATTTCCGGGGCGGCACCAAGATTCGGGCCGCCATGAGGGAAGTAAGCCGCATTCTGCTTTGGGCAGAGAAATTTGAAGCTGCAATATCAGCAATCTTCATCCATGGGGTAAAAAATTGGGAGGCCGCCTACCTCAGTTGACAGGACATTCATCCAGGGGAATGGGCGCTCAATCCTCAGATCTTTCAACAACTGATTCAGCGCTGGGGTCAACCTCAAGTAGCTCTCATGGCGTTGAGGTTGAACCATCAATTACTGCTGTACGGCTCTCGAACAAGGGATCCTCAAGCTCTGGTTGTGGATGCACTGACAGCACCTTGGAAGTTTCACTACGTGTACCTGTTTCCTCCAATTACGCTTCTTCCTCGTCTGCTTCAAAGAATAAAGAGGACCAAAGTGTTGCTGGTGGCTCCAGATTGGCCCAGACGAGCGTGTGGTACTCAGGTCTACGGCATCTGTTGATAGACGATCCGTGGCCTCTACCTCTGCAAGACTATCTACTCCTACAGGGTCCATTTATCTACCAGGACTTAAAGCGGTTTCGTTTGGCGGCGTTGCTGTTGAAAGGGCCATCCTAAGAAAGAAGGGTATTTCTTCCAGTGTGATTCCTACCATGATTAGGGATCGGAAACAAGTCACATCAAAACTTTATCGTATCTGGAAGGTATACGTATCTTGGTGTGAATGCCGCAGTTCACCCCTGTCTGATTTCAAGGTATCCCGTTTTCTTTTTCTGCAAGCCGGTTTATCAGCAGGCCTTCGTCTAGGATCTTTGAAGGTTTAGGTGTCTGTTCTGTCCATTTTCTTTCAGAGGAAACTAGCCTTATTGCCGGATGTCCAGACTTTCCTACAGGGAGTAATCGGAATACAACCTCCATTTTGTGCCTCCTACAGCCCCATGGGACCTAGACTTGGTCCTTTAGTTTCTCCAGTCTGCTTTGTTTGTACCGCTACAGACGGTGGAGATTTAAGTTTTTAACTTGGAAGGTTGTTCTTCTTTTGGCACTCGCCTCAGCTTGATGTGTCGGAGCTTGGGGCTCTATCCTGTCGCCCGCCTTCCCTCGTGTTCCATGAGGATAGGGCAAAGCTTCGTACGCAGATTCTTTTCTACCTAAGGTGGTGTCTGCGTTTCACATAAACCAGCCAATTGTAGTTCCGGTGTTAAAGGAAAATTCTCAGGGCTCCAAATCCTTAGATGTTAGAGCTCTTTGGATTTATGTGGAGAGGACAGCATCTATCCAGAAGTCTGATGTGCTCTTTTGTCTGTTTGATATGGCAAAGCCAGGTTGGCCGGCTTCGAAACAGACTATTTCTCGTTTAATTCGTCTGACAGACATGCTTATCTGGCCGAATCTAAACAGCTGCCGATTTCTATTACGGCGCATTCAACGCGCTCGGTGGGACCTTCATGGGCGGCTGCCCATGGGGTTTCTTTGACTAACCTTAGTCGAGCGGCCACCTGGTCAGGCAGGCATACTTTTGTTAAGTCAGGGCTTGACAAAGATTTCTAAAATCTAGGAGCCGGGATGAAAGTGTAGGAGCCACCACCGTCCCACCCCAAAATTTTTTTACAGGAGTGAATGAGCACAGCTGTATGTTATGCAACTGTTATACACAGTATACTAGCCCACAAAATGGTCACGAATGGATACAGGAAAATGGAGGCCCCCTCACTGCTCTGCACAGCTCCCCTGCTCCACCCCCTCCACCCTTCAGTAATAACGGACCACATTTCACATAAAAATAATGGTGCCAGAAAGTACAACAAAACACCCCTCGTGGTCACACCATAGACCCTACTACTGGAGAGCTCTATGCAGCCGGATATAGGAGACAGTAGAAAACCGGGACGTACAGGAAGATCAGCGTAGACTGGGACAGACAGCAGGGATCAGAGCAGGCCAGGATACAGAGGAGTCGTCAGTGCAGGCCGGGACGGACACAGGCACAGTAGTCACTGCAGGCGACACTCAGCACATGCACTCCTGTGCACGATATGAACACTATATATAGGCAGGAATCTCTGCCGGAGCTTATGAGGATCTGCTTCCTCACTCACTGCTAAATCTAGTAGCCAGGCAGCAAAATCTGGTAGCCATGGCGACCTTGGCTCCGGGATTTGTCGAGCCCTGTGTTAAGTTTTACCGTTTTGATAACTTTGCGGCCTCTGCTTCACAGTATGGCCGTGCTGTTTTGCAGGGTTCTCGGCGCTCTCCCGCCCGGGATGTGAGCTCTGGGACGTCCCCACTGTACTGAGACTCCAGTGTCCCCTAGTGGATGAAGGAGAAATCAGGATTTTGGTTACTTACCGATAAATCCCTTTCTCCGATTCCACAGGGGACACTGGATGCCTGCCCGGCGCTGTTACACCTGCATAAGTTTTGTTTTACAGGTTCAGACAGTTGTTTGTCTCCACAGTCTGCTTGAAAAGTTGTGTTTTTTTTTTTTTCATAAAACCTTTCTGGTTTGTTTATGTATGTTGTAGTTTTTCTTCTATGTTCCAGCTCCCTGGACACAAAATTTAGACTGACCTGTGGGGGGTATAGAGGGGGAGGAGCTAGCTGCCATACAGATTTATTAAAGTGCCAGCTCCCGGTTAACCCACTTCTATACCCCACTGTACTGAGACTCCAGTGTCCCCTGTGGAATCGGAGAAAGGAATTTATTGGTAAGTAACCAAAATCCTGATTATAATTAACTGCTACTAAATCTCATCATGACCTCTGAGGAAAGATGTACAGATAGTGATGTGCTGCCAATTTAGCTGCTTCACTTCTTGTTTGTAAGCTTTAAACCTCTTTTGATAAAAGCAACAGTGGTTAATGGTATCTGTGTGTTGGTATCAATCACATTTAAGAGCTATATCAATCAAGAAAATAGAAGATGGGGAGATGATGCAGGTACTGGATTAAAATGAAAATATGAACACCTGGGTAAATTAGGAAAATCAAACCTGTTGAAAGTAATGGATGCCACCCTGGGGTGGCATCCATTACTCAATTGACAACCCTGCATGGTCGACATCATGTATAAAAATGTTAACTTCCCTAGTTGTATATAAATAAGTCCTTAGTTACTGTAAAAGAAGGTGATTAGGTGATAGGTCATGTTTTATAGGAGTTTTATACCCCTTTTACACCAGAGTAAAAAACATGGGTTATTGCTGGGTCTACCCTGCTCGCAGCTCAGTGTAAAAGGGTCCCTGAAAAATAATCCGGGTCAAGTGACCCGGCAATCCAATCCAGGTAGCTACCAGGGTCTGACCCAGGATGGACCGGGGTAATGGTAAACGGCGCAACCCGGGTTATCCGACCTGGGTCATGCCTAAAATGTGCTGATTGGTGGTTGTAGAGTAGTCACCGCCCACTTTATGATCTCACAAGTTTAGCAGGGCAGACCCAGGTTCAGTGTGAACGGGGCTGACCTGAGAATAACCCAGATCGATGGTGCTGTGTAAACTGTGTCTGACCTGGGTTGGAACCATGTCTGAAAACCCAGTTCAGACCTGGGTTTTTGGTGGAAAAGAGGCATTAGTTACAAGACCGCTAAACTTGCTAAAGTGTCCAGCAGGCCTGTGTAGTTGGTACACCAAACCATCGACTCTGACTTCTCTATCTTACTACTGTCCGACTGTGGCTCCTTCTTGATGGCAAATGGCCAACCTAAATGGAGCTAGTTTATTTATATATTATTTTTTTTTTCCTCATGTGTTTAACAAAAAAAATGCTTTCAGAACAAACATCGCTGTGATGGTGTGTTTTGCTGTTTTTCTATTTTTTGTCTTTATCAACTCCACTTTATTGACTTTCGCCTCCTGCCAATTAGCATTACTTTTCTGCAATATATAATCAGGCTCGTGTTCAGAGACGCATGAGACTGATCTAGAGGAGTGCATGGGCAATAAGTCAGACGTTTGTACATGCGTTAATGCGATCACTGATATTTATATAATAGTAATAGTTTTTATTCTGAAACTGGAGCCAAATCATTTCTAACAACTTTGACTCCACAGCCCTGGTTTCAAGATCATCGGTGTTGATGGCACGTAGCTCAGAGGGGAAAAAGTAATCAGCAAAGTGCAGTGGGGTGGGGGCAAATACTAAGTAATATGATATCCATACATTAATTTGAGTAGCTGCAGATCAACTATAACTTCCAATTTCATCTGTTGATCAACTATTTTCATCAAAATGGTTCATGATGATAATACTGAGCTGTGAAAAAAGGTATCGGTTGATTCGCATTCACAAATTTCTCTGCAGACAACTGCACATCTGGTGCCTAGCCAAAGAACTCTAAAAGCCCCAAGTGCTTGTTTCCAACACTAAAGAGTTCTATAATGTTGTGAGCAGCTTTTTTTTGTAGATTTGAGTGCAGACATTTACTTTTAGATGGCCAGGTCTGTGCTAATTGCTACTTAAGGGTACTAAGCGATCATCTTCATCCCATGTTTCAGCATTTCTTTATTGGCGTAATTCCTATTCACATTATCCCCATCTACAGATTTGTGTGATGGCCAAATGGTATGATGCGCTCTAAATCTATTCTCAGTTGAGCATTTATGGTATTTTCTGGAAATCCATTTGAGACCATGGGCCCCATTAATCAACAATGTGTTGTTTTTTTTTTTTTTTTAATGATGCCACTTGTCGCAAGGTTTTTTTTTAAAAAAACAAACAAACCTGTAATTCATTATTGATCCGCTTGCCGGCGAGCAGTAGTGGTATTGATGCAGCCAGCGGTGTTTCTCTGGCTGCCGGCGAGGTAAGTGAAGATGCCAGTAAACAGGATGAAGTGGGCGGAGATCTGGAGGGAGTGGGTGGAGAGTGGGAGGAAAGGGCGGACAAAGCTGCAGCAGTGTATTGTGGGCAGGGACTTGGATGCCACCTAGCTGGGATCTTCGCCATTATCCATGCCAGGTAACCGCTACTGCACCTTGGACAGTTTCAGTTTAGACAACGAGCGATAAGTGACAAGTACCGCTAGTTGTTAAATAGTATCACACAGGTATTACTTTATGCAGATATAAAATTAAAACAAGGCTGTTTTAAGGCATCGCTATCTGTCATAATAGCTCCAGCTGTAATTCACATGTGCAACGAGTTTGTAATGGATCAAACTTGTTGACAAATGGGGCCCCATGTTTTCTGCCACCATTTACCAGACCTCAGTTGACTAACTTTTGTGTTAAATGAAACTGCATCCCTCCTGTATGATTCCAGGCATTGATAGATTCCATACATAAGCACACAAAGGTGGGTAGGGGAGAAGTATGGTACGTATAAATCTTGAGCAATGAGAAGGTGATGTAGGTTTCTGGGGTAACCATGCAGAAGTTGCAGCCAAGAAATAGTAGGAAGTCTATACTTCCACATCAGTTGTACTGATAGGGGAAGTGTGTGTAAATTAGGGATGAGCGGGTTCGGATTTCTGAACCCCCCCCCCCCCCCCCGACCCGAGTCAGGGTTGAGTTTTCCCGCCTGGCTCAGATCTGAAATAGAGGCAAAACGTCATCATCCCGCTGTCGGATTCTTGCGGGTTTTGGATACTATAAAAGGTCCCCGCGTCAGCTCCATTATTCACTCCGGCTGCGGACAGTGAAGAGGGAGAGTGGGAGTTTGCTGTGCTGGTGCTGCTATTGTCCATAGGGGCTGTGTCCACTCAAGTCCATAGGGCTGGCTGGGCTGTGTTGTGCAGTGTCCAATAAAGGCTGTAGTCCTGAAGGGGTTCTGTAGAGTTGTCCAGGGGGTGCTCTGTCCATCAGGGGGTGCTCCCCCTAAGTGCAAAAAAACACAGTTCTTTTTTTCTGTTTATGTGCGCATTATCCGCACGTGCATCAACAAAGAAGCGTGTGGCTGTGTCATAAGTAAAGGGCCGGCTGGCTCGTCTGTTGAAGGGTGGTGTTGCCCCCAAAGTGCCTGGAAAATTTTTTTTTTTTTTTATTATTTTCTGTGTTTGACTTGTGTGCAGTGTCCCATAAAAGCTGTAGTCATAAAGGGGTGCAGTAGTGTTGTCCAGGGGGTGCTCTGTTCATCATGGGTGCTCCCCCCAAGTTAAAAAAAAATATATATTTTTTTTCTTCTGTTTGAGTGCACGTGCATCAACAAAGTAGCACCAAGCGTGCGCTTGTGTCATAATTCAAGGCTGCCTGGCTTGTCTGTTGAAGGGTGGTGTAACCCCCAAAGTGCTCCCCCCCCAAAAAAAATTAAAATCTTTGTATTTGTGTGTGCCTTAGCTGCACGTATATCAATATCACATGAATGGAGGACAAAAATTTGTCAGATTAAAAATAAAATACGGAAAGATCAAGAACCACTTCCTCCAAATGCAGAAGCTGCTGCCACTAGTCATGACATAAATGATAAATGATAAAATGCCTTCAACGTCGCCTGCCAAGGCCGATTCCCAATGTCATAGTAGAGGGCATATAAAATCCCAAATGACAAAGTTAAAGAAAATTTACCTTAAATAAATTGAAATCGTCTGAGGAGAAACGTAAACTTGCCAATTATGCCGTTTATGACACGGAGTGGCAAGGAACGGCTAAGGTCCTTCCCTATGTTCATGACTAGTGGTGGATAAAGTACGACAGCAGTCATCCTGTTGCAAAGCGGATAACACCAACAAAGCTGTCAAGGCCTCAGTTAGACGTGCGTCCAGTATCCGCCATTAGTGCAGTGGGATTTAGACAATTGATGGAGGTAGTGTGTCCCCGGTACCAAATTCCGTCTAGATTTCACTTCACTAGGCAGGCGATACCGAGAATGTACAGAAACGTCAAAGTGTCTTAAAAAATGCGGTTGTACCCAATGTCCACTTAACCACGCACATGTGGACGAGTGGAGCAGGGCAGACTAAGGACTACATGACTGTGATAGCCCACTGGGTAGATGTATCTCCTCACGCAGCAACAGCAGCGTCACCAGTAGCAGCATCTCAGAAATGCCAGCTCGTTCCAAAGGCAGGCAATGCTGTGTATCACCGATTTCAGTAAGAGGCACACTGCCGACAACCTCTTAGAGAAACTGAGGGAAATCCTCGCCCATTGGCTTACCCCACTTAGACTCTCCTGGGGATTTGTGATATCTGACAACGCTACCAATATTGTGCGGGCATTACATCTGGGCAAATTCCAGCACGTCCCATGTTTTGCTCACACAATAAATTTGGTGGTGCAGAATATTCTAAAAAATGAAAAGGGCGTGCAGGAGACTCTTTGGGTGGCCCGAAAAATTTCTGGCCACTTACGCCATTCAGCGACTGCGTGCCGAAGACTGGAACGCCAGCAAACACTCTTGAACCTGCCCTGCCATCACTTGAAGCAAGAGGTTGTGACGTGGTGGAACTCAACCCTCTGTGTGCCTCCAGAGGATGGAGGAGCAGCAAAAGGCCATTCAAGCCTATACAGCCACCTATGACATAGGCAAAGGAAGGGGTATGCACCTGACTCAAGCACAGTGGAGAATGATTTCTGTGTTGTGCAAGGTTCTCCAGCCCTTTGAACTTGCCACACGTGAAGTCAGTTCAGACACTGCCAGCTTGAGTCAGGTCATTCCCCTCATTAGGCTTTTGCAGAAGCAACTGGAGAAAGTGAAGGAGGAGCTAAGATGGAGCGATTCCGCTCGGTATGTGGGACTTGTGGATGAAGCCCTTCATTCGCTTTGCCAGGATTCCAGGGTGGTCAATCATTTTGGCCACCGTGCTCGAGCCTAGGTTTAAAGTCTACGTGGTGTTTCTCTTTCCGTGACACGTCAACAGCTCCTTCATTTTCATTTTCTCCCGCAACTGGGGCTGCCAGGAAACAACTTGGGTATCCTAAGCAATCCGCTGGCTGTGATGCAGAGCTGACAGAAACAAGTTTGGACATCTGGTCTGGACTGAAGGACCTGCCAACAATTTGTGACATGTCTGTCACTGTCACCATTGACACAATGGTGGAGGATTACATCGGGGACAGCATCCAAGTAGGCATGTCAGACCTGTACTGGCAAGAAAAAGAAGCAATTTGGAGGCCTCTGTACAAACTGGCTCTATTTTACCTAAGTTTCCCTCCCCTCCCCCTCCAGTGTGTACTCTAGAGTGTTTAGTGCAGGTCGGAACCTTGTCAGCGAAAGGTGTAGGAGGTTGCTTCCAGAAAAATGTGGAGAAGATGATGTTCATCAAAATGAATTATCAATTCTTCCAGGGAGACCAGCCTCCAGAAAGTACAGAGGGACCTGTGGTGGTGGATTCCAGCGGGGACAAATTGATACTCTGTGAGGATGAGGACAACACTGAAGAGGGTGAGGAATCGATGGATGAGGAATATGAGGACGACATCTTGCCTATGTAGAGCCAGTTTGTGCAGGGACAGATTAATTGCCAGCTTGTTTTGTGGGGGCCCAAACGAACCAATCATTTCAGCCGCAGTCATGTGGCAGACCCTGGCGCTGAAATGATTGGTTTGTTAAAGTGCGCATGTCCTGTTTATTCAACATAAGGGCGGGTGAGAGGGCCCAAGGACAATTCCATCTTGCATCTTTTTTTTCTTTCTTTGCAATATATACTATTTGGGGCCTAGTTTTTCAAACTGCCATCCTGTCTGCCACTGCAGTGCCACTCCTAGATGGGCCACGTGTTTGTGCCGCCCACTTGTGTCGCTTAGCATAGTCCTCCAGCTACCTTGGTGCAACCTTTTTTTTCCTAAAAACAATATTGTGAGGTGTTCAGAATACACTGGAAATGAGTGGAAATTAATGTTATTGAGGTTAATAATAGCGTAGGAACAAAAAAAAAAAAATTCTGTGATTTTAGCTTTTTTTTTTTGAATCTTTCACAGAACACAGAACCCAAAACACGGAAGGGTGGTTTTGGCAAAACCAAACCAGATCCAAAATACGAAGAAAGATCCATATCCAAAACACAAATAGTGGCCGGTGCACACCCCTAGTGTAAATGTCTATTAAATACAAATTGAGTAGTGGCCTTTTTGCACCAGAAAAGCACTAATTATCTGAGCCACACTTTTGCCCTCCAGGGCAAATGACCCAAAATGTATAAATCCAAAAACGGAGGCACTCAGCGAGACTGAACTCAGCGTAGATAAAAGTCCTTTAATCCTACGTTTCGGGATTCACTCCCGTCGTCAGGGACAAACAGCAATAATAAAAACCACATCACACCCTCTTATATACCCCCAATACAACATACAATGATTAAAAAATCAGAACACACCTGTAAAGCAGCGGGCCAACAGGTCCCGATGAAGAGAAAACACATCACACTGCGCACCGTGTGACGTCACTCACTCGCATCTTACCCACGTGCAAGACTGTCGAGCGTTGCATAGCAACCAACAACAAATCCACGCAAACGGGGGAGAACTACGGAGAGCTATACACGCTTTATATTATACAAATAAAACATGTTCTGCTATAAACCAAGAGCAACATGTTCAGGTGCTGTACGATTAAACAGTCAAACACAGTAAAAAACATATTGAAGATAGTCCCCATAATTCCGTTGTTTCCATAATATGACAATGTACAAAAGAAAGGTGATTTTACTACATAAACGCAATAACCCTATTGTAGATAATGAATTTAAATCTTATACTGATGCAGTCAAATTTATACAAGATATATATCATCAAGGAATGAAATGCCCAGCCAGCACATTTTCAGAACACCAATTAACTGTGTTACCCCCTCACGCTATGCAGCATCTAAATCGTTAATTCCCAAACAATTAAGATCATTATTTTAAATGCATTATGTTAGAAACAAATATGACCAATAGGTAAATAAGCAGGCTCATAACTCAAAGGAACCTTATAGAAAACATCTCAAACCCAAGTTCTCATTGAGACCTCTAGGTGCGAGTGTCCCCAATCGAAAGATCCACTTGGACTCCCTCTGCAGCAATTTCCTGCCTCTATCACCACCACATCAAGATAAAGGCACATGATCAATCAGGATGGCTCTCAAACAAGCCACTCCATGCTTAGCATGTGCGAAATGTCTGGCTACCGGCTGGTCACTAGAGCCTGAATCCAGTGCCTGTCTAATGGCACTCCTATGCAGTGCCATCCTCTCTTTAAACTTCCTTTCCGTCTTGCCCACGTAGTTCAACCCACATGGGCAAGACAGAAGGTATATCACATAGGTTGTTGTACAGGTCAACGCATATAAGATCTTGAATTTCTTCCCGGTGTGAGGGTGTGAGAATGTATCTCCCACAGACAGGGATCTACAAGTAACACAACCAAAACACCGAAAACATCCCAGTTTATGACTCAAAAAATGAACAGGAGTTGTTTTGTTAAAGTCAGTAATATCAATCTTGACTACCCTGTCTTGGATATTTCTGCCTCTGGTCTGACATGGCATCAATCTAGAGCCATAAAACATGGGCAAATCTCTATCGGAGCTGATGACCGGCCACCAACTTTTGGCCCTACTATTGAGTCTCTGACTGCTGGTGGTATACCTATTTACCCAAGGTAATATTTTGCTTTGGTCTTTATCCAATGCTGTTTTTGGTGCTAAGGTCTTTTCACGGGGAATATTAAGAACCCGTCTTTTAATCTGTAGTAATTCACTTCTTTTATAACCCCTGGCCACGAACTTTTCTAACATCTCCTACATAATGCTCTCAACCTGTGTGGGGTCCGACACTATCCTCCGGACTCTCAAAAATTGAGAGTACGGTAAACCCCTCCTTTAAAGCTTTTGGATGAAAGCTATCAAACTGAAGCAGAGTGTTGCGATCTGTACTTTTAGAAAATAGGGTTGTGGTAATTGCTCCATTTTGCAAAGATATATTTACAGCTAGGTATTGGATATTTGCCCTACTGATATTATAGGTTAGTTTCACCACACTAGCCGAATCATTATGTGTGTCCAATAGGGCTCTCAATTCAATCTCAGAACCTTGCCAGAAAATGAGTAAATCATCTATGTACCTGAAGTACAAGATGATATTGTTCAAAAGTATGCCCTCATTGAACAAGAACCGTTGCTCCACACTGTGCATGAAGGCATTGGCGTACGATCGGGCCACATTAGACCCCATCGCACAGCCCGCCCTCTGCACATAATATTTCCCATCAAAAAAGAAATAATTTCTCTCCAAAGTGAGACCTAAAAGTTTCAAAAACAATTCAATCGGAGGACCCAAATAATCAACATTATCAGTGATGAGTGTTCTGACAGCCTCCACACCTGCATCATGTGGAATGCAAGTGTAGAGGCTAGTCACATCAGCACTACACAAAAGTGTCCCCTGTGGCATCAACCCCATAGCTCTCAAAGATACCAGTAATGCTGTAGTATCTTTAAGGTACGAAGGTATTTTTTGAACACACGAATTCAATATAGTGTCCAAATATACTGAAATTGGATGATAAAGAGAGCCTTGGGCCGATATGATGGGCCTGCCGGGGGGATCCCTCATTCGTTTGTGAATTTTGGGCAATGTATAGTACATTGGTACTCTAGGGTGACCAATGGTCAAAGCAGAGCATAGTTCCTTTGTGATGCTTCCCTGTTGTACCGCCTCCATTAAGATCCCATCCAACTCCCGTTTGTATTCCATGGTCGGATCTTTATCCAAAAGAGTATACACAGAGATATCTTGAAGCTGTCGTAGACACTCTTTTCTATAATCAGGCAGACTTTGTACCACAACCGCTCCGCCCTTGTCCGCGGAGCGGATGATATCTTTCCTCTGTGTGAGATTACGTAGTGCCAATATTTCACCTTTTGGACAAATTATTTCTAATGTGCTCATTAGGATGCTCTTGCACTCCCTCTTCCTCCAATAGTCGTGTATACGTTTTAATCGCAGCATTCTGCGTTGTTGGATCAAATTTGGAATGTGGCTGCAATTTTTTCAGTTGTGATGGAATTAAAGATGGGGAATCATTGTTATACTGAGATTTTCCAAAAAAATTCTTTGTCTTAGACTACGGTTGAACCGATACATATCTAGTTTCCATTGGAACGGATCAAGCCGCTCGGTTGGTACAAATGAAAGTCCTTTCGATAACACTCTTTGTTCCATGTCCGAAAGGGGACATGTAGAAATGTTGATAACTGAGTGTGTTACTTGCGTGGTGGTCTTCTGCTGTTGGCATTGCCTGTGGTTTTGCCACGCCCGCCGCGTTGGCCGATGACGGGACTGTAAATATTGGAGCGAGTTTTTAGTCCTAAAGGGACAACGTTATCCTTGGAAGTAGAAGGTAATGATTCAGTCTCGCTTGCTGAAGTACTGGTGCCCTCTGTTGTTTTAAATTGGTATCTATTGCGCCTAAAGCGCTGAATAGAAGGACGATCATTATATGTCTGAGTGCTACTAAGCCAAGGATACACCCTCCGTTGTTCATAATCGAGCTGAACCTTCTGTAGTTTGTTTTTTTTGAACAATATTAATTCTCGTTTGTATTGCTCCATTTGTATGTTCAATTTCTCATACCAATTGGTCTTAGGATCCTGTAATAAAACTGGTTTATGAATTTGCTCGAACGCTATTAACTTATCTTTAACAATATTCAGCTCTTTAGTGGACTCTTCTATAACTAATAAAAGGAGGTCCATTGAGCATTTATTCAAAATGCCTATCCATTTCTGACAAAAAATTACATTGTATCGCCCAATCGTGGGCATGTTCTTTATTCTGAATCCACGTGGCAATTGTTTGCTTTTGTAATAATCTGACAAACTAATTCCATGGTATAAAAAGTCACATTCCCTTTGTCGCATTTTTAACCATTGACTATAGAGTGATTCACATGAAGGTGCTGGTGCATCATCATCCAGCCCCATTGTGTATAAGATGCCTTCAGCTTCCACATCAGAGTAACTGTGTTGCAACTGAGGGTTCATTTGTGCAAAGTCTGTGGCACCTTCCGCATCCATGTTAACACTTATAAAGGTAATAAGTTATTGCTTCTGTACTCCAGCAAACAAAAAATAATACTGATAATCCTTATGGCAAACAACTCTTTTAAGGGATCACACTATAGATATGTTGAGTAAAATGAAAATCCCAAATGTTGGTATATAAACGTGGTAGCTAAATGGTATAACCAAACAAACTATATATACAGAGGGTGCCTTGGCAGAAGTACTCACACACCAAAGTGTGATCCCTTAAAAGAGTTGTTTGCCATAAGGATTATCAGTATTATTTTTTTGTTTGCTGGAGTACAGAAGCAATAACTTATTACCTTTATAAGTGTTAACATGGATGCGGAAGGTGCCACAGACTTTGCACAAATTAACCCTCAGTTGCAACACAGTTACTCTGATGTGGAAGCTTAAGGCTTCTTATACACAATGGGGCTGGATGATGATGCACCAGCACCTTCATGTGAATCACTCTATAGTCAATAGTTAAAAATGCAACAAAGGGAATGTGACTTTTTATACCATGCAATTAGTTTGTCAGATTATTACAAAAGCAAACAATTGCCACGTGGATTCAGAATAAAGAACATGCCCACGATTGGGCGATACAATGTAATTTTTTGTCAGAAATGGATAGGCATTTTGAATAAATGCTCGATGGACCTCCTTTTATTAGTTATAGAAGAGTCCACTAAAGAGCTGAATATTGTTAAAGATAAGTTAATAGCGTTCGAGCAAATTCATAAACCAGTTTTATTACAGGATTCTAAGACCAATTGGTATGAGAAATTGAACATACAAATGGAGCAATACAAACGAGAATTAATATTGTTCAAAAAAAACAAACTACAGAAGGTTCAGCTCGATTATGAACAACGGAGGGTGTATCCTTGGCTTAGTAGCACTCAGACATATAATGATCGTCCTTCTATTCAGCGCTTTAGGCGCAATAGATACCAATTTAAAACAACAGAGGGCACCATTACTTCAGCAAGCGAGACTGAATCATTACCTTCTACTTCCAAGGATAACGTTGTCCCTTTAGGACTAAAAACTCGCTCCAATATTTACAGACCCGTCATCGGCCAACGCGGCGGGCGTGGCAAAACCACAGGCAATGCCAACAGCAGAAGACCACCACGCAAGTAACACACTCAGTTATCAACATTTCTACATGTCCCCTTTCGGACATGGAACAAAGAGTGTTATCGAAAGGACTTTCATTTGTACCAACCGAGCGGCTTGATCCGTTCCAATGGAAACTAGATATGTATCGGTTCAACCGTAGTCTAAGACTTAAAGAATTTTTTGGAAAATCTCAGTATAACAATGATTCCCCATCTTTAATTCCATCACAACTGAAAAAATTGCAGCCACATTCCAAATTTGATCCAACAACGCAGAATGCTGCGATTAAAACGTATACACGACTATTGGAGGAAGAGGGAGTGCAAGAGCATCCTAATGAGCACATTAGAAATAATTTGTCTAAAGGTGAAACATTGGCACTACGTAATCTCACACAGAGGAAAGATATTATCATCCGCTCCGCGGACAAGGGCGGAGCGGTTGTGGTACAAAGTCTGCCTGATTATAGAAAAGAGTGTCTACGACAGCTTCAAGATATCTCTGTGTATACTCTTTTGGATAAAGATCCGACCATGGAATACAAACGGGAGTTGGATGGGATCTTAATGGAGGCGGTACAACAGGGAAGCATCACAAAGGAACTATGCTCTGCTTTGACCATTGGTCACCCTAGAGTACCAATGTACTATACATTGCCCAAAATTCACAAACGAATGAGGGATCCCCCCGGCAGGCCCATCATATCGGCCCGAGGCTCTCTATCATCCAATTTCAGTATATTTGGACACTATATTGAATCCGTGTGTTCAAAAAATACCTTCGTACCTTAAAGATACTACAGCATTACTGGTATCTTTGAGAGCTATGGGGTTGATGCCACAAGGGACACTTTTGTGTAGTGCTGATGTGTCTAGCCTCTACACTTGCATTCCACATGATGCAGGTGTGGAGGCTGTCAGATCACTCATCACTGATAATGTTGATTATTTGGGTCCTCCGATTGAATTGTTTTTGAAACTTTTAGGTCTCACTTTGGAGAGAAATTATTTCTTTTTTGATGGGAAATATTATGTGCAGAGGGCGGGCTGTGCGATGGGGTCTAATGTGGCCCGATCGTACGCCAATGCCTTCATGCACAGTGTGGAGCAACGGTTCTTGTTCAATGAGGGCATACTTTTGAACAATATCATCTTGTACTTCAGGTACATAGATGATTTACTCATTTTCTGGCAAGGTTCTGAGATTGAATTGAGAGCCCTATTGGACACACATAATGATTCGGCTAGTGTGGTGAAACTAACCTATAATATCAGTAGGGCAAATATCCAATACCTAGCTGTAAATATATCTTTGCAAAATGGAGCAATTACCACAACCCTATTTTCTAAAAGTACAGATCGCGACACTCTGCTTCAGTTTGATAGCTTTCATCCAAAAGCTTTAAAGGAGGGGTTTACCGTACTCTCAATTTTTGAGAGTCCGGAGGATAGTGTCGGACCCCACACAGGTTGAGAGCATTATGCAGGAGATGTTAGAAAAGTTCGTGGCCAGGGGTTATAAAAGAAGTGAATTACTACAGATTAAAAGACGGGTTCTTAATATTCCCCGTGAAAAGACCTTAGCACCAAAAACAGCATTGGATAAAGACCAAAGCAAAATATTACCTTGGGTAAATAGGTATACCACCAGCAGTCAGAGACTCAATAGTAGGGCCAAAAGTTGGTGGCCGGTCATCAGCTCCGATAGAGATTTGCCCATGTTTTATGGCTCTAGATTGATGCCATGTCAGACCAGAGGCAGAAATATCCAAGACAGGGTAGTCAAGATTGATATTACTGACTTTAACAAAACAACTCCTGTTCATTTTTTGAGTCATAAACTGGGATGTTTTCGGTGTTTTGGTTGTGTTACTTGTAGATCCCTGTCTGTGGGAGATACATTCTCACACCCTCACACCGGGAAGAAATTCAAGATCTTATATGCGTTGACCTGTACAACAACCTATGTGATATACCTTCTGTCTTGCCCATGTGGGTTGAACTACGTGGGCAAGACGGAAAGGAAGTTTAAAGAGAGGATGGCACTGCATAGGAGTGCCATTAGACAGGCACTGGATTCAGGCTCTAGTGACCAGCCGGTAGCCAGACATTTCGCACATGCGAAGCATGGAGTGGCTTGTTTGAGAGCCATCCTGATTGATCATGTGCCTTTATCTTGATGTGGTGGTGATAGAGGCAGGAAATTGCTGCAGAGGGAGTCCAAGTGGATCTTTCGATTGGGGACACTCGCACCTAGAGGTCTCAATGAGAACTTGGGTTTGAGATGTTTTCTATAAGGTTCCTTTGAGTTATGAGCCTGCTTATTTACCTATTGGTCATATTTGTTTCTAACATAATGCATTTAAAATAATGATCTTAATTGTTTGGGAATTAACGATTTAGATGCTGCATAGCGTGAGGGGGTAACACAGTTAATTGGTGTTCTGAAAATGTGCTGGCTGGGCATTTCATTCCTTGATGATATATATCTTGTATAAATTTGACTGCATCAGTATAAGATTTAAATTCATTATCTACAATAGGGTTATTGCGTTTATGTAGTAAAATCACCTTTCTTTTGTACATTGTCATATTATGGAAACAACGGAATTATGGGGACTATCTTCAATATGTTTTTTACTGTGTTTGACTGTTTAATCGTACAGCACCTGAACATGTTGCTCTTGGTTTATAGCAGAACATGTTTTATTTGTATAATATAAAGCGTGTATAGCTCTCCGTAGTTCTCCCCCGTTTGCGTGGATTTGTTGTTGGTTGCTATGCAACGCTCGACAGTCTTGCACGTGGGTAAGACGCGAGTGAGTGACGTCACACGGTGCGCAGTGTGATGTGTTTTCTCTTCATCGGGACCTGTTGGCCCGCTGCTTTACAGGTGTGTTCTGATTTTTTAATCATTGTATGTTGTATTGGGGGTATATAAGAGGGTGTGATGTGGTTTTTATTATTGCTGTTTGTCCCTGACGACGGGAGTGAATCCCGAAACGTAGGATTAAAGGACTTTTATCTACGCTGAGTTCAGTCTCGCTGAGTGCCTCCGTTTTTGGATTTATACATTTTGGGTCATTTGCCCTGGAGGGCACCGGAGCAATACACTTTGGTGGTTGGAGTGCCGGGCCAGTTTGGAGATAGATAGATAGATAGATAGATAGATAGATATATATATATATATATATATATATATATATATATATATATATATATATATATATATATATATATAGATATATATAGATATATATATATATATATATATAATTATAATATTTTACTCTTTCTGCACAAAGTATTCAAAATGTCCTATTTATCATACTCTTGTACGTGCTGAAAAGGAGTTAACATTTAACATGTCTAAAAGTTATTTCCTTATTTCTGCAATTTTGGTGTATTGAATGATCCTAAATAGGAGATTATTTATCATTCCTGATTGAGCTTTCTTCAGTGTTAGTCCTCCTTCTGTGAACAACTTCTATTACATAGAGTTGAATGGTAAAGGAAACTTGACAGCCCCAGTGTGACCGGGTGGCCTCACTCCACCAAGCAATCAGAGTTGTGTCATAGAAAGAGGTTACTCTTCCTTCAGTAACCTGAATGTCCTTACTTGAGATTCCTTTCACAATCCGTATCTGTCTGTTACTGACTCCTCCTACAGCTCTGTAGGCTGGTAACTCTCCATCATAAGGCTCCTACACTGGCACCTGGAATAGGCTACTTCTGGGTATGTGTGGTCGTCCTGCTGCAACACTTCCTGGTTAGTGTCAGCTAATTTTGCACTGGTCGCTCACGATTGCCCAGTTTGTGCTTGGTAGCAGGCAGAGGGCTTGTGCTTCCAGAATAGCTGGAGAATAGCATAGTGTTTTGTACGATTTTGCTGATTACAGGATAAAAGCATGTGTTGTCTTGAAAAGCTAGAAGCTTATTGCTCCAATTACATGTCTTGATAAAGACATTTAATTCCATAGCTAAAAGGTGCTAGTAATTTTGCAGCATATGCAATGATACAGAAGCGCACACTCTTTTTTTTTTTTTTTTTTTTCTATTCAGTTCCAATACACAATATTGCAGGGAGTAAGCCTGACCTGGTCTATTTCGCAATCGAGCTAGGTACATGCGCACTTGGATAGAGAGGTGCCACTCCCAAGGCACCTGTAAGTCTGGAAGGGGGGATCTTTCTAAAACTTTCTTACAAGATTCTGCTGGAGAGCTTATCACCTAATGTGGTTTACTTTGGGCTCCAGAGGCAGAGTGAACAGATCCCCAGGCAGCAATCTCTCTGCTACAGAGCTGGAACTTTTTAGGGCCCCAGTGTAGGAATTAGCTGGCTGTAATGGTTAGACCTTCCTACACTTCCCAAGGTCACAGTCTAAGGAAGGGAAGACATACCAGTTCCCTGGAGATTATTGAATCCAGCAACCCACGGAGGGCTCCAGATTCCGCTTGACCACAAGGTAAAATAAATATTTAATATAACACACTCCTACATATTAATTCTCTCGCTCCCTGTAGCCTTTGTAATACACTGTGCCCACCGCTGGGCTTGATTCAGGTGTGAAACTAGGCTTGTCACCCTGGGCAAAGACTCTGCTTGCCCCTGCCACACTGCCATGTATTAAAGACTGCTTCTATGTGCACTATATAATACAGAAACAATGTTTGGTTTTTCCCTACAAAACTAAAAGAAACCAGTCCAGTGCTGAGGATGGGTGAAAATTTACCAGGGCCTGGTGGTGGTGTTTTGGTTTTGTTTTTTTTATTTTCACTGCAGCAGTAATGTCACTGCCAGCCAGTCCTGTAGTGCTGGCCCTTTACTTGTGACTGACAGCGGGTCAATCAGCCCAGAACAGTCCTACTTTGTTGCAGCGCTGCTTGCATGTTGTTTTGCCTTTGTGAGCTTGTTCTCCAGTCCGGCATCGTGTTGTATGTCTAGCCGGCCAGTCCGTTCCTGGCCAAGCACTCCGGCTGCCCCTTGCCCTTCATTACCTGGGGCATGTGTCATGGCTGCATGCATACATTTATAAATGCATGAATGTATATTTGCATAAAAACTGTGTCCTATCTATCCCTGTTTCACTTGGTAGGCTGCTGTGGAAACCTGCTGATCCAGAGTCCCCCACTGGCAGCGTACAGTTAGCTGCCAGTGGGTCTAAAGGTGCGTAACCACTGCACGAGTGTGGAACGAGTGTACGATTACAACATTGCAATCGTTCATCATCCTGTACAGTGGGTAATGTGCCCACACTGAATGATATGTCGTGCAGTGCAGGCACCCTCCCTCATGGCCTGCATGTTCAGGCGATGGCATCGCTGGTCATTGCCGGCATTTTACTGCATGATTAATTAACGATAACAATGTCGTAATCGTTCAATCGCTCATTTTTCGTGCCTTTAGCTTACAGCCTCTTGAGTTTGTATTAACTCAGGAAGCACATGCAGTACTGGCAGTTGCCAGGTAATTGCTACATTGGATCCCTGAAGGCTCCAGCAGCCATAGCAAGGTGACTGCTGCCCCAGACTGTAGCTGCCTACCCTCTTGAGCCAATTTTCTGTTATACTGTAAGGATCAGCCTGCCCCAGATAAGGTATCCTGAAAGTATTCCTTGTGATAAGGAAAGGAAACATACACCCCCACCCAGACAGCCTTGTGCACTGAGGGTAAGAACACGGTTAAGGGCGGTATCCAATTAGCCCCGAACATTGTTCAGTTGCTAATTGATCCCCGTGATCGGCGAAAAACTGATATATATTTTTTTTTTGCCTTTTATCCCCTTTTTTCACCGATGTTTCTTTTCATCCTATCCTATTATTTCTAACAAAATAATAGGATATATCACAAGAAAACACACAGGGTCCGCAATAAGCTCGCATACCTATGTGTTTTCGCCTTTTTTGGGGTGAAAAAACTTCACTTATCGTGGATTCTTTTTCGGGACACATCAGGTCCAGAAAAATATCTACGATAAGTGCTGGCGTCGGGCGGCACCACGGGGCTAATAGGATAGCCCCACTGTGCTCAATTAGCAGCGCTACTTTAGCGCTGCTAATTGGATGCCGACCTATATGTGAAAAACTCCTCCAGGAGGAAAAGTGCATGTGTCCACCTGGATTGTTTAAATTGATTGGCTCAATTACATCTTGCTGTAGCCTGTGCCAGAACTGAATAGAAGAGGGGATCTGTGAGCGCAAATGTGTGTATCCTCTTAACATCCCCAGGAGTGTAGCATCTGTATGTTGTGCTATTCCTAGTACCTTCAACTAGGGATAATTTGTCTTTTGAAAGACGAGACATTTTATTGGTGCAACTCAACATATTTGTGGTTCAAATACATTAGGGTTTCTACTATTCTAAAGGTTGTGTCGTGAGATAAATTTATGGAAAGCCATTACATTTTAGTCAATCTTTCTCAGTACTTGTGATTAAAACGCTGTAATTTAATGACAAATGTGTGTGTGTGTGTGTGTGTGTGTGTATATATGTATGTATGTATGTATGTATGTATGTATATATATATATCTCTCTATCTGGGTGTCGTGGTCGCTAATGTAGCCATATATATTATCCATGTCCTGTATTGTATTGTTCTGTAGGTCGCTTGCTACAACTTGTTTATGTACTTTGTAAGGCGCTGCGGAACATTTGTGGCGCCATATAAATAGAAGTTGACGATTGATATCTCTAGAAACTACCCAGGTTAAAGGGGCTGGGTGCCACCAGGTATTAGAGGGGGAGAGGAGCTGCAGACAGGTGGAGGTGGAGGTTTAGGCAAGGACAAGAGAAGGGGCTGGGTGCTACTGGGTATCAGAGGGAGAGAGGAGCTGCAGACAGGATGAGGTGGAGAAGAGCTGGGGATGAGGAGTAAGCAGGGAAGGCAGGGATTAGAGTTTGAAAGCCGGAGACAGCTGTGGCCAGGCGCGCTGCTGTACTCTACCAACACATTTACAGAAGGCGCCCGGCTGGCTATTGACAGAAACTGTCACTGAGGGAATGTCTCCAGATTGCAAGGAGGGGGCGGGACCTCGTGTCTGGATGGCATGCACTCCTTCCCACCCCTATCCCCCCCGCACCACACCACACCAAGCACACCCGCAGCGCTACCTGCTTTAGGGTGCCGGGTGTCTTTTTTTTTTTTTTCAAGCTGGTGGCCAGGTCGCGGTCTTCACGCCGGGGAGGGGAGGCAGCCCGCAGTATTCTTAACGCCGGGGGCAGTCCACTCGGAGTGACGCTGGCGTCGCTGAGTGAGCTGCTGCTGCAGCATCTAGGGGCGTGTAACGGCTGGCTCCACCTGGGAGACATCAATCATGTAACCAGGAGCTGGGGAGTGGCCAGCAGCGGAGCGCGTCCCCGGGGACTCACCCATTCTGTAAAAGTGAGTCCCCGGTTCTCAGTAGTGGGTAAAACACCACTATAGCGTGTATTTGCAAACACTCGTGTGTATGTGTATATATATATATATGTGTGTGTATATATATATGTGTGTGTGTGTGTGTGTGTGTGTATATATAATATAATTTCTACTTCAGGGTCCATAGGGGGTCCACAGGGTTGACCTTGGGGGTATAGGTTGGGAACCAAATCCGGGCACCACGCAGTTAAAGCTTTTAGCTCCCAGGATGCACTTGGGTCCACTCTCCCTATAACCCCACCCCCCAGCCAGAGGCACCTCAGTTTAAGTTGGTGCCCGGCCGGAGTTGGGTCACCGTTACTGCAGGGGGGCTGCTTAGCAGCCCCTAAGCTTAAAAGAGTTTTATTTTATTGTTTTTTACTACTCTTCAGAGCGGCAGCATTAGACTGTCCAATGGACGTCTGAGCTGCCGCTCCTACACCCCGCCGGCGCTGCGACGCCAGTACAGATCTGGGGATCGCAGCGTGACCCCAGAGTCTGTACTACCCGGGCTCTGGAGGAATCCCTGGGCTGCTGCCGGATCGACGGGGACAGGTAAGTCGCGTGGTCACCGCTTGCGGTGATCCACGTGTGAATATGCAGCCTTATGCCTCTGGTCTCTGGGGACAGACCGGAGGCGCTAGCGGTGGCGGCGGGCTCCCCCTCCATGGAGGCATACCCCGCGTGTCCACAGCCCACCAGGGATTATAGCGGCAGCGGGAGCCGGCATCCCGGGGGGTTAATTGCTAGCCAGGGGAGGAAGCTTTCCCTGTCTAGCGGCTCCTCCCCTCAGCTCAGCGCGCCTTTCAATAATACAGTCTGGCGTCGCTGAGCTGCTTCCTCCGCGGGCCACGCTTCTTCTGAGGTCTCCAGTGGCCATTTTCTCTCTGTGGTGCTGCAGAACTCTTAGGATGTCAGTGAGCCCAGTCCCCCTGCGTACCAGGCCATTTTGGGTGAGTGTACACAGCGCTATAGCCTTCCCAGACACTGAATCTGGGCAGTTGAATGTAGCGACATTGTGCAGTATATTATATGCCATGCTTATGTATGTATATATATATTTTTCTGCATTGTATGTGACTTATGCTAGTGCTGACTGTCTGCTTTTTCTCTCACCTGTCAGTGTATATCTATCCCTTTTCTTTATCTGCCCTAATACAGGTGTACCTGGGGTGGTTCTGAGACCTCACATATATATATTTGTTAATATCTGTGAGGTTTGTCACATACTGTTGCGTGCTGCACGTTGCCATATTTTAGATGGAACTGTGAGTTGCATACGCTGATAATGGGTCCCTGCAGCTAATCTTAGCGTCAGTCAGGACCGGTATGGCGCTGCTTAATATTTCCGTCAAGATAGTCAGATATATCTGACCAGGAGATTGCACACGATACTGCACCCATTATTGCTATCCTGCAAGTCATAGCCTGCAGGAATTAGTGCTGAGGATTTTAACTCAGAAAGGGTTATGTATGCGGCACCATCTGGTGCGGGGCCCCTTGCACGACCCCCTTAAAGGGCGGTTTATTTCTCAGGATCCTCTCCTTTGAGGATCGCCGGGCGGGCCCCATTGTCGTCACTCGCTTGGAGTTACTTCACCATACTGCCCTTTTGAACTCTGGGTATCTCGCAATTTCTTGCAATTTACCCCTGTGCAACACACTGTCGCTCCCCGCCGGGGTTTTTCACAGTACATGAATTACCTCCGATACCACATCGGTCCGTCATTCCCCTTGCAGGGATTACCACAACGGCCACCCTGGTGGATGTCGTTTTATACGAAATACTAATTGGCGTGATATACGCCCTGTGGTTACTGACCAGTGGCTCTGCCGTGAACTGGATGGTATATTCGGCTCTTTCCCTCTCACATCGGGGGAGCCGATTTCAAGTATTATTATCCCTGCTTTGGGGCTGGTAGCCAGGTTCATTCTGGATATAGAGAATGTCGATCCTGCATCTCCCGTTTTCTGCCCAGCGGGTGGATCTCATAGCTGGAGTCTGGCTGTCGCCAGATACGAGGAGTCACAAAGGCCTCCTGTTTCCCATTCCCTGAGGGTCCTCACAAGTAATGGAAATCCCCTTCTGGGATGGATTTGTATGTTAATCATCGGGTTACAGGCATTAATACGCCTCCCATCCCGGCCTGGACGGATTTTACGGATCCGTAGGTGGTAACTTTGCCTGAAATCAATGTACTCGTTTTCAGGGCCTGTTGCCCGTCCTACCATGGCCATCGCATGGTGATGCTTTTGTGACGTTTTTCCCCTCCAACACGTCTGAGGTTCAAATATCTTTTGCCGCTCACATAATATATGCAGTGGTCATATGTGGGATTACCTCATGGGATGCCGGTCTTCTAACTTTCAGGGTTTCGGCGGCGTCTGTATCCGCCGCAGTACCCTATGGCTGCGTTATGGGAAAGCAGAGGTGCACACTCCTTCCATGGGGAAGATCTTGTTTGGTCCTGACCTTGACAAGATCGTTGCATCATTGGCAGTATCACTAATGGGGAGATACCGTCTTTAGCTACTCCCACTACATTCGGACTAACTCTGTTAAGTCTTTTTGTCCTCAGGGTCAGCCTAAAGGCCTGTTTTTTCCTAGGCTGTCGGCCTCCATGGGGGCCACCATATCCAGTACCGAGCAGTCCTGGACTTCCGGACGACCCTGTTTCTACACCTGAGGATATACCCTCAGCCTGACGGGACAGGTCTACATCTGGGGAATTTCCAGAGTGAGGTACTGATTCTCAACGGCCTCTCATTGCTCAGGCAGCCTCCTCACAGGCATTGTTACACGGGCCCTTCTTCAGACCTGATCAGGGCCTTACAATCCCAGAAAGCTATACAGTCTTTGTGGTAAGCAGAGCTATTTCGGCCAACCTCACTATCTCAGTGAGGGACTGGTTGTTCTACTTTCTTTCTGGGGCGGTGACCGACTGGTCCTCATTTGCCTATACTCTGTCTCAAATCCCTGAATCAGATTCCAACGGTGCCTGGACTCAGGTGGAATCGTCCATGCTCCATCATCCGACGTTTGGAACCTGGGGATTTTAGGGTATATCTGAGTATTCAGGATACGTACCTACGGGTACGTACAGAGCCCTCTCATCAGCATGGGTTCAGGTTTGCTGTGCCACAGCAACACTTGTAAGTTTCGGGCTCTGCCTTTTGGGACTGTCCTCAACATCCACCGGGGTTTACCAGCCTTATGGATTTTCTGACAGTTCACCTGTTCACGGTATCCGAATGCTCCTTTCTCTGGACGGTCTCCTGCTTTTAGCAGGATCACCAAGGTACTTTACCGCCAGGTCAGGATAACCGTGGCTTCTTCTCGGCACAGATAATTAGTCAACGGAGAAAAAGTCCTCCCTACATCCCTCACAGGATTTTCTTCATCTGGGAGCACTGCTGGATTCTCAGACTCTGAGAATTTTTCTGGCGTAAGACATGATCTCCACTCTTCAACTTGGAGTGTGCGGATATCTACGCATTCGACATATGTCATTACTCTTTGTGATGCGTGGTCTACCAGAGTGTCTACCTTTTGGTAGGGTGGAATGTGCTCAGTTCCATTCCAGGCCTTGCCATAATTGACTCCCCTCCAGATGGATCGAGTTTTTCCCATCGGATCGCTGTTCGAACGATGATACTTTCTCCAGAGGAGAGTTGGTCTCTGTCCGGGTGGCTATGGCCATCTCGTCCAGGGTGTTCTTTGCTACAGACAGTGTCTGGTCCGCATTCGTTTCGGGGCAGTTGGACGTCTGTCGTTTCTGCCCTGCCACTTAACTTGTTGATACTTTAGGCTGTCTTGGACCTTCACTCTGGCCTAACCCATATGTCACGGTAAACCTGAATAGGTTCAGTCCGATAGTGTCACAACAGTGACTTCCATCTAGGCAACACTGGTAGTTGGGTGGCAATGTCAGGTATGTCATCCATTCTGACATAGTCCAAGGGTCTTCTCCTGGCCAACTCTGCAGTGTTTATTCCCGGAGCTCTCCATTGGGAAGCGGGCTTCCTCAGCCGTCGCGACGTGCATCCCGGGGACTAGTCTCTTCTCCAAGAGAGGTTTCAACTCCTGTTGAGCAGAGGGGGCCTCCCTGAGGGGATTGATCCTCATGGCCTTCTGACTTGATCACACATTACCGGTGTTACAGTCCAGCTCCAGGAGTACTGAAGCTACCTTCAGTGACTCTTTGTCAGTGAAGTGGTCCTTCCACTTTGTGTACCTGTGTCCTCCGGTCTCCCTTCTTCCTCGAGGTCTTCGGAAGTTTAATTCGAGACGGAGGGGCTTTCCTTCTGGGGGCTCCAGTTCGTCCCAGACATCAATGGTACTAAGATTTTCGGAGTCTCCTCATCGATACTCCATTCCTACTGCTTCACTATCTGGACCTGTTGTCTCAGGGTCCTTGTTTTTCCCTGGACCTGGATCGTTTGGCTTTGACTGCGCCCCTACTGTGGTCCTAGGGCTTCCCTGGCTCTGTCGTCTTTGAGATGTTTAGAGCAGATAGGCCAGACTTTGCTGGGATCTGCCACGGACTGTGGCATACATAATTCTTATGGTATCGTACCTGTCGATACGATCCTCCGGTGTCCAGGATTTTCAGATATGCTGGCATTCCTTCCGGCTGGCTTGGGTTTCACCCTTGGCCTGGCCTTCCTGACAGTGCGGATCTCTACACTGTCGGTATGGTTAAGATATGGAATTGCTCCGCTTTGGTATCCAGTTCATCCTTTGGAGTGTTTTCTGGATTATGCCTCCACTTGTCCTCCCTAGGGACTCCTGGGGAGTTAGCAGTGGTTCTTTGGCCCTCATTCAGAGCCGTACGCTATTTGCGTTCGTTCGTTCAAAAACAAGGGGTGGCTATTCAAATGATCCGTACGCACATTGCAGTCTGTTCACACCTCTAAGTCTGAACGAGCGTGCAAAACATACGCTCGTTTATTTGTTAAAAACGCCCCCTGGCCGCTCGCACCATACGTCATGTCCGCTATTTATTAGATTAATCGAGTACATCGACCAGCGTATGAACTGCTCGCTATTCTTGTGGTTGGTTTTTGCTACCACAAATTTGCGAGCAGTTCTGGCTATAAAATAACCCAGTGACGTGGTCAATGACGCTGCTGTATTAATTATGCACTCCCTTAAAACGCCCGTTTTGACCTTTAAGCACGCCTGCGATCGGATCTCCACTCCCCGTTTTCAAGCACCTTCCCCTGTTACCACCCACATACGCCTCATTCTGTCACTCAAAATAGCAGGCCCTCGCTATATTGCGTACCAACGATTTTCGGCCGCACTGACTGGTTCGCGCATGCGTACTAAAATCCGTACGCATGCGCAGATGTGCAAACATCGCTCGGAAAGAGCGTACTGCCGCTAACGAGCGGCTCTGAATGAGGGCCTTTGTTCCCTCCGGGGACAGTCAATGGAACCGCTGGTTGTGATAGCCATTACATGGTCTATTGTTTAAGCTCTCTCTCTCTCAGGGTGTTTAAATCAACCAGGAGAGTGTCTGAATTGGGAGCGTTCTCATGTGGCTCCCTCTTCTGGAGGGCATCATGTCAGGGTGTGAGTTGCTCTCGCCCTGTATTTCTTCTTAGAGTGGTTTTTAGGTTCCATATTATTCTGGAACTTATGGTACGGCCATTCAGTCCCCAGTCTTCTCGGCTGATGTGGCCTCATTGACTGTGGTCCGGCCTCTTTGGCTTTATATGATCCGTTCAAGTTCCTTATGGTAATCGGACTCCTTATTGGTGGTCTGCGGTTTCTGTTTTTTACAGGAAACGATGGCCGGCCTATAATGAAATGTTGGCTGGATGGCCTCGTATGTCTTCCTCAGGGGCCTACCCATGGGTAGGCATTTCTGTCGTTGAGGCTTGTTTTTTCTCGGGCCATGTAACCCTCGTGGGCGGCTTGTTGTGGCGCCTCGGCTGTTTTGCCTTACTAGGTGTCCACGTGGTCTTCTGTCCATACCTTTTTAAGGTTCTAGGCATTGGTTTCCTTTGCCTCTCAGGATGCTTCCTTTTTGGCGACGGATTCTCCTCTCAGCACAGGAGCGTCCCCACCCTTGGTTGAACTGCTTTGGGACATCCCCAAGGTCAACCCTGTGGACCCCCTATGGACCCTGAAGTAGAAAACAAGAGATATGGTAAGAACTTACCTTTGTTATCTGTTTCTACGAAGTCCATAGGGTCCACAGGGCGCCCACCCTGACGCACCTGGCTTCATATGGGCTGTGTTACTGGTCACCGGTTTCCCGTCTCCTTTTCTGTGAGTATGGTTCTAGAGTGTTCCAGTTTTCTCTCTCTTTTTCTCTCCTCCTCCGGCCTTTGGCTACTTACAAACTGAGGTGCCTCTGGCTGGGGGGTGGGATTATAGGGAGAGTGGACCCAAGTGCATCCTGGGAGCTAAAAGCTTTAACTGCGTGGTGCCCGCATTTGGTTCCCAACCTATACCCCCAAGGTCAACCCTGTGGACCCTATGGACTTCGTAGAAACAGAGATAACAAAGGTAAGTTCTTACCATATCTCTTGTTATTCCTGCCAACCCCCATATATTGGCTTATACTCCATTGTAAAGTTTATTTCAAGATATACTAACAAATGTTGTTTTTGAGTTTCCTGTGCAAATTTACATAGCCTTTTAAAATTAATATTTGGGGGCATATTCAATTCGGTGTGAAAAGGCCATTTTTGCTGAAAAGTATCACCGGTGACGTCTTTTCGCCAGGCGAAAACTTATCCCCGTATTCAATTCCAAAGAATTTTTCGCCGGCGCGGACAGTCATTGCATTGGAATAAGCAAAAATGATTTGCCTATGAAAACTGTCGAAAAAAAGTACAGATTTGGGGTACAAACTTGCGGGAACCACCCTGCACCCTTGGGACAGACCCCCCCAAAGGTAAACTGCCAAAAAGTTTAAAAGATACTGAACACCCCAAACAAATGACTTTGAAAAAGGGGGCAAAAAAGTACAAAGTTGGGGGAAAAACTTAAAAACTAGTGAAATAAATTCCAGGGGGGTCCCCAACTATGCCCCAGGTGTGTTTTTTAAATTGCAGGTGCTTGCGGCAGGTGTATTTTTTACATTTTTAAAACTTAACTTTAGCAACTTTAAAATATGCTTGCACCCATTTTCGTGTACCCAAAATTTGCTGGGACTATTTCTTTATTTTTTTTTCTGCAAAAGATACTGTGAAATGCTATTCTTCACTACTTTTGCAAAGACGCCGATTAGCAGCTATTGATATCATTTAACCACTTAACTGACTATTTTCCAAAAACCGCTCCAAAATTGTTGGTTTCTTTTATGATTGAATTAGGTCACGAACATAATTTGAAACTTATCCATCAATATTTTATTTGAAATTTTTTTTTTTTTTTTTTTTAAACGGTATACCATAAAAATAACAATTTTTATGTTATACTGTAGTGATGGCTGTACCATCGATGGTTCAACCATCGTTACAAGCCATCAATTGTTTCACGATTGGTCGGAGATCTGTGTAGACAAAAACTGCCGATGTTTCCTCAACATTGATTGAGGGTTGCCATCGATGGTGCAACATTGATGGTCACCAGCAATGGCAAACCCACTTGTTTTCAGTCAAGTCGGTTGCCATCCCTAATCAGAGGCTCTGCGATATCTATCTGCTCCTGCTTGTATGTGTGTATGTGTAGTGTACACACACACACACACACACACACACACACACACACACACACACACACACACACACACACACACACACACACACAGACAGTCAGGTCCATAAATAATGGGACATTGACAGAATTTTCATATTTTGTCCTCTATTCACCACCACAATGGCTTTGAAATGAAACAAACAAGATGTGCTTTAACTGCAGACTTTCAGATTTAATTTGAGGGTAATTGCATCCAAATCAGGTGAACGGTGTAGGAATTACAACGGTTTCTATATGTGCCTCCCACTTTTTAAGGGGCCAAAAGTAATGGGACAAACTAAACAATCCTTAATCTAACTTTCACTTTTTAATACTTTGTTGCAAATCATTTGCAGGCAATTACAGCCTGCAGTATGGAATGCATAGACGTCACCAGACGCTGGGTTTCATCCCAGGTGATGCTCTGCCAGGCCTCTACTGCAAATGTGTTCAGTTCCTGCTTGTTCTTGGGGCATTTTCCCTTCAGTTTTGTCTTCATCAAGCGAAATGCATGCTCAATCGGATTCAGGTCAGGGGATTGACTTGGCCATTGCATAACATTCCACTTTTTAGCCTTAAAAAACTCTTTGGTTGCTTTTGCAGTATGCTTCGGGTCATTGTCCATCTGCACTGTGAAGCTCTGTCCAATGAGTTCTGAAGCATTTGACTGAATATGAGCATATAATATTGCCTGAAACACTTCAGTATTCATTCTGCTGCTTTTGTCAGCAGTCACATCATCAATAAATACAAGGGAACCAGTTCCATTGGCAGCCATACATGCCCACGCCATGACACTACCACCACCATGCTTCACTGATAAGGTGGTATGTTTTGGATCATGAGCAGTTCCTTTCCTTCTCTTCTCTTCCCATCACTCTGGTACAAGTTGATCTTTGTCTCATCTGTCAATAGGATGTTGTTCCAGAACTGTAATGGCTTTTTTAGATGTTGTTTGGCAAATTCTAATCTGGTCTTCCTGTTTTTGTGGCTCACCAATGGTTTGCATCTTGTGGCGAACCCTCTATATTCACTCTTGTGAAGTCTTCTCTTGATTGTTGACTTTGACACATATACATCTACCTCCTGGAGAGTGTTCTTGATTTGGCCAACTGTTGTGAAGGGGTTTTTCTTCAACAGGGAAATAATTCTTCTGTCATCCACCACAGTTGTTTTCCGTGGTCTTCCAGGTATTTTGGTGTTGCTGAGCTCTCCGGTGCGTTCTTTCTTTTTAAGAATGTTCCAAACAGTTGATTTGGCCACACCTAATGTTTTTGCTATCTCTCTGATGGGTTTGTTTTGATTTTTTAGCCTAATGATGGCTTGCTTCACTGATAGTAACAGCTCTTTGGATCTCATATTGAGAGTTGACAGCAACTGATTCCAAATGCAAATGTCACACCTAGAATCAACTCCAGACCTTTTACCTACTTAATTGATAATGAAATAACGAGGGAATAGCCCACACCTGTCCATGAAATAGCTTTTGAGTTGATAGTCCCATTACTTTTGGCCCCTTAAAAAGTGGGAGGCACATATAGAAACCGTTGTAATTCCTACACCGTTCACCCGATTTGGATGTAATTACCCTCAAATCAAATCTGAAAGTCTGCAGTTAAATCACATCTTGTTTGTTTCATTTCAAAACCATTGTGGTGGTGAATAGAGGCGAAAGTCTGAAAATTCTGTCAATGTCCCAATATTTATGGACCTGACTGTGTGTGTATGTATATGTGTATATATGTATATGTGTATGTATGTTATATTGCCTTGCCCGTTCACTGTGGCCAGCAGTGATCGGGACACATGGGGACGAGAAGGCGGAGCTGAGGCTGGAATAGTGGGTGGGGGCGCCGGGGTACATGGCAGCAGCCGCGGCTACCAGAGCTAATTTGGCAATCTGCTACAGAAACCATTGTGTCTGTTTTTTGCATCCTTGTAGTGTAGTATAGCCATAGAATTGCTACCTGCAGATGAGCGCCAGAGTGTGAACGCAGCATTACTGTTATTGTAATGTCTAAAATATACATGCATACACAACACTTATGATACTAGCCTTACACCTCTGTGTGTGTATGTATGTATATATATATATGTGTGTGTATGTATGTGTGTATATATATATATATATTTTTTTTTTAATAGAGGATGTCATAAAAACTATTTCTGATATATATATCTTTACTGTCTGTTTTCTGAAATATAGCTTTTCAATTACTTTGTTTACTAATTGTGGCTTATTCAGTTTATTTGAAGTGTCATGGGTGGTTAATAAGGGATCACCAAGAAATTTGGACCCCTAAGGTAACTTTCCTCCCGAATCCAAACCAAATTACTTTGTATCTGCCTTACATTTTGAATTAGTGAAAATGTAAGATTTTGGAACGCAAGGGTAAATCAACGTTAAATATCCCATTTTTTTTTTTTTTTGTGCTTAAGATATACCTTACTACCACACACAAAATCAGTATGGTGCTCTGTTTCATAGTGGAGGAAATTTTTTTTATGAAGTTGATGTTCTATTACTGTTGTACCGCATACATAATTTATACCAGAAACCATGAAATGTAAACATAATGTTATTGTTGACTCAACTTTTTCCCTTGTTTGGAACCTGTTCTAACGGTCTGTAGTTTTCTTTAAAGTGTCAGCAGGCAGTGTATACTGCCTTCCAGTACTTCCTTGGATAGAAGGCACTTCTGTTATACAGAGGACCACTTATCTTTTGAAGGCCAGGATAGCACTTGTTGATTGGTTTGGTGCCAGAGTTAATATATGATGAGAGTTAATGGCCGCGATTCAGTTCAGCGCGATGCGGAATAGCCTCGGAAGGGAGCTTCCGGGGGCTCTTCAATTCATTGCACTTAAGTCGGAGAATGCAGGTTCTCGCGACTTAACCTGGGTGTTCAGTCGCGAGAACAGTCATTCTCCGACTAAAGTGCTGGCCACGAAGCTGTTAGAGTAGCGCTACAGGCACTCTTGTCAGGTGCGAGAAGAAATCCTTTAGTTGGACCAAACATCACGTTCAATTGCGTAGCTCCAGGAGCTCCCTGAAAAGCGTGAAGAAGTAATAAAAATAATAACTCTAGCACCAAACCAATAAACAAATGTGATTTTCTGTCCTTCAAGAGATAAGTATTTATTTTGTTACTTTTAATCACTTCCTTTGTGTAACGAAACTGCCTACTATACAAGGAAGTACTGGAAGGCAATATACACTGTTTGCTGACACGTTAAGGAAAATTACAGACCATTACAACAGGTTCCAAACAAGGGAAACATTTTTATTGTTGACTCAACTTCAGTTATGTGTTTTTTTTTTTTTTTTTTATATGCATTTCATGGTTACTTGTGTGAATTATGTATGCGGTACAACAGTAAGATGAAACAGTACCATGCTGATTTATTTTATTTTTTTGTATACCATTTTGTTATGCACCTAAAAAAAAAAAATTTGGGATATCTAATGTTGATTTAATCTTTTAATTCTGTTTTAAAATCTTAAATTTTTGCTGTAGTTCAAAACGTAAGGCAGATAAAGTAATTTGGTTTGGATTTTTGGATTCGGGAAGAAAAGTTACCTTCAGGGTCCAAATTTCACGGTGATCCCTTAATAAACACCCGTGATACTTCAATATTTTTCGGAAACTTATTTACTAATCACAGCTTATTTATTCAGGTTATTTGAT
The DNA here is from genome assembly GCA_031769625.1 of Taudactylus pleione. Taxonomy (NCBI): domain Eukaryota; kingdom Metazoa; phylum Chordata; class Amphibia; order Anura; family Myobatrachidae; genus Taudactylus; species Taudactylus pleione. Next base: position 168,820 of record JAUIMM010000116.1, read on the forward strand.
TTTTTTCAATTAAACTAACGATCAGTCGATATATTTGGCAGAAATAGTGTTTTTTTACATCCTCTCAACTATAAAAAAATTTCATAAAAATCTGAGATGGGTGGTGGAGACACCTGGTTGAACTAATGTGGAATGACCCAGCTTGTAAATTGAACATGAAATGAGGACCATTGATTTCCTATATTGAACCACTAAACAAATTTAATAGAGCAATGGAAAGACAATATCTATCCTTCATACTATCTTTCACTATAGCCAGTGTTTGTGTACAAAGCATGGATCCTTTGCACTCCGCCAATACATTATTAATATAGCTACTCTACACTAACAACAGGGACAGTTAGTTACGTTGACCAACAACTGGCAAAGTATTCCTCTTCTGGCCAGTACTATGCTAAATATAAACATGAATTCTGTCTGAATTTTGACATTCTCATTGCTATGCAGAATTTAAAAGCAAGTACTGTACTCTGAAAGAAAATGCTGCTATTTAGACACCTGACAAAACTTGGGAGGGGAGCTACAATAAGGATGGAATTCACACACCCAATTTTTGCTGAAAATATTAAATTGTTTACCCTGCAAATATTTAGTGAATGTAAATAAATAAAAAAGTGGTATGCAAAATAAATGTCTACACATTTGTTTGTAAGCAAAATAATGGATTCTATTTACAACTAGCTGGGATACCTGGCATTGCCTGGGTTGAAGACTGGACCCTGAAGTACACCTGCAGCCTTTATTTGTTTACATTATCCTCGCCTATAACCCCATTCCATTGATTCTGAAAAGGACCCCACTGTTTGCTAACATGCAAACAGTGCGTCTGCAATGATGCCCAAGCTGCCTCTGGCCCGCCGCTTCCCTTGCACCCAGTCATGCACACAGATGGGCCAGTCCAGTCAGGACCATCGAGGGGGGCCCGAGTGTCAGTGATGTTGATTTGGTGGCGGCCCGCCAGCTGATCACAGCTGGCTCATTGGCAGACAGTCAAGGAGAGACAGCGCTGTCGGTTGCGAGGTAATCGGAGCTTGCGGACTGGCACCCAATCAGCAGTGGTGGAACTTGATTGGCTGCAGGTCCGCGAGCTCCGATTGGCTCATGACTGTCGCCAGATTAAAATTGCGCCGGTGCTGTCTGTCCATGTCTGCCAGGGCGCCAGCTGTAATAGGGTTGAGTAGCTGGGGGGGGGGCATAATGTATAAGGGCACTACTATTTTGTGTGGAATGTGTTATATGGGGCAATACTATGTGGCATAATCTATAAAGGATATATATATATATATATATATATATATATTTATTTATATTTATAATAAATTTAATTAATTATTCTGTGGTTTTTTTTTGTCTTTTTTTGTACACCTCTGGTGGTTATGTGGCTCACAAAGTACTAGTTACGCCCTTGCATGCCAACACAGAGACTCTGGATTTAATATGAACTTACATGAGTCACCAAGTTTGTTTAGACTGAGGTTGCGGTCACATTTCTCTTGCACCCCAGTTTAATTTCTTTACTTTCATTAAATACTTACGGTAGAGCAAAAAACTTTATAATATTTTATTGTTGTTGGACAACCTGTGAAACTTGGAGATTTGTCCCTAATTCGTTATAGGTCTTGTACTGCTTCATCGTTTTGTATTTTCAGTGATCTAGGCCATGATGATTTTTTTTTTTCTGAGCTCCCTTTATTTAAAGAGATAGAGAGATAGATAGATATCTATCTATGTGTATGTATGTATGTATGTATGTATGTATATGTATCTCTATTTATTATTTAGTATTATTGATTTGTTCTCACTCAGTCATTTTCTTCCCTTACCCCCAGATCTCGAGTCTGATGACAGTGCATCGTTTTATATCTTCAATGTAGACCAGCCTTTATCGGCAGTGAACCAGCCCGTTTGCCTCCCCCGGCATGGACAGCAATCTCACTGCTCAACTTGCTCTGCCTCATCTCGCTTACAGAGCTACAAAACCTATGATGGCACAAGTGAAGTACAGGAGCCCAAGTACAGTCTATCTGGAGGTCCAAAGCCATTTGAATGCCCTAGCATTCAGATCACCTCAATTTCTCCTAACTGCCAGCAAGATACTGAAACCTCAGAGGAACTGCACAATAATGGCCCAGTAAATGATTACATTGAAAGGCCTTCCCGTGACCTCCTCTACCTCCATCTCGAGCCGTCTTACAGGGAGCCATGTTTAAGTCCGAGCCCCGGTAGTAGCATTTCTTCCAGAAGCTGGTTCTCTGATGCATCCTCTTGTGAATCTTTTTCCCATATCTACGATGACGTTGAATCGGAGTTGAATGAGGCTGCAGCACGGTTCACTCTTGGCTCACCGATTGCATCTCCCAGTTGTTCTCCCAGAGGGTTTCCAGGTGATGAAACGTGGCAACAGTTAGGCTATGGTACATCTCTATCACCCAGACAGTCCCCATGTCACTCTCCCAGAACTAGCGTTACTGATGAGAACTGGCTTAGCCCACGTCCAACTTCAAGACCTTCATCCAGGCCCACCTCTCCTTGTGGAAAGAGACGACACTCCAGTGCAGATATCTGCTATCAAGGCCCTGCATCCCCTCATCACTCCCCAACACCATCTCCTAGTCATTCACCCAGGGGAAGTATCACTGAAGATACATGGATCAGTTTATCTCAAAATTCTGTACCTGGCGTTTCTCCCTCTCAGTGTTTCCAGGAGACTACTATCCCCCTCAAAACACGGAAAACCTCTGAAGACCAAAGTGCCACATTGGTAGGAAAGGTTGATCTTTCTGCTGAGGATCAAGGAAGTTTATCGCCAACTCCTGAAACGCCTACAGAGGATAATGCAAGTTCTCCACATCCACTCAAGAAAGACTCCTCAACTGATCAGTTTTTGTCAGTCCCATCACATTTCACTTGGAACAAACCAAAATCTGGACATACGCCTATATTTCGGTGAGTGCTTGTAAAAACAAATATGTTGAGATTATTAGGAGTGGGATTGTTCGCTTTTTGTTTTTATTCAAAAAGGAAATATTTGTGCTAGTTGAATTCTATAGAAGTAATATACATGAGCAGCTTTGCAGCTTTATGTAGTTTTTATAGATGTTCACATAAATAATGCAAAAGGCAATTGGATAATTTAAGTTATGTAACCTCTGTCAAAGTATTCAACTTCATTTAGGATAAAAATGCATGAAATATGTAAATTTTTAGGATTTCTTCTTCGGGGTCCATAGGTATCCACAGGGATACCATGGGGATTATTATGATTGGAAGACCAGGCACCAAACAGTTAAACTTTTGGCTCCCAGAATGCCGCCGGTCCTCCTCCATATATACCCTGCTCCTAGCCATAGGACTTCAGTTTGTTCGTTTGGTGTGGCAGGATTCAGATGCATCTTTGTAACAGGGGACTGCTCAGGCAGTTCTAAGCTTTAATTTTATGATTTATTTAACTTTTCTTGAGTTAGCAGTACTAAGTGTCTGTATGAAGACGCATGGGCTGCAACTCCATCTACCTCTGCTGGGCCGCAACATCAGTAATTGTGCTGGTGATTTTGGCAGGTCGTGGCTGAGCTTGGCTAGCAGCAATGCTGCGACCTGGACTGCACCGGATGCTTGGAGATGTCAGGTAAGGCGATTCCTCGCTTCTGGTGTAGAGACGCACCAGAAGCCGCTGCAGTAAGTACCAGGGATTGTACGCGTCCTTACTACACCACCCGGGGCCTTATCGTCTGACGCTGGGGATAGGCAGCAGGCGCATATCTGCTGCCACGAGGCCAGTGTACCCGGTTGGTTAATGCAGCTTAGGGGAGGTAGGCGCTCCCCCGGCAGCTCCTCCCCCGACGCAGTCCTGATGAATAGGTTTCGTGCATCTGGGTTGCTTCACCTACTCTAAACGTGTATAAGACGCTCATGATCCACGGAGTGCACCTGGTCGCTGTTGGTCTCAGGAGGGTCTGGGTCAGTCTCCCTGTATACCTCTCCCTTGGTTAAGGTATATGGTGCTCTATATCCTACTATTAGTTTGCGTTGCTGTAGTTGATTTTGAGCCCATTGTAATTATATTACATATGCATCGTATGTGACTGTTTGCTAGCTGCTGACTATAGTTTTCTATCTGTCAATTATAGCTGTCACTGTCATTTCTTTCTGAGTGCTTCACATTCATTTAGAATTTGTTAAGGCTGTCACATTACTTTGCGATTGTTGCCTTTACTTTATACATTGGGGAGCCACCTGTGTTGGTTTCATGTAAATCCTGTATGGCATATGTGTCCTTACAGGACCTAAAGGAGGGTTTGTGCTGTCTGTCTTAAAGAGCCACCTCACCAGACTGTTTGCCTGTTGTTGGACAAGAGCCATCTTTGGTTGCTTCTTTGTCCCTGGTTATGATGCAGGTGGTTTATTGTTTGGCTACTCCAACAATGCCTCCTTGGATGGGGTGTCCACATATGTTTTCACCTCATGGCCGTTCCTCTATAAAGGATGTGGGTAGCCATTCTAGTCAGAGTATGGTGCCAGCTAATGTTGATAACAAACCGGTAGTGACTAAAGCACCTAAACGTAAGTTGTCTTTATCGCAGTCTGTTCAACATATGGATTCAGACTCCTCATAAGGAGTCTGATGATGCACAGGATTACTCTCCGGGATTTTACTTCTGGAGAGGAGGATCATCCATCTACTGTGGATGTTACTACTTTAGTGAGGGCGGTTAAATCAGTCCTAGATTTTCGGGATGATGAACCGGCTCATAGTAAGAAGACTCCAATGTTTAATAACCACCAAAAGGTGGTCAAAACGGTATTTCCCGAGTCTGAACAGCTCACTGAGCTTATAGTGGAGGCATGGGGAAACCCTGATAAGCCATTTTATGTTGATAAGAGAACAAAATCATTGTACCCATTCCCACCTTCGGTAAGTGGGAAGTACCTCCTACTGTGGATGCTCCATGTAACGCATCTAATCAGAAAGGTTACATTGCCTATTCCATCAGCTTCTTTTCTGAAAGATTCCGCAGATAAAAAGATTGAATCGTGTCTTAAGGCAATTTTTTCATCATCTGGAGCAGTTACCCGTCTGGCCATAGCTGTAGCCTGGGTAGCTAAAGCAGTTGAAGAAAGGATTGGGGCATTGGAAAATTCCCTACCAAATGCTACCAGAGAAAAGATTATGAATATCTCCCATATACAGGAAGCTGCTTCCTATCTGGGAGGAGCTGCAGTGCTGATGCTGAAATTTTAGCTTTTAGGGCATCAGCAGCATCCATAGTAGCACGTAGAGCCTTGTGGTTAAGATCTTGGAAAGCTGATCCAGCGCCCTCTTTGATACTGTAAGTCTCTATCTTTTCATGGAAAGGTACTCCTTTTTTTTTTTTTTTTGGAGCAGAGCTGGATAGCATAATCTCTACTCTGGCAGCTTCAATGTCAGCAGGTCTGCCATCTACGTTATATAGTAGAACTAAGCAGGTTTCTTTTCAGTCTTTTCGTCCTCAGTGGAAAACCAAAAGACAGACTTCCTCCAAGCCGAATAGTTTTCGTAAGTCAAAGCGACAAACTAAGCGATCTGGCCAGACGAGACGTTCAGCTTCTAGGCCAGACAATAAGCCCTCGGCCTGATGAAGCTGGCCGCCTCCAGGGGGTACCCAGTGTGGGGGGGGGGGGGGCAACTTCAGTTTGTGGATTATTGGCATCAAACTACTACAGACACCTGGGTTTGAGAAGTGGTCTCTCAGGGGTATGCCCTCACTTTCAGGAGACTCCTCCATCGGATGTGGGCAGGGCCTTGGTTTTTCAGGAAGCAATTCACTCCCTGCTACATGCAGGCATGATAACTCCAGTCCCTATTTCTCAACAGGGAAGGGGTGGTTATTCAAATTCTATTTCTGGTACAGAAACCAAATGGGATATATTGCCCTATATTGAATCTAAAAAACCTCAACAGGTTTATCCATGTACCCAAATTCTGCATGGAAACTCTCCGGTCAATTATTTTGGCTATGCAGCCGGGAGGTTAAATGTTTTCCCTGGATATTCAGGATGCATGTTCCAATTATCCCATCCGACCAGTAACTTTTAAGGTTTGCTCTTCTCCAGCAACATTACTAATTTCAGGCTCTAACCTTTGGCCTTTCTACGGCTCCCCGGATATTTCCCAAAATAATGGCGGTAATGACGGCCTATCTCTGGCGTCAGAGTCAGAATACTGCCGTCTCTGGACGTTCTTCTGATATTGGCACAGACTCTGAAGCTGTTGCAACACCATGTTCAGTTGACCATAGCCTGCCTACAAAGGATAATCAATTGGAAGAAATCATCACTTTCCCCAACACAGCAGATGATTCACCTGGGAGCGTTGCTAGATTCTCGGGCACAAAGGGTGTTTCTGCCAGAGGACAAGATTGTGGCATTATCAATGCGGATACACAAGATTATAAGCAGGCAAAGAATATCCATTCTGTCAGCAATGCAGATGCTGGGATCAATGGTGTAGACCTTCGACATGGTGGGTTATGCTCAGTTACATCCCAGGCCTCTGCAAAGGTTGATAATCTCCAGGTGGAACGGACAGTATCATTCAATACGGTTCCAGATGATCTTTCTCACCTCAAAGGTTTGTCTCTCCTCTTGTGGTGGCTAAAAAAGGAGCATCTAAACAAAGGGCGCCCGTTCTGGATTCCAAATTGTGTGGTCCTCACCATGGACTTGCAGGGAACGACTCGGCAGTCCGTACCTCCAGTGGTTTTCGACTTGCCGGAGGTCGATGTAGTGGGGCGACCGCAGCGTCCACTCCCTCACTAGACCACCGGGGCAAGTCAGTCTTGTGTGTGGGACAGCGGCAGCGGCCATGTTTTAAGGCCAGCGCACCCGGGGGTTGTTACAGCATAGGGGGAGGTAGGCTCTCCCGGGCAGCCCCTCCCCCAGCCCAGATGCCAATCCAGCTGAGATTTTCCCGCATCTTTTTTGCTCCTCCTACCCTTCTCCGTGTGCGAGTCTCCCTCTATACCTATCCTCAGAGGCCAGGTTATACAGTACTTAAAATCCTACCAAGCCTTGTGCTTTGAGTGGTTGATTCAGCGCTCATTGCAAGTGTATTTGGATATGCATTGTATGTGACTTTCGCTAGCTCTGCTGTGTTGTTACTGCCTTTATTTTCTGTGCTGTCAGATATAACTATCACTACTCTTTTTCTCCTCAACCCTTTGCTACAGGTGTGTGGGGAATATTTTTTTTTTTTTTTTTTACTCTTCAAATTGTACTTCACATTTATTTATTTGTGAAGGCAGTCACATTTGCACTCATTTTATTATGTCTAAGGGTAAAAGTAGTTTGGCGGGCTTGTCCCCTCAGGACTTTATACAGGATGGTTTGTGTGCTGTCTGTTATAAAGAACCACCTCACCAGTCCAGTATACTAGCCCCTGTACAGGAGCCATCTTGGGTGTCCTCCTTGTCTCAGGTTATGACGCAGCTAGTGGACCGTTTGGCTACTCACACGATGCCTCCCTTAATGGGATACCCACAGCAGTTCCAGCCTGCTATGTTTGTTTCCCCTGTACATCCTTCCTGGATGGACGTTTATGCCCACTATAGTCAGAGTACAGCTCAGTCAGCTGCTGCGTTTCAACAAATGTTGCAAGCGAATAGACCGGTAGCTACTAAAGCACCTACGTGGTCGTTATCATTTTATCAATCTGCTCAGTATGTAGATTCAGATGCTTCATCAGAGGAATCGGTTGATACGCAGGGTTCTTCTCCAGGGTCTATCTCAGGAGAGGAGGACCATCCTTCTACAGTGGATGTCCCTTCTTTGGTGAGGGTGGTCAAATCAATCCTAAATATATAGGTTGATGAGCCAGCTCCTAGACCTAGGGCTCCAGTGTTTAAACACCAGAAGGTGGTAAAAGCTGAGTTTCCGAAGTCTGAGCAGCTCACTGAATGGAAGAAGCTTGGCGTAACCTGGATTAACTGTTCCATGTTACAAAAAGATTAGCATCTTTTGTATCCTTTCCCACCTACTAAGTGTACTGTGGATGCTCATGTGACACGTTTAGTCAGGAGTGCTATGTTGCCATTCAGCATCCTCTCAAAGATCCTACAGATGGAAAACTTTAAACATGTCTTAAATCAGTGTTTTCATTGTCTGGAGCTGTTACTCGGCCAGCTATGGCTGGGGCTTGGGTATCCAAGGCTGTTGAATGGACGGGGGCATTGGAGGATACTCTACCAAATGCTACCAGAGTACCGCTGTCATATATCTCCCACATACAGGAAGTGGCCTCCTATTTGGGAGGAGCTGCAATAGATGCTGGGCTCCTCTCTTCTAAAGCATTGGCAGCTTCGATTGTTGCTCATAGGACCCTTTTGATTAAGGTCCTGGAAAGCCGATATGGGATCCAAGAAGGCTCTGGAATCCTTACCTTTTTATGGAAAAATACTGTTTGGAGTACAATTGGATAAGATAGTGGCTACTCTGGAAGCTTTAAAATCTGCAGGTCTGCCATCAACAGCTACATCCAAGTCTTGTTTTTGGTCCTTTTGCCCTCAGGGAAGAACAAAAGGACAGTCTTCCTCCAGACCATCTAGTTCTCGCAGGACCACCAAGCAGCAAGTTAAGAGGTCCTGACGGGTCAGTTGTCCAGCCTCTATGGAGGACGACAAACCCTCTGCCTGATAGGACGGGCCTCCTCCTGGGTGATCCCAGTGTGGGAGGCCGACTTCTTCAATTTGCGGACTACTGGCATCAAACAGACACCTGGGTTTGAGAAGTGGTCTCTCAGGGGTATGCCATCACTTTCCGGAGAATTTTTTCACAACTCCCACATCAGATTCTAGTCAGGCTTTGGCCCTCCAGGAGGCCATTTGCTCCCTTCTGAGGACAGGGGAGATAATCCCAGTTCCTGTGGGTCAACAGGGAAAGGGTTATTATTCCAATCTATTTTTGCTTCAGAAACCAAATGGGTCTCATCGACCTTTTCTAAACCTGAAAACCCTAAACAAGATTATCCGTGTACCCAAGTTCCGTATAGAAACTCTTCGGTCAATTATTTTGGCGATGGAACTTGGATTTTATGGCTTCCCTGTACATTCAGGATGCATATCTGCATGTTCCTATTACGCCATCCCACCAACAATTTCTATGGTTTGCTGTCCTGGAACAACATTACCAATTTCAGGCACTGCCCTTTGGTCTATCAACGGCCCCTTTGGTCTTCACCAAAATAATGGTGGTTATGCCTGCCTACCTCAGGCTTCAGGGAATCGGAATACTTCCATACCTGAACGACCTTCTGATATTGGCAGTGTCTCCAGCTTTTCTACAACACCATCTCCAACTGACCACTGCCTGCCTACAGACACACTGCTAGATCATCAATTGGAAGAAATCCTCTTTCTCCAATACAGCAGATGGTACATCTGGGTGCAATTTTGGATTCTCAAACACAAAGGGTGTTTCTGCCAGAGGACAATATTTCGGCCCTTATTTTGCGAGTATGCACATTGCTCCACAAGCGAAAGATATCCATTCAGTCAAATATGCAGGTCCTAGGGTCAATGGTATCCACGTTCGACATGGTGGAATATGCTCATTTCCACTCCAGGCCTCTGCAACAATTGATTCTCTCCCGGTGGAAAGGGCAGTATAATCCTAATACGGTCCCAAAAGTTCCTTCTCACTCCGGAGATTTGACTGGCTCTCTTGTTGTGGCTACAAAAGGCTCATCTGGACAAGGGTTGCCCATTTTGGATTCCATAATGGGTGCTTCTCACCATGGATGCCAGTATTCGTGGATGGGGGCGGTGAAAGGTCATCATACCTTTCAGGGAAGATGGACAAAGCAGGAAAGCCACTTTCCCTTAAACATTTCGGAGCTGTGCGCAGTATACAAAGCACTCATCCTGGCACAGGGCCTACCCCAAGGCAGGTCAGTCCAGTTCGACCAACGTGACCACAGCCTATCTCCATCATCAAGGAGGCATGCAAAGTCATGCATCAATGATGGAAGCGACAAACATTCTGTTCTGGGTGGAACGTCATCTTCCGGCTATCTCTGCAATATTCATCCCAGGAATCCTCGGCTGGGAAGCGGACTTCCTAAGTCATCAGGACCTACACGCCAAAGAGTGGGCTCTCCATCCTGGGGTTTTCAACTTCTGGTGAACAAATGGGGCCTACCAGACGTGGACCTCATGTCACAACCATAAGGTTACAAGGTACGCGACCAGGACCAGAGACACCTCAGCAGCCTTCGTGGACGCGCAAGCAGTGAAGTGGGACTTCAAGCTGGCATATCTTTTTCCTCCGATTTCCCTCTTTTCAAGGGTCCTCAGGAAATTCAAGCAGAAAGGCGGCACAGTACTACTGGTAGCTCCTGCTTGGCCCAGGTGCTATTAGTACACCGACATATGGAATCTATCCATAGACACTGTTTCCTTTTCCTCTAAGGCTGGATCTGTTAGCTCAGGGTCCCTGCCTGCCCCCGAGCCTACCTTGTCAGTCTTTGACTGCTTGGCTCTTGAATCTTCCATCTTCAGAGCCAAAGGTTTCTCTAGCTCCGTGATTAAAATGATGCTTAGGGCGCGAAAGCCCTCCTCTGCCCACATCTATTACAGAGTTTGGTATTCTTTTGGTCAATGGTGTTCCCACAGAAAGTATGACCTTAAGATTTTTAGGGTTTCCCAGGTACTTTCTTTTCTCCAGGCTGGATTAGACCTCGGTCTCCAGGTTTCTGTGTTGTCAGTTTGGTTCCAGCAAATGATTGCTTGTCTGCTGGATATTTAGAATTTTTTTTTTTCCAGAGTGATCTCCGAGTGCAGTCTCTTTGTCCCACCGGTGGCACTGTGGGATTTGTCTTTTAATTTTCAAGGGGTTACAAGCTCCCCCATTTGAACCTTTGGACTCAGTGGGTTTGGAGTGGTTGACAGCTTTTTCAGCTTTTTTTTTGACACTTTTTCTCCTCTCTATCTCTTCTGCACGAATTAACTGATTTGGCAGCGCTCTTGTCGTTCTCCCTTTTTTTGATTTGATTTTTTTTTTTTTCACCAGGATAGAACTCTTCTCCGTACACGGACGGTTTACCTTCCTAAGGTAGTGTCCCGTTTTCATGTCAATGAAGAGATTGTGCTTCCAGCTTTTAAGTTTTCAGACCTTTATGTAGGTGAAGCTTCCCTGGATGTGGATCGTACAAACTTTTAGAAAATCAGACTCTCTTTTTGTGTTGTATGGTTTTCACAAACAAGGCTGGCCAGCTAATAAACAAACTCTCTGGCTCGATGGGTATGACTATCTCTCAGGTTTACACACAGGCTGATTTCACTGTTCCAAACATGGCAACAGGACATTCTACCTGGTTTGTGGGACCATCATGGGCATTTTGTTGTGCCTCTGCTGAACAATTGTGTAAGGCAGCCACGTGGTCTTCTGTCTACACTTTTCTTGGGTTCTACGAATTTCTGATACTTTTAGATCTCAGGATGCTTCCTTTGGGAGGCGGGTATTCCTTTCCGCTCAGGAGTGTCCTCACGCTTAAAGGAACTGCTTTAGGCCATCCCCTTGGTATCCCTGTGGATCCCTATGGACCGTGAAGAAGAAAATAAGAGTTATAGTAGACTTAAGCTGCATACACACGGTACGATCTGTACCACCGACTTGAAAGATATCTTTCAAAGATATCTTTGTGAGTCATCCTGCCACATCTCTGAACAGGCAAAGTTGACTATATTGTCCAAGTTGGCCGGCATGCATGGACAATAAAAGAGATCGTTATTGTTCATGCAAGAACGCGCGTTGTTGGCCAATCGTTCACTGCATGAAAATTAACGATTTGTCGTTGAATGATATCCTCGGTGTTCATATTGTTCAGGAAAATGGTCCCGTGTGTATGCAGCATTACCTTTTTTGTTAGCTCTTTTTCTTCAAAGTCCATAGGGTCCACAAGGCACCTACCCTCACTCACCTGGCTGCATTGGCTATTTTGTTGCATTGGGTATTTTTTTCTTTCGGCACCGGATTCCCTAATATTTTCTGTGAGTGTTCTTGGTGTACATTGTTCTTCCTTCTCCTGCCTTGGGCTTGTTTACAAAACTGAATACCTGTGGCCAGGGGCGGGGTATATGTGGAGGAGGACCTGAGGCATCCTGGGAGCTGAAAGCTTAACTGTTTGGTGCCTGGATCACTCCAACCACATTATCCTCATGGTATCCCTGTGGACCCTTAGGACTTCGAAGAAAAAAAGTTAACAAAGGTAAATCTACCATAACTCTTGTCGTTTTTTATTTATATATATATATATATAGAGAGAGAGAGAGAGACCGAGAGAGAGAGAGAGACCGAGAGAGAGAGAGAGACCGAGAGAGAGAGACCGAGAGAGAGAGAGAGACCGAGAGAGAGAGAGAGACCGAGAGAGAGAGAGAGACCGAGAGAGAGAGAGAGACCGAGAGAGAGAGAGAGACCGAGAGAGAGAGAGAGACCGAGAGAGAGAGAGAGACCGAGAGAGAGAGAGAGACCGAGAGAGAGAGAGAGACCGAGAGAGAGAGAGAGACCGAGAGAGAGAGAGAGACCGAGAGAGAGAGAGAGACCGAGAGAGAGAGAGAGACCGAGAGAGAGAGAGAGACCGAGAGAGAGAGAGAGACCGAGAGAGAGAGAGAGACCGAGAGACCGAGAGAGAGAGAGAGACCGAGAGACCGAGAGAGAGACCGAGAGACCGAGAGAGAGAGAGAGACCGAGAGAGAGAGAGAGACCGAGAGAGAGAGAGAGACCGAGAGAGAGAGAGAGACCGAGAGAGAGAGAGAGACCGAGAGAGAGAGAGAGACCGAGAGAGAGAGAGAGACCGAGAGAGAGAGAGACCGAGAGAGAGAGAGACCGAGAGACCGAGAGACCCCCTGAAATAAAGGTTTTTAGAAGACTGAATTTTCATATATGTAAATCTCTGGGAGATTATGGCAGTGCAATAACAATGTAAGAAACACAAATATTCACCAAGTGTGGCAGAGCTTCCTTCAAGTAAGTGGCAGTTACAAGTTCTTAGAAAGCTGCTTTTAAGAAGTCGACCAAACCAAAAGAGGTTTTATAAAATAGTTGAAATGCATAATGTACTATGGTGTGGAAGAAATGCAGTGTTGGCAAAACATTGTTTAGAGATATTTGTGAAAAGAAAAAAAATATTAACCCACAATAGAGGGGTAACATAACTTTGTGCGCAAGTAACACAAATATATTTACTACAGAAAAATATTAAATAAACTTTGGAAGTAAAAAAAGATAAGTGAGTGTGTCCACATAGTATACATTCAAGCATGTTAAAGGAACGAAGAGTAGTGCTTGCAATGCCGTATATATTTGTTTGAGATAAATAGAGAGACAGATCCCTCTCTCTCTATTTTCTTATATATATTTTCTCAAATAAGTTGCAAAATTCAAGGCTCTATGGGTTTGCTGCTGGAATGTCATTTAAAACATCCGAGAATTTGGAGGTCAGTGGACAGTGTAATTACATTTTAGCAAGGCATCTGCTAGTGTTCCACAATAAAATTCACACAAGTGAAATTTTTTTGATCTTGGTTTGATAAAGCTTTTTGTAGAATCAGTTGTAGGTCTGGTTTTTAATAATTTTATTTTTCAGTAATACTGAAGTCTTCAATTTTGAGGTTAATTCGATCAAAAGTGCTAAGTAAAATGTGTAGTGATTTAAGGTGTTGAGTCTTAAAAGAAATATAACAAAATGTAAAAAACGCACGTGGAAAGACCTTTCCAACAGCTACAGAAATGATGGTGATGTCAACACAATAGAGTAAAGATGGCTTGGGAGTTAATCCACTACATGAGTGAAACAATCTGTACGATTACAACATTGTAATCGTGCAATAGTTCTCCATCCTGTGTAGTGGGTAATGTGCCTACACTCAACGATATGTCATTCAGTGCAGGCACCCTCCCTCATCCCCGAACATGCACAACCTGTCGTTATCGGCAGGTTATTAGCCTGCATGTTCAGGCGATGATTGATGTAGAAAATTACTAGGGCGAGCGCGCATCGCTGGTCGTTCTCATTTTAATGCACGATCTGTGAACGATTTAACGATGTCGTAATCGTTCAATCGCTCATTTTAATCGTCTAGTGGATACGCACCTTTTAGTTTCAGAGGATAACGGGGCCCACTTTGGTTATGACTGTAAACTTTTGTTTGATTGTAGGGTTTTCATATTAGTCTAGTGCTATAGAAATGCTAATAAGCAAATGTTTGAAAAAACAACAAAATAAATATATCCCAAGGTGCTGAGCAAATAAGCTATTAGTCAATATACACATAAGTAAAAAATGTATGAATGACAGAACACTGGATTGTGTAGAATACATTGTGCTGATACTGAGGAGGCTGCATCCTCCTCAAACTACAAAAGAGACCAAGAAAGCATCACTAGGTAACAATCCACTAATACCAGTGAATGTAATATATATTATATTCAAATGTCCTGACTCATCAACAACCCCTGGGCCCAGAAACTTGAAAATCAGGGAGTATATGCTTTCCATGACATAGGTACCCACTAAGCAGGGATTTTTCTAAATTTGACTCTTAAGGGGGTGAAAAGGACTAAAATGTTTCCTCCCACTGTGCAATGCCCTGACTGAAGACTGACCTGGACTGCAGCCCCGAGTTCTACAGATACCTGAAGGCTTCGGTGCTTAAAAAAAAAAAAGTAAACCAATGTATGACGTGCATTATCCCCCCGCAAGCATAACCAGTCCCAGGCTCTGTAGAGCCTGTCCAGCTTCTTTAAAATACAGGGGGAAAAAATGTGCAGGGTTCCCCTATATTTTATGAACCAGCACAAGGCTCTGCTGAGCCGGTCCTGGTTGTGGAAGTACATGGGACGAAATGAGTTGGGGTCCCCTGTATTTTCCATAACTAGCACCGGACTTTTTCTAGCCCCCTATTACAGTGCCCGAGTTGTATGCTTACAATGGCAAAACATCTGGATCTGTGTTTTGCAATTGTAATTTGCGGGGGTGTGAGAAAAATGCGAGCTCTATACTCTCTCATTTTTCAAAACTCGCACCCTATTACATCTTGCCCATAAAGTTCATGAATCCTTAGACACAAATAAACATGACCAAGACTGAAATGCGTTTAAAAACAGAAAAAAATATCAGATGGCAAAAACTAAAAGTCTGATAGCAATGGTTTCCAGAACAAATGTCCACTTCCTCAGACTGGAGATTGAAGACTGGGAATATGCTGGTTTTTATAGCAATTTTTTATAATGAAGATGGAAAACCAGTTATTCAAGGAGGAAAGTAAAACTTTTGAAAAGAAAACTCTTAACGAGTGTAGGCACTGAGACATAAAGGATCATACCAAAGGGCAAACCAAAGGTTTTCTGATGTGGCAAACAAATACAGAATGCCATAAATGAAGTAGCTGTTCTATAACAAACTGTAAGCTATGATAATAGCTAATTTTAATCAACATACAGTGTGAAAAGGGCTGTGTGACTCTTAAATTCATAAAGTGATCATGTAGAAAAAGAACAGTGCTGACTTGAATCATCCTAAAATTGCTCTTTTGGAGACTGATGAGGAATCTTGGAAGAGTATAAATAAAACTAAGTGCTGCTATTGTAGAAAAGTATTTTATTAACTTTTTGCTATCGCTGATTTTTTTTCCTTGTTATATACGTTTTTTTTTGTTTTGTTTTTGTTTTTTTACTTTTTTCCAAAATTACTCTATTTGTATGTGTAAAATTTCATGAACAGTTATATTAGAAGTTAATACTTTTTATATATTGTTAATAATATTGCAGTACATTTTTTATTTTTTACTTTTGTTTTATAATACATTGGTTTCATAGAACAACCCCTACTGGCTAAAGAGAGCCATTGATCCTACATAATCAGGATATAAGATTACTTGTGCTTTCACCACACAAAAGTAATCATTTCGGAGAGAACTCCATAACAACCGTTTTGTAAATTCATTCCATGGGCGGTATTCAATTGTTTTTTAGCGCACCCGAACTTCGGGAGATTGCGGGGCACTATTCAATTGGTGTCGATTATCGTGCCCATAGGTTGGGTTTAGCCATGTAAAACGGCTACACCCAACCAAAGTGCTGGGCGTGATCGCGAAAAAGTGATGTTTGGGCGCTCAAACAGGTCACTTTTCGAGTATTTCAGCTCGCACCCCCTGGCGAGCTAAAATTCCGGCATCGGCGTGATGGGGGAGATATCCTTTAAAATCTGGACTGTTAGGGTGCTTTGAGGACTGAGTTTGGGAACCTCTGCCATAAAGTGTTATTCTGAGCCGTCTCTTGCTCTGCAGTTCACCTCGTAAAGGGTTTATAGCTTTGCTTTTTTTTTTTTTTCATCACAGTTCAGTATTACTTTCTCTTTCCGATTGTCAGTACATCTATTCAGGATTGCCAAATGAGAGTTCTTTAAAGACGGACCATCCTATAAGGGCCAGCAAGTGCTTTCCATCCCATGTTTTGTTTCCAGTAGCTAGGTTTGAATTTTCTCTGTGGAACGAGATAAGATTCTTTGGACACAAAGATGTTAATCAAGCCACACAAACAAATATCAGTAAAAAAGACATTTATTACAAAGTAAAAGAAAAAGTAAATTATTAACACTTAACTTGCTTGTCAGATCATCTACTCGGAACATAAATGGTTTCCTTCCAAGGAGCCCCGCCAACACCTTGGAGCTGGATCTCGTACATCGAGCAATAGGCTGATTGTATACTGACAAATGAGTATATAGGAGGAAAACTCCTACATCAGCATTTAAAGAAGTATAAAGGTCATGTTTGGAAATATACATAAATATTAATAGACAGTAGGGGGCACTGTTGCCTCAATTATGAATGTTGGAAATCTCACTAACTACTGTGTTTTATGGTGTATGCTTTCAGATAAGATGAAGGTAAGACAATGTTGACTCGGGATTAAATATATATGGTCACAGAACTAAAAAGTGACCTTGCTTCTCTCTGTCAAAAAACTGTATGCAATGCCTGACCACCTTCTAATGTCTGATCATTATCTAATGCCTGATACATTTATAAAATCATTGCACACATTATGGCTTTCAGCAACCATTTTCTGCACTCCCATTGCAATGAACTCCATTGCTTCCAGGCTGCAACTTCTGTCCCTTCCCCTCTGTTCTATTCTGGCACAAGCAATAGAACATTTTAGTTGATATGATAGTGGCCAAGTAACTTAAAAAAAGATCCATCCCTTTTGGAAGTCCTAAATTCTCTTATGGAAGAGATTAATAAAATAGCGATTTGCAAGGGGTGCCTACTATTGCTGGTGCTGTATGAAGGACAGTATTCAGGTCCTAAACTTTACCCGTCTGGGGGAATGACCTTTGTGAAATATGTTTTGGAATATGTTGTGCAGGACATATACTTCATGACTGAGTTCAAATGTGAAGCATCTATAGATGCAGTCAGTCTCTTCTACGCCTATGTCTTCTAACGTTTGCTGTAGAAGGGTCTTGTGGGTGCTGCTTTGATTGTTGGATGTTCTATTAATAAACGCGTCAGTAATCTCTGCCGTTTTTAAAGGAGAGTATGTGCTTTGGACAAAAAATTATCCAAATAATAGTGTGAGACAAAAATTATTTTGAGACAAACTCTGTCACGCCTTAAAAGTAAAATTAATATATAAGCAAATAAAATGAAAAAGTAATTCAATAAATAATTCTGGATGTAATAGTTACCATATTGAATTACAAAATAAAATGTCACACCTTCACCACATACAAGAAAATAACAGTGCCTCCAATTTATTAAATATTTATAAAGCAAGGCTTGACAAATCCCGGTCGCCATGGCGACTAATATTTTACTCCTAGCGACCGAGTTTTCCAAGCCCCGCCGCCGCAGGGAAGCTCCATTTGCCGGGCGCCTGCTGAAATTTTACCTGCGGGTGCCCGACTCCCCGCAGCGGCAGCCGGAGCTCACCCCTCACTCTTGAGCTCCAGGGTCCAGCTCCCCCAACTGGCACTAGGAGAGAGGCGTCATGACGTCTCTCCCATAGTAACGAGGAGTGGTGGACGGCAGCAGGCGCAGGATTGGGGCTTAGGCAAGTTTTTTTTTTTTTTTTTTTTTAATTTCCTGTGTGCGCGCTGCACTTTTACAGGGGGCTTACTACTTGGGGCACTATTACAGGGGGCTTACTACTGGGGGCACTATTACAGGGGACTTACTACTAAGTTGAGGGGCACTGAAAGGGCATGTGTGGTGGTCTATACAAGCTTTCATATATTTTGGTAATGGACGATGGTCTGGTTCCTAAACTTTTAAGATGGCTCCTAGATTTTACAAAAATTTGTCGAACCCTGTTATAAGGAACCACCTAATGAGTCCCAAAATTTATATAAAGTTTTTAATTTATGATGGTGAATTGTAATTCTTGAAATAAGTGACTATAAAATATATATACATTTAAAACCACAAAATGTATTCAACATTAGAAAAACATTAATAATTCATTGCACTCAGCTAAATGGCCGCAAATAAGGATTACAATGTAGTAAATGGTTCTGTGGAAAAAAAATAAAAAATCTTGACACCATAGATGCAACTGACCATATAGCAGTGCTATAGTGCAGCCAAATTGAAATATGTATAATTAATTTCAAACACATTCTAAATACAGAATTGAAAAGTGTATAAATGATTAGTATGCAAACAGACATTTAATATGCACCATATAAATATACTTGGGGGATTACAATGGGTGCAGTGTGATTTTTAAACTCCACAATGCAGTTAGATTATCAGTGAGTGGCAGCTCACCACATTAAGTAATCGGAAACCATTCACTAACAATAGATGCAGGAGCCAAGAGTGGGTCCGTCAATATCGCGAAAGTTGCAAGAGCAGTGTGTGGAGCCGGCAAATTGTGATTCCATAAAGTAGTTATTCCTCCTTGCTAAACCAAAATGCATACATTTCCTCTAGTGTTTTGTCGGAGGAAGACTTTATGGGGGAATTCAATTGATCGTGATGTTGAATAGGCCCAGGAAGTGGTCCCGGGGCTATTCAATTGACAGATGTTAAGCCAACTAAGGAGGATTTCAGCTCGCACCCTCCTGATCTGAGAGCAGAATTCTGACTAAAGAGTCAGCTGCAATGCTGTTTTACAGCTTAGCGCGGAGCTAACCGCATCCCGGCCGGCACTTTAGTCGGAAAATTAAGGTTCTCGTGAATAAACACCCTGCTTTTCTCGCGCCAACTGGCATTCTCCGACTTAATTGCTTTTAGTCTGACTTTAGTCGTGAATTGAATAGCTCCACTACCGCCTTCCCGGGGCTATTCAAAATCTCAATCAATTGAATCGCCCCTTATTGGAGAAGGGAACTCCTTAATTAAACCACCCATGTAGTTTTTCCTTTTAATCAAGAGAGAGAATCTATGTGCTTTCTGTAAAACTCCATTCATATTACAATTAATAAAAGTAAATTAATGCAAGATATGCAGGAATTATTCAGTATTAGAATGGTAAAATCTAATGATTCATATTAAAATAAATTGCAAGAGCAGAAGGAATATCAATAGAGCTCAATATAATAATTGCTCTGAACCATTGAACATATAGTGCATCCGGAAGGTATTCACAACTCTTCACTTTTTCCACATTTTGTTATGTTACAGCCTTATTCCAAAATGGAATAAATTATTTTTTGTCCTCCAAAATTCTACACACAATACCCCATAATGACGACGTGTAAATTTTTTTTTGGCTAATTTAATTTAAAAAAACACTAAAATCACATGTACATAAGTATTCGTGGCCTTTGCCATGAAGCTCAAAATTTAGCTCAGGTGCATCCTGTTTCCACTGATCATCCTTGAGATGTTCCTACAGCTTAATTATAGTTGAGCTGTGGTAAATTCAGTTGATTGGACATGATTTTGAAAGGCATACATCTGTCTATATAAGGTCCCACACTTGACAGTGCATGTCAGAACACAAACCAAGCATGAAATACAAGGAATTGTCTGTAGACCTCCGAGACAGGATTGTCTCGAGGCACAAATCTCGGTAAGGTACAGAAAAATATCTGCTGCTTTAAAGGTCCCAATGAGCACAGTGGCCTCCATCATCTATAAATGGAAGAAGTTCGGAACCACCAGGACTCTTCCTAGAGTTGGCTGGCCATCTAAACTGAGTGATTGGGGGAGAAGGCCCTTAGTCATGGAGGTGACCAAGAACCAGTTGGTCACTCTGTCAGAGCTACAGTATTCCTCTGTGGAGAGAGGAGAACCTTCCAGAAGGACAACCATCTCTGCAGCAATCTACCAATCAGGCCTGTATAGTAGATTGGCCAGATGGAAGCCCACCTGGAGTTTGCCAAAATGCACCTGAAGGACTCTGGTCTGATGAGACAAACATTGAACGTTAAGTTTGGAGCAAACAGGCACCGCTCATCGCCAGGCCAATACCGTCCCTACAGTGAAGCATGGTGGTGGCAGCATCATGCTGTGGGGATGTTTTACAGCGGCAGAAACTAGGTGACTAGTCAGGATAGAGGGAAAGATGAATGCAGCAATGTACATACACATCCTGGATGAAAACCTGCTCCAGAGCGCTCTTGACCTCATACTGGGGCGACGGTTCATCTTACAGCAGGACAACGACTCTAAGCACACAGCCAAGATATCAAAGGAGTGGCTTCAGGCCAACTCTGTGAATGTCCTTGAGTGGCCCACCCAGAGCCCAGATTTGAATCCAATTGAACATCTCTGGAGAGATCTGATAATGGCTGTGCACCAACGCTTCTCATCTAACCTGATGGAGCTTGAGAGGTGCTGCAAAGAGGAATGGGTGAAACTGCCCAAAGATAGGTGTGCCAAGCTTGTGGCATCATATTCAAAAAGACTTGAGGCTGTAATTGCTGCCAAAGGTGCATCAACAAAGTATTGAGCACAGGTTGTGAAATCTTATGTACATGTGATTTCTTAGGTTTTTATTTTTAATTAACTTTGCAAAAATTGCATAAAACTTTCATTATGGGGTTTTGTGTGTAGAATTTTGAGGACAAAAATTAATTTATTCCATTTTGGAATAAGGCTGTGACATAACAAAATGTGGAAAAAGTGAAGCGTTGTGAATATTTTTCGGATGCACTGTAATTAGGTTGTTTTAAAAAGACTTATCAAAGTTAATAGTCATAGATAAATATAACAGCAATGGAATAATTTCTTATATTCAGTGAATGAATATTTGTTTTTGCACCATAATTTTATTTATTACTTTATATAGCGTGCACATATTCCCACACCACTTTACAGAGAATATTTAATCATTCATATCGGTCCCTGCCCAGTGGAACTAACCATCTATATTCACTACCAAACATACATACTAGGGTTGATTTTTGGTCAGAAGCCAGTTAACCTACCAGTATCTTTTTGCATTGTGGATGGAAATCCGAGCACTTGGAGTAAACACATGCAAGAGAACGTACAAACTGGGAGAACATATTAATTTCACACATTTAGGCCATGGAAGGAATCGAACCTAGAACCTCTGCTGTTAGGCTGGATGCAGGCACCATACAGTTCTAATGTAGACACTGAACATGTCGATATGTGGAATGGAGGGTTAGGGGCATGAACTGCTGATACCACTGCAGGATGAACCAGAAGTTATCATGAGGCCGCTGGACCCGTCGAACAAAGTAAAACACCACTGGTCCAAAAGGTACTTTTTGTGGACATGTTATCATTGTAGACATTAAAGTCAACATGCAGAGCCGACATTACAACCATGCCAACAAAATATACCACACCCCTATAAATCAGCAAGATTATCCTTGAATCACTGTGTAATTCTTTTGGGTTTAACTGGTTTCTCTATAACCATTTAGTACTAAATGAGCTTTTTCTCTTATATCTTGGAAAATGTTCTTGATTGTTTCAGGACAGGCCTGGCAAGATACTGGAAGATTAAATTAGAGTAAGATCATAAGAAGATTTCAGGTAGGCCAGGCTTTATAGACCTGTAAAAATTATGGGAGGCATTAGCATATAGGGACCTACAGGGCAGTTTAAACCAACAAAGGAACAGTGTTTTTTGGGGTCCTTAAAGTCCTCCTTACAATTATGCCACAGGAGTATGCTGCCCAGGAAAAAGGTGAATGCTAAATTGTATTTCAGAACTCTCTGCCAAAAGCATTTCTTTCAGGATTCCCAATCAGCCATGGTATTGGAAGGAGCATATGCTACAAAAAGTCTAGACATGCCTCAAGATCAAACGGTAAATTGCAAGGTGCAATAGCACAAAAGGAAAGCCAGTTCTATGCAAGGAATATTTTGAGGAAAAAAACAGTAAAGATTTTCATACCATCCTGTCTCTGAGGAAGCTCAATCAAATATCAATGCACAAAAATTGGGAAGAAATCAAAAGCTTGGTTTACTTTTTGTAGATGCATATCTGCATGTACCAATAAACAAAGGTGCATCAAAAGTTATTTGCAATTTCCTATCAGCACTTCCAGTTAAGATGTCTTTCATTTTGGTTTATCAACATCCCCAAGAGCATTTATAAAAGTCCTTTTTGATAGGTATGTCAAATATAAGAGATTTCTTTTGTCATTAGATTACTTCTCTATTGTAGCAGCATTCATGGAGTCTGAAATGCAAATTATGGCAGGAGTA
This sequence comes from Taudactylus pleione, assembly GCA_031769625.1. Classification (NCBI taxonomy): domain Eukaryota; kingdom Metazoa; phylum Chordata; class Amphibia; order Anura; family Myobatrachidae; genus Taudactylus; species Taudactylus pleione. Next base: position 191,490 of record JAUIMM010000116.1, read on the forward strand.
ATGCAATGTACTAAGATCATGCATGGATAGGGAACAAAGCGAAAGTTATCTATTGCTAGAGCAGAAATGGAGTATCCTAGGGATGCGGCTAGACACAACATTAGTACATGCCTTTCCTTCTCCAGTAAGGAAACCAAAAGTAAAGCAATAAGTGCTGCTGTTAAGGCGGACCTGGATAACAGCAGAAGACTGCCTGTGAGTATTAGGATTGTTGAATGCAGATGTAGAAGTATTGTTTTGGGCCAGATTCCACATGAGACCTCTGCAAAGGTGATTCCCACAATATGTAATAAGGAAGGATCGACCCCAGCTAATAAAGTTGACAAAGGAAATCTGGCAAGAGCCTACAGTGGTGGTCCACACAGTGCTTTTGAAAGTGGCAGGTATTTCAGTGACCATTCATGTTCTCACAATACATGCCGCATGCATAGATGGGCTACTCTGGGCATTCCAAGGGCAACAGCAAGCAGAAATGGCAACTTGATGGATGAAAGTCATGGACGTAAGCATGACGCGAAGGATGTTGTAGGACAGCATATCTTTAATACACTACAGCTTGAATGTCTGAATGTTTTAACAGTCAAGGAGGCACAATGTGCTGGGTAAAGAAGCAGGGCATATGTCCCCTGTTGATGTGTGAAGAAAACTCATCTTGATGGACTGTTTTGCTTGCATGTAGCAGCAATGTTACAATGGTTTATTCACTTGTACAGATTTTCCAGATGCAAATACCTCCCGGATGGAAGCGTCGGCAAGTAAAAGTTGTGTAATTTTGGATGTGTTGCGATTGTTTAAAACGAGTTCTACTCCTGGTGGTGGATCATCCATGGTATTTGCCACCACACCCAGAGCAGATCAGATATACCATACAAAGTCTTGAGTTTCTTAAGTTCAGGGCCTAGCTGCTGAAAGAAATTTCTGTAGATGCAAGGGTTATTGGAAAGTATAATTTCCACATAGCTAAAAACAGGAAGCAGTCAGGAAGCTGATGGAATCCTGACAGTCGGCTTCCCGACTTTCTAATCCCGGCAAGGGGCTAAATGACAGGCGTCGAAATCCCGACGCCTGTCATTTTACCCACACTGGGAGCCTGACACCCGGCTTACCGATCGAAGGTAAGCTGGGCGCGGACAGCTGCCGGGTTAGGTTTAGGGCTCCCGGGTTAGACTTTGGGTCAGGCTAGGGGAAGGGAGGGTTAGGGTTAGGCACCCACTCGGGGGATTTAGGTTTAGGCGGCAGGGGGGATTGGGATTATGGTTAGGCACCCCTAAGGGAGGGTTAGGAGGGGAGAATAGGTTAGTGAATACTTCTCTCGATAATCAGGATTTTCACTGCTGCCTGGATGATTTGAACCGCCGGCCATGATGGTGAATCATACTGAATCCGCTAAAAACGCCCTAAAACACATCGTCATTTTATGGAACTTAGAATGCCCTCACTAAATGGTGTATTCCTGAGTATGCGACCTGCCGATAGATGATATTCTTGATTTTTCCATTCGATGGTCTGTAAAGAGGGTCTGCAGTAAAAAACCTAAAGTGAAGTCCAAATTGCAGCTCTAGGAGCATAGGCAGTTGGCCCCAATTAAATTTGTAGTTAAACTTTTATTCAAGCATCAAAGAAAAACCTGTTTTTAATATAAAACAATTGGCACCTTGGGCTTTTTCCTTGTACTAGAAGTTTTGGTAAACACAGCTGACCAATAGATCTGTTTAATTTTTCACTTGGCCGGTGGTCTTTTTAGTAGTAATTTCAGCAAGAAGAGTTGCTGACCTACAAGTACTGTGGGCAGATGAGCCTTTTCTAAGGGGGGAAATCAATTAGCCGCGATAACTTAACGCATGTTACTCTATTGCACCCATCGTAGGTTATTTTCGCTTATCGTGGCTGTTTGCGTTTTTTTGCGCAATCCTGTTGCAAAAGACACAATGCAGCATTCGCACAATATTTTTTAGCTAGTTACCCGCCATAATTTTAGGTAAAAATGGGTAAATTTGGCTGTACAAAAAAAAAAAAAAACTGATAAAGGATAACGTGTCAAAGGGCTGTTTCTAAAAAAAACCTGAAATAATATGAAGCAAGTGTTTGTTGGCAAAATTAATGTTTTTAAATTGGGGAAACATTAAATAAAGACAAATATATATTTCTAGACATTTTTTTAAAGACTTTTTTTTTCCTAAAGAAACCTTCAAAATATCCCTCTTAACACCCACCTGCAATGTTTAAAACTCCTATCTCGCTCGGGATGTAGTCTGCATCGCGGGATGCCGATGGTCTAAATACCGGCGCCAAAATCCCGACCGGTCGGGATCCCGAATGGTAAGTATTGTGATGCACGGGGCGGGTAGCGTTAGGTAGCGGGGTTAGGTTTAGGCATTATGGGGAGGGTTAGGATTAGGGTGCGGGGACAGGGAGGTTAGGGAAGAAACTTGCCTTGCGTTCCAATGGTTGTCGGTATTCTGGCTGTTGGGATGCCACTGTCTGTATTCAGAACAGCAGCATTCCGACAGCCGGGATATCATATCCAACCCATCTCGCTCATATAGCACCCCCATATACCTGTCCCACATCAATTAACCCATTTTTCTGCACTTTGTACTTTTTCACCCCAAAAATGACATGTCTTTTATTGGCTAAATTAAGCTAATTTAAATGTTTTTTCCTATTGTCTAATTAGTCATTAAGGAGGATGTCCCAGTAGTTCTGAACCAGGTCCTGAAATTTTTTGCCAAAAATAGGGTATTTGTAAAATTTTTCACCTACTCAGGAGTTGTTAAAAACTTTTCGCTGCAAATGGAATGGAGAATTTGCATCCACGAAAAGTCGTAGCTAATAGGATTACGTGATGAGTCCAAATTTGCACGGTGAGCTATCATTCGTAGAAAGCAGGTAATTTAATTTCACGAAAATCCCCCCCCCCCCCCCCCAAATCTATTTCAAGACAAACTGTGTGCGAGACTTGCTTTGGGTAAATATGCACATTTAATCCACAGGGACATTTGTACTTTCTTAAAACCAAAAGATATGTTGAAATTCTGCTGCTTAGACCTAGTCCAATGCCTTAATACTATAGTTAGAATTAGTTAAAGGAGAAAACCAAAACCATTATTTATTAATGGTGAATGGTAAAGGCATTGCAAGGTGCTTGTCTTGCATGCAAGAAACTTAAAAAAATGATGGAACTTGCAGTACCAGAAGGTATTGCTGAACATACTAAGATGGCAATATCTACATTCTGGACAGAAATGGGATCTGCATCAAATTAAAAGAGAACCTTATAGAACAGCAGGGTGGTGGCCAGTGCATTCCTTTATGAAACATTATAGAATTAACTGGTGTTTGTTATATGTAATTTATTTTTTAATATTTTTTTTTAATAGCATTTTATTGTTTTTCTAAAATAACCGTAAACACAGCAACACATTTTATTTTTTAGATATAACCACACTGGGGGTGAGGGGTACACTCAGGTTAATCTGAAATAGCATTCTGCATTAAGGATATGCTTGACAAGTTTTTGTAAGTGTCTTGGTGCAGAGGTGGGTTGGGCATCTGAATGTTAAACTGAGTACACACTTACCGATGTGTGTACCCAGTGATGCGACTGCTGACATATCAGGCGGCTGGTACACATTACACAATCTGGTGCCTGACCGCCCGATATGCCGTGCAGTGTCTCCATTCACCTGCCCGGCGTCGTTCATCACTTTAACAGATTGAGCAGCGTGTACTGTAGATCTATCGATGCGATGAATTACCGAGTGGGTACACACCTGCCGATGTAGACGATAAGTCGGCTGGATTGACGCAACATATCTACTGTGTACCCACCTTTAATGAGCGCTTGTATTTTGGTCCAATATAGGGCACATCCACCAGATATGCATCAGTCTGGCACTCACTTGCAAAGTATTTGCCCTAGTATCTCCCTCAAAAATAAAGCACTCCAGAACTTATTCCGTAAATAATCAGCTTCTAAGATTTTAACATCCCTTACAGAAGAAATACCGAAGCCTTCAAAGCTGTATTCTTACAGCATAAATTCTGAAGTGTCACCAGCTGTTGCCCAGGATGTGTATGGTATTTGGTAATTTAATGGGGTTATATTACTTGTTTTATGTGGGGGTTTTTTATTGAATCTAGAAAAGGCTGGAGTATTTGTGGAGTAAGACTGCTATATTTCACTTTAGTGAGGTTATCCACCTGAAATTAAGTTGGGTATCACCAGTTAGTGTATATCAGAAAAGAAGGATTATGTGTACATGATCTGGTTTTTTTGACTTGATCCATGGCAGGACACTTTTTTTTTTTTATTTTATTTTTTTAACATGGGTAGAATAGACCATTTATTCCTTGTGTTTTTTTCCTGTGCTAACTAGTGAAATAGGTAATTATTTAATTGGAGTGTGCTGCCATGGAGTCAAGGAAACCTGATTATCAGGTACATTATCCTCTGTCAGTGGTGGTTTATGCATTTTGGTGTGTGTGTGTGTGTGTGTGTGTGTGTGTACAAAGTGACTTCTACTTCATGACTAGATAAATGTCGTCATGGTGACTAAAAAAAATGCTTCCTGGTGATTGGAGCTCAGGAAATGGAGGAAAAGTGATATAAACTAATTCTTACAGACTGGTATTCTGGTTTACATCCCATAACCGCTGTTGCACACAGAATATAGGCATGCCGCATATCATTTTAATCAGCAGAAGCTGCTTGTGTGTCTTATTCGATTCACTTTGTGAATAAGACTATTTAAGGGAATGTCGCACATCGCTCACACGTTGTCATGCAACTTGTAGCACATGGAGGATAGATGTATGTGGACACATCTGTACTATAACCAGGAATCTGCCGTTGTTGTTTCTGGACTTGATGTATTCTCAAGTAATTTTTAAGGCGATCTGGTATTTTGCTATCTTGTTGGAGATTAAGGGTTAGCCATAAAATAATCATTCGCATTCACTCTATGGAAGAGACCTCAGATTTGCAAAGACCGAAGCTAAAAAAAATGGATTGTAGCTAATAACAGAATGTTTTTAATGTTCATAAACCACAAGCAAGAAAAAATAAAAATCAACATTCAGTATTGAGCCCCAAAATCAAGTTGGAAATAGTCAGGTGCATAAATATTGGGACATTGACAGAATTTTCATATTTTGGCCTCTGTTCACCACCACAGTGGCTTTGAAATGAAACAAACAAGATGTGCTTTAACTGCAGACTTTCAGATTTAATTTGAGGGTAATTACATCCAAATCAGGTGAACGGTGTAGGAATTACAACGGTTTCTATATGTGCCTCTCACTTTTTAAGGGGCCAAAAGTAATGGGACTATCAACTCAAAAGCTATTTCATGGACAGGTGTGGGCTATTCCCTCGTTATTTCATTATCAGTTAAGCAGGTAAATGGTCTGGAGTTGATTCTAGGTGTGACATTTGCATTTGGACTCGGTTGCTGTCGACTCTCAATATGAGATCCAAAGAGCTGTCACTATCAGTGAAGCAAGCCATCATTAGGCTGAAAAATCAAAACAAACCCATCAGAGAGATAGCAAAAACATTAGGTGTGGCCATATCAACTGTTTGGAACATTCTTGAAAAAGAACGCACCGGAGAGCTCAGCAACACCAAAATACCTGGAAGACCACAGAAAACAACTGTGGTGGATGACAGAAGAATTATTTCCCTGGTGAAGAAAAACCCCTTCACAACAGTTGGCCAAATCAAGAACACTCTCCAGGAGGTAAGTGTATATGTGTCAAAGTCAACAATCAAGAGAAGACTTCACAAGAGTGAATATAGAGTGTTCACCACAAGATGTAAACCATTGGTGAGCCTCAAAAACAGGAAGACCAGATTAGAGTTTGCCAAACAACATCTAAAAAAGCCATTATAGTTCTAGAACAACATCCTATGGACAGATGAGACCAAGATCAACTTGTACCAGAGTGATGGGAAGAGAAGAGTATGGCGAAGGAAAGGAACTGCTCATGATCCAAAACATACCACCTCATCAGTGAAGCATGGTGGTGGTAGTGTCATGGCGTGGGCATGTATGGCTGCCAATGGAACTGGTTCCCTTGTATTTATTGATGATGTGACTGCTGACAAAAGCAGCAGAATGAATTCTGAAGTGTTTCGGGCAATATTATATGCTCATATTCAGTCAAATGCTTCAGAACTCATTGGACATTTGCAGTAGAGGCCTGGCAGAGCATCACCAGGGATGAAAACCAGTGTCTGGTGATGTCTATGCTTTCCAGACTTCAGGCTGTAATTGCCTGCAAAGGATTTGCTACAAAGTATTAAAAAGCGAAAGTTAGATTTAGGATTGTTTAGTTTGTCCCATTACTTTTGGCCCCTTAAAAAGTTGGAGGCACATATAGAAACCGTTGTAATTCCTACACCGTTCACCTGATTTGGATGTAATTACCCTCAAATTAAATCTGAAAGTCTGCAGTTAAAGCACATCTTGTTTGTTTCATTTCAAAGCCATTGTGGTGGTGAATAGAGGCCAAAATATGAAAATTCTGTCAATGTCCCAATATTTATACACCTGACTGTATTTAGAAGATTGAGCAAACTTTTAAAATGTTTAGCAGTTGCCTATTGACACCATTAAGGGGTTATTCCAATTTAGTCAGAACCTTGTGCGATCTGCACCTGCGCATATTTTGGGGGGGGGAATTCAATTCTTGTTTGCATGCCTATTAGTAAATGGAACCCGAATACCTAAAAGAATTAAGGCATATAGATTAGCTGGCCCAGATGGTAATCAGCCAAGTGTACTAAAGGAATGAAGATATATAAATATATATATATATAATATGGACTCCCTCAAAGCCAGGTCATTGCAATAAACAGATGTGTTTTCAGTCTCGCATAAAGGGAAGAAAATCAGTCAGGAAATTATAGAGCTGTGAGTGTGACTTCAGTCATGTGTAAAATATTTGAATGGATTCTGAAGGATGCAGATCAGAAATCTGTTGTGGTAAACCTTTTTATAACCCGGTGTGAGTATGGATTCATAAAGGACTGGTTTAACAAACATTGGTTTTAATGCAGAGGTAATTTTCTGATTGGACCTTAGAATATTTGTGTTTTATGGAGAATGTGTTCAATATTGTTTCACATAAAAATCTGTTTGAAAATGAATTAATAACTTTAATTGTAGGCTAAAAATTGCGCAAAGAAATAGGTGAAGGTTAGAAGACAAACGGCATTCATTCTGGGTTAAAGTGGTTAGTATGTTTTGGGTTTTGTATCTTTTTTAATGGTTTAAGTGGCCTAGAAAATAAGATGTCCGTTGTTATGATGACCCTGAGTCATGTAGAAATGTTAACAGTTTAGTATAGTAACTCAATACGTTAATATTCAGACACAATGACAAAATGTGCAGTAAAAAAGCAGCTAAAATCGGATGCCGATTGTTAAAATACTGGCGCCAAAATCCCGACAGCATTGGAATCTTGGCTCCAGTAACTCGACCACCGGGATCCCGAAGGTAAGTATCCGGGGATCCGGGGTTAGGTTTAGAGTGCGGGGGAGGTTAGTAGGTTTGGGCACTAGGAGGAGGGGGGGGGTTAGCTTAGATTCTGGCATCGGGGAGGGGTAAGGGATAGTGTTGGGATTCTGACTGCCGGGATGCCGCTGTCTGTATTCTGTCCAGCGGCGTCCAGACCAGAGGGATCCCATTCCCAACCCGCTAAAACTATATCCGGGTAATAAGTTTGCTACTTTACACACAGGAGGAGAAATTGGAAAAACGACTTTCACCGAAAATGTAGTAGAAATCTACATGGCTAAAATGACAGATAAAATCTTGGGATTCATTAAAAGGAGGAATAGGGGGGCCTTGGGGAAGTGACATGATGTAAACATTAGCAGTACCATTTTATAAGTCACTAGTTAGACCACATATTTCCTCTCAGCCGTGATTGCTCCTCTCCGTACTAGAACAAACAGGCGATGTTAAGATAATTTTATGATGGGGCAGATTTAATCAACTCTGCGACTAAATCTCTTCCCTGACCTATTAGTTTCGTTACACCGTACAGTAAGCCCCAGATAGTGTACTTAACGCAGATATCTTATCCTTGCAATTTTTAGTAATTCATTACTATGCAGTAAAGTCCTCAATAATTGCTCATGGCAGACTACTATACACCTTAGAGACCCCAGAAGACATGACCAGCTTTGCAAGCTGTGTACAAAGTTTAGTTCCCGGTTACCCCTGTGCAATGTGAAAGGAAGTTTAGAGCCCCTGGGAGCCAGGTGCCTAATAATGTGAGCGTTTTCATCTCCGCCATTGTCATGTTTGAGGGATTTAAAGTGCAGGTCTTTGTGGATATTTCAGAGAACACTATGGAGGAGAGGATACCACTCAGTGATGTCACAGATTGTCTTTGGGAGGCTGGTAGTCGCTACAAATGGGAATGTCCCTCTCGGTTGTTAATCTATTATAACAACATCATAAAACTTGGAATTCTGAACATAGCAAATGTATTTTTTTGCCAAACAAGACCTTAGATGTCAGTCTCCTTAATACCCTCAAAAGAGAAGGGTCTCTGTTCAACATATCTAGAAAATCTAACAGGCTCACAGTTGACTATTTATTTAATTTGGGCTCACTTTACTCCAGTGTAAGTGAGGTTTACATGTAACTTAACTTCTTACTTTAACTGGTATACACTGTAGATCTAACCAATATGTAAAGTGAGCATGCAAAAAGGGATTTGCAAAATATACTCTGCAAATGCCTCTTACCCAGAGATCATTTATTGATTTTTCGCATATGGACACTAGCATTCGAAGAGTTTTATAGAAACTTCCCTCAATTATCAGATCAGGGATTAATGGCTTGGAGCTTCCGGAAAGCTCGAGTCCTTAAAGCAATTGATAAATGAGAAAACTTCGGGTTATTTATGATGGGATTTAAAACTCACATGTGTTGACCTATTTTATTAATGGTAGCTTCATCTATACCCAGAGAGAGAGAGAGAGGGAGAGAGAGATATATATATAGATAGATAGATATAGATATATATATATCTATATCTATGTGTATGTATGTATGTATGTATAGATAGATAGATATATATATGCAATTGATGTAAGGCGGCACTCGTGGGTTTTTAGAAAGTAACAGTCAGACACTAAATCTGGTCCAACGTTTCAGTCCTTCCGGACTTTTATCAAGAACACATGTAAGACATACCTTTATAGACCAGTCTGCCCAGTAAACGCCACCTTCCACGTGCGTCCGCTATCTCCCCGCTGACGTCATCACAACGGGACAAGGAAGCTGCCGCGTCACCGTCGCGGCCAGATGACATCACCCGCTTCCCGTCTCCTAGGCAATGCCTGACAGCAGAGAGAAACGGACCCACGAGCGGTAGCAGAAAACCTGGGCTAACTAATTATACATGGACACCACATTTAAAAACACACAGCATCACATAACAATGGTGCCCGATCATTAAGCTCCACCAGTCATGAAATCCCTGTCCTTTAGTGAAACCACTACTACGATAAAAAACAACAAAAACATTAATAAAACACCTCCAAAAAGCACCATAGAGATGAGATAAAAGAGAATAAAAAAGAAAAAGAAAAAAACATAAGAAAGAAAAAAATAAAGATCAGAAAGTAACTCAATTAACTAAAGAAATATATGTCAAAATGACGAGCAACCGGTTGGTCAATTGCTTTGCCCTCCAATGTTTGACGAATTGCGGACCTATGTTGCGCCATTCTCTCGCGAAAAGTGCATGTTGTCTTTCCAACATAGGCCAATCCGCAAGGGCACTTGATCAAATATACTACGAACCGACTAGTACAGGTCAATATGTGTTTGATAGGAAATTTCTTGCCAGAACGTGGATGGGTGAAAAAAATGACCTGTCTCTAAATAACTGCACGTAGTGCAGCCAGTACACCTGTAACATCCCGGCTTCTTCTGCAAAAAATGTTGTCCTCGTAAATCATTTTTCATCTTCCCAATATCATTATGTACAATCCATTCCTTCAGATTCTTGCCACGTTTATACCCCATCATTGATTTCGAATTTCTAAACTATGTGATCGAAGGATCAGTGTTGATTAGTGGCCACAGACGTTTGTCTGAATTGTTAATGACCTTGCTGGATGTATTGAATTCATTAATAAAGAGCATGGTCCCGGACAATTTATTTTCTTTGACTTAAGCTATTTCAAGATCTTCTCTGGTTTTCGTCATCACTTTGTGCATAGCTTTATCTAGCTCTTTAGGGTTATAACCCCTCTCCAAATATCTAGTCTTCATTTTGTGCATTTCTTCGACAGCTATATCATCATCATTAGTAATCCTCCTGATACGTAAAAATTCAGAATAAGGTAATCCTCTTTTCAGGGATATTGGATGATTACTTCCAAAATGTAAGGCCGTATTGCAGTCTGTTGGTTTGTGAAAAATGCGTGTATTAAACCGATCACCAGTCCATTCAATTGACACGTCCAGATAATGCACGCAGGATGAACTAATGTCATATGTGAATTTAATCTGTTCATGAGACATATTGACTCCTGCCATGGCTTGATGGAATGCCGCCTCAGAGCCTGACCACAAAATTAAGATGTCGTCTATATATCTAATATAATAGACAATATAGGGACAAAAATTCTCATTTGACAAAAATAAAACATCCTCCAGTTTAAACATGAAAATTTTCGCCAGGGAAGGTGCCACAGGTGACCCCATTGCGCACCCCCTCTTCTGTAAGAAATACTCATTATTAAATAGGAAATAATTCCTTGTGAGTATTTTCTCCAATAAATCAATAAATAGAGGAATAGGTGGTCCAGAATGTGTCATCTTGTCTCAAAAAGTCCCTCATGCTCCGTAAACCCATAACACATAGTATATTAGTTTAGGATTCATGTGTTTATATTTTTTTCTGGCTGCATCTTGAGTTCTGTATTCTTAATCATACTCATGTACATGTCTCTATTGTGTTACTTATATTTCTTTAGTTAATTGAGTTACTTTCTGATCTTTATTTTTTTCTTTCTTATGTTTTTTTCTTTTTCTTTTTTATTCTCTTTTATCTCATCTCTATGGTGCTTTTTGGAGGTGTTTTTATTAATGTTTTTGTTGTTTTTTATCATAGTAGTGGTGTCACTAAAGGACAGGGATTTCATGACTGGTGGAGCTTAATGATCGGGCACCATTGTTATGTGATGCTGTGTGTTTTTAAATGTGGTGTCCATGTATAATTAGTTAGCCCAGGTTTTCTGCTACCGCTCGTGGGTCCGTTTCTCTCTGCTGTCAGGCGTTGCCTAGGAGACGGGAAGCGGGTGATGTCATCTGGCCGCGACGGTGACGCGGCAGCTTCCTTGTCCCGTTGTGATGACGTCAGCGGGGAGATAGCGTTTACTGGGCAGACTTGTCTATAAAGGTATGTCTTACATGTATGTTCTGTGTGTTCTTGATAAAAGTCCGGAAGGACTGAAACGTTGGACCAGATTTAGTGTCTCTGACTGCTACTTTCTAAAAACCCACGAGTGCCGCCTTACATCAATTGCCTACATTCAGGACACGTGAGTGGCCCCAGGAGGGCACCAGGGTACCAACAGCTTTTGTGTCATTTTGTGGAGTGCCGGCATTTGAGAGATATATATATATATATATATATATATATATATATATTTATATTTAATTCATTTGTGTGGTGGAATAAACAAAGCTTAATGTGTGGTTCAGACCCATCTCAAGTTAGCATTTCTTCTAATTGCCTTCTTACCTTCCCTCTGTTATTGTTTCCTCCCCTCCCTTATTCCCTTATTTCTTCAGTCTACAATAAATATTACAGATGTGTCCGTACACTACTTTGCTGCCATTGCGCCAAAAACCACCGGTCAGAGCGCCTGGTCCTGTGAGATTCTCTAGTGTAATTTTGTTGTTGCTGAAAATGCATCTAAGTCGCAATGTGTTGCTACTAGGACGAAGAACCAGGAGGCTGCTGAATAATTTGATATGTGACACTTGTATATCTGTGTGGGACTTAGTCTGTCAATTAGCATGCAAAGTGCTACTGTGCAGCGGCCACAGCTTTTGTCCACTCCAAGTTCCTTTACAGTTGCAAATATACAAGTGTCACATATCAAATTCATCAGCACAATCTGCTGATGCATCCTAGTCGCATCGCATTGCGACATAGACTCTTTTTCGGCAAAAAGACACCCGGTGCTAGCAAAATTGCACAGGACTTGGCGGCTCACTCGCGCCAGGCGAGTCGCACTGCATGGCATATTAAGAACAGATGTAGGAGTACACATCTGTACAAGTAGCTGGAAATATACATTTTGTGGTTCAAATTTTTTAAAGTGGTTTTTAATGTCGCTAAAGTGTTATACATTAGTTTTATAGTGGTTCCCAAATTTTTTGACTCATGGCACAAATGTTTTATTGAGAAATTTAGCAATCATTAAATTGGGTAAATTGTGCTTACTTGTCATCCTAAGGTTCAGTTATGTGGTAGTGGTCAAGGTTGTTATCTGTTTGTCCACATATTTTATATTTAGCATCCAACCGCATTGGTTTTACCTATCACATGGACCATAAATAATGTTATTTGGTTCTGTGCCACCAATCTGTGGCACTCCTGCAAGTGTCCCATGGCACTCAGTTTGGGAACCACTGTTGCACTGTATTCTAGTTTTAGATCTAGTCACCTAAAAATATTTTTTGTTTTGGTTAGGTCTGATGTAAAGTATCGACTGTTACAATATTGTCACTGTGTATTATGGGCCTGATTCAACGAGGAACGCAATTGGCCGATTGTTGCGTACTGCACATGCATTGCAGTGCGTGAACTAGCTATTGCGATCTGGACTGCAATCGCAGAGGCTACGCAGACCCCTTGCAGATCTATTGACAGGATGCACAGTTTGTGGGCGGTGATTGGGGGGAGGGGGGGGCGATCGGGAAACGCAGGCGCCAGTGAGATCGCACACCGTTGCAGGGCCGTGCATAAATGATCCACTGCAATGCCATATGCAATCTTGAGGTCTCATAGCGAGTGTGTGGTTGTTTGCAATTTCTGAGTAAGGTCAGGGCTTGTGCAAGTGTGCGTGAGGCTGCAATTGTACTTCATTGTACCGATGGTTTCCCTATTCTGCTAAGTATTACGGATGTGTGCAGTGTAAAGTGGGCGTCCTTATGTAATGCTGAGTTTGCATAGCGTTCGCAATGGATTAGCATACTATCGCGTTGAACTGCGTGCATACGCAATATTGCCTACCGTAGTGAATCAGACCCTATGTTCACCACAACGCTTGATATATTGATGGTAGAGACCCATTTCCAGTGATCCTTCCTTTCTCTCTGACTGTCCATCTTTCCTTCCCTGTAGAAATGTTTTCCTTCAACTCCCTCAACCCCCCCATCTTTACATTTTCTTTTCAATTTTCTCATCCTTTTCTTCTGAGATAAAACAAAAATGTGTTTTAACGCCATGTGGTTTTGGGTTGTTTTTAATGATTTTTTTATTACTCTGTTTTCCAAAGCACAGAACATTTCATCCTATATTAGTGAAGCAGAATATACTAAAAACTATTTCTAATTAATATACCACTCGCAAAGTAAAATCAATTTACCATATCTGTTGAAAATACTTCAAGAACCATTCTATTTATATCCTGAAATTGCACACGACATAATGTCACGCAGCAATCTATATTCAATAACTCATCATATAATTTAAGTGTATTAATACACTTTATAACCCAATCATACAATACTAAATGTCTTGTATGTTTTATTTACTGTATATTTGTGTAGTGTGTGTGGCCATGGCCAAAAGTTTTGAGAATGACACAAGTATTGGTTTTCACAAAGTTTGCTGCTTCAGTTTTTATGATGGCAATTTGCATATACTCCAGAATGTCATGAAGAGTGAATTGCAATTAATTGCAAAGTCCCTCTTTGCTATGACAATGAACTTAAACCCAAAAACATTTCCACTGCATTTCAGCCCGCCACAAAAGGACCAGCTGAAATGTAAGTGATTTCTCTCGATAACACAGGTGAGAGTGTTGATGAGAACAATGCTGGAGATCACTCTGTCATGCTGATTGAGTTAGACTAACAGACTGGAAGCTTTAAAAGGAGGGTGGAGCTTGAAATCATTGTTCTTCCTCTGTTAACCATGGTTACCTGCAAGTTTCTTGTATCTACAGGAACTTTAGCGCTTTTATATTAGGACTACTGCGGTGGTCTTGAGAGGTTGCACCCCTCTCTTGATAACTCTGGGACGTGAGTACAAGATTCTGGAATTAATACACACACGCTGATTGAAAAGTAATGAGACTGATTTTTTTTTTTATTATTCAGAATCGGATGACTCCACAGGATCTGAAAATTTTTCTTTTTCAACAGTAACACTTCATCTGTTGGGAACTTCTTTCCGTTCAGTAATGTTTTCAGGATTAGGAATTCCCAGGAATCATAGGGTGTTTAGTATGGGCTATATGGAGGGTGTTCCAGTGCTGTCCCATTAATTTTATTGTCTTGGAGCAAAAACCACTGTTTCTTGTGGTCTTTTCTTACTCGTGGCTCCACGCAAATGGGTTCTCAGGACGTTTACATAGTAGTCACCATTAATTGGGAACCCAGTGCTGTAGGATCATACCATGCGCATCAAAAAATAGCAGACGTATGACTTTACACGCTGAAGGAATCGCACAGAATTTTTTTCTGTGCGAAATGGAGAAATGTTGGCCCACGCACCTCTGTGCAGGCCTGTAACTAGGTGTGCGACCGGTGCTGCTGAATAGACCGCAGGGCTCTGTGGCTGCACAGTTGCTACCTCACAATCCTTGCTTCTGGCTATCTGGGAGCCTGGAATGGCACCATGCAGCCTGTATCGCTGCGGAAGTGGTGTCCTGTGGGTGGTACAGACAGGCACCCTGCTATGTATACAGCTGTCAGGAGAGTATTGAGACTCTTCGGCACTGCTGCACTTCTAGGTGCTGGCAGCCCCGCCCCTTATGCAAGACTACATGCACAAAGGGGGTAGGCCCAGCAAAGGGCACTGTTAAACCCTGTTACTGTCCTGCATCTACGCTACGGTCTATTTTGGAATGTATTTATGTTAAATGCTTTGACATTTTTTTATCTATCAATTATTTGATGCTATTTGTTTGGATGAAATACGTTCGTCTTCAGACGCTGTGCAGTCACTGAATACTTGGACTGCCTGGTTGTTGGCATGAGGTGAAATCGTGTAACATCTTATGCTGTGTACACACGGTACGATTAAACAGGACGATATGAACGATAACTATATCGTTCATATTGTCCTGTTTCTGGTCCCCTCAAACAACCAAACGATGGTCGATACGCGGGTATGAATGGTCGATATAGATATCGACCATCGCCCATGCATACAGGCCAACATGTTCAATATCGACCATGTTAGCCTGTTTACTATAGGGACCCACGATCAACGCGTTACAGTAGTTGGGGGGTTGCTGGATGTTCGATCCAGCACCTGCAGGATGATCAGACAATGATCGTCTGATCGTTAAGTTGCCCCGTGTGTACGGAGCTTTACAAGTTTCCAGTTGTTTGTCAGATATGGTACCTGATTTGTCAAGCGTTCCCCACACCTGTTTAGACTGTAATCTTATTTAGAGAGGGACATTATTTCCTTTTTGTTTAATTTCTTTGTATGATAGTGCTGTACATTGATGGCATTACAATGTAGTATGTACTATGTAATTGAATCAAAATTAAAATTTCTACTTCAGGGTCCATAGGGTCCACAGGGTTGACCTTGGGGTATAGGTTGGGAACCAAATCCGGGCACCACGCAGTTAAAGCTTTTAGCTCCCAGGATGCACTTGGGTCCACTCTCCCTATAACCCCACCCCCAGCCAGAGGCACCTCAGTTTAAGTTGGTGCCCGGCCGGAATCGGGTCACTGTTTAGTGCAGTGGGGAGCTGATTAGCAGCCCCTAAGCTTTATTTTTTTCTAAAGGACAGAGTTTTTTATTTTTCCTTTGGATTCTTCAGAGCGGCAGCGTCAGACTGTCCATAGGACGTCTAAGCTGCCGCTCCGTCACCCCGCTGGCGCTGAGACTCCAGTACAGATCTGGGGATCTCAGCGGGACCCCAGAGTCTGTACTAGCCGGACTCTGCGGGCGCCCAGGACTGCTGCCGGATCCACGGGGAGCAGGTAAGGCGCGGGTCACCGCTTGCGGTGATCCGCGCATTTGAAATGCAGTCCTGTGCCTCCGGTCTCTGGGGACAGACCGGAGGCGCCGGCAGTGGCGGCGGGCCCCCCATACCCCGTGTGTCCACTAGACCACCAGGGACTTAGTGTTCGGTGCAGGGAGCCGGCGTCCCGGGGGTTAATAGCCGGCCAGGGGAGACAGCCTTCCCTGTTACAGCGGCTCCTCCCCTCAGCTCAGCGCGCCTTTCAGTATCTATAGTCTGGCGTCGCTGAGCTGCTTCCTCCGCGGGCCACGCTTCTTCTGAGGTCTCCAGCAGCCATTTTCTCTGTGGTGCAGCAGAAATCTCTGGAGATGGCAGTGAGTCCAGTCCCCCTGCGTACCTCACCATCAGGTCAGTGTACACAGCGCTGTAGCCTTCCCAGACACTGAATCTGGGTAAGTTGCATGCAGTGTAATAGTGCAGTATATTATATGACATGTTTATGTATATATGTGTATATCTGCATTGTATGTGACTTATGCTAGTGCTGACTGTACTTTATTCTCTACACCTGTCAGTGTATATATGTATCCCTTTCCTTATCTGCCCTAATACAGCTGTACTTGGGGTGGTTCTGAGACCTCACATTTATATACTTGTTAATATTTGTGAGGTTTGTCACATACTGTTGCGTGCTGCACGTTGCCATATTTTGAGTGGAACTGTGTGTTGCATACGCTGAAAATGGGTCCCTGCAGCTACTTTTTAGTATCAGTCAGGACCAGTATAGCGCTGCTTGATCACAAGGCTTGGTCAGATATGTCTGACCAGGAGATAGAGCGTTATACTGCACCCATTTTTACTATCCTGCAAGCCATGTGCTGCAGGTGTTAGTGCGGAGGATTTAACTCTTAAAGGGTTCTGTATGTGGCGTCATCGGGTGCCGGCCCCTTTCACGACCCCCTTGGGCGGTTTGTTTCCTCGGGATCCTCTTAATTGCGGATCGCCGGGCGGGCCCCATTGTTGTACCTCACTTGGGGTTACTTCACCATACTGCCCTTTTCCATCTCAGGGTATCTCGCAGTTTCTTGCACTCTTCCCCATGTGACACAGACTACCGCTCCCTACAGGGGTTTTTCGAGTATATGAATTCCCCCTGGTGCCACAATAGTCTGTCATGCCCCTTGCAGGGATTACCACAACAGCCACCCTGGGTGGATGTCGTTTTTCTATGAAACGCAAATTGGCGTGGTTGACGCCCTGTGGTTACTTCCCACTTGGCTCTACCGTGAACTGGATACTGTTTTGGGCTCTTTCCCTCTTACACGGGGGGAAGCCTATCTCAAGTATTATTATCCCTGTTTTAGGGCTGGTAGCAGGTCCATTCTGGTTAGAGTGAATGTTGACCTGCACCTGTATCATACACCCTCAGTATTACGTGCCTTCTGGGTCCCTGTTGCTGACTAGCGGGTGGATCGCATGGCGGGACTCTGGCTGTTGCCAGATATGAGGTATTACAACAGTGTTTGGTCTCCTGTCCCAAATTCCCTGAGGGTGATCATGAGCCCCTCCTGGGGTGGATGGGCGTGTTATTCGTCTGATTACAGACTTTACTACGCATCCCATTCCTGCGTGGTCTGATTCTTCTGATCCGTAGGTGGTAACTCTGCCTGAAATCAGTATACTCGCTTTCAGGGGTTGTTACCCATCCTACCATGGCTATAGCATGGTTGGTTAATACTATTGCATACTGAGCTGATGCATTTGTAATGTTTTTTCCCCTCCAACACGTCTGGGGTTCAAATGTATTTGGTCACTCACGTACTATATGCAGTTGTCATAGGTGGACATGCCTATATTGGATACCAGCTCCTAACTTTCAGAGTTCCGGCTGCGATGGTATCCTCCGTAATACCCTATGGCTGCGCTCTGGGAATGCAGAGGTGCAGATACCATCTATAGGGTATATCTTGTTGGGTCCTGATCTTGACAGTGGCAGTACAAATTTCCCGCCGTCAGCTATGCTCACTATAGGGCCTCAGACTATTAAGTCTTTTTCTCCTCTGGGTCAGCCTAAAGGTCTGTTTCTTCATAGACTGTCGGCCTTTACAAGGGCCGACATATCCAGTTCCGAGCAGGCCTGGACTGCCAGCCGATCCTGCTTCTCAACCTACGGATATATCGTCAGCCTGACGAGACAGGCCTACCACTGGGAGATGGCGATTTTCTCAGTTTGCCCGGTACTAGTGTCTAGTTGCCGCGGCTACGTGGGTAGGAGGGTACGCACTCTCTTTGCTCAGGCGGCCTATTTCCATGTGATGGTACTCAGGCCCTTATTCGGAACAGGGCCTTACAAATCCAGAAAGCTATACAGTTGTTGCGGTAAGCGGAGCTAATTGGGCCATCCCCACTTTCTCAGCGAGGGACTGGTTGTTCTGCTTTCTTTCTGGTGCGGTGGCTGAATGGTCCTCTTTGGCCTATTCTCTGTCTCATTTCCCTGAACCAGTTCCTAAAGCTACCTGGGCTCAGGAGGCAATCCCTATGCTCCATCATACTATGTGTGGAACCTGGGGACTTTATGGTATCACTGGATATACAGGACGCGTGCCTACGGGTACTTACAGAGACCTTACCTCAGCATGGACTGAGGTTTGCTGTATCACAGCACTTGCGAGTTTTCGGGCTCTGCCTGTTGGGACTGCTCTCAGCCCCACAGGGGTTTACCAGCGTTTTGGATTTTCTGACAGTTCTTCTGTTCAGTATATCCCAATGCTCCTGTACCTGGATGGCCTCCTGCTCTTAGCAGGATCGCCGGGGTACTTTACAGCCGGGTCAGGTTGACTGTGGCTTCTTCAGGGTGCAGACGTTTAATCAATGGGGAAAAAGTCCTCCCTGCATCCCTCTCTGGGTATTCTTCACCTAGGAGCCCTGCTGGATTCTCAGAAGCTGAGAATTCTTCTGGCGTAAGACGGCATCTCCACTCTTCCATTAGGAGTACATGGATGTCTGCGCAGTCGACATATGTCTTTGCACTCTGGGATGCATGGTTCACTATTCAGTGTCTGCCTTTGGAAGGGTGGAATGGGCTTAGTTCCATTCCAGGCCTTTCCATAACTGGCTTATCTCCAGATGGAACAAGTTTTTTCTGTCTGATCACTGTTCAAACCATGCTGCTCTCCCCGGAGGCAAGTCGGTCCCTTTTCGGGTGACTATGACCATCTTGTCCAGGGTATTCTTTGCTAAGGACAGTATCTGGTTTGCATCCATTTCAGTGCAATTGGATGTCTGTCGATTCCACCCTGTCAATTAACTTGTTGGAACTTTAGCCTGTCTTGGGCCTTCACTCTGGCATAGCCCTTGTTTCCCGGTGAACCTGAAAAAGTTCAGTCCGACAGGGTCAGAACAGTGGCTTCCTTTTTAGCAATACTGTTCGTTGGGTGGCAATGTCAGGTATGTCATACATTCGGACATTGTCTGAGGGTCTCCTCCCGACCATCTCGACAGTGTTCATTTCAGGTGCTCTCCATTGGGAAGCGGGAGTCCTTAGCCGTCACGACGTGCATCCCGGGGACTAGTCTCTTCCCCAAGAGAGGTTTCATCTCCTGGTGAGCAGGGGGGGGGGGCCCTCCTGAGGTGACACTGATGGCCTTCTGACTCTATCACACTATGGTGTTACGTTCCAACGCTGGGGATTCTGAAGCAACCTTTAGTGACTCTTTGTCGGTGAAGTGGTTCTTTCAATTTGCGTACCTGTGTTCTCCAGTCTCCATTCTTCCTCGAGGGAAGTGTTTCAATCGAGACAGAGATGCTTTCCTGCTGGTGGCTCCTGATTGCCCCAGATGTCAGGGGTACTTGGTTTTTCGGAGTCTCTCCATCGATACTCCATTCCTGATGCTTCACTGCCCAGACCTGTTGTCTCAGGGTCCTGCGGTTTGCCTTGGACCTGGGTCGTTTGTCTTTGACTACGTCCCTACAGTGGTCTTACGGCTTCCCTGGCTTTGTCATCGTTGGAATGATTAGAGCACATGGATCAGCTTTTGCTGGGACCTACCACAAACTGTGGCAGCCATAATTCTTATGGTATTATACCTATCAATACGATCCTCTGGTGTCCAGGATTTCCAGATATTCTGGGATTCCTTCCGGCTGGCTTGGGTTTCACCCTCGGCCTGGCCTTCCTGACAGGGCAGATCTCTACACTGTCAGTATGATTAGGATATGGAATTGCTCCGCTCTGATATCCAGTTCATCCTTTGGAGTGTTTTCTGGATTATGCCTCCATTTGTCCTCCCTAGAGACTCCTTGGGAGTTAGTAGTGGTTCTTCGTTAACTCCGGGGAAAGTTAATGGAACCGCTGGTTGTGATAGCCATTACATGGTCTATTGCTTTGGCTTTCTCTTTCTATCAGGGAGTTTATATCAACCAGGTGCGTGTCGGAATTGGGAGCGTTCTCAGGTGGCTCCCTCTTCTGGAGGGCATCTTGTCAGGGTGTGAGTTGCTCTCACCCTGTGTTTCTTCTTAGTGATTTTCAGGTTCCATATTATTCTGGAACTTATGGTGCGGCCATTCAGTCCCCAGTCCTCTCGGCTGGTGTGGCCTCATTGACTGTGGTCCGGCCTCTGTGGATTTATGTGATCCATTCAAGTTCCTGACGGAAATCGGACTCCTTATTGGTGGTCTGAGATTTCTGGTTTTAACAGGAAAGGATGGCCGGCCTATGGCCATATGTTGGCTGGACGGCCTCGTATGTCTTCTTCAGGGGCCTACCCATGGGTAGGCCTTTCTGTTGTTGCTGCTTGTGTTTTCTCGGGCCATGTAACCCTCGTGGGTGGCTCGCTGTGGCGCCTTGGCTGGTTTGCCTTGCTAGGTGGCCACGTGGTCTTCTGTCCACACCTTTTTAAGGTTCTAGGCATTGTTTTCCTTTGCCTCTCAGGATGCTTCCTTTTTGGCGGCGGATTCTCCTCTCAGCACAGGAGCGTCCCCTCCCTTGGTTGAACTGCTTTGGGACATCCCCAAGGTCAACCCTGTGGACCCCCTATGGACCCTGAAGTAGAAAACAAGAGATATGGTAAGAACTTACCTTTGTTATCTCTGTTTCTACGAAGTCCATAGGGTCCACAGGGCGCCCGCCCTGACGCACCTGGCTTCAAATGGGCTGTGTGACTGGTCACCGGTTTTCCGTCTCCCATTTCTGTGAGTATGGTTATCGAGTGTTCCAGTTTTCTCTCTTTTTCTCTCCTCCTCCGGCCTTTGGCTACTTACAAACTGAGGTGCCTCTGACTGGGGGTGGGGTTATAGGGAGAGTGGACCCAAGTGCATCCTGGGAGCTAAAAGCTTTAACTGCGTGGTGCCCGGATTTGGTTCCCAACCTATACCCCAAGGTCAACCCTGTGGACCCTATGGACTTCGTAGAAACAGAGATAACAAAGGTAAGTTCTTACCATATCTCTTGTTATAGCAACATTGATAACTATTAAGATCACTACAAGGTTTCCATACTTAACCTTTTAAAAAAGTGCATATTGTCTGAAGAGGAGAATATTTTTTATTTTGTCCTGTGTAAAGATGCTTTTGTAATGCTTATTCATCTCTTGGGTAAGGTTGATCCTCTTTTGAGTAATGGTGCTCACTGCACAAAGCTTATTCATCTATTGGGTAAGGGTGCCCACTGTGCAATGCTTATTCATCTCTTGGGTAAGGGTGCTCACTGTGCAATGCTTATTCATCTCTTGGGTAAGGGTGCTCACTGTGCAATGCTTATTCATCTCTTGGGTAAGGGTGCTCACTGCACTTGCTTATTCATCTCTTGGGTAAGGGTGCTCACTGTGCAATGCTTATTCATCTCTTGGGTAAGGGTGCTCACTGCACATTGCTTATTCATCTCTTGGGTAAGGGTGCTCACTGTGCAATGCTTATTCATCTCTTGGGTAAGGGTGCTCACTGTGCAATGCTTATTCATCTCTTGGGTAAGGGTGCTCACTGTGCAATGCTTATTCATCTCTTGGGTAAGGGTGCTCACTGTGCAATGCTTATTCATCTCTTGGGTAAGGGTGCTCACTGTGCAATGTTTATTCATCTCTTGGGTAAGGGTGCTCACTGTGCAATGCTTATTCATCTCTTGGGTAAGGGTGCTCACTGTGCAATGCTTATTCATCTCTTGGGTAAGGGTGCTCACTGTGCAATGCTTATTCATCTCTTGGGTAAGGGTGCTCACTGTGCAATGCTTATTCATCTCTTGGGTAAGGGTGCTCACTGTGCAATGCTTATTCTTCAATAGACGTTCATTCATATCTTAGACTAGGCAAACACTTAAAAAAATGTTAAACTATGATTTGCCTAATCTTTTGCTGTTTTATTGGATCTATGTACATCCCCGTTACCTCTAAAGAGAAGGAGACTCAAGGGAACAGACATGTCAGTGTGCTTAAAATGGTTACCTGCTTCTGCAAGGACATATGTGGAATCCTTTATCTTATTCTAATAGTGTGGTAGGCAGGATCTGGCTCCAGCTGTTTTATCATACTTCCAAATGATTTATTGAATTTGGGTGGGTGAGGAAAGAGCAGATTTTCATATTCCCTTCAGGTAGGCATGTATTACAGGAAACCAAATCCTAATGCAAATTCTTCACAAAACTGCTAAGAAGATATTTAATCTTGATTCATTAAATGTTGACTTCCATTAAACCTGTAAAGCCCAAGCACATGTCAATAGATACAACATACGAAGTTTGGTTTCCTGTGGAATTTTATTCTATCTTTCGATATCGAATACTTTCAAATACTTTACTTTGTTGGGTGTGCGAGGAAAGAACTCATTGCAAGTTTACCTCCAGCTGTACAATCATTAGCTGATGGAGCTGGATTACAAGATACTTGTCGATGTCACAGGGATGAGGCAAATAACATTTAGCATTATTAGTGGATGTATGTTTGCATCATTGCAAGCTGCGCCTCCTCCACTAGACCCACATTTTAGAGATAAATCGCCAGAAACTTCTGTAGGGATTACAGAAGCTTCTACAAAAGTTATTTCTGGGGTCACAATAATGGGTCAAGTGTCAGAATATCCACATACCAGCATCATAGGGTGTAGGGAGAACAGTCCGCTACTAAAGTAAAATCTGTCAGTCATGTCGTTGGGAACAGCCTACTAAGCATATATCTAGTGCAGAGGCACACGTGGAATACAGTTCAACTGATTTACGTGTAAAGCAATCATGCTAAAAAGTTATGATGGATCACACAAATTGTGTTCTGTCACTAGTAGGAGCTTAGAAAAAAAGGGAAAGAAGAAAGTACTCCTCTTTTGTGGGGCACACCTCTTATATTAATATTTAACCTTTATTATATTTCATTTAAAAGTATATAGTGTAATCACAATTTTGTGAGAGCATACAGGTTCAATAGATAAAATATCATTTTGTGAGATAAAGAGGGAGGTGTTGGCATTCAATACATCCCTATATGGTTTCTGTATATATTATTAGTATCTCACATTGAATATAATCAAACACCTCAAAAAAACATAAGATAAAGTAAAACAAAAAATATTAATACCTAGAGAAAATTGACTTAATGTAGAAGATATATATGTTAAAGATATTGAATAGACAATTTCACGCTATTTAAATCATAGGACAAATATCCTCCAATGAAATACCAGAGAAATGAGATACAATAAATTGACAGTGAGATATGATTTCTGTCCAGAGAAGAATGTTGATTAATAGGATACAGCGATTGATAAATCTAGACTAGGTCTGATAAATAAGATCTGTCAATTTTTGATGTACACGTCCTCTATTGTGTAGGGGACATAGACTTAATATCTCACTGAAATGCTAAGAAATAATGGTCCTTGAAAAAAACAGACAATGTGTTAATAAGTGATTATATATGCTAAGAAGCATATATCAATAAGGAAAACAATCCTCTTTTAAAAAAGAAAAAACATGTTAAGTGATTTATATATGCAAAAGAGCATATATCGGCGAACATATAAGTGCAAATAGAAAAATATATAAGTGAAAAAAACACACAATTTAAAAATTAGCACCTTCAACCAGACCTGTTGTCCAAAATTGATTTATTGGGTGAGGCGTCCCTCATTTAACTGGGAGATTAGTTTTTCAGGTAAGTATTGTTGTAGTAATGTATCTAGTACAGAGTGAAAAGCAGTATCCGTGCATTTAGATACACTGGGATCTGCTTTCTCCAGTCTTATGAAAATATCAGACTGGAGATGAGAGTCCCTATGCAATGGCACAGTTAAGAAACATAAGACTGCTTCTGCTGCTAGCTCTGGTTCACAGCTTTGCCCTGTTGCTGTGCATTGCAGGGTATTAGCATGGATCCTAAGCTAGTGAGAGAGCAGTGAAAATAAGAACAAAGTACCTGATAGTTGTATGTTGTGAGGTCCCAGTGGACACAGGTCTGGTGGTGCAAGGGTCCTCTGTGCGCACAGAGGTACCCGTGGAGCAGTGCCTGACGCGTGTTTCGCCGGGGGCTTTCTCACAGGAAGCTCACAGTGCACTCGTTATGGCTGGGTTTAATACTCTTAGCCAGCATTTCATTGGTCCTGTTGATTTGATTGATTGGTAAGCTCCCAATCCGTTTGTTGGTGGGAGGTTTTTATTCCATTAGACTGTAATCGTCTGTTCCCTATGTCATATTAGTCATGTGACTGACTAAGCCTATGGCCTCATGGGAAATGTAGTTTATATCTGACTTCATTGTCAGTCTAATATACGCATTTATGTGTATAATCTATTGCCACATAAAACACTTCCTTTTTTATCCTGTCCATTGTTGTTAATGCTTGAGTTATCTGAGATGTATAACAGTAATGTTAAAAGGTATAGGGGCTGTGTAGTCTATTTTCTATGTTGTCCCGGTCATGTGACTGTTTTGCGGCTTGGGAATTGTAGTTTTTATAATACTCATTCTGTCTATGTTGCGCAACCCTGCGATCGTCTATTGCTACATAGGGAAGCTGACTCATATCTAGCCTTACTGTTTTGACCCTACCTGATACTGGTCTTCTGTTCACTTACATCTTTCATGATCGCAAGTTCAATGACATGCAACTACCTGTCGCAGGTGACATGTAGTTCTGTCAGGCTGACTTTGTGAAAGTGTGGCACGGCAATCCGTAGCCCACATAAGGAGCGTGATTGGCATCAAATTACTCCTTGAACGATGCCGATCATGTAGTACATTTTGGCATAGTCCCTAATAAAAGGTATATATAGCTCTGTCACATGACCTCTATAATGAATGAAAAAATCCAATCCCCATATATCCTATTCTATCTACCATATGCACCATGTGACCCTTCATTGCCTCATGGGAAATTGAGTTTTTTAATATTGCAAGTGTATTTTTGCATGATGTTGATCATAGCTTGATGTATTTGGTTTGTCTTGTCCCAATTTCACTAACTGACATCAAAAATAAATAATGAATGAAAGTGGGAAGGAAAAGGGATCCACAACATAGTTTATTGGATTAACATCTTCCCCTTATGAATTGGTGATGATGGGAATTACTTGAGTATAGAGAAAGGGGACAGGAAAAATGTATACACTGATGTCATTTCAATGCATGTATGTGCACCCCTATATACATCCACACATACAGACGTCCATGTATACAGGCGTGCACACAGGCACACAAGACACTATCCAAGAAACTTTTCAATGTACAAGTGTTGATAGTTTGTAACATTAGTTAAGTGTTATTGATGATATGATATACCCATTGTGGACTTAGGGTTAGGCTAGGGTAAGGGGTGGTTAGGGTTAGGCACCTTCCCCCGCCCAACCCCCCCCCCCCCCGGGAGTGTTAGGTTTAGGTACTGGGGGGGCGTGATTAGGGTTAGGCACCCCTAAGGGAGGGATAGACTACGTACCTCCGCTGTCGGGATCTTCACCCATCGTGCTGCTGGCGTTGGGAATTCAACCTCCGGCCTAATGGCCGGCGGTCATACATACAGTGTGTACACATGGCCAGATGCACTGAACGATATATTGTTCGTCTACTGTACGGATGATATATCGTGTATTGTGTACCCAGCATTACATTCATTGTAAGTGCTGCTGGTCATGTCAGACGATCCGTGATGTATAATCGAAGGTTTTGTATGCCAGCAACTCTTCTTACTTTATAGATTGACTAAAGGTAGAAAGATAATGTTTTATGGAGTGATTGTGTTGTACAAATGCCTAGTGCCATTAGCCAACATATGTTTTTAGAATAACTTCTTTCTCCTTTACATCAGGACATCATCTCTGCCTCCATTAGACTGGCCCTTACCCAGCCATTACGGACAGTGTGAGCTGAAGGTAGAGGTGCAGCCAAAGACTCACCATCGAGCGCACTATGAGACGGAGGGGAGTCGCGGAGCTGTGAAAGCGGTTACTGGTGGTCATCCAGTTGTGAAGGTACAACATGTTTACTTATATTCCTGCCTCAATTCTAGCAATATGTTTCTTTTGCTAATTAATTTTTGGTTAATTTTATATGTTTATAAAAGTCTATTCTGCTAACTGAACATTAGTATAAGTAATGACTGGAAGACTCAAATATGTATGTTTCTCTTTCATCCACTAGGGGACACTGGAGGTGCTTACGCTGGGGTATAGAGGCGTGGCTAGCTGGAGCCGGCACTTTAAATAATTTAGAAGTGTGAAGCTCCTCCCTCTCTATGCCCCACCAGCCCTCAGTTTAGAAAATGTGCCTACGGAGCTGGTCACAACCTGCTGTGCTCCAGCAACACACTTATTTTATTTAATTAGTTTTATTATTTTCTAACATCTTTTTTTAACACCTTTTAGGTACCCTTCGCCACCTCTCTAAAGATGGGGTCCGGGTACCTGGCGCCCTGTCCTTAATAGAAGGCAGGAAGGAGTGCACAGTGCTTATACTAAAAGCACTGACAGCTCCTTACCGCCACACACACAGCACTTTTACAAAGCCGGGCTGCCGGGCAGTCTTCAGAAGCGGCTGCCGGTCAGGTGACTCCCCCTCAAGACGGAAGTGCTGTTCGGAGGGAAGCCGTCCGGGGAGCGCAGTGAGTAAATCACCTGCGCATCCCCTGTCTCCTGCCCCGCGGCCAGCGCGGGATGCAGAGAGCGCTATGGCGCTGGTAATAGAGCTTCTCCCCCTCTTCCCACTGCTGAGCGGCTGGAGGCTCCTGTTCAGCGGGGCTTGAACGGCGGCTACAGCGCTGCTCATTGAATTGCATCTCCCCGCTGCTGAGCACAGCGGGGCTTGCAGGGGGAAATTATTACTTAGTGTGGCAGCCATATTAGAGCCCCTGTGGGCTTGAGGAAGGGGGCGGAGCTTAACAGCGCGGGCTCCCTGTCCCATTTACGCGGCATCGGCTGTGAGAACAGCGTGGCTGCTGTTTGTTTTACCCACTGTTGCCTGCATCTCTCCATTATAGGTAGGGTGCAGCACATGCAAAAGGCTGATTCTCCTGACTACATCCCTGGCAAGAGGCTGTGAGTAATCACTGGGGTGTAAGTGCAGGGAATCTAATCTGTGGGAGGGGGTACCTCTTCCTCTGTGTCCCAACCAGCCTTCTGTTTTATTTCTAATTCACTTCTGGTGTACCTCTGGGTGACTGTGTGTATCCTAGTCAAACAGAACAAAAGCGGCTCAAAAGATGTTTCTGTTCTAAGTGTAACTACAAACTATCCAGGCTGCATGCCGCTGGATCCACGTTATGTGATGCTTGTATAGCAATAGATCCACCGATGGCTATTACGGCCACACCTGCTCCTCCATGGGCCGCTGACAATGTAGGAGTAATGACTGATTTAATGTCAGAGTTAGCTGAGGCACGTAGATCTCAGCCTCTCTAGGTGGCTGATTTAACCAAGTCTTTAGACACCCTGGTACTGCTTATGGGTATAGCGGCATCCGCACCCTCCATGACACACGTACTGTGACTGTTCTCCAGTCAGAGGAGTCGGATGAAGAATTCCTCACTATGGAGGATACAGAAGAGGAGAATTGGAGGACACATTACAGGACGGTACCTCTCAGGAGTTGGCGTCCACTTCTCCCGGGGTGGAATCTCTAATTTTGGCGGTTAAAAAAAAAAAAAAACCCACTGAATTTACCTGAGGATGTAATTCCTGCATCCCAGGAGTGTGAATTATTTCATGAATAAAGAGCTCGGTGGTTTTTCCGTTCTCATAGCAACTTCAACAGCAGCTCTCAGTGGCCTGGAAACAACCGGATAAACGGTTCCAAATTCCGCGCCAGTTTCCGTCTAGCTACCCTTTTCCATCATCCATGATGGACAAGTGGGAAACGCCTCCTCCAGTAGATGCGTCCGTCTCCCGTCTCTCTAAGAAAACAGCACTCTCAGTACTAAAAGATCCTTTGGATCGTAAGTTGGAGACAACGCTAAGATCTATTTATACTGCAGCGGGTGCTCAACTTGGACCCACCCTTGTTACCGCTTGGGTTAACAAGGCGGTGATTTGCTGGGCTGACCAGTTGATTACCGGTTTGGACTCTGGTACCTCCAGAGCAGAGTTAAGTCTACTTGCAGAACACATATGTGAGTCTGCAGTTTACTTGGGCGAAGCTTCAAAAGATATCAGTCAGATTAGTGCTCGCATATCCGCTTCTGCTATTTCGGGGCGCAGAGCCCTCTGGTTGCGCGCTTGGCATGCGGATGCAGAATCTAAGCGTGCAGTGGAGGGTTTACCATTCACTGGTGATATGCTCTTTGGCCCAGAATTAGCCAAATGGATATTCCAGTCCACGGGGGGTAAGTCTTCCTTCCTCCCGTCAACTGCTCCGACCCCCAGAAGATCTTACAATGGATCTTCGTTTCATTCCTTTCGTGGTAGAGCCAGAGGTGCTCCCACGCAACCTAGACGGCAGGGGTAGAGGTCGCCCACACACGGTTGCACGTAGACCATAGCCTAAACCAGCAAAAAAAAAAAAAAAGGTGGCATGACGGTCTTCCGTCCCACCTGGTACTTTCTGCAGTGGGAGCCCATCTGCAGAACTTTCAACAAGTTTGGAACTACCAGACCTCTACAGACCCGTGGATCCGCAGACTAATTTCCCTGGGGTTCCGAATAGACTTCGAAGTCCCCCCTCCACTTCGGTTCTACAAGTCTGCCAACACCTGTAGACGGGGTTCTACAGGAGGCTATCCAGTCTCTAGTGGTATCGTCTGTGTTCGTTCCGGAACATCAAGGAGGTATGGGATCTTACTCAAGCCTGTTTGTAGTACCCAAGCCGGATGGCTCGGTCAGGGACCATTTTAAACCTTGAACCTCTATCTGAAGATGTATCGTTTCAAAATGGAGTCTCTGCAGTCAGTCATAGCGAGCTTGGAACCAGGGGAGTTCCTATTATCCCTGGATTTCAAGGATGCCTATCTCCATGTTCCCATCTAGGAACCACACCAGACCTTTCTGCTTTTTGCCATATTGAAAGATCATTATCAGTTTCGGGCATTGCTGTTCGGGTTATCCTCGGCTCCCCGCATATTCACCAAACTCATGTCAGTCATGATCGCTCTCCTTCGGTCATCAAGAGTGAACATAATCCCTTATTTGGACGACCTGTTACTCAAGGCTCCATCGGTGTCTATTCTATCAGATCATGCCTTACTGACATATTACACTCTAATCCAACACTGTTGGATAATCAACTTCAAGAAGTCGAATCTCAGTCTGTCCCAGAAACTTCTGCATGATATTGAATACGAAATCACGGAGGATTTTTCTTCCAACAGGGATATCCGGTTATTGGTTCAACTGGTCCTCAGACCAAAGAAGGTGTCAATGCTTCTTTGTCTGCATCTCTTGGGGAAGATGGTAGCTGCTTGCGGAGTGCTACAGATTGGCGGGTTCCACTCCAGGGTATTTCAGCTGGACCTGCTAACACAGGAGTCAGGGTCTCATCTGCTTCTACATCGACAGATCCGTCTGAGCCCGGTTACCAGAGTAGCCCTTCTTTGATGGACACAATCCAACAATCTGTTAGCAGGCAGAAGACTGGAGTGTGGGACTGGATCATAATAACAACGGATGCCAGCCTTCGAGGATGGGGAGCAGTAGTCCTTGATTATTACTTTCAGGGTCGATGGTCCCCTCTAGAACAGAAGTGGCCCATAAATGTATTGGAACTCAGAGCGAATTACAATGCGCTGATAGACAGAGATTTTAAAGACTCGTCCGGTAAGAGTTCAGTCCGACAACGCGACGGCCTTCACTTCAACCGCCAAGGAGGGACTCGGAGTCGCATGGCTATGCGAGAAGTAACTCAGATCCTCCGGTGGGCCGAGAACCAGTCAGAATGGCAGCTTCATCCAGATGTGTTCAACGCGCTGATACGTCAGTGGGGATGTCCTCAGGTGGACCTCATGGCGTCACGATTGAATCATCAGCTCCCATTATACGTGTCAAGTCGAGATCCGCAGGCGGAAGCAGTAAACGCTCTGACAAGTCCGTGAATCTACGACTTCGTTTACATTTTTCCTCCGATTCCGCTTCTTCCTCGTCTTTTAGAAAGGATACAACAAGAGACAGCCTCTGTAATTCTCGTGGCTCCAAACTGGCCTCGGAGAAGTTGTTGGACGATCAGTGGCCCATTCCTCTGCACCCGGATCTTCTACAGCAGGGCCTTTTCATACACCACAACTTAGCGCAGCTGCGTTTAACGGGTGGCTCTTGAAACCGATATCCTAAGACGCAAAGGTATCCCAGACACGGTTATTCACACCATGCTACGCGCCAGGAAGCCAGTTTCGGCTGCGCATTATCATCGCATCTGGCGTGCTTATATCTCACGGTGTTCCAGTCAGGCTCTTCCATCTAGGACTTTTAGTTTGTCCCAGTTTTTTTGCTTTTCCTTCAGACGGGTCTGGATTCTGGCCTTCATCTGGGAACCTTAAAGGTGCAGGTTTTCTGCCCTCTCCATTTTCTTTCAAAGGAAATTGGCCCTCATTCCTGAGGTGCAGACATTTCTTCAAGGGGTCTTGCGCGTGCAGCCTCCTTTTGTACCTCCAATAGCTCCCTGGGACCTTAACTTGGTGCTTCTGTTTCTTCAGTCGCCCATGTTTGAACCTTTGGAGAACGATGATCTTAAGTACCTGTCTTGGAAGACTGTCCTCCTCTTGGCTCTCGCTTCGGCTCGTAGGGTTTCGGAATTGGGTGCTCTGTCCTATAAGCCACCTTACCTTTTGTTTCATGCCGATAGGGCAGAACTCCGGACAGTAGCCGCCTTCCTTCCCAGGGTAGTGTCGGCTTTTCATATTAATCAGCCTATTGTGGTACCATCATTGGTGGAGGACTCTGGTGGTCCTTCTACCTTGGATGTGGTTAGGGCTCTCCGGATCTATGTTGCCAGGACAGCGTCCCTTCCTAAGTCAGAGTCGCTTTTTGTCCTCTATGATGCTGTTCGCATGGGTTGGCCAGCATCTAAGCACGTTTGATCCGGCTGACTATTCATCAGGCTTATGTTAGTGCCGACCGTTGGCCTCCTTCGTCTATTTCAGCTCATCCCACACATTCTGTGGGTGCGTCATGGGCGGCCGGTAGAGGAGACTCCACGTCACAGTTGTGCCGTGCGGCCATTTGGTCTTCAGTTTACGCGTTGTCAGATTTTACAAATTTGATACATTTGCTATGTCGGCATCCCGTTTTGGCCGCCTGCAGGCGCCGCAGAGCGCTCCCGCCCGTGGGGAAAAACTTTGGGACGTCCCCAGCGTAAGCACCTCCAGTGTCCCCTAGTGGATGAAAGAGAAAATTGGATTTTGGTACCTACCGGTAAATCCTTTTCTCTGATTCCACAGGGGACACTGGACGCCCACCTCTGCGCTCTTAGCCTGCCTGTTCGGTTTGTTCCGTATGTTGTATGATTCAGTTATTGTGTGTTCTTCTCTCCCTTTTTTACTCCGCTTGTTCTCCATCTCCTCTCGGCCTTCATTTTCTAAACTGAGGGCTGGTGGGCCATAGAGGGGGAGGAGCTTCACACTAAATTATTTAAAGTGCCGGCTCCAGCTATCCACGCCTCTATACCCCAGCGTAAGCACCTCCAGTGTCCTCTGTGGAATCAGAGAAAAGGATTTACTGGTAGGTACCAAAATCCCATTTTTTAAATTGGCTAAATCAAACATAGTAGAAAAAAAACCTAAGCAATAATACGTTTTACATATAATACATATGTAATTAACCAGTGCAAATGTATTGGAGTAACTGTACTCATATGCCACCTTGAAAATTAGAGTGTGGATAAATTCTAAAGCAAAGTTGCATGACCATTGTTCACCCTTATCTAAATACTGTACTAAAGTAAACTATCTGTAACATACAACCAACATCTCTCTATTACATGGTCGTCCTCCTAATAGCACCTATATTCTCAACACTCACAAGGAACTCACACTTGGTGTAATAACCTAGTGCAGTAAGGGAGAGACTGCAGCTTTCTGGTCCGATAGCAAACAACAAAATAATGCAGCGTAGTAGCATAGATTTGTGTTCTCTACCTTGCATCCACTGTATGGATTATCCCTCAAACTCTGCTTTACTCGCCTCTGGGGGAACGCCTTTGCCCATATATTCTCACACACACTAAAAAAAACATAGAGCGGGGGACAAATTCAACCTCCCCAGTAAGCGCAAACTTCTATTTCCAACATCTGATATTTTAGCTAGTGTTACACTATTACATTGTTAGCAAAGGTGACCAAAAAGTCCTCTAGGTTCAACCTATTTCTATATGTTCAATTAGTGTTATCCAGACTCTAAAGAAGAATTGCCAAAGCCAGCTACAGACTTTTTGGGAATCACTGGCAACACACTAATGCTCTAGATCAATTGCTAATAATAATAAAAATTGTTATAATAATAATTGGAGATTGTAAGAGGCATGTATCCTTTTTTTTAAATCTAGTGGATGTAATGGCCATTGTCACATCTTTTGCTGGTCATTTCTGACTGCTGTTAGTGTGTAGCACCTTGTTTGTTTAATAGTAAAACAATGCTTCATCTGGTGCTAGCAGGGCCGGATTAAAGGTCCCCATACTTGGGGCGATGTAGCAGGCGATCCGACTGACTGGTGCGATTTGCCTGCTATATCGCACCGTGTATGACCCTGATAACGGGCCGAGTGCGCTCCCGCGGGGTCGTACATTGCAGGACCATGAGATCAGGGGATGCGATGTGCGATCCCATGGATTGCTATGCGGGTGAGACAGGGAAGCCGGCATATCTGGCGGTCGGCCACCCGATCGCACAGTGTGTGCGGACCGCCCGATATGTCTGACGACAAATCCCCTATTGCCTCGCACGGTGCAATCACACTGTGTATGGGGGCCTTAAGGCTTGTGGGGGCCCTGGGGCAACTAAGTTGTGGGGGGCCCCCTGCCACCACAGGGAGGCACTTCCCCCGATTTAGTTACCTTCTGGCTCTGTGTTGTGAATGAAGCAGCACAGTCAGCGTTGCTGTATAGAGTGCAGAGCGGCTCCTGAGGCCTGACGTCAGTGATCAGCGTCACGGACATTGTGCCACGTGATGCTGATGAGGGGTCGCGGGAGCCGCTCTGCACTCTATGCTGCAGCGCTGTCTGTGATGCTGCATTCAGAACACAGAAACGCGGCAGCTCAGCCCCCATCTGGGAACAAGTGCAACTGGATACCTCGGCAGGGTGACACCGACCCTGTGTCAGCTGGGGCATATATAGGAATTCTAAGGTTGGGGGATGTGTGTGTGTGCAGAGAAAATATATATATATATATATATATATATATATATATATATATATTACACACACACACGTACACATTTTAAGGAATTTTCATTTTAACTTCACAGTAACGAAATAAAACCTGTTTTATTGGCTTTGTTTACAAAATAAACTGTTTGAACAATAAGGCAACAAAAAAAAACTTTTAGGCAAGTTTATTTAGGTAGTCTGCTTTCATTGGAGTGACGACCCTTAGATTTGATAAGCGCTTTGCATATCCTTGGCATCCTATTTACTAATTTTTCCAGCTTTTGGCAATCCATTCGACTATAGCAGCTTTGAAGAGCTTCCCAGAGGCCCTCAGTGTTGGTAGGCATCTGTTTTTGGACTTTCCTGTCTAATTCTTCCCACAAAAGCTTGATGTGTGAAACATCTGGTGATTGAGGTGGCCATTCCATTTTTGTTACGACTTCAGTCTTCTTTCTTTTGCAAATAATTAGTACACAACTTGGACGTATGTTTTTGATCGTTATCTTGTTGGAAAACGAAGTTCTGACCTACAAGTAGCCTTCCGGAGGGAATCTCATGACGCACTAATATGTTGTGGTACACCTTTTGATCCATTATTCCGTCGACTCGAAGTCCCCAACCTGATTGCCCGCGAAACATCCCCAAACCATCACATTGCCTTCTCCATGCTTGACTGTTGGCTCTGCACAGACTGGGAGAAAGCGCTCACCTGGACGATGACGCGCAAAAGCCCGGCGATGCGAGTCAAAAAGTATACATTTCGATTTGTTTGTCCAAAGCACCCTCTTCCACTGTTCCTCAGTCCAATCCTTATGCTTCTTAGCCCATGCATACCCTTTTGCTACGTTTTGTAGCATGTAGAAGTGGTTTTCTTACCGCAACACTACCACTAACACCATATTCCTGCAAGCGCCTGGCCACCGTCCTATCGGACACAGGCTGGGAATGACTTTTCGCAACTGCCTTCCTATTTCCGGAGCGGTCAAACGTCTGTTACGCTTGCTAGTAGTCACAATGAAGTTGTCCTCACGAACAGTTGATGTTTTTGGGCAACCAGTTCGTTTTCTTGTAACATTTTGACCGGTTTTTGACTTTCGTTCCTTAGCCCGACGCATGGCCCCAACAGATACCTTCAACCGTTTGTGGATTTGCCGTAAAGAATAACCTTCCCTCAAAACAATGATTTGAGCACGTGTTTCCACACTTAACCCACAGCTCTTTTTGGCCATTTTTGACTAACGAGCTTTTAGGAAACTTATTGACAATTTGGAACGTAAGAAAGCAGCACAATCACATGTTGATAATCGATTTATTTCCGATCACTTCGCGCTCACAATAGGGCTGGATTAACAATGGGACGAATGGAGCTGCAGCTCCTGGTTTTGACAGGAAAAAAACGTTTTCCTGTTGCATACTACCAGCAGCTGTCCTCCAGCTCCAGCTCTCTCACCTGAGTCCTGAACTCCCTTGCAGATCCGTGCAGGCAGTGTGGTGGCCGCCCCTCCCTTCAGCTCTCTCCATATCCGGGGTCCTGACTGAGCCTGTCACTCACACTGACAAGCTCCGCCCCCAGACTACACGAGGAGCTGCTGCTGCTTCATAAAGCCGGGTACTGTATAAAGTGTTCTATAATGGCTGCTTGATAAGTAGCATCGATTTTAAAAAGTTTCTTTTCGATTTCAGGGGGTGTGCTCAGACTTTTGACAAGTACTATATGAATGTGTGTGTAAGTATAGGTGTGTGTGTATGTATGTATGTGTGAGATAGATATATGTGTGTGTGTGTGTGTGTGTGTGTGTATGTATATATGTGAAGGGGTACCTTTGGTGCGCTACAACTTTGAGTATTAACCACTTGCCTGGCATGGTCGTATCAGATACGACCACACCAGGCTGGGCTTTCCCTGACATGGTCGTATCTGATACGACCAGTCAGGAATGGCCACTAGGCGGCTATGGGAAGTTAATCTTACCACTGCCGCCTATATCAGAGGGAACTTCTGGTCCCTCTACACCCGCCGCTCCCCCTCCTTTGTGTCCTGATCACTGCTGGCCACAGTGATCGGGCATCTGGCGGCACCCCCCTCTCGGCGCGGCTGCAGGCTCCAGTATATCCCGATCACTGTGGCCAGCAGTGATCGGGCAGCCCAGCCGGCCCCACCCCCTTCAGTGAGAAGCAGCAGCGGCTCTGGTAGCCGCCACTGCTGCTATGTATCGGAGCCGCCAGCGGAACACCCTTCCGCTGCGGCTCCGGGAACACACAGTGATCAGCATGCTCACTGTGTACAAGCAGCAGCAGCGCGGCTCTGGAAGCCGCCGCCGCTGCTGCTGAGTAGCTGGGCCGCCAGCGGGACACCCTCCCGCTGTGGCTCCGGCACAGGCAGTGGCGGCTTTGGTAGCCGCCGCTGCTATGTATCGGAGCCGCCAGCGGAACACCCTTCCGCTGCGGCTCCTGGAACACACAGTGATCACACTGATCACTGTGTACAAGCAGCAGCAGCAGCGCGGCTCTGGAAGCCGCCGCTGCTGAGTAGCCGGGCCGCCAGCGGGACACCCTCCCGCTGTGGCTCCGGCACAGCAGTGATCACATAGTGATCACTGGCTGAGCAGAAGCAGCAGCGGCAGCTCTGGTAGCCCCCGCTGTGCTATGGGTCTGGGCCGCCAGCGGGAGACCCTCCCGCTGCGGCTTCGGCAGTGATCACACAGTGATCACTGGCCGTGTATAGAGAGCAGCGGCGGCTCTGGTAGCCGCCGCTGTTCTAAGTATCTGGGCCACTCCCTCCAGCCTCAGCTGCTCTTCCTCCCCCATAATGCCCACATATATAAGGGGCCTGGCCATAATAAAATATATAATATGCATATATATATGTGTATGTATGTATATGTGTATATATGTGTGTGTGTGTGTGTGTGTGTGTGTGTGTGTATATATATATATATCTATATATATATATATATCTATATATATATATTTATATATTTATAATGTGTGTATATATATCTATATATATATATTTATAATGTGTGTATATATATCTATATATATATATTTATAATGTGTGTATATATATCTATATATATATATATATATATATATATATATATTTATAATGTGTGTGTGTGTATATATATGTGTATGTATGTGTATATATATATATATATATATATATATATATATATATATATATATATATATATAATGTAGAACATATATGTGTTCGATAGATATCGCAGAGCCTCTGTTTAGGGATGTCAACCAACCATCGATGGTTTGCACACATCGATGGTTTGTCATTACTGGTGACCATCAATGTTGCACCATCGATGGTAGCCATCAATCGATGTTTAGGAAACCTCGACAATTGTGGTCTACACAGATCTTGCCCAATCGCTAAAGAATTGATGGCTTCTAACGATGGCTGAACCATCAATGGTACAGCTGTCAATGGCCATCACTACAGTATAACATAAAAAGTGCTATTTTTATGGTATACTGGGTTTTAAAAAAAAAAAAAATGTTCAAATAAAATAGTGATGGATAAGTTTAAAATTATGTTCTTAACCTAATTCAATCATAAAAGATACCGACAATTTTGGAGCGGTTTTTGGAAAAAGAATTCGTCAGTTAAGTGGTTAATTGAACAGAAGAAATTTCTACCACTTAGGGGGATTTATTGCAATATTAGCTGTTAGTCAAACACAACCCTCTAGTTAGTCTTCAAATCACCATAAGTTTATGTTTTGGATATTGTTCATAAAATAAAAGCCATATGGTAGCCCATAATTCTTATACCTGAATATTTTAGTCTTGGTATATCAACAGAGGTAAAAATATAAACAATTTACAATACAAATAAAAACATAAATTGCATAAAACAACTTTTAGTAAACCTGCCCCACTACAGAAGGATAGATGTTATCTGCCACCTACACCTTTACAGGTGTGAGCTCTTAGGTGGACTTCTTATGTGGTAGGTGCAGGTTTTTCAAAGCGATGACCCTACGCGTTTCGTCCACCTTCGGGACTTCATCAGAGGTAAACACAAAAATGGAACTGGTCTGGACAAACACTTGATGATATGGAACTGGTTAGAACACTCAGTAGTATAAGCTTATTTTCTGTCCCTTGATAGGGAGAAATTCCTAGGAAGGCTTTTAAAAGCCAAGTAGTTCTTATAAAGATTTTACTGGAACGATTTAGATGGATGTTTCTCAACCAATAAATGCAACCAAATTCCTTAATACCAATTTAAATATGAAGATGCATCATATACTCCCAGTGTGTAAAAATGATGAGACCCAGTGCCAAGCAAGTGGTAAAACTATTCAGTCCAATGAAGTGTATGTCTCCCTCTGTTAGCAGTCTAACAGAGGGAGACATACACTTAATTGGACTGAATAGAGTCCAATGTAGAGACTACTGAGAGTTATTACCCAGTAGGCGCACTGCAGTGTTGAGTCTGACTGACTATCCCCTGCGTGTAGCTGCCGGCCGGGTCAGTCACAGCCTTGATGACTGCCTGACTGCCCGGCAAGCAGCTGCACTGCACCTGCCATAGGCATGGCGCTGTAGGCCACGCCCCCACTTCGGCTGGCGTAGTGCTGTGTGCGCTAGTGATGGGGGCCCCTTTGTGTGTGGGGGCCCCGAGACGACCACCCATGTCGCCCCCCTTAATCAGGCCCTGAGTGCTAGGCGTTAGATAAGTCTTTGTATTCACCCTTGATATGTAATATGGCCATGTCTATGGCTGCTTTTTTCCAATTTAAAGATGCCCTGTTTACCTAGTCAGTCTCTATATTGCCAACCCATCTTTTATCTTTAATAAAGTTGGCTCTTCCAGAACACTCCTTTTCTTGTGTTTTTCCCTTTTTGTGCTTCCTAAAATGTTTTAATTGTTTCATTTCACATTCTTTAATACTGTGTTTAATTTTAAAGTTTTATGATAATGGGCATGAACCTTGGGGTCCATTATACTGGTGTGGCCACTCCTGGAGTCACAATATTGGTAATTACCTCTGTAGCCCAGGAGGTCAGGATGAGCACCAGCACTTTTCAACATTTAGCTGGTAGCCTTTAGCATTGGTACACTGATTTGTTCTGGCTCCCTTATGCACAGTCACACCTGGCCTGGGCTCACCAGGCTGGGGGGTAGTTTCCTCTTTGGCAGCAGGGCCTCATATTTACGGTCTCCCTATTTTTTGTGGAAGCCGACCATTGCTGTCTGGGGCAGGTTGCAGATTTGAGAAATTTTTACTTTTTTTTTTTTTTTTGTCCATACACAGTACAAGACCCGATTTCTCCTAGTTCGTATACTACACCATAGAACTAAAAGTGCCACCATCCCTTGCCTGCTGTGATTTATAGTGCCACATAAAGTCCTATTAGAAATCTTTTCATTTAAATAATCGCTTCCCACATCCTTAATTCTCCACTTTTTTGTACTAATAAATCCAGAGACATTCTTATGTCAATCCAGTGTTTACAAAATATATTAACAAAATAAACTCTACATGACTTGCACCTTGCATAGCTGCGATGTGACTGACAGGCGTGGGAACAATTAGCTTTTTTTTCTTTTCTTTTTTTTTATAATTTTATCCAATTTGATTTTAAATTGGTATATTTTTAAAAAAAAAATAGTTTTTATATAAATAATGGCAATACAAACAATGGTCAAATAACATGGTAATAACTAAAGACTGTTGTGAGGAAAAATAAAAGCATTAAAATCAAATTGAATGTGTGCCACCTATAGCAGACTATACAGTATGGAATGTCAAAAGGTACGACGTAATCAAGAAAAGACTGCCCATGGTGTTCCAGTAAAAAAAAAAAAAAAAAACCATTGAGCCATCATACGTTCTTCATATTCCACTTTTCATTGCAGCCTGGAAATGAGAACCTCGGAGAGAACCTAAAGTATACAAAAGAAAGAAAAGGGGGTGAAGGAAGAAGGATGAGGAAGGGTGACTGGGAAGGGTAAAGGAGGGAAATAAGCGGTGAGCATAGGAGGAGGAATCTAGAGCAGCAACCAGTTGCAGCAAAGAGGGCAGCGGGTAGAATAAAGGAAGGGGTCGTAGCATCTGTCACGATAAAAGGTCGTAGCCATCACTCCATTATAGGAAAAGGGATGAAGAGCAAAGACAGGGAGACTCAAGGGGACACAATGTGACTTTAATTAGCTATCCTATCTGCACTGGGAGGTCACTCAGTAATATTTGGGTTTCATACCATTGTGTGGTTTGGAAGCAGGTCTCAATTTGGGACTTAGTGTGGCATCAAGTAAGGAATTAATATAACTGGCAATGGTGAAGCATATTTTAACCTGTACTAATTTGTGGAGTGAGGCCTCAATCCAACCCATTTTTAATGGTTTCATACTACTGAGTGTCAGTCGAACTTTAGAGCCAATGAGACCCAAAACTGCCCACTCTGGAGTCAATGGAAAAACTGCCCACTCTGGAGTTTATCAAGTCTGAGATAGCTGGAGAAGTGGCACATTTGAGACACTTAAGGTGGGTACACACCTGACAGATATATCTGCAGATGATGGTCGTCCATACACACTGAACAGCCATCATATGCTTGTGCCCTCGGTAGGCGTGTCGGGTGTTTCCCGCCCCCCTTCTCACGGCTGCCACCGTTTCCGCCTGTACACACTTGCCGATGGACAGATACTGTATGTCTGCAGACATATCTGTCCATAGCCTGTACAGCACAGCCAATGAGATATGTCGGTGAATGGCGACATTCACCGACCTATCGCGGGTACACACTTGCTGACGGGCAGCAGATACATTGTGCGGAGCGAGTTAAGAGCAGAGTAAAAATCTGAGAGAGCAGAAAATTGTGAAACTGCTTCTGCAAAGCCATAAAACCTGTATGAAATTCACAAGAGAAGAGCAGAGTACGTATGAGGGCATAATAAAAGGAGAGCGCTTTCCAGGTTTGAAATCTGACCAGAAATTGTTTATTATTTTATATGGCGCCAAAAGTGTTCCGGAGAGCCTTTACAAAGCACATAAACAAAAAGTTGACCAGTAACTTACAGTACGTTACAATACAATGCAGAACGAGGCCATGGATAATATACTTTGCTACATTATCGACCATCACACCCACCTAAGCAGCAGATCATAAGCCACCAAGTGTTAGGTGCCCTAGTGTGGAGTAAGAAGTAGATTAAATTAATGTAAGGCGAAGCACAAGAGGGTAGAGGTCCCTGCTCGTAAGAGTTTACAAGAAATTAGGGAGAACCTTGTGGGCATAATGTAGCGCCTGAAGGAAGGAAATTGTGGCGGTATCCAAAAACATCTGTCAGAGGTCTGAGTCCCACTATCCACCAACAACCTAATAGAAGATAAACCTGCAACCAACCAAGACAAAAAGGCAAATGTATCGCAACCTCTCTGAAAAGCAGGATTACCCAGCAGAGGGGCAAATAATTAAGAGAAGGCATTAAGATGCCATGTCTTTAAACCACACCGTCCTCATGGTCCCCGAAGGTGGTATGGGTTTTCCTGCCATATGCAGAAACAGTCCGTTTGAGGCCTGGCAATAATTATTGTTCTAAATCAAAATGGGCATATAGATATTTCGAAGATAGTTAATCTTTAATATAACAGCAAATACCAGTTTTATTATAACGGGATAGATGAGGGAAATTTAATGCTAAACCGGTATATTTTTAACAAAAAGTGGTGCGTACATTTTATTGCATTTTCATTGTTATCAGACATTTTGGTACCTCTGAAGACTCTATGGGTTTAAACATGTGCACTTCAAAGCTGTCAGCATGTAACTTTTAATACGGTTGTGTCGTCAGATCCGCTGGATTTCCTGGTTGAATAGTTAATGTTCAGTACAGTACTATATACAGTTCTATGGTAGAGATCATTACATTCAGTACAGTGCATTATATATACAGTTCTGTTGTAGAGCATTAAGGACATGCTGCAGAGAAGCTTTGAGAGCACACAGCTAAAACTATCTTTAAAAGTGAGCACAAAGTACAAGGGTTTGTCTGTACTTTTAAATTATGTTCCCTTTCATCGTCTGTGTACGAGCTTTTAGTGCTACCTTGCAAACATGCAGCTTATCCCATCGTGACCTTCACTGCTTCCTTTCTAGTCACTCAGCTTTGGTTTAGCTTACGCAGGCATTGGCTTTTGCTATGGAAACAGCAGGGAAACACACACAAGCACTGGCTCTGTTCCCTGGTATGCACTGTCTGCTGACAGTGTTGTTATAGTACTATATCAAAATCTTAGGTCAACTGCTTCATAGTCCTAATTTATTAGGACTGTTTCAATCCTTCTGTTAATGAGACTTTAAAAATGTTAAGACTGAATGTATTTTTAAATAGTTCTTCAAGATCTGATGGTTGCTGTTAGGACAGGGCTAGCAGCTTAAAGGGTAGGATTGAACATGCATTCTAGGTGCTGTCAGACATCTGTATTTAATTAATATAATGATTGTCGCAGAGAGGCACCAAAGCTGTATTTAAGTGAATGTAAGTTATATTTTTCCTGTACTTCTAATACAATTGCAGATACACTGAAAAGCTTGTAGTATTGAAGTATACTGGTTTACTTATTTATGCCCCTGTAGTTCACTCTTTTATATTTTTATTTTAATATATATTCTGTTATAAAATAATACATGTGTTCTGAAGTTCTATAACAGTTGAGCTATATTAAGTATATAAGTAACTTCCAGTTTGGAATGTAATTTTTCCCTATGTGCTTTATAGTAGGACTTTATGTTGTAAATAATTTAACTTATTGTGTTCTACAGTGGTGATTGTAGCCATTATTAACATGCACCACATACAGTAGAACTGACTGCCGCACACAGATATCTAGGTTTTCTTGGATGCTCCTTCAGATTTGTATTGAATAAAATTGGAGTACTTCTACACCTGGGCACTCCTTATGAGCACATACTCACTACTTTGTGAGTGCTTCTAGGACAGCTGCAGTTAGAACAAGAAACGAGCTGTAAAAAAATTAAAAACGTACTTTTGTGTAATAAGAAATAATAAAAGTAAAAATATAAGAAAAACTTCAGGAAAATAAGGGAATCCCTGATGTCATTCACTAATATTCTCTGTACATTGCTGTATAATATGCTAACAATAAGGGGACGATTCAATTGTTTAGAAACAGCTATTTATTCTGGTCACCCGACGGAGCAATTAAATTGTTGCTCCATTCTGAGGCGAATAGCTGTGGATGCATATGTTTGCAGACTGCATGCAGGTCCGACGGGTGATGTTGTCAGCGGGAGCCATGCTGCCGAATGCAGCATTGCCATCGTTCTGTAATGCAGCATTGCCGTCGTTCTGTCGCTGCCGGCAACGGCAAGTGTGAATGCACTTGCCGTTGCCGACATCCCCGCTGGGGTTCACGGTAACGACATCTTTTAGTGTGTACCCAGCTGTAGCTTCAAACTAGCTTCAGCCCTGTAGAGTTAATTCTGCTTTCTGTTTTGTTCCCGCAGCTTATAGGTTACACAGAGAAACCTGTTACCCTGCAGATGTTTATTGGAACAGCCGATGACCGTTATCTGAGGCCGCATGCCTTTTACCAGGTGCACCGAATCACTGGGAAAACTGTGGCCACTGCTAGCCAAGAGATTATTATAACCAGCACCAAAGTCCTGGAAATCCCTCTTCTACCAGAAAACAACATGTGTGCCAGGTGTGTCTGGTCTTAAATACTAGTTGATGTAGAAAATAAACTTCAGAAATTCTAGTCCATAACTTAGTAATTGCATCAGTATAAGGAAAGCTGCATCAAATTACAGTGCACTTATTCATATGGTATTATACATGATTATGGCCTAGTATGCACAATTATGAAAATCAGGCAATCCATATGCATAATTGAAGCCTGTTAAACGCACTTTAATGTTTGAAAGTACAACAGATAATGGACCTGTACACACTAGTGGCCAGCGTTCACAAGCATTAACTCTTGGTACAATATAATGGAGTTGTATGGGAGCATTATTGAATGACTTATCAAAAATCCTGTACACAATTTTAAATGTTTAATTTATTTCAGTTGGACCATACAAAAAATAAAAAATGGCTTCCTCGGAATAATTTTTTTAAACATTTATTAAACACACCATCCATAGTGGAATTGAAGTTAAGGAAATGGAGAAATAATGCTGCAGAATTGGACAGCACGCCATGCAATAAAGGGTTAGGTACATAGGACACTCTGTCAGGAGTCTTCCAGAACACGCTTTCAATGCTCTTTTAAGTGATAGGACAAAGACAAAACCTTTAAGTTTGCTAACATGTAGTGGTATTCAATGCCCATATGCATGAACCCTAAAATAACTGACTTGAACCTGAATCGTGTAGTAACATTTGACAATTTAATAGCACATTCAGTCTACATAATAGATAATTGAATTGCCTTGTAAGTGCTGATATCTGTACTTTGAATGTGTATAAGACAAGTTACTGAGGCAATCCTGTAGAAAATAAGCTGTGTGTGCAATGGTTGCCTTAGTTGAATTTTTGATTCATGCTATATGATCTTTCTCTGTCATCCACTAGGGGACACTGGAGTTGCTTACGCTGGGGTATAGAGGCGTGGATAACTGGGGCCGGCACTTTAAATAATTTAGAACTGTGAAGCTCCTCCCCCTCTATTCCCCACCAGCCCTCAGTTTAGAAAATGTACCTACGGAGCTGGTCACAATTTGCTGTGCTCCAGCAATACATTTATTTTATTTTATTATTTTAATAGCATCTTTTACACTTTATTGGTACCCTTCACCACCTCTTGAAAGGTG
The DNA here is from genome assembly GCA_031769625.1 of Taudactylus pleione. Classification (NCBI taxonomy): domain Eukaryota; kingdom Metazoa; phylum Chordata; class Amphibia; order Anura; family Myobatrachidae; genus Taudactylus; species Taudactylus pleione. The sequence continues at coordinate 236,251 of JAUIMM010000116.1, forward strand.
GGGTCCGGGTACCTGGCGCCCTGTTATACAGGAAGGAGTGCACAGTGCTTATTAAAAAAGCAACTGACAGCTCCTTATCGCCACACAGCACTTCTACAAGCACTGAGGACAAGACAGTGTGAGAAGCAGGAGTGCTGTTATCAGAGAGGCCATCCAAGGGACGCAGTGAGTACATCAGCTGCGCATCCCCCGGCTCCTGTCCCCGCTGCAGACGCTGGCTTCAGAGCATAGCTCCACTATGAGTATCCTCCTCCCCTCTCCCCGCTGGTACCCGCGGCATAGCGCTCCTACTCAGCGGGGCTTCACAGGGGGAGGTGAAAGCTCCAGCGCGACTGCTATTTTCAGAGCCCTTAGGGCATGAAGAAGGGGGGCGGAGCCTAACAGCGCGGGCTCTCTGTCTCCATTCAGAGCGGCAGCAGCTGTTAGAACAGCGTGTCTGCCGTTTCACATGTCTGACTGCATCTCTTCAATTTAGCAAGAGTGTAGCAGCACTACTACAGAAGGGCTGGTTCTCTTGATTGCATCCCTGGGAGCCTGTGAGCACAGGGGAGTGTACAGCAGGGAATCAATTCTGTGGGAAGGGAGTTGTGATATCTCCTCCTCTGTTTCCCAAACTAGCCTTCTGTCTTCTGTATCTGTCCCTCTGTATGGGTGACTATGGTTGAATGCCAAACTCTTTGCAAAAGATGTTTGTTCAAACTGTAAACTATACAAGCATATGATGCTTGTTTAGTAATCTATCCGCCTATGGCTATTACTGACTCTCCTGGGCCGCTGACATGGTACGAGTGATGGCTGACTTAACGTCACAGTTGGCTGAGGCTCGCACCTCCCAGGGTGTCAGGGTTAACCAAGTCCTACCAATAACGTCCCCTAACGACTGTTCTCCAGTCAGAGAGGGTCTGACAAGGAAATCCTCACAACAGGATACTAAGGAACATGATTGGAGGAAGTTTGTATAATGACGGTACTCCTCAAGATTTTCTCTGCCTTTTGGCTAAGATCAAGTGGAAAAGGCTGCAATAAACAGGCAAACAGATCAAGAGAGTCCCATGTAGTATCTGTTCTTATCGGTTTAATATCTGATACGCCCCCTATCTGTGGGCCATATATAGAGTCTGCCTCACTGGGGTGGAATTCTTAATTCTGGCGGTCAGGCAGGTATTTAATCTACCTGTGGACTGCATCCCAGGAGTGCGTATTATTTGAGTACGTTACTCCCTGTGTCAGGGTCAGAACAGCAGTACTCAGTTAGCCTGGAACCATTACAATGTAATTGGGCGCTACCTATCTTCTCAGTGACCAACAAAAAGGTTGTCTGTTTTTCAGTTTTCGCGGCCCTAGGGACACTCCACCCTGAACACGCCTGATCTCGTCTGATCTCGGAGGGTCAGGCCTGGTTAATGGACCCATTTCCGTCATTCATGATAGAAGTGGGGGAAACATCTCCCCCTGTTGACGCGTCTGCTCACTGTCCCTTTAAGAAAACTACACTCCCAGTACGGGCTGCCTCATTGTTGAGGGACCCTTCTGATTGCAAGTTGGAGTCAATGCTGCGCTCTATACTGCAGCGGGAGTTTAACTTGGACCTACGCTAGTTACCGCCTGGGTTAACAAGGCTATGATTTGCTGGGCTGACCAGTTGATTGCGTTGATCAGGTACTACCAGGGCACAGTTACGTTCTTCTGGCAGAACACATGGTGAGTCTGCAGTTTACCTGGGAGAAGCTTCTAGGGAGCTCTCATATCTGTTTATGCTATTTCGAACGGCCGAGCCCTCTGGTTGTGCGCTTGGTAACCGGATGCAGAATCCAAGCGTGCGGTGAAGGGTTTACCATTCACTGGTGACATGCCGTTTGGCCCGGAATTGGCCAGATGGATATCCCAGGCCACGGGGTGGGGTGGGGTGGGGGGGGGGGTAAGTCTTCCTTCCTCCCTTCGACTGCTTCGGCTCCCAGAGGATCTTACATGGGACCTTTGTTTCTTTCCTTTCGTGTGCCACATTCCTTTCGTGGTAGAGCCAGAGGTGCTCCCACGCAAGCAAGAGGCGACAGAGGTAGTGGTCGTCGACACAATGTTGCAGTTCGACAGGAACCTAAACCAGCTGAGAAACAGGTGGCATGACGGTCTTCCGCCCCACCTGGGATCTTCGGCGGTGGGAGCCCGTTTTGCAGAAATTTCAACAAGTTTGGAACCTTTTCAGATCAGTGGATTCAGAGACTGATTTTCCTACGGTAACGAATAGACTTCGAAGTCCCCCCTCATCTCGGTACTTCCCTACACGTCTGCCAATACCTGCAGACAGGGCCAGGGTTCTACGGGAGGCTATCCAGTCTCTACTCCGATCCTCGATGCTAGTCCCGGTTCCAGAACATCAACGAGGTATGGGGTTTGTACTCAAACCTGTTTGTAGTACCAAATCCGGATGGATCGGTTTAGGACCTGTAGTCCTTTAAAACCTGTATCTTTAAGATATATATCGTTTCAACATGGTGTCCCTGCAGTCCATCATTGTGTGGTTGAAACCAGGGGAGTTTCTATTATTCCTGGATGTCAAGGACTATCTCCATGTTCCCATTTGGGAACCACATCAAACCTTCCCGCGTTTTGCCGTATTGCAGGATCACTACCAGTTTCGGGCCGTTCGGGTTAACCTCGGCTCCCCGCATTTTCACCAATCCCATGTTGGTTATGAGTGCTCTCCTTCGGTCATCGGGAGTAAACCTAATCCCCTATTTGGATGACTTGTTCCTCAAGGCTCCATCGGTATCCCTTCTAACAAACCATGCCTTACTGATATATCGCACTCTTACCCAACACTGTTGGATAATCAACTTCAAGAAGGGAGCAGTATGGTAGCTGTCTTCAAGGCACTACAGTTCGGACGGATCCACTCCAGAGTGTTTCAGCTGGACCTGCTGTCACAAGGGTCAGGGTCTCATCTGCTTCTACAGCGACAGATCCGTCTGAGCCAGGTTACCAGAGTGGCCCTCCACTGGTGGACACAATACAACAGTATTTTAGCGGGCCAAAAATTCGGTATGGTTCTGGATCATTGTAACAACGCATGCCAGCCTTCGAGGATGGGGAGCAGTAGTCCTCGATTTTCACTTTCAGGGTCGATGGTCCCCTCTGGATCAGAAGTGGCCCATAAATGTGTTGGAACTCAGAACGATCTACTATGCTGTGATAGAAGCAACAGCGTTGCAAAAGACACGCCCGGAAAGAGTTCAGTCCGACAATGCTACGGCCGTCGCTTACATCAACCGCCAGGGCGGGACTGGTAGTCGCATGGCCATGCGAGTAGTATCTCAGATTCTCCGGTGGGCCGTGAAGAAGTCAGTAATCCTGTCGGTGGTATTCATCTAGGGTGTGGACCACTGGGAAGCAGATTACCTAAATCGCCAGGATATACATCCCGGGGAATGGAAGATTCAACGCGCTGATACGTCGATGGTGTTTTCAGGTGGACCTCATGGAGTCATGGATGAATCTTCAGCTCCCACTATAAGTGTCAAGAACTCGTGATACACAGGTGGAGGCAGTAGACGCTCTGACAGTTTCATGGATCTACAACTTCGTTTACCTTTTTCCTCTGATTCCACTTCTTCCTTCTAAAAAGGATAAGACACGATTCAGCCTCTGTCTTTCTCGTGGCACCGAACTGGCCTCGGAGTAGTTGGTTCTCGGACCTTCGGTCCCTATTGGTAGACGACCCGTCGTCCCTTCATCTGCGCATGGATCTTCTACAGCATGGTCCTTTTCGTCCACTCCGATTTAGCGCAACTGCGTTTAACGGGGTGGCTCCTGAAAGCGATATCTTTTAATGCAGAAGCATCCCAGACTCTGATTCCCACCATGCTACACTCCAGGAAGCCAGTTTCGGCTGCGCATTATCACATCTGGCATTCTTGTATCGAATGGTGTTCCAGTCGGGTCTTCCGTCCGGTTGTCCCGGTTTCTGTTTTTTTTCTTCAGATGGGACTGGATTCTGGTCTTCACCTTTGAACTTTCAAGGTGCAGGTTCTGCCCTTTCTATTTTCTTTCAACGAAAATTGGCCCTCATTCCTGAGGGCAGACGTTACTTTAGGGGGTCTTGCTTGTGTAGCCTCCTTTTGTAGCACCGATAGCTCCCTGGTACTTACCTTTAAGTATTTGTCTTGGAAGAGTGTCCTCCTCCTGGCTCTAGCTTTGGCTCGTAGAGTTTAGTTTTGGGTGCTCTGTCCTGTAAGCCACCTTAGCTTGTGCTCCCAGGGTTGGGTCGGCTTTCCATATCAATCGGCCTATAGAGTACCGTCTTCAGTGGAGGACTCCGGTTATTCTTCTACTTTGAATGTAGTAAGAGCTCTCTGCATCTATATGCCAGGACAGCGTCCCTCCGCAAGTCGGAGTCGTTTTTTGTCCTCTATGATGCTGTTCGTACGGGTTGACCAGCGTCTAAGCAGACGTTGGCACGTTGGATTAGGCTGATTATTCTTCAGGCTTAGATTAGTCCTGCCTGCGGCCTCCTACGTCCATTCGACTCATTCCACACGTTCTGTGGGTGCATCATGGGCGGCCGTTAGGGGCGCCTCCAGGTCACAATTGTGCCGTGTGGCCACTTGGTCTTCAGTTCACACGTGGGTCAAATATTAGTTTTCATACTTTGCTGCTTCGGTATCAAGTTTTGGCCGTCTGGCTCCCGCCCGAGGGGAAAACTTTGGAACGTCCCCAGCGTAAGCAACTCCAGTGTCCCCTAGTGGATGAAAGAGAAAATGGGATTTTGGTACCTACAGGTAAATCCTTTTCTCTGATTCCACAGGGGACACTGGACGCCCACCTCTGCGCTCTTAGCCTGCCTGTTCGGTTTGTTCCGTATGTTGTATGCTTTTGATTATTGTGTGTTCTTCTCTCCCTTATTTACTCCGCTTGTTCTCCATCTCCTCTTGGCCTTCATTTTCTATACTGAGGGCTGGTGGGGAATAGAGAGGGAGGAGCTTCACACTTCTAAATTATTTAAAGTGCCGGCTCCAGTTATCCACGCCTCTGTGCCCCAGCATAAGCAACTCCAGTGTCCCCTGTGGAATCAGAGAGAAGGATTTACCGGTAGATACCAAAATCCCATTTTTCCATACTCTGAGTTGTTGCTCACTTGTGTTGATGGCTGAATCTGATACTCCCTTATCTGAGTAGTTCTTGTTCAATGAGCCATTGCCATTAAATGAGATTGCTGTACATTTGAGTAAAATAGTAGACCCTGGAGCGATAAATCTGGAGGAAACTATAGAGGACATGGTTCCACCTAAAGCATCTCCTAGGCTACCACAGATGCAATGGCTAAAATTAATCGATTGCCATCATTAACACTACTTTTTTTTCTGATCAGTCTGTATATGTTAGAGTTGAGAGGAAATTGAAGAAAGTCATAGACTAGCGGAATCATCCATAAGATTGACTATGCGTCACCACCTTCTTTCCCAGGAACTTTAATAGAAGAATCTGGATACTTTAGCATCCTGTTTTGTTGCGTTAGGGCAATTCCACTGGTAACCGAATCACCTTTTTACAGTGATAAACTATTCATTATACAATTGCCATCACTAATGTGACCAAATCATAACCCAACAATCCACAATAAACCCCTTCTAAAATACTATCAAAATAGTTTAGGTTCTATTTTGTGAAAGCTATACTTGCTAAATCAGCCTACTTTCAAAGTCAGTAACATGTAATCACCATTCATGAGACATTACAATGTGTTTGTACACAGAATCGATAGATTCAGCTTCCAGTACAAACTCTAGATTTTCAAAATGTTTCTGCAAGACTGGGGATACATCTACATAAATATGGTACAAATTTGACAATTTGTCTAACCAGGGCACATATTTTTCAATAAAGTAACGTAATCACCATGCTGCGGTAACATAATGACCAAGTGGGTAATGAACATAATAAACTTTAATATAAAACTGAATTTTGAGGTAGAAGCTCAATCTAGATAAATAACTTTACCTTTTTTGGTAACTGAATCCACTTTTACTTTTTGTACGTTTTAATTTAGCCATATCATGGAGAGAGAATTATTTATGACTGTTAAATTGCCTTATTTTCATTATATTAACCCTGATATTGAGATATGTGATTTCATCAAACATATTTTCATTGCTTTAAAGTTTATATCCAAATGAATGAATTATTTCCTCTTTTAGCGAAATAGAGCAGTTAAACTGATTAATAATGCCAACATCTTGTACCTGTGTTGACTTTTATGTTTTAGGCTCTGTCTATATTTTCATGGAATTTCCTCACAATATTAATTTTAGAGTGAATGGTGGATGGTGCGAAGTTTTGAAATATTTGAATGTGCTAGTCATTGTAGTTGCACATCAATGTTCTCTTCTTTTATATTGCACTTATTCTAAATTAGTGGCTACTGACAAAGCTGCATATATTCACTAGTAATCACCAGTACTAATAAAACCTCTAAAAATCTGATCCGTTAATGTTTTGTACATATGTTAACCAATTTGTATCCTACTTGTATTACAGCATTGACTGTGCTGGTATTCTAAAGCTGCGAAATTCTGATATTGAACTGCGTAAAGGAGAGACTGACATTGGTAGGAAGAATACACGCGTGCGACTAGTGTTCAGAGTCCACATACCCCAGCCTAATGGGAAAGTCTTGTCCTTGCAAACTGCATCCATACCCATTGAATGTTGTAAGTAATGCATGCACTTTACTAACTATAGTACATCAAAAAATTTCTTGTTTATGACTTTCTAGCAGCTGTATTTTGTTAATGTATTGTAGTATGAGGGTATTGTATATCTAAACATATAGAGATGTATAAAGAAAGATGTGTATGTACAGTATGTGTGTGTGTGTGTATATATATATATATATATATATATATATATATATATAAAGAATAATCAAAGCGCAAGTCTTATTTCATCACATAAAACAGTCCCGATGTAAATTGATTTCTGTGGATCTGTGTGCACTGCCTTAATAGACCGGCGTCTTTCCCTCATTCAAGGTTCCCCGTATCCAAAGTACAGGTAAAAGGATGCTGCAAAATAAATAGAGGGAGCGCCTAATAGTGCATTATCTCCAAAACATTTATTTATATCCAGTACAAACAACCACAAGTCTTGAATCACGTACCGGACAATGCGGTCAGACCACCGCAAGTAAAATCAACTTGAACAAATGAAAACGAGTCTCTGGGAGCCAGTGAGTGGTAGCCTCGGTAGTCTCATACCATAAGGAAAGTAACGCTAGGCCACGCCCCTACGCGTTTCGTCACTAGGACTTCGTCAGAGGGCTGGCCTAGCACAACCAGACATCCCCTATATAAGTGATATGTATCCAATTATTTCCTTAAATGGTTAATTGGCTGTGAACTTTAAAAGACTGCAGACATAACTAGTCTGTTAATGCCAACTGCAAAAGCATTCTTAAAAATACTTGAAACATATCTCCCATAAGGATTCACATACATTTCCACCTTGAATATCAAAACATATACATGATATACATTGTACAAAATATAAAAATACATATATAAAAACATATTAAAACATATTAAACGAAACATTTATCCAATTCGTTAGAATCATTAAATAACCATTTATAAAGAACATCAATAGAGAAGAGAACATTGCAGGAAATAAGACTATTCTAAAACAAACTAAAATTGCAACCTTATACCTATTTTAATGATCTAAAAAAGAAATGGTGTAATTTCAAACCCTTCGTTTAAACCCACAGGATACAAAGTATTCAATGTGATGATCCAATATGTTTCACGTTTTGATAATAGATTTAATCTATCACCACCTCGTGAGTTTAATTTCACATGTTTAATACCTACAAATTTGAAATTCATAATACTACTGGCTTGACATGTTTTAAAATGACGGGGGACACTATGATTTGCAACAACATTCTTTATATTTCTAGTGTGTTCTAGAATTCTAATTTTAAGGGGGCGTTTAGTTTTCCCTATATATCGTTTACCACATCCACATATTAACATATATATAACGTATGTAGTGTTGCAGTTGATTTCGCCCTTTATTTTAAATTCTTTCAAACTCTCATTCCCCGCAAAAGATTTACAACCTTTCAAGCCATACTGGCACATTTTGCAGGAATTACAAGTAAAGAATCCTTCCGTTTTACTTAGAAATGAAGCTGATTGTAACGGATCGCATACTATCGGTAATAAACTCGGGCACAATCAATTTTTTAGAGTTTTTGCCCTCCTAAACACCAGTTGTGCTCTATTAGGAACATGAGCGAATAAAATTGGATCCATCTTAATTAGATGCCAATGTCGATTCAAAATGTTTCTAATGTCCTCACTTTGGAAAATTGTGTTACAAATGGACATTTAAACTTTGAGTCCTTACATTCTAATTCTTCTTTCGATTTATATTGCAACAATGTGGCTCTATCTACTTTTCTTGCCCTTTGCACTGCAGCATCTATTAAATCCAAAGTAAAATATACATTAAAAGGTTCATGGAAAAAGGATATCCATTGGATTTAATAGATGCTGCAGTGCAAAGGGCAAGAAAACTAGATAGAGCCACATTGTTGCAATATAAATCGAAAGAAGAATTAGAATGTAAGGACTCAAAGTTTAAATGTCCATTTGTAACACAATTTTCCAATCAAAGTGAGGACATTAGAAACATTTTGAATCGACATTGGTATCTTATTAAGATGGATCCAATTTTATCCGCTCATGTTCCTAATAGAGCACAACTGGTGTTTAGGAGGGCAAAAACTCTAAAAAATCGATTGTGCCCGAGTTTATTACCGATAGTATGCGATCCGTTACAATCAGCTTCATTTCTAAGTAAAACGGAAGAATTCTTTACTTGTAATTCCTGCAAAATGTGCCAGTATGGCTTGAAAGGTTGTAAATCTTTTGCGGGGAATGAGAGTTTGAAAGAATTTAAAATAAAGGGCGTAATCAACTGCAACACTACATACGTTATATATATGTTAATATGTGGATGTGGTAAACGATATATAGGGAAAACTAAACGCCCCCTTAAAATTAGAATTCTAGAACACACTAGAAATATAAAGAATGTTGTTGCAAATCATAGTGTCCCCCGTCATTTTAAAACATGTCAAGCCAGTAGTATTATGAATTTCAAATTTGTAGGTATTGAACATGTGAAATTAAACTCACGTGGTGGTGATAGATTAAATCTATTATCAAAACGTGAAACATATTGGATCATCACATTGAATACTTTGTATCCTGTGGGTTTAAACGAAGGGTTTGAAATTACACCATTTCTTTTTTAGATCATTAAAATAGGTATAAGGTTGCAATTTTAGTTTGTTTTAGAATAGTCTTATTTCCTGCAATGTTCTCTTCTCTATTGATGATCTTTATAAATGGTTATTTAATGATTCTAACGAATTGGATAAATGTTTCGTTTAATATGTTTTAATATGTTTTGATATATGTATTTTTATATTTTGTACAATGTATATCATGTATATGTTTTGATATTCAAGGTGGAAATGTATGTGAATCCTTATGGGAGGAGATATGTTTCAAGTATTTTTAAGAATGCTTTTGCAGTTGGCATTAACAGACTAGTTATGTCTGCAGTCTTTTAAAGTTCACAGCCAATTAACCATTTAAGGAAATAATTGGATACATATCACTTATATAGGGGATGTCTGGTTGTGCTAGGCCAGCCCTCTGACGAAGTCCTAGTGACGAAACGCGTAGGGGCGTGGCCTAGCGTTACTTTCCTTATGGTATGAGGCTACCACTCACTGGCTCCCGGAGACTCGTTTTCATTTGTTCAAGTTGATTTTACTTGCGGTGGTCTGACCGCATTGTCCGGTACGTGATTCAAGACTTGTGGTTGTTTGTACTATATATATATTCGTTCCCAATAATGATGGGAAATGAGGAGTTCTACAAACCCCGTAGCATTAAAATAGTAATGTTGGTTTGTGTTTGACATTTTATTTTGCGTGTCTAAGTGTCTGTTGTTGTCGATCAACCTCTTTGTTTTACCTCTGTTGCCAGCTCAGCGATCTGCCCAGGAGTTACCGCAGGTGGACAAATATAACATAAGCAGCTGCACAGTAACAGGAGGAACAGAGATGATTATCTCAGGATTCAACATACTGCCCGAGTCCAAAGTGATCTTCGTTGAGAAGGGGCAAGGTCGGATGCATTCAGAATATTACAATGCCTTTTTAAATTTAGTACAAGATATTTGAGGAGAATTTTCATTACAACATGGTGCAATTTTTTTTTAATACCTATTTTAAGATGTTTCTTATAAGGTTGAAATGAACAGCATTTAGGGGCATATTGATTCTAATCTAGGTTACCATGCAGAAGAAAGGTTCACACCAGCTTGGTGATGTGTTTTTAAATCTAAATTAATAACCATCAATGCAGTCTATGGTATACTATAACATTTACAGAACTTGTTGTCCTCCTTTAGTGTTTCATATTTAATTCCAAGCGGATAAATTATCTTTTCACATGAGCATCTGTCCCATTATTGATGTTTGGCTTTGTGACTCAGAAAACCTATGCCTTTGTGTTTTGTATCTGATGTAAAGTCACTCAAGATCAGCATTTGGTTGGTGTGGTTGTCTTGTGGGCATCTGCAAACCTTTTTTATGCACAGGTTTTGTACTGCAGACTTTCCTTTTGTGCCCACTTAAACATGTAGTTATGGACGTCCAGCGTCTTTGTCCACCCAACTACCCATTAACTATATGCGCTTTTCACAGGACAAAACTAACGTAATTCCCAATCGGTAACTACAGTAACAAAATCCATGAAGAGCTGTAAATGGCTTTAGTGCAAATGTATTGCGGATGGTTTGCTTTGCATAGAAAGCAAAGTTAGATTGGATATAGGGTATTTTTGGAAGTCTTGAGTGTAAAATTAGATATTTCTACAATGCTAACTGAGGAATGCAAATACTAGTACTTGTATTTAAGCCATTTGTGTACAACAGGCTTCATTAGACTTGGTGTTGCCCTAATTATCAGTTATTTTCTCTTTTTGTCTATGCCTCTCGGTTTTGATATGATAAAGCGAGGGCAGTGCATATTTCTATAGATTGTGATATGAGTTCATATGAGCAGGATCCTCTCATTTGTCTTCTCTACATAATTATGCTAAATGCTCACTTTAATTATGTATCTATGTAACTCTTTACAGGGGCGGATTGGGCCGCCGGGACAGCGGGAAGGTTCCTGCTCCGCAGGTCCCATTCTCCCCCCTGCAGGGCCAGTTCACACTACACTACCTTACAGGCCGGCTCACACTGCCTGCCGGCCCGGGCTCGCGGCTGTGCTTCTGGAATTTGCGTTCCAGTCTAGAGCGCATACCGGAAGCTTCAGCCTTCCTGCCCGCCTCACTGTACTGTTGACCGGCCAGCGCATCGGCTCCCCTTCACCCGCGGCGGCATCAGCAACAGCATCTGGAGCCGGGTGACATCAGAGAGAGATGAGGTGGCAGCCACGGTGCAGTGCACCCATAGACGGTACTGTGCCCTCATGCTGCACTGAGCATCACCCTCACTGCTGCATTTGCTATACACTCTGTCTCCCTGCTGGGGTCTATTGTTAGGGAGTGTGTATGTGTGTATGTATGTATGTATGTATATATATATATATATATATATATATATATATATATATATATAATATAATATTACACATGGTATACTGATGGCCCGGCACTCTGTAAACCCCAATCGGGGTATGTACCTTGCTCCAAGTGCCCTCACAGGTGGAGCTCACTCCCCTTAATACAAACAGCAAAAGTTTGTCAGCACTCAGGAGTCTTCTATATTGGTGAAAAAGGTGTCTTTATTTTGGGGTTAGGTGACCTCGTCTTCAGGAACACATGTGTGTGTTCCTGACGGGGTCACCTAACCCCGAAAGGGGGCGGGAGGATCAATCCTGCCCCCTTAACAAGCCACACCCCCTCAAAAGACCCCGCCTCCATTTGTGCTGCTTCCAGATATTTCCTGGGCTGGTTTTCCATCCCAATCCGCCCCTGACTCTTTATACTGTCTGTACTTCTGTTTCTTGTCTGTTTTATCCCCTTGTGTGGTGCTACAGAACCCTTGTGGTGCCTTTTATAGATAGTAATATTGTATGTAGCCAGTTAGTCTATGATGAAATAGTGCCTTTATACCACCTAGATGAGCAGCCAAAGCTGCCCATACACCTACCCAACCAGCATAAGCTCAGATTCATCATACGATTCCCCATAGCTCCCTGGCAGTCCCGGCAGCATGTTTGTTGTATTTCTTTAGCACAGGATCTGTCGTAAGGCACCCCCAGGAGGGTTAGGGTTAGGCTACGGGACAGGGGATTTAGGTTTAGGCACCACTCGGGGATAGGTTAGGGTTAGGCACCCCCTCTATAGGTTAGGGTTGGGTAGGGGTAGGTAAAAGTACTTACCACTGCCGTGATTCTCAACCAGCTGGGCTTCCACTGTTGGGATTTAAGCCGGTGGCTTTTCAGACCTATCCCGATCATAGACGTGACTCATTTAGGCACAGATGCACATCTCTTGTGTGTTCACGTCACCTTGGAGCAAAGTCCATTGATGATTATCTTAAACATTTTTTTAGCGCAAGTACTCCCACAAATGCAAGAGGGTGAACAGCTATGACTTATGGGTAACAGGGAATCCCAGTAGAAATGGTTTTATCAGGTTCAGAGGCCTAAACAACACAAAAGGTTTTGAGAAACTCAATAGCAGCTATTTTTTCACAAACTAGATGTCCATAATTGTTTTAGCTTATTTACTACAAAATGCAGGCAAACTTTAATTTTTATTTTGTCCACTTTGTAGCTTAGTAATCGTCTTTCATTGATCATGTAACTGGTAAATGTATCTTTATGGTGAGCTTCATGCAATTGACTATAAAGGAGTGTGTGATGGCTCATTCCTGGGGTTTTGTCTTTCTCCCCCTAAATTGTGATTATTTCTATTACCGGTAAATTCAGGGCAGAAAATGCCAAGTTTACCTGTGCAAAATGGGTTCTGAGTGATTAATCTCATGAGATGTAATGGCGGGCACTAGAAATCGCCTGTTTAGTTTCAGTAAGCATTAGTATGTAGGCTTTGATACACTAATGACCCAGTCTGTATGGTTAATATTTTAACAAAAGAATTGCTTCTTTATACAAGAATATAAAATAGATATTTAAATATTTATACAAAATGTTTCAATCCAAGTGAATATATCTAATCTATTATTTTGCTGTAATTAAGGTAAATAATTGATGTCTTGTATTATGTAAGAGAATCACATTAATATTTACTTATGTTGTAAGCAGCTGTCCAAACAATACGCCATTATACGTGAAATGCTCTTCAAAATGGATTGTTGGGTAATTATACATTAGGCAATACAACCCCATTGATGTTTCATTTAAAATGCATTATATCTCTTCCTTTTCAAAAGGAAATGTTGGTTCCAAATGTAGTTTTAATCCTTTCAGAGACAGGTGTTAGAAGCAGGGTGTCTTTTTGGTGTAAACATCTTCAATGTAACTACATTGCTCTGTACTTGTGAAAAAAAGAACAGTGCATTAAATTATTTACATTTGTAATTAATGTTTTTCATTTTGCACCGTGATCAGAATGCTGAGAAGCAATTTGATCACTTTCTTCAGGTTTAAGGTTCCTGAATTAACGAACCCACTTTTTGATCACTTCAGAGATGAGAAAACAAAGGAGTGGACAACCTTTTAGTATAAAATTTGTAAAACTCTAGATTAGCACAGATTTCAAGTTAATTTTTACTTTTTTTATTTTTTTTTTTCCAAGAGGTATTACACCCCTTAGTGATTAGATTGATTTATCTCATTTAGACAGTTAAATTGTAATCCCTTTTACTTGTTTTTTTACAATATATATATTTTTCTTTTATCAGACTGCATGGCAGCTCTGACATATAGCTTAATGTTAATCCTTGGTTAAAGTTGTGCAGACAATTAAAGGGGTTAAAAGGACAAGATCACAAAAAAGCTTAAGGTGTGCATCCGCTACCCAACTATGACAAGACCGTAATCGTACAGTCGTTCCTGATCCCCTGTATTGCCTACACTGAATGATATGTCATTCGGGGCAGGCACCCTCCCTCATCCCCGAACATGGCCAATCTGTCGTTATCGGCAGATTGACCGGCATGTTTGGACGATGATTGATGTCGGAAACTACCAGTGGGAGGGCGCATCGCTGGTAGTTTCTGGCATTTTAGTGCCCGATTCATGCACGATTAATGAGCCATTTAACAATATCATTATCGTTCAATCGCTCATTTTAAGTGGATACCCGCCTTTAGTTTTGGATAATGTACAAGAGGTTTCCTGAGACTGTTCTATTGATTCATGTGAAGGCTCATCTGATAGCGAGGAAGGGGAAATTAAAGAAGGAACTAAAATATTTAACCCTGAAATGAATGTAAAAAATAAAGCGTAAACGAGGTACACCTACAACCAATTTACTTATTTGAAGAAAATTAGTGTAGGCAGAGTATTTATAGTCCGTAAGTTGAGTAAAGAACTTCTGGATAAAGAATGGGAACAGTTGGAGAAAATACTATGGACCTGATTCTGAGTCACAGTTTTGGTCGCATCGACTGGTTTAAGATCAGTGCCACCATCCCCCTGAAGTCAGCAGCATCTCAGAATAACCCACAGTTCTGTCTACAGATCCATGATGCACTTCTCCGAAGTGTGAACACCCCATTCATATGTATGTACTGAATCGCTAGTAATTGGTGTCAGTTGCATGGGCAGGGCGCAAAGCATGTGCTTTTTCCTAAAGACTAAGATAATTCTGCATTTGGAATTGCGTGCAACTCTGAATCCGGCCCTATGTCCTTTTTCAAGAAACTGAAACCACTAACTGATACTATACCCAAAGTGAATATTGCAGTAGAGATCCACTTAAAAATCCTATGGAGACCTGTTTTAAGAAATAACATGTTTCCAGAGGTGCTAAAATTAAATCGTGTGCTGTGGCTACAGTCTCAGAGCAATTAGAATTTGAATAGACAAAGAGAAAGTAAGTATACAATACGTTTCAAAGTGTTTTTTCATAGTGGCTGCTTCCCAATTGAGAGCAGGATTTATTGCAAAATTTTTCTTGTGCAGAAATAGTCAAAAGATTTTAGTTTGTAGTGACAATACATTTTGCATGCAGTCTGTAAGTTCCACTGTCAGGACACTGAGGTGTTGGGTTCACTTCCCACCATGGCTCTATCTGTGTGGAGTGTATATGTTCTGCCTGTTTTTTAAGTTTCCTCCTACAATCCAACAAAAACATACTGGTAGGTTATTTGGATTCTGACAAAAATGAACCCTGGTTTATATAAGTGTGTGTTGTAGGGAGAGACTGATGTGAACAGCCAGATATTATTTGTACAGCACTGAGGAATATGTGTGCACTAACTGTTAATAAATAAATCTCACTTTGTGGTACCTATACCATCAGGATCACCTGTGGGCGAATTGGTACAGAGAGCTTTGCAACTGAGATACTCACACTATAGGATCACAATCCAGAAACTTTTAAGACTGGAACAAAACACTGCTAGTGGCAAGTTTAGAAATTAGGAGAAAGGGGAGTATCACAAAATAAATTAAAACTTTAATGGTTTGGGTGCTCATCTGCAAGCAATAAGTGCTGTGTATATATAGTCAAAAGGTAAAGACTACAAGCAAACATCTTAGAGGCAATAAATTAAAACTCTTCCATTTTACTGTTTTATGTACTTTTGACTCAATAGCAGTGCACAGGGCCGGCTCCAGGGGTAGCCGCTCCCTGTGGAGCTTGGGTAGTAGTCGCCCCTTGGCCTTATTACCATAAGCCACGACTCCTAGATGCCGTTATTTGGGGGGGGGGGTTCCCGCATAGCACGCCTCCCGTGTAACGTCTGGCTCAACACTCCGTCACTAGCTGGGCTTCCCACCAGCCCTCTCCCTGCACTGAATGGATGCCGCGCGCATGCGAGCAGCATCCATTTGGCTAGTCCGGAGTCCGGCACAGCTGCGGCGGTGGGGGTGCCCAACCTCCCGATTTGACCACCCACGGGACACTGCGGCCCACGGGTGGGACAGTGCTGTCCCGCTTAAATTGGGATGTTGGGAGGGGTACGCCCTCTATGGGGTGGCGCCCCTGTACAACCGCATTGGTCGAACATGCCTTGAGCCGGCCCTGGCAGTGCACATCAAAACTTCTGGCAAATTGCAGGACAGTTTTATTTAGCTAATTGGTGGATCTGATGTTTTTGCTGTATTTGTTACAGAGGACGGCATCTGCATTAAGTTGACACACTTCAGCAATCACAAAAATTCAGATTCTGCACCTTTCCCCCGATTTTAACAATTCTCCAAACACCCAATATGCATAGTGATTTTCAGATCTTTTTCATCCAAAGATCAGATCTGTGAATAATAAAAGTGCCCATTTTACTAGTAATGGTCTGCAAATCGGCTGAGTGTTACCTTATACTTGCAATCTACAGCCCTGATTGGTCTGTGAAATCAAGCATGTTGAACAACCTGATTGTCGATTCTGACCAAAATGTGATCAGAATCTGTGAATCAGTGAACCCTACACATTGTGTAAAAAAAAATTGCCAATCATCTGCAAAACGCAGAATGCCCCAATTGATTGCTTATGTATGGGGCCCCTTATGAGGGTTAAGCAAGAGAGCAAGTCAGCTAGTGTATGGGGGCTCATGCATATCCATAATTACTATCAAAGGGAGACCACCAAACCAAATATGGATGGCAAGAATACAGTACCACAAAATGAGGGGCAGGTTTATTAGATAGAGAAACGCAGATGTTCAGCCATCAATTAAACATACAGAAATCCTATTCACGCATGGTCTTTAAAGTGCACGTACCATAAACAGTCTAAAAATGTATTCATGGTACAAATTATTGCAGTCTGAACCACGTACCTGTTATGTGCAGGTCCCAGACCTCTGGACCTTTCTTTTGGAGCATTTTAAACTGCAAAGAGTTTCTTTAGAAAACTAGTGTCCTTTATTGTTAAGAGATTGGAGATCTCAGATAGGGGCAGGGAGAGTGGGGGTCCAGTCTTTTGCGCCATTAGAGTAGAAGAGGCGGGTGGCACGGACTGTATCCATTCAGATAGTAGGGCAGCAACAGAACTGCATAATCCAACCACTACTGTCTCCGGACTCCAGAGGTCACCTTCTCCTAGTGCTTCAAGAAATTTATATCATCAAGTTGAATTGGGAGCGTGATGCAGGGGAGACCTTTGATATTGAAACCATTAATTTATGCCAGGAAAAAAAACTATTTGCAGTCAAAGCTGCAAATACCCCGGCGCTCAATACAAAAATTGTTTGGTTATAATCAGTGCCAGCTGCAAGTAATACAGGTTTGATCAAAAACCTAGAGACAGAAGTCTCCACAAAAACAGAAGAAAGTATAAAATTGTTTTACTGCGCTATGCACTGTTTGATTTACAAATTTAGAAAACTCTATATAAGGTTTGCTGTCTGTTTAATTAAACAGGAGACTTGAATAAAATAAAATAAATCTGATACTTTAATACAATGGTCCACAAATAGACACTGATAATCAAATGTACATATATAAAATCAAACAAGATGAATCAATCATATAATAGCAATGATCAAATGCCTCTCTAGCTTAAGTGCATTGCTAGGAGAATGTAACTGTATCACTGAGATTTCTACAGCATAGCGTTCTAATGTTCAGCTCCTACACCAATGGCTACAAATGTAGCAATTAGTTTCCAATGGTGAGGCAGCTCACTTGCACTGCTTAGATTGCAATCACTACTGCGTCCCAGTGTGAAATGCAGTCACGCTGGAGGATAAACGGGTAAGTAATGACAGTTGGAGTATCTCACCCCTGGAAATCCGTGATCACAATAGTGTCCGTCCCAGCTCAGCCCGTCTGGACGTTGTAATTCCGCGGCTGGATGAAGCCGGGTGCCGTACAGCCAGGGACAGATGCTGCTAATAGAGCGGTGGCTCTGTGTCAGCTGGCGGTGAGCCCGGCCGGAGACAGGAGCTGCTGGTGAGCATTTAAGTTTTTCTTGACCTCAAATTAGTAATGTATGACTATTTTTAGAAAGGCAACAAATTAAAAGTATTTATTGTACAGTGTTATTGAACTGTTTGATTTTTCTGATATGCCCTTTTATCTATACATTACCGAAGGTGCATGAAACATTGATAGAGCCACCTGGCAGACCAATCATATCTGCCAGGGTCTCTATTCTACAACCATTGGCTATATTTGTTGACCAATTCCTTCAACAAATAACACTGCTTATCCCTAGTTATGTTGAACACAGAGAAAAAGAGATTTGCCCCCCAGCACACTGCAGCAAAAACAATACTTAAATCCTACATGATAATAGGCTCCTCTATTTCTCTGTGTTCAGTGTAAACCCCGCCCTTTACAAGCACCTGTGTTATGCAATTAAGCTGATTTGAGCAGCTACCATATTTTTTTGCTGCTTATCCCTAGTTATGTGAAAGACTAAGGAGATTTTGTTGATAAAATCTTCTCCCTAGGTGACTTACCTTTATAATGCACTATTTGTTTCATTGGACATGTCGTCCATATACACCATCATACCGCATGAGGCAGTTATAGTGGCGGTGCATAAACGAATTTCTAATGCTACCTGATCAGGTCCAGCAATTGAATTTATTATACAGTTACTTGATTTAGTTATTACCAACAGCCCTTTCATGTACAAAGATGACTATTACATAGAGCGGGCGGGGACTGCCATAGGTTCGAACCTGGCGCCCGCCTACGCAATTATCTTTATGCATGAATATGAGTCTTCTAATATCTTAAGTATGGTGATATGATCATGTGCTATAAAAGATTAATTGACAACATTTTCATGATTTGGAACTACACTGAGGATTAATTAGTAGAGATGGTAACTGAATTGAATGCTTAGATTCTTCAGTAAGCTTTACTTATAAATCAGATTCTGGCTCCCTTGATTTTCTTGATGGAATGGTATCTTGTGATGGTAAAAGGCTTGGTACAACATTGTTCTGAAAGGAGACGAATAGAAACACGCTTTTGTGTTCTACCAGTAACCATCCACCAAGATTAAAAGATAGCTTGCCAATATCCCAGTTTCTAAGAGTCTTCCAGAATAATTCAGATCCTATTAGGTCGGAGGCCCAAATTATAGAATTGAAGGATCGTTTTTCGGCCTCACCAGGGCAATGGCATGTCTAAATAAGACCCAAGTAATGGAAAAATTATTGGATGATCTAGGTAACCCAATTCGATGTAAAATCAGTGATTGCTAGGTCTGTAAAAAGGAATTGGCATATTATTGCAACTGATGCCTCTCTGGGGAATATGTTGAAGAAACCCCCTATGTTGGCATATAAACGTGGGAAAAAAACGCTATTGCTGCATCCATTATAATACTCAGCTTTGAAGGACAGCATGACGTGCAGGTCGATGGTTCTGGGGTCAGCTTTTCAACACCCACAAAGTAGTAGACCAGTTAGGATTAGATATAAACTTCATTGCCTGATGGTCTTTGTGATATACCTACTGACTTGTCCATGTGGTCTAGCCTACATAGGAATGACTACTCGCAATTTCCACGAACGTATGGCAAACCAGAGCTGTTCAATTAGACAAGCACTTCTGGCAGCACTGATAAGCCTGTAGCTAGTCATTTCTTGCTATATGGACATCAAGTGGCAAGTTTAAAGTGTTGCATCATAGATTGGGTGCCAATTCCCAAAAGGGGTGGTGATTGGACTCTACAATTAAAGAAATTGGGGTTCAAATAGATTTTCTAAATTGATGCCATTACCCCAAAGGGTCTGATTGAGTGCAATTCGTTTAATATTTTTTTTAAATAATATATTTTTTGAAATAACAATAATAGTTTTCTGGAATATTTAACACCTTCCTCTTGAAAGTGTTTAGGCTATAGTTTCTGCATTCATTTACTGTCTACTATTGTACCATCGTATTAAGTGAGGAACCTATTCTAGTGTTAATATTTTGACAAATATGCCATTTGTTTCTTTTGGTTATTGTATTTTGGTAATTTTGTGCTTGGTTCATGCATATGTCGTCACCGTATGTGTTCCATCATATGCGTTCCAGCTTGAATGCGGAATGGCCGCTTTTGGTGCCTTTTGTGGATTGCTAGCTATTTAAGGGAGTCAGAGTAGCATGGTAAGTTTGTACTCCTTTTTGGGTGGTCGTTGCTATTTGATTAGTATGACCGAAACGTCAAGACACTACAATATGTAAATAATAAATGGCCTGCCTTTTCTATTTTTGCTAAATACTTGGTGAGTGCCCCTTATTGCTAAAAAAAAATACACATATTAATCTCAACCAAATTTCGGGCATCGCTCTGTCTTTTATCAAGCTTGCATCCTTTTTTATTTTTTTACCATATACTATTGACTTCTCTGGTACCCTAAATTGATGTACCTGTTGAGTGGAGTGACCAGTTACTCACCTCAGATAGATACATATAGATGTATAGATAGATATAGAGGTACTGATAGATGAGAGAGAGCGAGATAATTTTTTTTGTATAGCTTGATAAAGGGTCCTGAACAGACCCAAAACATTGCTGTTTCTTGCACCAAATAAGCTCAGGTAATTTATACATTGAAACTGTTTCCAGAGGGACATTGCTTTCTGCACAAATATAATCCCTTTGTTTTGGCACCTAAAGAATATCTGAGCATCTGGAATGCCCACCTTTACCTTCATGATTCAATGTAGCACATAGCAAACGAAGATCACCAGATGTATAGGTGATCAATGGTATTGTTTGATTTATTGATGAAGCACCTTACTTGTAAAAAAAAGAGAAGGAAAAATAAAAGGGCAGGGATATTTGTGCTGTGCCATGTAAATATAGATGACCTCAAGTGTCACTGATATTGGATACTAGAGAAAAAGCATTACATTGGTAAGTTAATATATGCAGCACAAAGTTGGAAAATCATCTATGCAGCAAAATTAGAACTGGTAATTTTCGCAGCATTAATTTGAATTCAATCGGAAGGTTGTAGTAAGATTCTAGAGGTAAGCGAGGGGTGGGAGACATGCATCGCAGAGATACATGCCATTCTTTTTTTTTTTTTTTTTTTTAAATAGCTGTTCTGACAAGTCACTGTATATATACTGCAACATACTGTATGTACTTACAGATTGCAGTGTTTGCTTATCTTCTCTTCAGCGCAATATTGGGTCATGATGTGCACATTACCTATATTATGGAAGCCCAGCATCAGCAATTTTCTTGTGCATCTCTATAGGATCCCTAGGCATAATCAGTGATGTTGATGGACGCAATGTGCCATTCCATAGCACACATAGCAGCCATTGTGCATAATTAAATTACTCCATAAATATGGTAATTGTTTACAATTTATTGAAATTGGCACTAACTGTTTAAACAAATTGATACTTGTGTTTAATAGATTTGTCCAAGACTGAAGGATAAACCTGAATCACATAGCTGCACCATAAATCGCGGAACTTAAATTTGATATTTTGATCATTGATAGGGATTTTTGGGCTGACTGAAGGCTATAATAGCAATTGGTGACAATATAAATGCCCTTTGGGATTTTTTTTCCCCTACAAAGCTGTGAAACTAGTCAGCACAATATGGAAGCTCATTATGATTCTTGATGATGATGGGCTTTAGGATGTGCAAACACCATTTAATAAAACAGTAATCAAGTTTTCTACTTCAGGGTCCATAGGGTATCCACAGGATACCTTGGGGTATAGGTGTGACGTCAGTCATCGGGCACCAAAGAGTTAAGCTTTCAGCCTCCCAGGATGCACTAGGTCCCCCTCCTATACCCCGCCCCCGAGCCAAGGCACCTCAGTTTAGTTTGGTGCCCGGCCGGAGTCGGGTGCACCTGTCGGAGTGGGGGCTAGAAGAGCCCCTGAAGCTTTCTTCTATGCAGCTGTGGCTGCACATCTGGATGTACAGCATGGACAGTCAGTCCTGACGTCCATGCTGTCTTCCCTACACCCCCGCCGGTACCTGAACGACGGTACCGATCCGGAGATGCTGGTGAGCATCTGGGGTCACAGCTAGCGGTGACCCCAGATGTTCCGGACCATGGCCGGATTCAAGGGGGACAAAGGTAAGCAGCGGGGTCCCATGGTGGGTCCCCGCTGATCACATGGTCCTGAGTCCAACCTGCGCTTCCACTACCCCCTGGGACAGCGGACCGCAGCAGAGCGGTAGCGCTGCGGCGTCCCCGGGGTTAAATGCATGCCAGGGGAGCGCGCCTTCCCTGTCTCACAGCCGGCGCCTCCCCCGCTGCACACAGCCCTCTCTGCACGCTGCCGACTGGTCCTGTGGCAGCGCTTCTCCCCCAGGGCAGCCTCCTCTCTGCTCCTCGGCGGCCATCTTCCTCTGAACGCATGGTGAACGCTGCTGGAAGCCTGGACGGAAGCATCGTGGTTTGGGTCCCCCCGCATACCTCTCCTCCGATTTGGGTCAGGTCTGTGTATGCTGCGCTGTGTCCTACCAGGCCCTGTGTCTGCGTAGTTGATTGATCAGCGCTGTTAGTGCAGAAATTGATATTTCTTTGCATTGTATGTGACTGTGCTAGCGCTGCTGCCTGTAACTTTTCTTCTAAACTGTCAGCTTTATTACTATCCCTGTTCTTTCTGCTAAGCCCTTGCGGTGCGGTGCTGCAGGGTGGTCTCTCGCCTATTTGATATATAATTGGTGAGAGGGGTCACATACTTTGTGCCATCATGTCTGAAAGTGATTGTCCTCTCCGGCTACAGTGTACTACGTGTAAAGTACCGTTAGCGGAGGGGGAGGGTAGCGCGGAGGGCCTCTGCCGGCAGTGTTTGTCCATGGCGCGGCCTCTTACGGTTACAGCACCGGTACAGGAGCCGCCCTGGGCTTGTTTCGCTCAGGCGCTTACAACCTTAGTGGGCCAGTTAGCTCCGCAACCCGCGTTTACACCGATCGGTTTGTCCCAGCAGTCAGTGGTGTCGTCACCCATGCAGGGTTTCCCACGACAATTGGTGGTACCCCACAGTCTCCCTATTTCCCCGCTCCCGGTTTCTCAGGAGCCGGCGTGGGTTAACTCCCTGACGAGTTCTGTACAGCACTTGTCGGATGTGTTGCAAGGGGAGTCTGTGATCCGGCCACATAAACGGCCGGTGGCGTCTGTCGGCTCCTTATGAGGATGACGAGGGGACGTCTGATGATGGGGAGATTCTGGATCCTTACGATCAGGAACCTCTCCATACTAAGGACGCTGACGCTAAGTCCAAAGTATATATTCCTGGACTTATTCGGGCAGTCCGCACAGCCTTGGTGATTGAGGACGAAGTTCCCCCAGCGGCTAAATCTAAGTACGCCTTTTTCAAAGATGTGAAGGGCGATGCCACAGTCTTTCCTCTTTCAGGTCAGTTAGTGGACCATTTAGAGGAGGCGTGGAAACAGCCTGGCAAAAGATACCAGCCGCAGAGGCGCCTGGCGGTGGCTTATCTGTTCGCGGATAATTGTTTTGCAAAGTGTGAATCCCCTCCACAGGTGGATTCTCACGTGACCCGTCTTGTCCGTAGTGCCACATTGCCGATGCCATCCATGTCCTCCCTTAAGGATGCTACGGACCGCAAGGTGGAGATCTGCCTGAAGTCCGCTTATTCCCTTGCGGTGGGGGCAGCACGACCGGCTGTGGCCATTTGCTGGGTTGCCAGAGCGATGGAGCGCTGGGCGGATTCATTAGAGGCATCTTTTGATTCCGGCCGAACAGGCGGAGTTGATTGGTAATCTCCGTGATTCGGCCACTTATATCAACGAGGCGGCCTTAGACATTAGTACTCTGGTGTCTAGAATTTCTTCAGCAGCGGTGGCTGCTCGTCGCACCTTGTGGCTGCGATCCTGGAAGGCGGAAGCAGATTCCAAAAGGGGTCTGGAGGCGTTGCCATTTACCGGAGAAGTTCTCTTCGGTCCGGATCTGGATAAGATTGTGGCCACGCTGGCGGCAGCCAAATCGGCTTGTCTCCCGTCTGATTCTGTCCAAGTGGAACGGGCTGCCGCAGTCTCTGCAGTCCCAGACAATTGTGCTCACCCCGGAGGTTCGCCTGTCCCTTGCCTGGTGGTTACAGACGACCCATCTCAGCGGGGGACGTCCGTTCTGGGTTCCAAATTGGGTCCTGTTGACAACGGACGCCAGTCTTCGGGGCTGGGGAGCAGTTTCGGGTCCACACTTGTTCCAGGGCAGGTGGACGCCGACAGAAGCGGAGCTTCCAATCAATATCTTGGAACTCCGTGCGGTCTTCAATGCTCTCCAGCAGGCACATCTGGTTCTCCAGGGTCGCCCGGTACAGGTCCAGTCGGACAACGCTACCACCGTGGCTTACATAAACAGGCAAGGAGGAACCCGAAGTCGGCCGGCTCTCGTGGAGGTCTCTCGTATCCTGGTATGGGCGGAGCGCAATCTTCCGGCCATATCAGCGGTCTTCATCCCGGGAGTGCTAAATTGGGAGGCGGACTTTCTAAGTCGCCAGGACGTTCATCCGGGGGAATGGTCCCTGCACCCGGACATTTTTCAACTGCTGGTGGACAGATGGGGTCTTCCAGAGATCGACCTCATGGCGTCCCGGCACAACAACAAGTTGCCGGTGTACTGGTCTCGCACAAGAGACGAAGGGGCGTCTCTGGTGGATGCTCTGTCCGTCCGGTGGACGTTCCGGTTCGCATATCTGTTCCCTCCGGTCTCCCTTCTTCCACTGGTAATCCGGAAATTCAAACAGGAAGGAGGGACGCTCCTGTTGATAGCTCCCGCGTGGCCCAGACGGCACTGGTTCTCAGACCTTCAGGGTCTGTGCGTGGACAGTCCTCTGCGGTTGCCGCTACGACTGGACCTTCTGTCTCAGGGTCCTTGCCTTCACCCGAACCTGACTCGGTTGTCTTTGACGGCGTGGCTGTTGACTGCCATGCTGAGGTCCCGGGGGTTTTCCAGCTCTGTAGTGCGTACCATGTTGCGAGCTCGGAAACCCTCTTCCGCGATGATATACCATCGCGTGTGGCATACGTTCTTCCAGTGGTGTCGACCGAGAGGTTATGCACCGCGGGAGTTTCATCTGTCTCGGATTCTCGCCTTCCTACAAGCGGGACTAGATCATGGGCCTCGCCTTGCTTCTTTGAAGGTACAGGTTTCGGTAGGATTGCTACAATCCCGGATGTGCGCACCTTTATGCAAGGTGTTCTCCGCATTCAGCCGCCCTTTGTTCCACCTGTGGCGCCTTGGGATTTGGCTGTGGTCCTGAGGGCTCTCCAAGGACCGCCGTTTGAACCACTGGGCTCAGTGGATCTTAAATGGCTGACAGCTAAGACTGTTTTCCTTCTGGCTATTGCTTCGGCCAGACATGTTTTCTGATTTAGGGGCTCTTTCTTGTAGACCCCCTTTCTTGGTTTTTCATGGGAACAGGGCAGTGCTCCGCACTCGGCCCGAGTTTCTTCCCAAAGTTGTTTCCCAGTTTCATGTTAACGAGGAAATCGTTGTTCCGGCCTTTAACTCACCGGATCTTTCCGTGGGTGAGGCCTCTTTGGATGTTGTGCGGGCCTTAAGGACTTATGTTGACCGCACTTCTTCGTTTACTAAGTCGGACGCCTTGTTTGTCCTCTATGGCTTCCGTAAAAAGGGTTGGCCTGCTTCAAAGCAAACTTTGGCGGCCTGGATCCGTATGGCTATTTCTGAAGCTTATCTTCATGAAGGCCTGCCTGTTCCTCCTTCTCTGAAGGCTCATTCCACTAGGTCTGTGGGTCTTTCGTGGGCAGCTCGACGTGGTGCCTCTGCAGTCCAGATCTGCAAGGCTGCTACGTGGTCCTCTGTCCATACCTTCGTGAGGTATTACAGGTTTGACACCTTCGCCTCTCAGGATGCTTCCTTCGGGCGGCGGATTCTCCTTTCTGCACAGGAGCGTCCCCACCCTTAAAGGATACTGCTTTGGGACATCCCCAAGGTATCCTGTGGATACCCTATGGACCCTGAAGTAGAAAATGAGATATGGTAAGAACTTACCCTTATCTCTATTTCTACGAAGTCCATAGGGTTCCACAGGACTCCCGCCCTGTCGCACCTGTGCTGCAGATGGGCTTTGCTCTGGTCACCGTTTTTTCCGTCTCCCTCTGGTGTGAATGTGATTCTTGTGTGTGTCCAGATCTTTTTTCTCTCTTCCTTCTCCTGCTCCGACCTATGGCTTGGTAACTAACTGAGGTGCCTTGGCTCGGGGGCGGGACCTAGTGCATCCTGGGAGGCTGAAAGCTTAACTCTTTGGTGCCCGATGACTGACGTCACACCTATACCCCAAGGTATCCTGTGGAACCCTATGGACTTCGTAGAAATAGAGATAACAAGGGTAAGTTCTTACCATATCTCATATTATTTAGGTAAGAAATAGGAAGACACAGATTGCTGCTCGGAGTTGTGTGAAATGATTACTTAATTTATTAGTACAAATAAAACACTGCACAGCATTTTGGGAAGGTGCTCATTGCATTATACCTAGGAGTCTTTGAATTAGTGTATTAGACTTGCCTAATTTTGAAGCAGGCATGTGCCAATGAAATCAATTTTATCAGTTCTCCCTTTATCAAATGTACTCAATGCTCAATTTTAATCTACTGTATTATTTATTTAAGCCACTGGATTAATTCTACATGTTTTAGTATATTTTTTTCTTTGTTTCTTAGATGGACGTCCCCAGTGGGAAGTGGAAGCAAAAATTTTGTCTGAAAAGAGACAAATGGTGAGGAGTTTGGCTTTTGTTTATTGATCTTCAGCAACACGTTAAAAGGCACTGCAACACCTTCAGATATGTCCTTGCTCAACTAGCCTCAATACACCATGCAACAAGATATGCCTGGCATGAGTCAGCCATCAAGTCCCATGCAACTCTGCTAGAGTTGGGTACCACTTTTTGCCGAAAATGCATCTAAAGCTGGGTACACACCTAAAGATTTTGTATCCAACTAGTTGATTGGCTGGTATGGGAGTAAATGATGATCAGCAATTTGCTCCTAAATGCCAGAAAACAGATGAACATTTTGAACAAATTGTTTAGATCAAACATTTAACGAACAGTTTTTGTCCATTTTCCCGCGTTTGGGAGCAAATTGCTGATTGTCTTTTGCTCCCATACGTTACCAGATTTTCATTCCAACCAATCAACTAGTTGAATGGTTGTACAGAAAATCTTTAGGTGTGTACCCAGCCTAAGTTGCAATGCGAGGCGTCTAGAGTGCAGGAGACTGTGCTTATTAATTTGATATGCAACACTTGTATATCTGTGCAACTGAGTCTGTAAACGGAACTTGGAGTTTTAAAAAAGCTGTCGCCGCAGCATCAAAACACTTCTCATGCTGATTGACTCAGTCACACACAGGTATACAAATGTCATGTATCAAATTAATCCGCAC
The DNA here is from genome assembly GCA_031769625.1 of Taudactylus pleione. Lineage (NCBI taxonomy): Eukaryota > Metazoa > Chordata > Amphibia > Anura > Myobatrachidae > Taudactylus > Taudactylus pleione. The sequence goes on from JAUIMM010000116.1 coordinate 263,778, forward strand.
AGTTTACTGGTGCGTCCTAGTTCTCGTCGCATTGCGACTTAGGCACATTTTCGGCAAAAAAAGCCACCCGGTGCTAGAGTCTCACTGGCCTAGACACGCTGAGAGTGGCTGTTTGGCGCGACTCCAGCAAAGACAAATGAGGACACAGATTTATCATCAAGTGATATTCTTGTTATCACACGTTACTAATCTTATATGGTGCTCCTAACTGTCATGTGTTAGAAAAATGACTGGAGCTGATTGTTTGGAGCACCATTAAAGATTAGTAACGAGAGGTAACAGGAATATCACTTGTTGATCAATCTGGGCCCTAGTTTGCTGCAACGCTTACAACTTAGTTTTTTGCATCGCTTACAATTGGTAAACTGTATTCTGGTACCTAATAGCGTAGTCCTGGCTGCTAAGAAATTCAAAATTCCCACTCTGAGCCGGGATTCGGCACATGCGTGCATCTCCAGCATAATTATTATACAATGAGTTCAGGTCGGGATGCTTAAATGTAACCAGAACTACTATTCACACTACACTACAATCCTGAGCGAGAATGACAGCACTAAGATGATGTTTATTCGCTTCAATTAAATGTCCTAAAAAGGACGGTGCTCTTTTATAAAGGTACGAAGATCAAACACTTGTAAACAAAAATATGGATCTATTCAGAAGTACAGATGTTACAGTATGTACAAAGATGTTTAAGATGATATACAGTTCCCAGTGGCTAACGCATACCTTTTTATATTCGTATCGTTCTGAAGAGAGAGGCAAGTATACTGTTGTGATACATTCACATTAAGCAGCAGAGTTCATAAAAGTAAAACTTGTGAGTTTTAACGACCTCAGTGATGAAAATGGTTGGATCTGATCCCGCTCAATAAACTGTTAAAAATACAAGTCATCAGGGGTGATCCAATTCAGTGGGAATTGAATAGCGACGAGAGGGAGCTCCCAGAACTATTCGATGCAACGTGCGGTTTAGTCTGACTAATGATTTCTTCTCCCCTCCTGGGGGTGCGAGGAGAAATCCACCTCAAGTGTTGCCTGTGAGGCTGTTTCCCGGCTTAGCACGACGAACAGCCTTGTGGTTGGCACTTTAGTAGCGAGAACCAGCATTCCCCTGGCTAAACACCCAGGTTGTTGCGAGAACCGTTATCTCAACTTAACTGCTTCCTGGTGGAGTAAACATTGCGGCGTATATAATAGCTCCGGGAGCTCCCTGCCGGCGCTATTCAATTCCCGCTAAACGGAATCGATCCCATTGATTATGGTTCATTACAGCTTTATTGCTGTTTATTTCTTTTATAGGAGGTCTGCAATATCCTAAAGTCACTTGTCACTGCACTTTATTTTATTGTACAATATAACAGATCTCAATTTACTTTCTTATACAGTGTAACTGTTAATTCTCGTTACAATTTTCTCTTGACAATTTTATTAGTTCATTGTCAAGGAGACCAGGCCATAGCAGAGCATCTAAATATTTATTTTTGCTCAGTATTCACTACAGAAGGAGAGGAGAAGGGGCCATAGTGAATTTGCAAGGACATGAGGTAGATACAAATACACTTAGAGGAGAAAGTTCTAACAAAACTCTTAAAACTGAAAGTGGATAAATCAATGTGGCCAGATGGGATAAATGAAATAATATGAAAATAGCTTATTAGTTCCCTAACAGAGTAAAAAGTTTGGGACTAATAATAAATACCATGCAGTACAAGGTAATTTGGTCAATGGGAAGATTTCTCAATATGGGATGTAAATGCGCAGGGGAGGTTCCTGTTAGATCAAGAATGTTTAATACAAACAGCTTCCAGTATTACAGATTGGGAATTTTGTCGTCTCTCAAACATTACATGGGGTATAGTCAAGGAAAGAAAAGAAATAAAGTACCAATCAGTGATTATAATTGAATGCAAGAAGAAAAATCCTTGTTAGGGTATTAGTTTTCATTGTGTGAATCCAAGAAAGATCCAACTAAAGGCACAGGTATCGGCTCCCAGTGTTTCTCTGGGATCCAAACAAGGTTCAGAGGAGTTGATTTTACCTAGCAGGGTAGTTTGTAGCTTTGCAATACCTCAACCTAGTACTGTTATATGTTCACTGTTTCAACCAATGACTGATGTGTCTCTGGGTTGACATTGAAAATGGTTTTCCTGATGGCCAATCCAACATTTTGTATCAAATTTTTCATATGAACTTGGAAATAATGTTACCATCTTTTTTATCCACAGTGAGTGAACATAAACTGCTTTCATTACATCTTGTAAAAGCAGGACTGAGCATCTTAGGGGTCAGTCCTATGGCCACACTTTACGGCAGCCCGGATTCGCTGAAAATTGCTCACAGCCCCATAGGGCTCCGAGCAAAATTCAGCGAATTTGGGCCGCGAAGGGTGCGAGGTGCCGATCCTTTGCCGGCTTTTTAACGGTTGCAACGGCAACCCGCACCCTTTTCATTTAATAAGATTGACCCCTAAGAATGCAGAAATACTGTTTGTTCTTCCAGTAAAAAAAATAAAATGTATGTATATATATATATATATATATATATATATATTATGCTACGAAGTGTGGCTATTAAAAGAAAAAAAAAGACTGTACTTGTAAAAAAGAAACTGTGCTGCGTGAGTTAGAAGGTAGTGAGGAGCATTGACTTTGGACTATCCTAAAATGGTTTTGCAAGTTTCACCCCTCTCGCACAGCTAGTATGCTGTCACACAGCGTTCAAATAAGATGTTTTTCCAGTGCATAGTAAAAATGCTTAGTTCAAAATTAGAGCAACGTGTTAACTTTTGGAGGTAAATTGACAAAATGCCCAATGAATCTTTCCGTATGCTAACCGAGGCTTAAGGGGCAGATATTATGTCACGTGCACTTGTGTTTGAGTGACACAAAAGATTTAGTGGCTGTCATGTGGATGTAGAAGATGATGAATTAGGCCTTGCACAAGTAAAAACATGAAAAAGTGGAAAGCAATTTGAGAAAACTGTTCAAATTGACGTAAATTCAGCATCCGAATGATAGCAGAAATGGTAAACATCAACAAACGGTTATACAAGCTTTGCATCAAGATCTTAACATGACAAAAGTTTTTGTTCCAAGGCTTTTTACTGCCGAGCAGAAAGAAAATTGAAACACGTGTACAGACATTTTGGAACAATTACAACGGGATTCACATTTTTTTTTGATAAAGTTATTACCTGTGATGAAACCTGGATTTTTCTGAATTTTCCTGAGGGAAAAAAAGCGCCAGTCCATGCACTGGGAAACACCATCACCAAGAATGAAAAAAGCACTTCAAAGCAAATCCAAATTCAAGCTGTTAATTGTATTCTTTGATATTAAAGGTGTTATTTTGGTTGACTGGGTACCAGAATATGCAATAGTGTCTCAACATTACTACAAAAATGTTCTAGCAACTCTGCAGGAAAGAATCAGAAGAAAGAGACATCTGACAGATAATGAGCTACAGCGCGGCTTTGGAAATAATGGAAAATAAGAATGCAGCTGTGTGGATGCAGAAGGGGAGTACATAGAATGTGAGTGGAGTTAAAATGTATTTGTCACGGTGTCTGGTATTCTGTAGATCTGGCACGGGGCCCAGGGTTTTAACTGAGGAGTGCAGGAAACTGAGGCTTCAAGATACCATGACTCATAGGAAATAGAGGTACAGGCAGGCTAGAGCACAGGTTCTCAAACTCTGTCCTCCGGACCCCAAACAGTGCGTATTTTTCAGGTCTCCTCACAGAATCACAAGTGAAATAATTAGCTCCATCTGTCATTGTGTAATTACTACAACTGTGCACCTGCTGGGTGACTTGGAAAACGTGACCTGTGTGGGGTCCTGAGGACCGAGTTTGAGAACCTCTGGGCTAGTGACACTAAGAATTACAGACCGGAGCAATGCAAGGATACAAGACTTGGAAAGGGAAACCCAAGCCACCGGGTAGCCTCTCGCCTAATGGTCCAAGGACCAATCAGGCCAGAGAACTACACCAGTGACTAGAAGAACCTGAACTCAAAACAGTATAGTACTGACAGTCTGGGCCTGGGAACCAAGACAGGAATCTGAGTCTAATGTAACCAGGAAAGAACTAATGAAGCTATATCCCTGGTACAGCTCTGATGCAAGACCTGGACCATAATCCGGAAGGGGAACTCAAGATAGAGAGACACTTCAGGCACACACCGTACTGAACACCTCGATGCTAAAAGACTGTGGCCCGATCATGCCCTCCAGATCTGGAACCCCGACACTGACTGTTAGCCCAAGACAAGAGCACACAGTACAGGATAACCAAAATAGTCAACCTAGATTATGCAGTAACCCACTATGTGTAGGAATACTTGCAACATAGTCCAGATGATGCCCGCACAACGCAGAGTGGAATCCACGCAGGTGATAAGATGTGTGGCAACAGCAGATGGTGTGCACCACAGGTACACTGGCAGAGCTGGAGTTGGAAGCGGTCTGTGTGCAGCGTGGTTGCCGCAGCGCTGATAGATGGTACACAGCATTAGATGGAATGCAGACGATCAGTCTGTGTGCAGCGTGGAAGCCGCGGCGCTGAGAGATGATACACAGCGGTAGATGAAATGTAGACAACAGCAAGCGGCATGAGAGCCGCGATGCTGAGATGGTATACAGCGGCGATGGTAAACAGTCCCGGTTATTTGTATGCGGCATGGAAGCTGCATCGCTGAGAAGCAAACAGTGATGGTACAAGTGGGTAATGGTTGAGTTTCAGCAAGGAAAGTATCCACAGGAGAAAGCTCTGGAAACACAGGAGACACTGAGCCTAGAACGATCCTCAGGAAGGAACACCGTTGTTCAGAGGCCTAGAAATATATAGGTAATTGGTCAGGCTGACCAAGTGAGCGGTAATCACTGGGATAGTCTGATTGGAGGTTTTAGACACAGCAATGAATGAATGTTTAACCCTGTATGGGCGACTAAGACCACAATTCGTGACAGTACTTAAATATAGTTAAAAATAATTATGGCGGCATCCCGACAGTCATTAGGGTTGAAGGTAAGTGGAACACTAACCCCTAACCTAACCCTCCCTCCTCGGTGCCTAACCCTAACCTCGCCCTAGTGCCTAAACCTAACCTCCTCGTACCTAAACCTAACACTACCTCAGTGATCGCGCTGAGCGGAAAAAAAAGTATGTCCCTGGGACCCCTCACTTTCAAAAATTTGAGTCCTGTTCCAAAGTCCCATCACAATTTATGCTTTTAAACTCCCCATATGCCATCAGACAACCCCACATGCCCTAGCATAGCATAAACTATGGAAAGGCACATTCATATAATATTTTCAGCACAGATAATGCTTTGCCTTGATCTCACATAGCCAACAGGTGTAGTGCTGGGAGCAGAGGGCCGGATACAAAGATGGACGGATTTGCAGAGCCGCACACAAGCGGCTGGGACCACCATTGCGACTGATTGTGTCTGTCGGTGCAGATCCTGGCCTTGTCCCACCAAGAAAACTGGGTCTTCACTCCCCTGTTTCTGGAAACAGTGACCATGCACGCCCCCAAATGCTGCAGCATGCCAATCATGTTGCAGCTTGAGGGCGTCTGCGAGCGAGATCACAGGACCCGCTTTGCACATGCGCAGACCCCAAACAATCAGATGTACGTTCAGTCTGATGAACGTGCATCTCTGAATCGGCCCCAGAGAGGGGGGCTATGGGCAGGGGACAGTGCTGGGGGCGGGGGCAGGTGACTGCTTTGGCAGTGCTGGGGACAGGTAACCGTTGGGGTAGAGCTGGAGGTTGAGGGGGGGAATGGATGGCAGTCCTGGGGACAGGTGGCAGCTTTGGCAGTGCTGAGGACAGGTAACAGTTGGGATAGAGCAGTGAGTTGAGGGGGGGGGGAGGGATGGGAGTGGGGGCAGATGGCAGCTTTGGCAGTGCTGGAGACAGGTAACAGTTGGTAAAGCTGGAGGTTGAGGGGGGGAGGGATGGCAGTTCTGGGGGTGCGGGCAGGTGACAGCTTTGACAGTGCTGGGGAGACAGGTAATAGTTGGGATAGAACAGTGAGTTGAGGGGGGGGGAAGGGATGGCAGTGCTAGGTGTAGGGAGGGGAGCCTCAGGCTGCAATTAAAGCATAACAATAAATGTTATGGAGCGTGTGTTACTGCAAACATGCGAATAGGCTCAATCTCATGTTGTGCATCATACCAAGGTTCCCATTATAGATACATTCATCCTGGCTGTCTAGAGCTGTAATGTGGGATACTGAGCAGGATGGTATAAATGGTACAATTTGCAGACAGCTCCAGTCATTGAGCAGAAAGTGAGCAATGTGGCAAGAGTCTGGAGCCGCTGCCATAATCGCAATATTAGTGAGTGAAAGGACAGCAGGTGAGGGAGCTGAGCCCAGCAATACACACCCTTTATCCTGACCTTGCCGTACATATGGCCACCTGACGCGAGGGCGGGATGCAGCCGTGGCCAGGGTAGTTCCGGAGCTCTCCAGGATCGGTCAACATGGTGGGGTGGTGAGTGTTTTGGCTGCCCGGGTGGAGCGGCACCGTGGCGGCGTGTCTCCATCCTGCAGCTGAGATGAGGGCGCCCTTGCACGAATTGGTAATGGATTTCCCCTCACAGAGCGCTCTCCAGCGAAGAGTCTCCGCTTTCAGTTCATACTTCCGGTGCTCCGGCCACCAGCATGATGCGACTGGTGACACACCGCGCCTGTCACCAGCTCAGGTGGAGATGATTGGCTGGGGAGATGATGCTGATGGGGATTGGGCGGCTGAGGATTGCCACAGTCCAGTGCGTCCTACGGGACCCGGACATATTTAAAAACTGAGTCCCCCACGCGCTATATCACGTAAAAACACGCTATAGCGCGTATTTTGCAAACACTGTACCTCCCTGGTGCCTAAACCTAACCTCCCCCTAGTGCCTGAACCTAAACCTCCCCCTCCCCGTACCCAGATGCGCGTAATAGCTTAGATCATTTTTCTACCTAATAAATTATCGGAAGTATAATCAGACTGAGGCAAATGAAGGGCATGACACATGTCCAGATAACAATGTGATGGATCAGCTCGTGCAAAAAAAGTCAGTTCGGGAGTGAGTCAAAGGCTCGGTACACACTAGACGATATATCGTACGAACCAGTCGATATTGGCCAGATCGTACGATATATCGTTCACATTGTCTAGTGAGTACGGACTATATCGTGTATGATGCGCACTCCCGCACATCATCAGCGGCATCGCCCGTGTATGCACTTGCCGATGCCGGGAACACCACCGGGTCCCATCGCACGACAGGTCGGCTGGTTACACATAGTTAAATGTGTACCCAGCATAAGATTGTGCAAACTTGGTTTCAGAGTCTAGTTAGCTGGGGGATCTTTCAAAAGTGTTATTCACATAACCGGTTGTATTTTTTAAAACAAAAGTGGATACGGATTTTATTGGGGTAAAAAATATATGAAGCTTTACCTCATCTTAGTGAAAGCTTTAAGTTTTTCTTTACACAAATAAGCTTCCACCCGATCCACCCAGTATAAAGAAAATTAATATGATATATTTTTACTTGGGGAGTCCGTCAAATGAAAGAAGATAAGCTTCATTATATACCATCAGGAGTGTGTCTTTAAACTGCTTGTCTTTGTTGGTGCTTTATCAATAAACCATGATTATTACTGGCTTATCTAGAATGGAACCAACCCACTTTAAGGGATTCTATGGAGTATTTAGAAGTAAAGGGGAGTATTGTTTTACATTTTTTATTTGAGGAGCTTGATGCAAACAAAAATGTGAACTTTATATCTAATTCCCCTTTCAGACTTAAGATCTGGGAAATTGCCGAGTGTATAAACCTGGCAAATTCCTGCGTCTCAGCCTAACCCTTTGTAAAGAGCAGGGTCGTGAACCCGGGACTTCATCCTGGGTTGTTTGCATTTACACATAGCAAAAACCTGGGTTTTTTCGTCTGTGAAAGAGGTATAAAACACAGGACTTGCTTGATGTGGTTATGGGTTTAAACAAAATGCACACATTATATATGGCTGGTTTTTCTGAAGCATTACAAATACGTTTGCCTGTTTGTATATAGGATATTCAGACTTTCTTCCCTGATCGCCATTTTATATTCATACTGAATAGAATAATTCCTTCCTTTTCAGACTGAGATTGTTGTTGAAATTCCTCCATACCACAACAAGTCAATTGTGACAGGAGTTCAAGTACAGTTTTATCTGTGCAATGGGAAAAGGAAACGTAGCCAGTCTCAGCGGTTTACCTACACACCAGGTCAGTTACTGTGCTATCATTTCATTTTTTTTTTCTGTAAAGGTGTCTTTACACTTGCCAGAAACCTGACATTTATTATCTGTTATCTCAATGTGTTTTTGTTTGTTTTTTCTTTCCTCATTTGTAGCATAGATATTTAAAGCCAAGTTTGTAGTTGAGCTCAGAGCAGTGGGTGTGAGCTTGTGAATCCTGGTATCATTGTCACTGTGTAGTGTTAAGTGCTGGAGCACTGATAGTTTTAGTCTTCAGCATAAACATGAGAATTACAGGATACAAGGTTCTGCACTCCTCACCTGCTTAATCTACTAATGGCTGACACTTCCAGCCTTCTCACAATTCACAGTCCAAATGACTCTCTTCTTCCCACCTTTACATGTATTTCATCTATTCCGTTAAATACTTTGTACTGTTGTCTTTACTAAAAATACAAGGTTATCTCCAATTTAATCTTCAAAGTATATTCTCTTAACGTAAGATCAGTGAAACGGAAACAGAAGATTCTCTGCCAAACATATTTTATGCTAGAAAAAAAGCATCATACACTCTATATATGTTTATCAAAGGTGACGTTATGACGGCTTTATGTCATAAGCCACCATCGCGGCTTGTTACCTTCACGCCGTATTCTCCAGCCGCAGGGTCTGACAACCTCCCCGGTCACCAGGCAATGTGGATGCCGAACTGGGATGGGGCCTGCGGTTGCTGGGAGACCAAGACGCCGGACGGCCACAGGTACTGCAGGATAGACTGCAGTGTTTCAGCTTTCAGCCATTAATCAATCTGTGCACCCGCAGCTCATTGGTGGAGAATTTTTCATTGGTCTGTCTGGACCGGCGCCACGCTGCCAGTGATGGTTTACACTTCCTGTGTGAATCCTGGTTCCTGTCAATCTGTCGATGTAACTGTTTGCCGGTTTCCTGCCAGTTCGTGCCCTAGACTGCCTTTTCTGTATCCCTGGCTGTTTGTACCATCTTGCTGTCATCCTCAGCCTGCAACCTCGCCACACCAGCGGCATTCTCCTCTGACTTCCATCCCTGGCTAACAGCCATCTACTATTGCCGCTCACCCTACCATCACCTGCCTGTGACCTAGTTACCTTTACTACCAAGGTTGCATCTCTGTCCTCAAGGTCGCACCACTGCGGTCAAGGTCACGCCTCGGCCCTTAAGGCCGCATCATAACATTCGGACCACATCTCGGTACTCAAGGCCGTATCATATTTTCTGAACCACGTCCCATCCCTCAAGGCTGCATCTCAGCCCTAAAGGCCGCACTTCGGTTCCCAAGGCCGCATCATACTATGAAGCCGCACCATGCCCCTCAAGGCCGCATCATATATTCCGTGTCACGTCTCAGTGCTCAAAGCCGCATCTTGCCGTCCTAGTCACATCTCGGCTCTTAAAGACGCATCTAGTCATTCAGGTCACTAAACGCGTCTATTCCAGCATTGTGACTTTAATTGTGACCTGTTCTATCCAGTACCACCATTTGCCACATAACATATTGTGATCTGCAGGAATGCCGTGTAAGCCTCTGTTGTCTCTAGTTTAAGACCAGACTGCCTCCTAAGTACCGGTGAGCGTATCCAGCTCTAAGGAAACAGCAGGTGGTTGTTATTGGCACTTTGGCCCTCATTCAGAGCCGCTCGCTATTTGCGGTCGTTCGTTCTAAAACAAGGGGTGGCTATTCAAATGAACCGTTCGCTAATTGCGGTCTGTTCACGCCTCTAAGTCTGAACGAGCGAGTAAAACTTGCGGTTGTAATTTTGAAAAATACGCCCCCTTGCCGCTCGCACCATACGTCATGTCCGCTATTTATTAGATTAATCGAGTACATCGAACAGCGTATGAACTGCTCGCTATTCTTGTGGCTGGTTTTTTCAACCGCTATTTTGCGAGCAGTTCTGAGTAAAAAAAAAACAAGTGACGTGGTCAATGACGCTGCTGTATTATGCACTCCCTTAAAACGCCCGTTTTGACCTTTAAGCACGCCTGCGTTCGAATTCCACACCCCCGTTTTCAAGCACCTTCCCCTGTTACCACCCACATACGCCTCCTTCTGTCACTCAAAATAGCAGGCATTCGCTATATAGCGAACAAACGATTTTCGGCCGCACTGACTGGTTCGCGCATGCGTATTAAAATCCGTACGCATGCGCAGATGTGCGAACATCGGTCAGAACGAACGAGCGGCCGCTTACGAGCGGCTCTGAATCAGGGCCTTTATTTGAATTCTGTTTTGTCGTCTTTTTTTTTTTTTTTTTTTTTCTCTCCCCTTTTTAAAAAAATAAGATGTGGTGAGGCATTCCAAAATAATTTTTATATTCAGTGAAATACTTTTGTAATTTGATATGACTGATCCATACTTAATTCACATGTTCCATGACAGTTCAGTATTTACTGGATTTGTAGATGAAGTGGGGAACCATGTAGTCATTTATTAGATGGATATAAAGATGCATTTTATTGGATATGAAGCCAAAATGTCAGAACTTTTAGGCCCCAAAGCTGGCTGCATCTTTCTAGGAATTGTTTAGTCAAAGCTATGCCAAATGTATCCGTACACTATTGGACTATTATCTAGTCCAAATACATATTTTATGTATTATTTATTATGAATGTGATGGTGTCCACTTGGATAGTTATACTAATGTCATACTAAAATAATGTATTCCTTTGGAGATATGGGCAGCTGCATTCCAAAAAAAAAATGTACACAATGGATTTTCTTTGGCCTACTTTGGCCTTATACTTTCAAAAAAGTACTTTTTTGTAAGACTTGAGGCAGCAATTTTTGAAATCTGCATCCAAAGCTGTATAAGCACCTGCTCTCCTAGATCTGCCACAGCAATTACTTGAATATTGCTGATTGTGCACCACCGAGTCTGTGACTGTTTCACCTACCTCCACTACCAGGGCCACAACTCTGCTACTATTGCATACTGTGAACTGAAACTAATTAAAAACATATTTGTTTTGAATAATCAAATTATGATTTTATCTCCTAGATATTAGAAACTATATAATTTTTTTTTATTATGGAAGCTTTTCTTTGCATCTCTCAAATGAAAACTTTATTTGAAACCAGGTTTACTATTTGCACTTTTTTTTGTAGAGATCTTCTGGGTCACACTTGTAATTATAAATTTATACAGCACACTTTACAATTTGGGTAAATACAGTAGTGAAACAAAGGTTTATGTATTAAGAGCGCCCTGCACACAATCTTATGATATATAAGAATTGGATACGCGAGGTTAGGGATCAGATACTGCATATTGGCCAGCCAGATAGCACCACTAAGCACGTTTCATATTGCTATATTGATGGTTAAGGCTTCTTGATTATAGAAGAAGAAGAAATTATTTTCATGCATGTAATGTGATGATGTAATATTCAACTGTGCAAAAAATAAATTGTGATTGTTTTAGGTTTTAATTTTCTTTTGTGGCATACAGCTTACTGTATACTGTAGTAGGTTTTAATATTATTTTCTTGTGCCCTGATCTATTTATAATATCCATAAAGACAGAGATAATTTTTTCCTCAGTTATAAGCATATGATGCCATAAAGGCTTCCTTCTGGTTTTGTGCTCTTTGTAATCAGAATTAGTATTTTGGATCCAAGTAAATGTTTTATCTGTGTGATTAAGTTTCTTAGGACGGTATTCAATTGTTTTGCCCCTTTACGTGCCTGACAGGAGATATTCAATTGTTGCTCCTGTTGGGCGTGATCAGCTGCCAGCGCACCATTTCAGCTCGCAGCCCCAGGGGGATGTGAGCTGAAATGGGTGAAACGTTACCGGTTTGGGCGCCCAAACAGCACTTTTCGCGATCGCGCCCAGCACTTTGGTCGGGGGTAGCCATTTACACGGCTAAACCCGACCACTTTGGGCACGATCAGCACGAAAAACAGCAACAACTGAATAGCCCCCCACGATCTCCCGTCACTTTAGACAGGAGATCGGGCATGCTATAACAATTGAATGCTGCCCTTAGAATGGACAAGACTGTATCAAAATAAGAACAAATTTTTTGTGCTTATTCTGTCCGTCACTTTTATAGTATGCTGGTGGCCAACATCATATGGCAAGTACACCCCCCAGACAAAGAAGCCAATTCCTTAGTAAGGATTTTAATCTATAAGTAAACTACTGTCTGTATTTGAGTGATACATTTGTAATGTTTACCTATTGAGAATCCCATCAGTCGTGTGATTTTTGTGGGGCATATTATGGGCGATTTAGAGCCACAGTTAGCTAAAATTTAATCCCACTTGAGTTTATTAGCAAAAAATATTCTTTACATGTTATGTCTGTTCATGCAAATGTTGGGTTTTATAACACTTTGAGGGATTGTTTTCCTCTGTGTCCTTTGGCATCTAGCAACTGACTGGAGGGTGAGGCCCTAATAAAATAATTACTGCACCAGTAAAATGGCTTCTTGGCAGTAATAACTTTGTATAAATAATCTTTTATTGAAACACATGATCCAATACTGCCAATCTATAATAAACATAAACCCTGTATAAGACTCCATTGCTTCTGCATAATATAATAATCATAAGGAAAAATACTTTACAGTGTACTACATTGCGTCTTTTAAGGTGCCTACACACTTGGCGATGTGCTCACGATCCGACATTGTGTCCGATTTCCCCTTGAACTCTCCCAGCAGCTCCCTGGCAGTCGTGGCCACGATTTGGTGTTAAAAACTGTCCAATGTGACAAACTATCTATCATGCCTCCTACTATTCCAGTGCATCGTAATTGAGATTGGCAGATCTGCCCTACAGCACAGTAGATCTGAAGATGCGATGAATGACCTGTGGGGACGCGCATCGTGATTGTGAGTGGACACTCATGATTTAGGCATATTTGACACGATTTGTCACGATGCGTCGGAATCGGGCAAATCGTGTAAAATATCGCTAAGTGTGTAGGCACCTTTAGACTCAAGATAGCAATTTTCACATTTCCTTCTTCTCTAGAAAAGAGAAAAATATTGTGCAGCATATACTTGTCTCACAATGATTTCCTGTCATTCACGTGGTTTGCCAACCTCAGTAAATTTACTTGTATACAGTATAAACAAAGTACCATTTATGTCTGTCAGTTAAGAACGCAAAACATAGTGATCATTAAATATTACACAAAACATTGCATTGCACCAGTGTTCTGGGTAGTAGTATGTGAACTTCCTTAATTATACTTCTAATTTTGAAATACATTTTATAATTTCCGTTTAAAGTACATTTTTTTTTTTTTTTTTTAAACCCTGAAGCGTGTACTGTTCATTTATTGTGTTCACCATACATGAACAATAGTGTTTATTTAAAACCTATTTTGAATAACTTTTTTAAGTATGTACCTTTTTTTTTTAGGACAACTAATTTTATCTGAATACAAGGCAGACAATATGGTTATTAATGACTGGTAAAGGGGTAGGATGAAGTTGAAACTAAAAAGAACTGAAGATTTATTAAGAAGAAAGTCAATATGAATGTTCAAAAAATATAAGAACAAGAATACATAGCCTCATGTATGCAGCATATAAACCTTTACTTTAAGTGGTTGTGAGTGAAAATGTATCAGAAATGAAGAAGCACTAGAGGATAGAACATTTATAACCCTTTCACACAGAAAATCAAATTGCCGGGTCAAGCATTTGTACCTGGTAATTTGCAGATCAACACTGGTCCTTTTTCTGTGTAAAAGAGTCAAACCTGGTCAAAATTCCTGGGACTTCGACCCTGTATTAACCAGGGTTGAAATCCTGGGAATTATCACCCGGGGGGTACGGGTTGGGACTGGCAAATCAAACCTGTGCATCAAATGCCGGGTTTTTCAAGTTTGTATTACATTAAATGTTTATACAACTTTGGCATATGTGAAGAACTTCAAGCATTGGTTCAGTCACAGAATCCTTCAGGCTTTCTAGTACCAAGTTAAGATCCTAAGGAGGTGGAAATCAACTGGTTCCGTTGTATTTATTGATGATGTGACTGCTGACAAAAGCAGCAGAATGAATTCTGAATTGTTTCGGGCAATATTATATGCTCATATTCAGTCAAATGCTTCAGAACTCATTGGACGGCGCTTCACAGTGCAGATGGACAATGACCCAAAGCCAGTGGCGTAACTAGGGCAGGGCGAGCAGGGTGCGTGCCCTGGGCGCCGTGGGGGGGGGCGCCGCCGGCCACGCTACCGGCCCGCCCTAGTTAGCCAGTGTAGTGCCGACCGCAGTGAGTGCGGTCAGCGCTACACATTTACACAGGACCGGCACTAGGCTTCCAGCACCGGTCCTGTGTTGCACAGCTGAGCCCCTTCCCTCCCCCTGAATGCTTGCCCAATAGCGCCAGGAGGAGGGTGGCAGGCGGGCTCAAGCTGTGCTAACACATCGCCGCCAGCATGGCAGCGATGTGTGTGTTATTCAGCAGCCAATGAGAGTCAGACAGACTCTCATTTGGCTGCTGTTGCACACACATCTCTGCCAGTGCTGGCGGAGATGTGTGTGTAAACAGCAGCCAATGAGAGTCAGACTCTCATTGGCTGCTGCAGCGCCCACTGCAAGAGCCGGGCTTCCGCCCGGCTCCTGCAGTGAGTAATGGGAGAGACGTCATGATGTCATGACTTCTCTCCCATAATGCAGAGCGCGCCAGCCCGGGAGGGCTGACGTGCAGACGTTGCGGCGCTGGGAGCCGGAGCGTGGATGTACGTAAGGTTTTTTTTTTATTATTTTTTTTTTTTTTGCTATGTATTGGGAGGGGGGGGTACCTCTACTGGGGGCAGTAATTGAGGGCACCACTGGGGGGACCTCTACTGGGGGCAGTAATTGGGGGGGACCTCTACTGGGGGCAGTAATCATGGGGGACCTCTACCGGGGGGACCACTACTGGGGGCACTCCATCAGGGACCACTAATGGGGAGACTACTACTGGGGGCACTATATAAAGGGCACTGCATAGGGGGAGACTACTATTGGGGGCACTGCATGGGGGGACTGCTACTGAAGGGACTATATAATGGGCACTGCATAAGGGGGGGTCTACTACTGGGGGCACTATATAATGGGCACTGCATAAGGGGGGTCTACTACTGGGGGCACTATATAAGGGGCTTACTACTGGAGGCACAAGGGACACTGCACTGGGGGCACTAAATAGGGAGGACCACTACAAGGGCACTGGATAGTGGGGACCGCTACTGGGGGGCTGCATAAGGGGGATTACTACTGAGGGCACTGTATAAGGGGAACCACTACTGGGGGTACTGTATAAGGGGAACTAATTGGGAGCTGCACAAGGGGCACCACTACTGGGGGTACTGTACAAGGGGCACTACTGGGGGCCTGCATAAGAGGGTCCACTACTGGGGGCACTGCATAGGGCGGACTGTATAAGGAGCACTACAGGGGTTAAGGTGCATATGGAAAGGAATGTTAAGTGTGACGAGAAAGGGTTTGTGTCCTGTTGACACGCCCCATTGCCAAGTGATCCCGCCCCTTGTGACCACGCCCATTGTTTTGCCGCGCGCATAGTGGTGAGTGCGCCATTTTAAAATTTGCCCTGGGCTCCAAATACCCTAGTTAAGCCACTGCCCGAAGCGTACTGCAAAAGCAACCAAAGAGTTTTTTAAGGCTAAAAAGTGGAATGTTATGCAATGGCCAAGTCAATCCCCTGACCTGAATCCGATTGAGCATGCATTTCACTTGATGAAGACAAAACTGAAGGGAAAATGCCCCAAGAACAAGCAGGAACTGAAGACATTTGCAGTAGAGGCCTGGCAGAGCATCACCAGGGATGAAACCCAGCATCTGGTGATGTCTATGCATTCCAGACTTCGGCTGTAATTGCCTGCAAAGGGTTTGCAACAAAGTATTAAAAAGTGAGTTAGATTTAGGATTGTTTAGTTTGTCCCATTACTTTTGGCCCCTTAAAAAGTGGGAGGCACATATAGAAACCGTTGTAATTCCTACATCGTTCACCTGATTTGGATGTAATTACCCTCAAATTAAATCTGAAAGTCTGCACTTAAAGCACATCTTGTTTGTTTCATTTCAAAGCCATTGTGGTGGTGAATAGAGGCCAAAATATGAAAATTCTGTCAATGTCCCAATATTTATGCACCTGACTGTATATATGACAGGTTCTCTTCTTTTTAATTAATTATTATTTTTTCGTATGTATTTTATGCATTTCAAACGCTTACATTCACAAAGCTATTTTCTGTATATATCAAGTCATTTTCTTTTGAACTGCGCAGCAAAAACCACTAAACATTGAACGTTTCTTGTTCTCTCTATTCACCAGGGAAGGGTTGGGTCTAAAGTTTCCTCCCAGTTACTCCTATAGTGTCCACTGTTTTTATAGCTTTAGTACCATTTGTTGTAGTAATCCATATCTAATCTAATAATTTTTCCAGCATCACCTCATGTGGTAATTGAAATTCCACTGCTGATCTACAGTAAAGATCTGATGCTGTTGGGGACATATGGTTGGGGGACTTGGATTGCACAGCTTAATTTTAAACCTGATATGTGCTACCATGCTGAGACTTGTAGTGCCATGTAGGAAAAATAAAATGCAGATGCACATTCTAAGCACTAAGAACACATAGTCAAAACATTTATAATAAACTCTATCATTAACATTGAGTATAAATAAGGTTCTTGTTTGGCCAAGGTGAACCACATCAGATGTGTCCCTTACATTTCTAAAAACACATTGTCAATGTATCTTACCTTAATAGTACCCATTCTAATATGTAGACAGGAATGGTACTGGGTTTCTTGCGCACTGGAACTTGGATGACAACACTTTTTACCTTCACACTTTAGTTCTGTGAGCCTGCGAGGTGGAGTCCTGCTTGTATAAGGGGTATGCTGGCTTCCCTTGCTTGAGATGCAATCCAAAAAAGCTATGCCTGGTGTGGCTAGACCGTTGAGAAAAGACAACTCTTGCTGGGTTGCCTGCTGGTCGGCTTAAAGCTGCGCAACGACGCCTTGTGTGGGCTGTGTCGCGGTACCTTCTCTCCTACTTTCCCAATGATGGATCTGTTTAACAGTCTAGGACCGCTGCCTACAGTGCAGCGGTCTCCTCGCTTCCGGGTATGCGCCCGGGGGCTGCTGTCATGGAGATGGTCACGTGACATGGGGGTTGGCAGTCGGAGGTGCGGTGTTGTCATTGGATCTGCTTCAATGCGCTGTGTGACTCAACGCGTTTCGGACCTGCGGCCTTCCTCTGGGGTAATGTATAGGTTGTGAAGTTTGTTTGCTGGGTTTAAATGCCCCTGATGGGCACTTCCTCCATTTCTGGTTGGAGGTGTGTGTAATGGGAAGTCTCTGGATTGGCTGGATGGTTGGTCAATTATTGTTGAGGTAATTCTGAGCGTTCTATTGAGAATGTCTCTGGTTTCATAGTCCGGTGGCCATTTTGTAGGAGTTATGCTCCATAGAATGTTGATGATGTCCAGCGTTCATCCCATAAGAGGTTAATAAGCCAATTTTGGGGGGTGGGTTTTCAGCACCATTCTGACAATTAGAAACATTAGTACCTTCTTAATAGAGCGGTCACATTAGTTAATGAATAACATATGACCATACATATAATGAAAACATATAATTATAAAGATATTAATGAGATGAGCACACAAAATGGTTCCATCTCATTCTTAAGTTAGTCTAATATACTGTATATGGTGTCATGTGTTGTAATGACATTAGGATGGGATTATTTACATATAATTAATCTAATTTCATTGTCCATGTTTAGACCTTTTCGGGCTAGTGTGTCTATTTGAATGATGCACCTTAACTCTTCGTTATTTATAAGATTGGTATAGTCCCCTCTCCACCATCTCTGTTTTACTTCCTTTATTCCGAAGAACTGCAGTAATTTGGGGTTGCAGCTGTGGTGTTTTTGAAATTGTGATGAGTGGGTGGTCTTCTGTCCCCTTCTGTATGTTGAGTATATGTTTGCATATTCGTATCTTGAGTGGTCTAATTGTCCTGCCCACATATAACTTTGGGCAGGGGCATTGTAATGCATACACCACCCTTTCGTAGGACATGTTATTTGGTCTTTGATTTTTAAGATGACTTGGTTAGCAGGGGTGGTGATAGAATGTGTAGGTCTGGTGCTTCTTTGACTTGTGGTTTCACACTCCTTGCACATTCCACAGTTGAAGTAACCTCCTGTTTGCATAGTGTCTGTCTTGCGTGTAGTTTGTCTTTTTGTGCTTGGGGAGGGGGGAGTTGGTTGTTCACTAGTTTCCTTTTAATGTCTGGTGCTTTGCGGAAGATTACTGTTTGTTTTGGTGGTAGGACTTCTGCTAGAGAGTCATCTTGGAAAAGAACATGCCAATGTTTGTAGATGATTCATTTGATTTGGATTGCTTGTTTATTATATTGGGTTGTAAAGCTTATGGGTTGTATTGTAGGAGTGGTTGTCTTGCTTCTTCTCTAACGGTCATACTGGCCTTTTCTACTAATTCACTGTTGTATTTCTTTGCAATGAATCGTGCTTGTAGATTATCTCCTTGATTGTCGAAATTACTTAATTTGGAGAAATTGAGTCTTAATCTTGTGAATTGTCCACGTGGGATCTTCCGTAGCCAGTTAGGGTGGTGTCCACTCGTAGCTAGGATAAAACTATAGGTATCTGTTTTGTGGAAGGTGTTGGTGTGGATCAGGCCATCTTCAATAAAAATGTTCAGGTCGAAAAATTCAACTTTGGTTTTGCTATGTTGTGAGGTGAATGAGATTGTTCGGATTGGTGTTGATGTATGAAAGGAATTGTATGAGGGATTCTTCATTTCCATTCCAGATGAAGAATACGGGAGCTATCAGTATGTGTGGCAACAAACATACTGATAGCTGTTGCGTAGTTCGTGTAAAATAGTTTTTTTGTTTTGCCAAGTTCCTGGATTACTGCTGAGACCAGCGCCAGGATATAGGTGAGTGTGAATTTTTTATTTTTTTTGCAGAGCCATTCATTAAGGATATTCTACTGGACAAGGGGACAGACACATCTGGTATAGGTAAGCATGTGTGAATGGGTAGGTGTGTGTAATAAAGTTATACTGTCACGTGTGTGTTTTTTGTCTTTTTTTTTTTAACTATTTATTTTACAGTGAAGTTACAGGTTCCGCATGTCTCGTGGCACTTGTTGTTCCACAAGTGTAAAATGGCAGGCATGCTGGCACTTGTAGTTCCACTGTAAAACACAATAGTTTTACTTTATTTGGCCCCCCCATACCCACCCAACCCGGGGCATGGGGAAGAGACCCAGGCTTCAGCGTAAGCCTGTGGGGCTGGGTAGGGGGGAGACCCTTCTTTGGGGGGTCCCCGACTCCCCCAAGATTACCGGCTTGCGCTGACCGATTTGGGGTGCTAATGCTTTGGACCTGGAGCCCCGGTGATTGGGTCTCCGGGCTGTGGCATTAGAATCCAGTCGGTTGGGTCTGGTGCTGGTCTTATATATAGGGGGATCACCACATTTTTTTTTTTTTTTTTTTCACCTATAATTAAAACCAGAACTGGTCCCTGCAGCCTTGGGTTGGTTTCTAAAATACGGTGGAACCCTACACATCTTGTTCCCTATATTTTTAGAGACATCCACTGGCTGGCAAGCCTGGGGCTGATTTGGCTTTTGGGGTGGAGACCTTTTATGTAATTCTTTTTTTTTGTAAATTTTTACCCCGTTGTTTTTTTTTTTTTTTTACAGGTTAAACAAAACGGGAATTTTCGGGAAATATTCAAGGAACCCCCTAAGGATGTGTAGACATAGGGGATCACTATGGGTACCCCCATTTTTAACTCCTGAAGGAAGTCGGGGTTTCTAATAGCCGGGGCAGGTGCATTTTTGCAGAATTGTCAAAAAATGCGTTTTGGGCCTTAAAAATATGCTAGTACCCATTTTCATGTACCCCAAATTTGATGGTACCACTTTTAAAAAAGAAAAAAAAAAAGCTAAGTGCACTTCTGCATCAAAAAAAACCCAGTTGCGGCTATTTAAAAACCCGACTTTCTTTTGCAGCCAAAAACGGGGGTACCCATAGTGATCCCCCATGTCTGGACATCTTTAGGGGGGTCCTAGGATTATTTCCAGAAAATTCCCGTTTTTTGGGGGGTTTTTACACCGATCCAAGTATCGCCGGGTCCCGTTTTGCCTACTTTCAAATTGAATACGGGGATACGCGGGCACGCACGTGATACTTTGAACGCCTACAAAACAGGCGAAGTCAGCGTTAACTCCGGGCAACGTTAAATTATCGCGGCTCGGCTCAAATTGAATACGGGCCTATGTCTATTATTCGACTCACGGACATACACCACATATAGGGGTTGTAGCGCAGTAACTGATCTTTCTCTCTAATATGTAGACAGCACTGCGGGAACCGGTGCTATCAATCGCAGTCTGACCATCTTTACTTATGTAGTCAAATTTGTTAGTACCCCTAAAGCTCATTGAAACAATGCTTCATTCCTCCTGAGAAGTGATTCAATTAAAAGCTATTTTCTCATGTATACCTGCATGTCTTTAGAGCAAAAAAAAAATACGGAAATAAAGAAATTGCTTATTCTCCAAACAGATTTGTTGGTACCCCTTAGAAAAGATAATAAATAATTGGATTATAATGACATATGAAAGTAATTTGCTTTCTTTAATTGGCATCACACGTCTTCAATCTATTAATCAGTCATTCAGCCTATTTAAATGGAGAAAAGCAGTCACTGCTGTTTGGTAACATAATGTAAACCACACTGAACATGGACCAGAGAAAGCAAAGAGGAGAGTTGTTTGAGGAGATCAGAAAGAAAATGATAGACTAGCATGTTAAAGGTTAATATGACCATCTCCAAGCAGCTTGATGTTCCTGTGAGTACAGTTGCAAATATTAAGACGTTAAAAGTCCATTGGGCTATAGCCAGCCTCCCTGGATGTGGTTGCAAGAGGAAAATCTGCTCCAGATTAAACAGGAGAATAAAGAGCATTCTTAAACAGAAGAAAAAAAGCCAAGGAAATCTTCCAAAGATGATAACCTTGATCTTGGAGTTCAGCTTTTATCAGTGTCTGATCACACCATCCAAAGTATTTTGATCAGCAGTGGGCTCCATGAAAGAAAATACAGGAGGACTCCACTTTTGGAAAAATAACATGAAGCCAGACTGGAATTTGCTAAAATGCATATTGATAAGCCACAGTGTATCTGGGAGAATGTCCTTCGGACAGATGCTTCAAAACTAGAGTTTTTTGGCAAGTCACATTAGCTCTATGTTCACAGGTGTAAAAATTAAACTCTTTAAGAACACCATATCTACTGTAAAACATGGAGGATGCTCGGTTATGAATTGGGACTGCTTTGCTGCACCTGGCACACCCCGTCTCAAGACCATAAAGGCATCCTGGAGCAGTAGTTCTTAAACTCTGTCATCAGAACACCAAGCAGTTCATGTTTTCAATGTCATATAGAAGGTGCACGGATTTATTGGGTGGAGCTAATTATGAGTTAGAGTTTGAGTACAGGATGTATTAGGTATCCTGATCATCAGCCAGTGCTGGAATCCCTACAGCAGTCAGAAGCTCTGCTCCAGAATACTGACATCCCTACGGCAAGGGTTAGGCACTAGGAGTAGGGTTAGGCTGCGCAGGGTGGGGGGTTAAGTTTAGGAGTACGGTTATGGTGCGTACACATGGTACGATTTTAATGAACGATATCGATCAACGATAAATTGTTCATTTTTATGCAGCGAACGATCAACGAACGACTAATGATGCACATTCCCGCATGGGCGATAACAATATCTGTGGTCATTTGTACATGCAGACGATTTCTACACGATTTGCATGTTAAGAGATGACTTCACTCAAATATCTATCATAGATATCTATCAGTGTGTACAACCAAAATCATTTGCCCTGTACTACAGGAAGCTGTAGGGCAATCTATCAGCAATTATCGTTGGTTGTGCAGGTTGTACCGTATGCATAAGAGTACTTGCATACAGGTATCTGTATTTCAAACCATTCAGCATTCTGAGTTCCTGTATTGTGTGTGTGCGTGTACACACACACACACACACACACACACACACACAATGTCCCGGAACAAGACATACTGCCCAGTGACAGAAAGCTGAGTCTTAGTTGCAGGTCATGAGAAAACGGTCTCAGTTGCAGGTCATGGGTCCTCCAGCAGGATAATGATCCAAAGTACACAGCTAAAGGCACCCAACAATGGATAAGAACAAAACTGGACGATTTTGGAGTGGCCTTCTATGAACCTTGGCCTCCTATTGCACATCTATAGAAAGAGCAGAAACATGTAGTCTGGAGACTGCACCCATCAAACCTGAGACAGCTGTAGTAGTTTGCTCAGTAAGAGTGGGCCAAACTACCAGTTGACTGGTGCAGAAGTCTCATTGAGAGCTCCAGAAATCTCCTAAAAGTTGTGTAAAAAAATATTTATAGGTTCAAGGTCCCATCATTTTTGTCCATGCCATTTTCATTTGTTTTATTTAAAATATTATATTGAATGAAAATCTAAATTGCTAAATATGATTTATATTCTATATAATAAGCAAGAAAGTCTGTCTGTGTGTTTGTCCACGCACAGCCAGAGTTTTGTACCTAGCTCCACCAAATTTGGCATGGTGGTGTAGTTTGACCATGATTAGGTTTTTGCCTACATTTGAACTTTGTCAGGACCAACACTCTCACACAGCACCTCATTCAGACCCGCTCGCAAGTGCTGAGCGCTCGCAAGCGGGTTGATGTTTAGGCCCTGCGCACGCGCAGCGGCCGCACTGCACGTGCGCAAGCCCCGGAGCGCGAGAGAAATTGGTCGGTCGCTAAAGCTGTGGGTGGTACCCCACAGCTTAGCTAGCGAACAGGAGGCCGCACTTCAAAACCCAAGCAGCTGCCCTCATTCAGAGCGACCGCTCGCATTTTGCGAGCGCCTCTGAATGAGGGAAACAATCCCATGAAACCGGGACATGCTTGAATTGCACAGGTTCTGGGGCTGACTTCATACACTCTCATCTCTTCCAAAGTGCTGTGTTATATCTACTGTATTTTCCAACAGCCGCATAGATGAAATACAGAGTTAGTCAGCCCTCTGTGTTTGCATGATAAACTTTGACATTAAACAGTGGGCCTGATTCAGAGTCGGACGCTCTGACAAGAGAGCTCGCTCTGAATCAGGGCCCTCCTACCTAGAATTGAAACGGCCTCCTGGCCGCTCGCATAGTTGTGGGTGACCACCCACAGCTTATGCAAGCGGCCAAAAAGATGGTCGCGATGGTCTTGACCATCGGGCTTGCGACGAGACCCTGCGGTAGGGTCTCGCTGCCGCAAGCCCAGGAGTGCTTTTGGCTCTATCAGAGCCAAAAGCACTCCCACTGACATCACTAGTGATGTCAGTGGGGCCGGCCCCAGGTGGTAGGCGTTCCCATCGGAACGCCTCCGTCTGGGCAGCAACGCCCCGGCACGCCCACCAAAGGGGGCGTGCTGTCACTCGCCATCGACAGCACGCCCCCTTTGGTGCGAGACCCGTCGCTATGCGGGTCTCGCGCATGCGCATGACGGAGCTCCCTCCGTCGTGCGCATGCGCACTAGGGCACCATCGACCCGCTTGCGAGCGCTCGCGAGCGGGTCTGAATCAGGCCCAGTGTGCATTATTATTTTTTAGTAGTGGTGTATTCTGCACTCCCTATGTTTATATAGTTTGTTAGAGAAAAGGCGGACAATTCCTGCTGCCTGCAAAAAGTTGACCCTTTCTGTTGCCACATGAAGATTCTACATGAAAATAGTTTGTTGTAGGCGCGTAAAGGAATATCCTAATGATGTTTGTTTATTAGATTATACGGTATTTATTTATGAAGTTGGTAAATGTGAAGTCAGGAATAGGTATTTTTAAAACAATTTAAAATACAGTGCAATTTGATAAAAACTGATATCACAGTAATAAAACAAATATGATTAAAATAAAATCCAGTTAAATTCAGTTTGTAGATTCTGCTTATTCTGGCATGCAGTTCAAAAGATATTTTGTTTTTAACGTGTTCCTTTAGTAAATTGGAGATATTTTAAAATTGTAGCCGCCTTGTTACAGAAAAATTAAAATTGTTCTTTGTCCAATAGCAACAGTATCAGTTTTTCTAGTTGCAATGTAAGATCTTTAAGGTTCTTACCTTAATTTCTAATTAGGCTGCTGCCTTTTAGATCCACAGAGCGATTTGGGGATGTCCTCATGTGGTATAGATAATATTATTCCTTTTAAATAGTCTGGAATCCTGTTCCCTGTTAATGTTGCCACCCACTCATACTGAGATGCGGATATGGTTTTGTCTCTGTGGGAAGGGGGACCTGTATGAAGAAGATGCCCGCTAGAGATGTTATTCAGCCGGCATACCAATCCTTCCACTGGTTAGCTGAGCTCATGGCCAGCAGACTGGACCTTGTCCATCCGCAGCTGAATCACCCCATCTGTTCTGCAGTGATTTCTGAAAACTCAAGTGATTTTGGAAGCTATACCAATTTGTTATGCAAGTCAGTCTTCTCCTGACCTACACCAATCTAAACGGTATGAGAATACATCGGCCTGCACTATCATTTACTCCTAATTTGCATAGTTATCCAGGTTATAGGTGAACATAAATAAATTAAAAAAGGCTGCAGGTATACTTCAGGGTCCAGTCTCCAACTCTGGTAATGCCGGGTATCCCAGCTAGTATGGAATAGACAATGATGGATGCCAATTACTTTTGTTAGTTTCAACATATTTCAGAGAAAATATGGGTTATTTACCAATAAATTTGTCCACGTTTGTTTATTGATGGGGAAAAAGTTTTAAATATATTCATTAGATAGTCTATAACATGCTTTTTATTAATTTTTTTTTTTTTATTTTAACTTTTATTTCCCCCATATAGAACCAATACCCTATTATAATTATTACATTTGTTGCTGCCTGGCACTGTGCTACTAGAGAGACAACATAATGTAATAGTCACAGGAATATACATATAAATACATTAAATAGGAGAGTTAGGAAAATCATGACCAAAATGAGCTACAGCTGGTCGACTCGTGGCGCATAAATCAAGCTACTTTCTGAGACTACTCGTATTATTAGAACCCACACACAGTTTATTCTTTGACTACCTTTTTGTGCCTCACAGATTTCTACACCTTGTATTTAAGTCCTCCCATATCCTGGTCATATCATGCTATTGTCTTCCTGACTATATGGTTACCAGCACCTGATAATAAGCAATACCTAACAATCTCCTTCTTTAGGGCTCCTTCTGTAAGCAGCAGTTTGGAGCACTACTACAGCTTTTCATTGCCACAAATGATCTCCTGCTTGCTTCCAAGGTTATGATCTGGTATGCACACAAATGTGTCAAGCGGTGCAAACTAATACAGCTGGGATCCTAATTTAAAAAAAAAAAAGTGGCAAGTGGCTATGAGGAGTTCTCCTTTACAAAAGATACGTATGGGCAGGCACCATGCACAGAGACACTGTCCCCAATTACTTTTAAGGAAGTAATTTCTCGTTTCTCCCCACAATTCTTGCTTGCTCATATTACAGTAATCCCTAAAGTGGAGAGAGACCCCGGCCAAATGTTCAAACTACAGAAATATGTTAAATGTCAACTAGTAGATTTTTGTTTAAACTCATGTCAACAGATTGAAAGGTGTTTATAATGGGCATAATTCGCTCAGACTTGGTAGGATTTGTTCCGGATTGCGAGACCCGGGGCAATACCATGAAGGTGCTCAATTTAATGCACTAGGCTTCTGGTTCCGATATTCAGACTGTTTCTTTTGACGGATGCCGAGAAGGCATTTCAGAGAATTTATTGGCCTTTGGTGGCTTGGGTAAGAATTAACAGTGAGTTCTCGGACCTGATTCCAATCTTCAATGTACCTGCCAGGGCTGTCCTTTCTACCCACTGTGCTTTGTATGGAGTCTTTAGTGAGAGCCATTTAGAAAAATTAGGTATTAAGGGCATGGTAGTGGGGGTTTGTGAGTATAAACTGTCTCTCTTTACCAATGATCCCCTAGCAATACTGTCCAATCTATTAGTGTTCCTAATCTACTAGTTTTAATTTTAGAGATTTGGGAATCTTTCCAACTGTAAACTTAACTACTCTGTCAGTGGCCCACAATTTAAATATGATGCCGGATATGGCCACAAACCTCCAGGCTTCATCTCTGTTCAAAGGGCACTCAACTCTGCTTGCAGGCGTTTGTATCCATTTTCTCTTCATGCTTTCAATAAGCCAGGTGGAATTTCAGTCGTGGCACTCCAGGACCCTGGATGAATGTAGGCAACACAATTTGCTACCGCAGGTCCTGTATCTTTTGCATAAGTTTCCGACTGTGATCCCTTACCTTTTTAATTTACTGAACTTCGTGCAGTAATAGAATTTGTATGGGAGGGCCATAGACCTATACTGAAGCACAAGATCTTATACAGTCATAAGTATTAGTGGGCTTTTCTTCTACTTAACTTTCTTACATATTTATCTTGCGGTCATACTGATAACTTAGAATGGTTTAGGCTGAGCAAATGTAACAATGGATGTCCATTGCGGAAGTTTCTGCCCCGATCGTAGGCCCTGGTTTGCCGTGACATTCTATTCTCCCAATAGTATGACATTGTTTGCGTGCCCCTACCACGGCAATTTGGAGGTAGTTTTGGGTACAACCCCTCATTTCCTCCTTTGTCCCTGTCTTTTCCTCCAGGTCTCCCATGTTTTTCCTTTAAACTGTGACATCAGGGGATCACTTGCATTGGCCAATTGGTGGGTTTGTCTGGAGTAGTTAGTTTTGTGGATCTCCAATGGGGACTCCACCCCTACCCCACATCCCCAATCCCAGGTGAAATTTGGAAGTAACAAACACTGTGTTGGGCTTGCTTAAAGAGGTGGCTATTGGTTGTAGATGTACCCCCTTTGAACACTTGTTCCCCTGTCACCTCCACGACATTCTCTCTCCAACATATATTGTATAAGCTTCTGATTGACCAGCAGTATTCCTCCAGGCCTAAATTCACACAGTTTTGGGAGCGGGATTTGAGAGGTTTGTGGTGGAAGGATGACTGGCCCTATATTTTTGATAATACTCTTCATTGTTGGGTAAATGCTAGCGCTCTTAAGGCCTGATTCAGATCCACTCGCGAGCGCACAGCGCTCGCAAGCGGGTCGATGTTCCCCTACTGCGCATACGCCGCCTCCGGCGTGCACAAGCGCAATCCCCAGCGAGCAACGGCAGCTCCGGGGCTCAATACAAGACAAGGCGGCTGTCGATGTTGATTGACAGCTTGCCCCGTTTTGTAGGCGGGGAGGGGGTTGACTTCACAAACGCAGGTGTTCCCTTAGGAATGCCTGCCGTTTGTGGGCAGCCCTACTGATATCACTCGTGATGTCAGTAGTGGACTTTCTGCTCTATTAGAGCAGGAAGTCCACTCAGGCTTGCTGGTGCCGAGACCCTCCCGCAGGGTCTCGATGCAAGCCCGATGGTCGCGATAATCGCGACCATCGCTAGGCCGCTCGCACTAGCTGTGGGTAGTCACCCACAGCTTTGCGAGCAGCCTGGAGGCCGAAACAAAAAATAAACTCCCTGATTCAGAGCGAGCGCGCGCACACTGCCTCTGAATCAGGCCCTTAAACCCATTACAAAGTCAATAAAACTTTGAGTATACATTTATATGTTACAAGCGCTTTAAGAACACTACCTAGAGGTCTTCTTTAAGCTTGTCACTTTTCTTGAGATGATCCCTCTTCAAACAATGCGTGTACATAAAATAGAGAATAAGACAGACAAAAACAACTGTGTAGAATTGTCCACAAAGTTCATATAAATTTTCACATAAGTTCTCTTCTAAAGAATGAAACTAAATTTCTTCTTTATGGTGTTCTAAAATGGCGACGTACCACACTCTCATCTAGTCTATATGGTATAAATCCTAGAAAGGTAGCTTTATGTTAAAACTTCTTAAAGTACAGAAACGCGTCAACAATACGATCAGCAGAAAGGGTTAAAACGTACCCCACTCACTTCAGAAATAGTGGGAAAAATATATAAAGTATCTTTTCCAAAGTTCAAATACGCACCCAACTCACTTGTAAAAAGTGTAGCATAAAGCACATCAAGGTTTCTTTACATTCATAGATTCTTAGTACATATCCAATGCCAGCCAGCCAGCCAGCCAGCCAGCCAGCCAGCCAGCCAGCCAGCCAGCCAGCCAGCCAGCCAGCCAGCCAGCCAGCCTCAGTATTTATTCAAATACACAAAATGTAGTCAATTTTTTTTTTTTTTTTTAAAACATAAATATATGCACACAAACCAAGAATGGGGGGGAATTCACATTATCCAGGTACAGTTGTTAAGTCAAGGTTATAGTTTCAAAGAGAACTGTCCGGAACAGTCTCCAAAAATATATGCAAGTACCTTACTGGAAATGTGATAATATCACTAACCCCAATCTCCTCTTACTGGTGCAAAAGTCCTCTCACAACCAACGCGTTTCGATCTATGATCTTTTTCAAGGTCCAGTGAGAGGTGCACCTTACTTGTCTTTTTATACCTGAGTTGATAGCCATTCCTCCGGTCACATGACCTAACCAGATGTGACGTCAGTCCCTTTATCTGGCGATTCCGAATGATTAAATATAAGCACCGCCGTTACAAAGTCAACTTTGGAAAAGATACTTTATATATTTTTCCCACTATTTCTGAAGTGAGTGGGGTACGTTTTAACCCTTTCTGCTGATCGTATTGTTGACGCGTCATCTGGTATACGTAGATCCCCCAGCATTCTGACTTGGATGAATCCTGTAAATCCCTGTTTCTGTTAGCATTATAACAGCGGCTGAGAGACTCCTACATATGTGGTGGGAATGTCTAACACTCAGGCGCCACTGACATAAAATTGCTACTCTCTCCACTCTCCTCCAAGAACTTCCCTCTTGCTCTTCTTTTTGGTTACTAAACTTGACTCGCAGACCTTGCCCATGATTTGAAACACTTGTTGCTCCATATTTTGAGTGCCACCAAAGCAGTAATTCTGGTTCATTGGAAGTCTTCGCATATTCCCTTGATTACTGAGTGATATGCGATACTGGACGACTATATATGTATGGACAATCTCATTTTGTCCACGGCAGACTGATACCAGGAATTGTATGACCTGGTGCCAGTGGCTCTTGCGTAAGGATGTTCCTTCAACCGGTCTCTCTGAGGCTGTGATGAGATCGCTCTGGTGAGTGTGTCCCCACCCCCTGACTTGTGCATGAGGTAATTTGAAATAGAGCCTTTGCCATTAGGCTATTTATACGGTTGGACATCAAACCACTGGTCTGCAGTAGGACTTTTTCCGTCCCCATGTTTTCCTTCCCTTGTTTTTTTCCTAGTTTTTGCCTTTCTTTCCTTGTACATGTTTTACTTCTAAAACTGATCCAATGTTGAATTCTGTCAGAATAATTTAATTTATTTCATTCCTGGTTGTGCATGTTCTTCCAGAGCTTGCTCTGTGGTTGTATTTCTTATGATTTGGATTTTAATAAACATATATTGCGAAAAAAAGGAAATAAAAGGCTGACACTCTACATATGTTTGCATATAAGGGAATGCTCATTCAATAAATGCTACACATTGTATCACCTTTTATGGCAATTTTCCCTACTTCAAGTATAGATTTTGAGAGTTCTACACATTGTATAATATCAGAAATTTATTAGGAATAGTGCAATGCTGGGCCCAATGGACAAAATTTTGTAGCGAAGAGCTCAATGATAATGCTCTAGCCTCTTGCGACGGGACCCTGCGAACAGAGCTTAATGCAGAGGTTCCCTAATGCTGTCCTCAAGGCTCCCCAACAGTTCAGGTTTTAGAGATATCTATGGTTGAGCACAGGTGGTTAAATCAAATTGACTGAGGTACTAATGAAGTCACCTGTGGGCAAGCATGGATATCCTTTAAAACCTGTACCGTTAGGGTGCCTTGATGACAGTTTGGGAACCTATGAATTAATTAATGGCTTCAAACTGCATTTACCTGTGCTACTTAAATGGCTCTTTTCCAGCTGGTTGAATTGTTTTAATCCACACTAATTGTAGTATTAATTCATGAAATAATATATTGTAAAAATTATTGCTAAAAATCCAATATAATGTGCTATTTTATTTCAACAGTGTTACTGAAAAAAGAACACACAGAAGAGGAGGATCTTCCAGCAGCTTCTTCAGTCTCTGTGCCTCATGTAGCTAGTGCTTCTAGTCAACAATCCTTGCACTCCCACCACAGACCACCTCCTGATCAGAGACCAAACCATGGCAATCTCATGGCCTCTTTGGATCGGGGTCTTGGATGCCTTGCTCAACCTGCCTACTCATCCTTGAACCATGGACTTCCCAGTCTGTCACAAGGTAGGAATGGGAGAGCAGAGTGCCTCCCTCCAGCATTACAGCAGTCATATCATGTATCACCTTCTGCTGCCAGGTCTTCCTACACATCTATGCAGTCTAATGTAATGTACAATGGACAGTCAAGTCTTCCTCTGAATTCAGCCTCTGCTCAGGGGTATGAACCACTGTCTTTTCAGCAAGAAGCAGGTATTCCTCATTTGGTCAGCCTTGGTCATCAGTCCATGGCAATGATACAGTACCATACCACCAGCACGGCCTCATCTCCTACCATCATTGATCCATTGGTCCATGCTGTGCATTCATCACATCTCCAACAGATTGGCTATCATTGTTCAAACACTGGGCAAAGTACCATACCATCAACTTCTAGTCCCTCTGTTGGGCATTCACCACTTCAGCTTCCACCAGTCTATCACCTTACAAAGCCAGGCCCTACCTCCTCTCCTAAAAGTGCTACTCCTCATCCATTAACACACTCACTGCCCAGTCCATCTTCTCAGTTACAAGGAATGCCTTACCAATCCCCCACATCTGTTGCACCAGCTCCATCACCATCTCCCAACTCCATGGTTCATTCTGGACAGCGATCTCCTCAAAACCAAAGTCCTGGACAGAGTAACCTTCCCTCCACTGTCACTCTTGGGCACCATCAAATTCAGGACTCTTCTCCATTCCATCCTGATGATTCTTCTCTATCTGTTAAACCTGAGCCTGAGGACTGTGACCTGAATTTCCAGACAATTGGCTTGCAGGACATCACTTTGGATGATGGTAAGAAATGTAGTGTAATATAATGTAATGGCATTGATAAGGAGCATGTACTTTGAAAAATGGTAGTCTCCCTATTCTTAGACATTTGTCACCTGTACAAGTCTCTTTATTATAAAGCTGTTTTTTGGGGGGTTTTTTTCAATTTCCTCTTGTAATTTCTTATTTTATTTTTTTATTCTCTTTATTGCACAAATATTAAATAAGTAATTACAATTCAATACAAATCGTCATACTTATACATTAAACTTACAAGTACCAGACAATTACTACTTGTATTATATTAATAAGAGGTACTATTTTCAAACTCGTACCTTACTCTGTGATGCAATATATTATAACATTAATATTATAAAATTCCCCTTTAAATCAAAAACACCTATATATAAGTGCCTCATGCGACAGGACATGGTGAGTCCCCTTTCCCCCCCCTTAATTATAACCAATCCCAAAAAAATATTAAAATACAAACCCCCATATATTCTTCACCCACAACTCCCCTCCCAAATAATAACTGAAAAACATTCTTTAATTTGTTCCTGTATTGGACTGAATAGGGTCATCATGTACTCTCCCCATGTATCAAAGGACTTCCTAGAGTTTTTCTTACTGGGTTGATGACTCTACCCAGTCCATTCTAAATTATATAACTTATCCAAAAACATAGACATGGATGGTGTAGATGCCTGTATCCACACTTGTAAAATTGCTTTCCTTTTTAGCTGCAGAAATTGCCCGAGGGCACTATACCAAATATGGTCCATTCTGCAGTTACCTCGTACCTGCTTTCCACAAGTACTAGTAGGTCCTCCAATTCTTCTCCAAAAGCACTTTATAACCGGGCAGTCCCATAGACAGTGAAAAAGATCTGCTCTTCTGGACCCACATTTTAAACATTTGCATGAAGATGATAAACCCATCTCACAGCGTCAGACAGATAAGCCCTGTGGTATATTTTAAGGAACATTTCCCCATACTTTGGCACCGAAAGTAATCCTGACTATTATTTTGCAATCCGCCAAGAAGTGTATCTACCGATTAAATGGGGGAATATCCAGCATGTGCAGAAATGCTATTAGATCCATATTAGGAAAAAATGCACGTTCCAGAGATGTATGAGCATAATTATCAGTCTCTTGTAACCAGTCTCTGATATAAAGCATCTGTGCTGATAACTTATATAGTTCTAAGTCAGGTAAATTCACTCCCTCATTATGTGTAGGCTGTTGTAGCTTTGCAATTCTAATTCTGGCCCTTTCTTCTTCAGGGTCCATAGGCTCCACAGGGAGACCTTGGGATGTAGGTGATGGAACTGAATCTGGGCACCACGTAGTTAAAGCTTTCAGCTCCCAGGATGCACTGGGTCCACTCTCCCTATACCCCGCCCCTGAGCCAGAGACACCTCTGTTTCATTGGTGCCCGGCCGGAGTCTGGTCATCATTTCACAGGGGTGTCTGTTTAGACAGCCCCTAAAGCTCATTTCTTTTTATAATTTTCTTTACTTTATCTTTACAACTAGAGCGCGCAGCAGCAGACTGTCCTTGGGACATCTGCGCTGCCACTCCGGTGCCGTGACGCCAGCACTGATCTGGGGATCTCAACGGGCGTTCTGGGGGCCAGCGCTAGCCAGGGCCCCCGGAGAGGACCCAGACTGCACCCAGACATCAGTGGACAGGTATGGCAGGTCGCCGCTTGCACTGACAGTCGATACCTCCGGTCTAAGGGGACAGACCGGAGGTGGCTGAGTGTAGATGCAGACTCCGGCCATCGCACTCCACTGGACCACCAGGGACAATTTGGATGTGAGAAACTAGCGTCCCAGGGGTTAATGATCGGCCAGGGGAGACGGCTTCCCTGTTTAAGCGGCTCCTCCCCTCAGTTATGCGCACCTTTCCACTGCTGTCTGGCTTCCCTAAGCTGCTCTCCTTCTCCAGCCATGCCCCCTCTGAGGTCTCTGGTGGCCATTTTCTTCATGGTGCAGTCGCAGCTCTCCCAGGACAATGCGTGGTCCGGACCCCTGCATACCTCTCCCCAGGGTCAGCGTATGTAGCACTATTGCCTACCAGACACTCAGTCTGTGTAGTTGATTGTAGTGCCAGTTTGCAGTTATGTTATTTCTGCATTGTATGTGACTAAAGGGGCACATCCACTAGACGATCTACTCCCTGTCCAATCTCTAAATGATTTTCCCTAGATTATTTCCCTTGAAATTTTATCTTTCAGTCTAAACGATTTGCAAATTATCTTTAATAGATCAAGTGAAATTGACCTGCATGTTCGGTCGACTGACGAGACGATCAGACAACCAGCGGGAGCGCGCATCGTTGATCGTTAACGACCAAACACTGCACGATTTATAAACGATTTTTAAATGATTGAACGATAACGACGTTATCGTTCAATCGCCTGCTAAAATCGTATAGTGGATGCCCCACTTAATTCTAGCGCTGTTTGTCTGTTTTCTATTTCTAATCTGTCAGCATATATCTTTCCCTTTTTTTCTGACTTTGCCCTAACATACAGGTGTATTCAGGCTTTTTCCTGTACTTAACATATATAGAACAAAGTATTCGTGAGGTTTGTCACATACAGTTGGTCGTTGCACTGTGCCATATTTGGGCTGCGTGCTCCTGCAGCTTGCACCCAGGCATAAGACAGGACCAGTATATTGCATTCCTACTAGTATCCTAATTACACGGTGGTTGCTCTATACCCAGTACCATATTGTGTGCCATATTACTCTGCAGCTAGGTCTAGCAAAGGCAAGAGTAACAAACAGGCATCTGCACCCATACTGGTATCAGGCAGATTATGTACTGCTGGCTTAAGTGAGGAGGATTTGAGATGGGTTATGTAGTAATATACTCCGCAGGCCCATTAGACAACCCAGCGCCTGTACAAAAGAGCCCCCCTAGGCTTCATTTTCTCAGGTTCTGCCCACTATTACGGACCGCCTGGCGGTTCCGGCTGTCATTCCCCCTATGGGGTTATCACAGCAGGCCGTAATTCCCACTTTAGGGTGGCCGCAACAGGTTCAGGCGATACAGGCCCCACCATGGGTAGACGTACTCTCTAACCTTGTGAAGAGTCTAATGGCTACATCTAATGCCTTTCAAACCATGTTGAAAGGTGAGAAGCCCTTACCAGTAACCCCTCTAAGCGTCCTGTTATTGTCACAGTCCACGCAACTCTAAAATTCTGAATTATCATCTGAGGAGGCAGTAGATGCTGATCTCGAACCCTGACTCCCCTCTGGAAGAGGATGAGAGTCGGTCAAAAATGTATATTCCTGCCTTGGTACGAGCTGTCCATCTTATTAAAAGAAGATTAAGAGTCAGCCCCTAAATTCAAGCACCCTCTGTTTAAACGAGAGAAAGTGGCTCCAGCAGAATTTTCTCTATTGGATCAAATAGCTGAACACAGGGCTGCAGCCTGGCTATCGCCTGGTAAGAGGTTTCAACCACAAAAATGTCTGACCTCATGTTACCCTTTTCCTGTGGCTCATTGTGCAAAATGGGAAAGACCCCCTGCGGTGGATTCACATGTTAAGCATTTAATTAAAAGCGCTAAGTTGCCTATTCCTACAGTTGCTTCCTTGAAGGATCCTATGTATAGGAAAGTGGAAGCTTGCCTGAAATCGATATATTCTCTTTCAGGGGGATGTTGCCCGTCCAACCATGGCTATTGCATGGGTGGAGAGCTGGGCTGCCGCACTTGAAGACTCTTTTCCCTCAGATGCTTCTAGGGATCAGATGTCATTTGTTGCTCACATTCGAGATGCAGTTTCCTATATTGGAGAAGCGACATTGGAGCCAGTCTCCTAACCTCCAGAGTCTCGGCCGTGGCCATGTCTGCCCGCCGTACCCTGTGGCTAGGTAGACGTGGATTCCAAGAAAGGCCTAGAAAGGTTACCCTACAATGGGGAGCACTTGTTTGGCTCAGACCTTGACGAATTTGTAACCACGTTGGCAGCATCAGAAGCTAAATTTCTGACTTCAGCAACTACTTCTATTAGGCCTTGGACTACATCATTAAAGTCCTTTCGTCCTCGGGGAAAGCCTAAAGGTTAGTCCTTTCCTAGGCAGTCTGCTTCCACTAGGGCCGCCAAACCCAGGACCAAGCAGACCCGGAACACCTGACGCCCTGCTTCAAAACCCGAGGATAAATCCTCGGATGACGGGACGGGCCTCCCTCTGGGATATCCCAGAGTGGGAGGCCGACTTCTTCTGTTCACCCAGTGCTGTGTCAAACCACCACAGATGCTTGGGTTAGAGAAGTGGTCTCTCACGGGTACGCCCTCTCATTTCTCAGATGGCCTCCCCACCAGTTTTCTACACAGGCCCTCCTTCAGACCTGAACAAGGCCTTACAATACAGTCCTTGCTGCAAGCAGGGAGAATTATGCCAGTCCCACTATCTCAGCGAGGTACTGGTGGTTATTCTACTCTTTCTTGTTCAGAAGCCGAATGGGTCTCACCGGCCTATCAACCTCAAATCCTTGAACAAATTCCTCAGGTTCAGGATGGAAACCCTACGCTCCATCATCCTAGCTATGGAACCTGGGGACTTCATGGTATCTCTGGATATTCAGGACCCTCACATCAGCGATATCTCCTGGTTTGCTATACAGCAACACTTCCAATTTCTGGCTCTGCCCTTTGGACTCTCCACAGCTCCACGGGTTTTTTACCAAAATTATGACTATCATGGCTGCCCACCTACGAAGTCAGGGTGTCCGACTGTTACCATATCTGGTTGACCTACTGCTCCTAGCAGGATCCCCAGAAGTGCTTCACTGCCGTCTGCAGTTAAGTTAACCTTTGCTTTCCTGCACAAGCACGGATGGTTACTCAACTGGAAAAAGTCCTACCTGAATCCCTCACAGAGAATGATTCATCTGGGAGCCCTGCTGGATTCTCAGGATCAGAGAATCTTTCTGACATCAGACAAGATCTCCACACTTCAACTACGAGTGCACAGATGTCTCCACAGTCTCCAAGTGTCGATCCGCTAAGCAATGCAGGTTCTGGGATCCATGGTGTCCACCTTCGACATGGTGGAATATACTCAATTCCATTCTTGGCCTTTGCAAAGGCTGATCCTCTCTAGGTGGAACGGGTTACCCCATCGGATCAAAGCTCAGACGATGGTGCACTCTACAGAGGTGCGTCCGTCTCTATCTTGGTGGCTTCAGACATCTCATTTAACCAAGGGTAGCCCCTTTTCGATCCTTGACAGGGTAATCCTAACAATGGACGCAAGTCTCCGGAGCTGGGGCGCAGTGACTGGTCCGCACTCCTTTTAGGACCGTTGGTCATCTGTTGAATCAACCCTGCCAATCAACATATTGGAACTTCGAGCTGTCTACAGGGCCCTCAACCTGGCCCAGCACATACTTCACGGAAAACCTGTACAGGGTCAGTCTGACAATGCCACAAAAGTGGCTTACATCAACCATCCTGGAGGTACTCGTAGTCAGGCTGTCAGGCTGCAATGACAGAGGTGTCCCGCACACTATCCCTAACCCCCCCCCCCACTCAACCTCCCTTAGGGGTGCCTAACCCTAACCTCCCTCCCAGGGTGCCTAACCCCCCCCCTCCCCTTCCCCCCCTTTCCCCTTCCCCTCGCCTAACCATAAGTCATCGTTCCCGGTAGCCTCTAACCTAACCCCCCTTCCCAAGGTTGTCCACGCCTGGCTTACCCTCGGTAGGCCAGGCGTCAGACTCCCAGGGTAGGGATAATGATAGGTGGATAGGATTTCGACGCCTATCATTTGTCCCCTGTCAGGATTGCACAGTCGGGAAGCCGGCGGTCGGCATTTCGACTGCATACAGTTTCCATGTTAATGAGGAGATTATAGTACCGGCCTTTCAGTCACCAGATCTCTCGGCAGGTGAGGCCTCCTTGGATGTCGTTCACGTCCTCAGGATTTATGTGGACCGTACCAGTTCCCTTCGGAAATCAGACTTATTTGTGCTGTGTGGATTTCACATGAAGGGATGGCCAGCCAACAAACAAACATTGGCTAGATGGCTTCGTATGACTATTTCAGAGGCTTACTCGCAGGTGGACCTGCATGTTCTAACTTCTATAAAAGAAAATAAATGGCTGCGCTTCTTGATGACAAAAAATTTGAAAATTTAATTCATATAAATTATATCACAATATATATAAAACTTATGAGTAATAAACTCTACAATTAATATAAACAATTTGGACATTAAAAATATACAGTTAATTGAAATACAGAATACATATACATACATATCTTGATTCTACCTAAATTAGGGGAAAAAAAATATATAATTTTTTTTTTTTTTTGGAGAACTGGTTTGTATATAACAGCAGAATTAGTATGAATAGTTCTTGTCTATTGTATTCGACAATACAAACAGTTGTGTTTTGAGGCAGTAAATATAATTAAATATCAGCAGTAGAAGAATATTAATTTTATGCCGGCATATATTAAAAAATAGTCTGTATATGTAGGAGTGAGCTCACTCGTTTTGAAGTATGGAATCTCAGCGTCAGTAAGATATCCTGATGGGTATCCCGTGCAGGTACACGTAGGATTGAGTATAAACCTGTGTGCTAATGCACTGAGGCAATAATACTGACCAGTGATGTGGGTCGGCACAGGAAATTAATCTGATATTCACCGCATATAGGTACGGTAGGATCGCTTAGTTAGTTGTTCCTTATACAAACACACCCAACCTGTGATGTGTCCAGGATTACAATAGAATTCGAGGCACTGTGTGGCTCTACCTCAGTCCACGCGATGATGGTACGAGGCGCTGTTCGTCTCTGCCTGGATCTGTGGAGTGCTTGATGTGAATGCAGCGGCGGCTGAAGATAGCGGGCACCGTTTGTGCATTGGAGCCAAAGTGCCTTCCTGTGATGTATAATCAGCATGGGAAGAGAGTCTGGTGTTACCGCCTGAGATGGTGCATACACTTGTGGCTGGATGTCCCGTGGACAGACTCACCAGATCGGTGGTGTATTTTGAGCTTCTGTTAGTATGGAGGCACTGAATGGCTCTCCTCTGTTCCATGCGGCAGTGGTTGAAAGCGCTGTGTGGCTCTGCCTGGATCTATGGAACACGAGGTTAACTTAATACGTTGCCGGCTGGAAATTGCGGGGGCCGCTCCAATGAATATGCTTGCTGCAGGGTCTGTACAATCTCCTGGTGCTGTATATGGACTGTCTCTATCTCTGCCGTAAAGGTAAAAGGTAAAAACCTTTACGGCAGAGATAGAGAGTCCATATACAGACCCTGCAGCCAGCATATTCATTGCAGCGGCCCCTGCAATTTCCAGCCGGCACTGTATTCACCTTGTGTTCCATAGATCCAGGCAGAGCCACACAGTGCTTTCAACCACTGCCGCACGGGACAGAGGAGAGCCATTCAGTGCCTCCATACTAACAGAAGCTCAAAATACACCACCGATCTGGTGAGTCTGTCCAC
The DNA here is from genome assembly GCA_031769625.1 of Taudactylus pleione. Classification (NCBI taxonomy): domain Eukaryota; kingdom Metazoa; phylum Chordata; class Amphibia; order Anura; family Myobatrachidae; genus Taudactylus; species Taudactylus pleione. The sequence continues at coordinate 302,729 of JAUIMM010000116.1, forward strand.
GGGACATCCAGCCACAAGTGTATGCACCATCTCAGGCGGTGACACCAGTCTCTCTTCCCGTGCTGATTATACATCACAGGAAGGCACTTTGGCTCCAATGCACAAACGGTGCCCGCTATCTTCAGCCGCCGCTGCATTCACATCAAGCACTCCACAGATCCAGGCAGAGACGAACAGCACCTCGTACCATCATCGCGTGGACTGAGGTAGAGCCACACACTGCCTCCAATTCTATTGTAATCCTGGACACATCACAGATTGGGTGTGTTTGTATAAGGAACAACTAACTAAGCGATCCTACCGTACCTATATGTGGTGAATATCAGATTAATTTCCTGTGCCGACCCACATCACTGGTCAGCATTATTGCCTCAGTGCATTAGCACACAGGTTTATACTCAATTCTACGTGTACCTGCACGGGATACCCATCAGGATATCTTACTGACGCTGAGATTCCATACTTCAAACGGGTGAGCTCACTCCTACATATACAGACTATTTTTTTAATATATGCCGGCATAAAATTAATATTCTTCTACTGCTGATATTTAATTATATTTACTGCCTCAAACACAACTGTTTGTATTGTCTAATACAATAGACAAGGACTATTCATATTGATTCTGCTGTTATATACAAACCAGTTCTCCAAAAAAAATAAAATATATTTTTTCCTAATTTAGGTAGAATCAAGATATTTATGTATATGTATACTGTATTTCAATGAACTGTATATTTTTAATGTCCAAATTGTTTATATTAATTGGAGAGTTTATTACTCATAAGTGTTATATATATATATATATATATATATATATATATATATATAGTGATATAATTTATATGAATTAAATTTTCTAATTTTTTGTCATCAAGAAGCGCAGCCATTTATTTTTTTTTTATACAAATTTGTTGAAGTATTTGCACATCCTTCATTTTTGGCAGCAGCTTCTCCTTGGCATCAAGTCTTTTAGGGGAGCACTTTTTATCAGTTTTTTTATATACATATGTTCTAACTTCTGTTAATGCTCGTTCTACTCGGTCTGTGGGTCACTTGTGGGCAGCTTGCCGTGGCACCTTGGCTGTTGAGCTGTGTAAGGCGGCCACATGGTCTTCTGTCCAGACCTTTCTAAGGTTCTATGCCTTTGATACCTTCGCTTCTCAGGATGCTTCCTTTGGGCGCCGGATTCTCCTCTCAGCGCAGGAGTGTCCCCATCCTTAAAAGGACTGCTTTGGGATATCCCAAAGGTCTCCCTGTGGAGCCTATGGACCCTGAAGAAGAAAATGAGTTCTGGTAAGAACTTACCTTTGTGTTTCTTCGAAGTTCATAGGGTCCACAGGACACCCGCCCTGACGCACCTGGCTTCATATGGGCTATATTGCTGGTCACCGGCTTTCTGTCTCCTTCTGTGTGAGATGGTGATTCTTGAGTGTACCAGTCTTCCTTCTCTCTTATCCTCCTCCGACCTTTGGCTTGTTATGAACTGAGGTGCCTCTGGCTCGGGGGCGGGGTATAGGGAGAGATGACCCAGTGCATCCTGGGAGCTGAAAGCTTTAACTGCGTGGTGCCCAGATTCAGTTCCATCACCTACACCCCAAGGTCTCCTTGTGGAGCCTATGGACTTTGAAGAAAGAGAGTTCACAAAGGTAAGTTCTTACCATAACTCTAGTTTTTCCCTTCCCATATAAATGTATTAAATATCCTGTTGGAATCAGTATGTAATACCGACAGATGGGATCCAGGCGGTCAGAATCCCGACTACCTGGATCCTGACAGGGTTAACATACCGACACTTGGTGGCCAGTATGCTAACCCTATCCCTCTCCCTACCCCAACCCCCCCCCCCACCAGTGCCGAAACTTAACCTCCCCCTCCCTTCCCAGCACCCTAAACCTAACCCTTCCCCCTTAGTGCCTAACCCTCCCCATAGTTCATACTTGTCTTGTAGTGTCTCTCTCTTTATTCTAGGGATGGCCATCAGTGGTCACCTTCGATGGCACTATCAGTGTTAACCATTGATGGTACAATAACAATCTATGGTGAGCCATCGATGGTTTGCACCACTCAGTCTCGCTGCGGCTCCTGCATTGAGAGCTAGTGATACAAGATATGCTTGCTTCCGGGAGGAGGCAGCCAGGTCGGCATAGCTGGGGGGTGTAGAAGCGGAGTAGGGGGAGTGACTAGGCATTCGCTTCATTGTGGCCCCACCACCATTACACAATGCTGAGATTACTGGCATTGTGAAGCAGGGTGTGAGGCCATGATGACGTCATTCTGCGTGAATCGCGTCATCGACTGTCTGGTTGGAAACTGTGATGATTTGGCATGGAATGACCCCTTATACTGTATCTGGCAAATACAAGGAAAAGTGTAGTAATGACTGCTTACCAGGCTTTTATTGTGTCAAGGATTTCTGTAGGTTACGGTGTCTATGGTATAGGACAGTGGAGGTGCTTTTCTGGTGCTTAACCATGGATATTTCTAAAACCTGAACTGTTGGGGTACCTTGAGGACGATGTTTGGAAACCTATACAGATTATTAGTGAATAGTGGTAGTTTGATCAAGAGCGTGACAAATGGATAAGAAGTACATTAGGACTTAGTGCTGCAAACCATTTGATATAAGAACAAAACTATTGCAAAAGGAAAGCCGCAAAAATTGTAAGTGTTATAAAAAAAAAAAAAAAAGGATATATACTATTCCAGCTGAGGAACCTTTGCCTGATAATTTTCTACTGCTTCTGTATCTTTTAATATCAAATGGGTTGCAGCAGTGAGTCTTCATGTACTTTTTATCCATTTGTCACGCTCTTGATCAAACTACCACTATTCACTGATAAACTATATTGGTTAAACTGTCTTAGGGCCTGATTCAGCAGGCTATTACGCACGTAGCCAGCCAATTTTTGCATTCTGCACATGTGTATGCATCGCAATGCGTGTGCACGAATGCAACACTGCGATCGCACACACCATGCAGAGTCATCGCAGAGTGATTGACAGGAAGTGACATTTCGGGGATGGTGACGGGGGAGTGGTCGGCGAAACACAGGCGTGCCTGTACGTTTGGACACCGTTACAGGGGTGTGAATAAATTAGCCTCTGTGACGGCATATGCAGTTTGAGGTCTCACTGCGTGCAGAAAAGTTTGCAATTTCTGAGTATGGTCTCACCTGATGTAATTGTGCGTGAGGCTCCAATGGTACACGATGTTACTGATGTTTTTACAGGATTGCAAGGTATTCTGGATGTGAGACGGGGGAAGTGGGCGTCTGTATATTAGGCTGCAATGTCATTTTGATTGCTAACATTAGCATACAATCGCAGCCGCGATCACACTTGCAATCCATAATGACTCATGCCCTTAGTCCCTTGTATCACTAGTTCTCAATGCAGAAGCTGCAGCCAGACTGAGAAGAACACCGTAGAGATGGCCATCGACCATCAACAGTTTACAAATATCGAAGGTTTACTACCAATGGTCGATGGTTTTGTCATCGACGGCTGAGAGCCAATTCTTTTCTGCCATCAATGGCAAAGTGGAACCCGTTGGGGTTTTTTTTCTGCTCGTGACATAGAGCTTAGCCCCGCCATCTGCTAAGCCATGCCCCCCCTTTTTTTATTCGCTCACGGCTTGCAAAACACCAGATGGCAGCGGTGGCCATCGAGTAGTGCAAACCATTGATGGTGTACCATTGATTATTATCACCGATGGTGACCATCAATTGAAAACCACCGATGGTTATCCCTAGAACACAGAGAGACACTACAAGACAAGTCTGAACTTGCCAGTTGCAAGAAGGGTTCAACTGCTGTACTTAATATTTTTTATTTATTTTTTTACTCCTGTTACCAAAATGAAAATGATATCAAAGATAGATTGTATTTAAGTGTATAAAGTACTTTATGTACAAAAAATTAAACATACACTTTTTTAAATATTCAAGGTCACATCATGTGACCTTGAAATTAAAAGTCAATATTTAAATATAAAACAATTTTTTATGAAAACTATGGACGGTGAATCACTGAAGGCTAAAATTTTACATATATAAGTTACTTTAGGCCGTCTACCATCCTACCAAATTTCATTAAAATCTGAGACTGTTGGGTTGGAAGCTGTGATGATTTGGCATGGAATTACCCTAATGCAAGCATCTAGCCCGCTGGGATGTCGAACGCATACCATCCTGTTAATCTCTCGCACATCACTACGGGTAATAACAATCGGGAGTGACTGCAGCGGATAAAGTAATCAAGGGAAGGATATCATTTTTATCAGGTTTTTTCTCCCCGAAAGGGAAATGGGTAGCTGTTTCCATCCCAATAATTCTCCTTCACATGATTTTTATAGCAGTTTAAACTATACAATAAGCTTATATCTTTTGGGAGTTTTACCCCTAGGTATGTTATGAAATTTTTTCGCCAATCTGATAGGCAAGTCCCATGTCCATGCTGGTTTCCTACAGCCTAGTTTGAGGTACATTGCCACAAATTTATCTTCATTTATTGAAAACCCAGTAACTCTTCCAAAATCTGTTAATTTTTGCGTTAGTGGTGTTAGTGAGAACCTCGGGTTTGTTGCATACAATAACAGATCTGCAAAAGCTGTTATCTTAATATTCCGAGGTCCCTCCCCAATACCCCTGATAACAATTTTGCAGATAGCGTAACATTGGGTCCAGCGCCCGATTAAATAAAAGAGGAGAAAGTGGGGGGCTCATTTTCACCTTTTTGCGAATATATTACAGTTAATGAGTAACAACGTATATGGAGACTCATATAATGATCAAATAGACGTAATAAAATTTTATTCAAACTCCTTCGTTGATAATACTGTATATAGAAATGCCCAAGATATGGTGTCAAAAGCTTTATTAGCATCTAAACTAATTAATATACTGGGTGTACCTGTTGATTGATAAGACTGCGTAATAGCCATTCTAATCCCTTTGACCGAATGATGGCCTGATATAAACCCCAATTGATGGGGCAATTCATCACATATTGATTGCAGCCTATAACATTATTGAATCTGAACTGTAAATTGCTGTCTAGGATTATGGCTGTTATAGGCCGGTAAGAGGATTCCAATTGGGGTTCATTTCCAGCCTTTAGAAGAAATATTGTGGATGCCGAATTAAAAGTTGGATATTCGGGACTACTTTTATGTATATGTTGGAATAAATCAAACAGTAGAGGGGTGATCTCTTGCTGTAGAATCTCTGGCGATAGCCCATCTGGGTCATGGACCTTTCTCAACTTCAATTCAGATAGAGCCTCTTGTATCTCTCCTATCGAGATGTCACAATTTAGAAAATCTGTGCGATTTTGATAACGTTGGATGATGAGAATTTAATATTAAATCATGCATCATAGAATCCTCCTGTGGGATATCTGTATACAGTTTAGAGTAGAATTTATTCCATTATTTATTGATAGTTAGTGACTTCTTGTTCTGAGTCTTAAAGTATATCTCAGATACAATTCCTAGATTTCTGCAGCCTAGCCCATGAGGCCAAAAGTCTGCCCGAACAGTCACCCCACATATTAAAAACGATTTATTGAATGATCCAAAGAGGCCTTCACTTGTGCTAATAGCTTTCCATAAGATGTCTATTCTAACTGTTTATAAAGTCCTCCACACACAATACACCTTAAAACTCTCCGAAATACACTTAAGAGATTCATATTTTTGTTTTTTTTCCTGTAATTATGGAGATATAAAATATGACCCCTGTTGACTGTTTTTGAAGTTTCCCAAAATATCGGGTCCTTTCTATGTTCTGCATTGTCCTCCTGAAACACTGCCCACTTAAATTTAAGATATTTACTAAAGTCCTCAGGGTTATACAAGTATGCTAGGAATCTCCACAAGCATATGCCCTTATTAACCTTAGGAATAGTAATTTTTATGCTAGATCTGATATCCGTATCTCTGCTATTCCATCTTCCCTGACATTCAAGACTAACCTATCCTCTATCAAAATATAATCTAGACGCGAAAGGGTTTTATGAACCCATGAGTAAAATCTATATGAATGACCTGTTGGTTTACTCAGGTGGCAGTAGTTCACTAGTCCATATGTGTTTTTAAGACTGGATATAGAATTATTTTGAATATTCAACTGCAATTTTAAAACTGTTGATTTATCGAAGGCCGGGTTGTCCACCCAATTAAAATCACCCCTCACAATGAGATTTGGACAATCCCTCTGTAATAAATTCTGTGAGACCATTGCAAAAAAAAATAAAAATTTGTGCACAGTTCGGAGCATATACTGTACATTCAAGACTATACTTAGTAGCATGTACTTGAATTATGAGCAAGAGGTAGCGCCCCTCAGTCCTCCACTTTCTCCAAAACAGTATATGGTAGGTAGAGGGCTAATACTATTGCCACCCCTCTTGGTTTGGAGCTATGGCATGAAGATATACAATCTCCAATCCATTGTGCTTTGAGTTTGGCTTTGATACCCCTCTCCCAGTGGGTTTCCTGTATAAAGGCAATACCATTTCTCTTCAAATGTTCCACCACCATTTTTCTCTTTACCCGGATATTTAGGCCCCCTACATTCCAAGAAATTAATTTCTATGAATATACCATCTTCACCTAATATAGAAAAAGAAACAAAGAAACCCCCCACCCCCAACATTGAACCATATCCATATATTAACTATTAACTTCTGCCCCCTACCTTTCCCGTATCATGACTTGCCTGGCTGTTAGCCAACCTCCCAGGTGGCCTATCTGGGTGTAAGTAGGCCTTTGCTGCATCTGGTGTATCAGAAGTTAAAGTTTAGTCCTTATCCGTAATGAGTAGCTTGGCCGGATACCATAGTGCAAAACGTATACCCCTATCAACTTCTTGCAAATTGAAATGCCTTACGCTTTTGTTGCAAAGCTACAGAGTAATCTTGAAAGATTAATAGATTATCCCCTTCAATGTTTAGTGAAGAGCCTTTCCGGTATGCTCTCCATATTTTTTCCTTCATACCATAGTCCAAGAATTTAACTGTTACTGGTCTAGGCTTACTGTTCGGATCATCTCTTGGGGGGGACCCAGTCGATGGGCCCGTTAGATTTGAAGATTTGTAACCATTTCGGAGATTTAGAGCACTAATTATTTTCGAAGAAATGTAGCTCGCTAGGGCCATATCAGTCACCTTAGCTGGAATACCAATAAATTGCAGGTTATTTCTGCGTTCCCTGTTTTCAAAGTCATCAATTTTTTCAAGAAGCCACTGAATTTGCTTTGTGTGGTCTTCTAGGGTATTATGGACTATTAAAGTATTGTCCAAGTCACTAACCCGCTGCTCTAAGGTTTCTTTCAGGTGGTGTTCTCAGAGAGTCTAGCCAAAGCAGAATCCAGGGATACTTGTATATGGTCAAGTTTTTTGTCTATTAATGGCAAAAAGGTTGCTACTGCAACATTTGTCTGAGTCATATTGCTCACGGGTGGAGATCCTTCCTGAGGACGAGTAGGAGAATTAGCAGGTGTAATATCACGCATATGTTGCTGATGGGGAGAGGCCTGGACTGCCTTACTAGGGGACTTAGGGGAGAACCTAGAGCCCCTCTACTTAAAAAATGTATCCATACCCCGCAGGCACACCCAAAAAAAAAATACATTTGAACTACAAATTACATGTAGAATTACGATCCCATCTTTGTCACACAATTTAATTTAATATAAAGTGCAATTCCCCTTCCTTTCTCCTCTCTCCTACCCCTCTTTCCACCTCCCCCTTCAAAAAAAAAAAAAAGGGAGAGAAAAGTTATCGCAATGTAGATTTAATACAATGAGTGTCCAGTAGTCCCAGGATTTTCCCTTTTTTCATTCCTTTCACCTCTTCTTTGCTTTAATAATTATTTATATAGACCTTCAATTGGAGTAAAAAAGTAACGTACAATGAATGTCCAGTAGTACCAGGATTTTTTATTTTTTTTTTCCTTCCCTTTATTTTCCCTCTTCTCTATAATTCATGATATATATATATATATATATATATATATACACACACACACACACACACACACACACACACACACACACACACACACAGCCCTCTATTTGGAATAAAAAGAGAATTGACATGCTTAAGACAATAGTTTCCAAACCTAGTTTTATCAAAGATGCTCCTTTGCAGCAATGTAATATGTCTCTTGTATGAGGGAAATTGCAGCTACATAGCTGTTTGAATACTTTCCACTTGTAAACCCCCTTTTCAGAGATCAAATGTCCCAGGGACACCGCAAGTCCCCCCGCACTTTAGCCCTTTTGGTGACAGTCCCCAATAGTTTGTCCAGCCACCCAATTGCTTCTGTTCTCCCACTCTCAATACAACCTGGGGGGAGCCATGTATCCACGTTAACCCCAGTGGCACAGTTATGAAAGCCCATACTTAAGTGGTAGTCCCAAGGGGGCTCAGAACATGTTGTCCCCACCTGGCCATATGTTTCCGCACGGTGTACTGCAGTGGTAGTCCGTCCGGAACAAGCACCCTGTCTATCCCACCATCCAGTGTGGGCTTTGTTTCCATGCTGGACGGCTACCTCCTCTGACTGCAGACCCCCCCATCTCTCATCGGAGCCCTCGCTCTTGTGCACCGGGATCTCCTCCACTCGCTCCAAATATGAGTGGACCACTGTGCCGCTCGTGCACCTCTTCCCGCCTAGTTTAGGTATAGCTGACAACCACCGCTTCTCACAGAAATGGCGGGAGTGATCCACCGCGTCCCCGCTAGCAGCGTCTGGTTTGATGGCCCTTTTTCGGGCCCGGATCCTGGGATAACAGCTTCCTTGACCTCCCAAATGTGTCTGGGTGAGGCAGCCAGGTGAATGGCCGGCTCCGCAATCGCAGTGTTTAACCAGATTGTTCTCCACCCTCGCTCTATCAGCCTGGCCCGGAGCTCTCCTAAAACGCGGCCACTCGGCGTGCACTACCCACTGAAAGTCTCCTTTTGCAATCTTTTTTAAATTTATTACAATCTTAATCAGTTCTAAAAAATTATTAAAATTTAAATTCCCTGGGTTTAACTCTGACCAATCTGTTTTCTCCAGCTACTCCCGGCTTGATCTGTAGTATGATGACAAGTATCTGCCGAGGGTCCATTGACAAGTTAGTATTTGTTGCTAGCTTTTGATTGGGCAAATTTCAGTGGCCAATTGTAAGCTGGCACTGTAGCCCATATAATGTCAAATGATCTGGTGAGCAAGAAAATGGCTACATCATAAATAAGTAACTTGTAAATATTAAACTACTTTGACTTCTAATGGTGAAGTTATTGGGCATTCCATTGTAGATATGCCCTGTGCATGTCTACAGTTTGGTAATAAAATGTGGTCATCTGCATTTTAAATGTGTAATATGTAGCATTTTGTAGTATCGGATGCCAGCCACATGGTGGGCCCCTCTGGTAGGTTGACCACCATGGATACTTAACAACGTACAGATTAAAAAGTTTTTGTTTGGAATATGGTTTGTATTTGACCTTTTTTGATACAGTAAAATGGACAAGAACAACTGTGCTTTTCTCTACACCAATGCTGGTTTAATTTTAGCAAGCTAGGCTGAGGACTGAAAGCTGAAACGTTCTCATTAGCACTGCATGTTACTAAATATACCGACTCGCTTAAATGCAACATGCCTTGTGGCGTTTGCTATATTTGGCAACCATTTTTATATTGAAATAAGAGGAAAATAAAAAGCAATATATACTTGGTTATCCAAAACGGATGTTTTTGAGCCTGAACATTATTTTATTTTCAGTAGCCATTCTAGATCATGTATTTGGATTTAATTTTTTATATATATATATATGTCTCTTAACCTCAACTATCTATAACACTATGTACCTTCAGCCTTTTTGACAAATCCATCATATAAAAAAAAAATATATATATATATATATATATATATATACATACACACACACACACACACACACACACACACGGCATATTGTAAAACAAAACACAAAAAATATTTATTTTATAGACACATACATGTATACACACACATACAGTACATATACACACAAACACACCACTTTGTTACGTACATCTTTTCTAGTACTGGGAAGGCCCCTCTGTGCCCCCAGAACAGCTGGAATTGTTTGTGGCATGGAATGTTACCAGCAAGCTGCTGGTCTCATCCTTAGTGATTCTGGGCTATGTTGATATGATATAATAGCACTATATTCCTGTTGCAAATCCGGTGGCGGAGTAGATGGCGGTGCATGATGTCATGCACGCCGTATTGCAATTAACAAAGAACCTTTATTGCACCAGCTCCCTGGACCCCACCGATGGATCCATCTTAAGTGCTGCCTGCGTCGCTGCAGTGATCAGCAGGGCGCAGGCAGTGGTTATAGATGGCTATATCTGTGGGCCACGTTACAACTGTGCCCCTTGTAACTGCTTGTCGCTGAGCCTGCTTTCCGGTGCCCCCTTGACAGCTAGAGCCCGGAGGCTAATGACTCCGCTGCCTCAGGGAGTTCTGCCACTGCTTTGGAGTACACTGTATTTATTAGTGGGAGATTCATTCAGTTGGCCATAGCGACCAGCAACATTGTTAGTGTTCTTTTCACCCCATATATGTTCCCTGGAAAATTAACGATGTTGAACTACGGTAATAGACAGTAATGTGCGCAGCTAAACATTGCGGGGTGTTAATGGCCACATTGCAGTTGGGTAAAACACTCCTTGACATGTTTGTGTAATTCACCTTAGATGACTTGTGTTTTGTGATATAGCACATTATCCTCAGGGTTATCGAGAGTGGGTCAAAGAGGGGGCATGGAGAAATCTAAGAGGTGTGGCCACATCCCCTCCCCCACCCAAAATAAAAATATATACTATGCACAGATCTGTGTACCTGTGGGAGTGATGGATCTGGCGCGACCTAACTCTCTGTGGTCCCCATTGGATTTGCCGCGCTCTCACGCACATGTCACATCCTCAGCGTTGCAGCTCCCAGGGCCGGGTTAATCACATCCATGGGTTAAGGGCCAGGCTGTACTGTAAAGGGGGACAATGTAAATATCCCCCTCAGCAGCTGCTCAACATACTATGCATTTACGGCGCCGCCTGCTTAATCTAGCCGAAAAGATTCACACGACCAGTTACAATACGCAGGTAGGCTCAATTAATACTAAAGGGCCTAATGTGTTCCAAGAAAACACTCTGTACACCGCCACAAGCCTGAACTGTTGAAATACCAAATTCTGACCCTACCATCTGCGAGAAACTGGAGAAATGGAGGCAACATGTTTCCAGTTTCCAATTGTCCCTTTTTTGGTAAACCTGTGACAGTGTAACCTGATGCTGTAGCCCAGGGTTGGGGAACAGTGTAACCTGATGCTGTAGCCCAGGGTTGGGGAACAGTGTAACCTGATGCTGTAGCCCAGGGTTGGGGAACAGTGTAACCTGATGCTGTAGCCCAGGGTTGGGGAACAGTGTAACCTGATGCTGTAGCCCAGGGTTGGGGAACAGTGTAACCTGATGCTGTAGCCCAGGGTTGGGGAACAGTGTAACCTGATGCTGTAGCCCAGGGTTGGGGAACAGTGTAACCTGATGCTGTAGCCCAGGGTTGGGGAACAGTGTAACCTGATGCTGTAGCCCAGGGTTGGGGAACAGTGTAACCTGATGCTGTAGCTCAGGGTTGGGGAACAGTGTAACCTGATGCTGTAGCTCAGGGTTGGGGAACAGTGTAACCTGATGCTGTAGCTCAGGGTTGGGGAACAGTGTAACCTGATGCTGTAGCTCAGGGTTGGGGAACAGTGTAACCTGATGCTGTAGCTCAGGGTTGGGGAACAGTGTAACCTGATGCTGTAGCTCAGGGTTGGGGAACAGTGTAACCTGATGCTGTAGCCCAGGGTTGGGGAACAGTGTAACCTGATACTGTAGCTCAGGGTTGGGGAACAGTGTAACCTGATGCTGTAGCCCAGGGTTGGGGAACAGTGTAACCTGATGCTGTAGCCCAGGGTTGGGGAACAGTGTAACCTGATGCTGTAGCTCAGGGTTGGGGAACAGTGTAACCTGATGCTGTAGCCCAGGGTTGGGGAACAGTGTAACCTGATGCTGTAGCCCAGGGTTGGGGAACAGTGTAACCTGATGTTGATGCTGTAGCCCAGGGTTGGAGAACATTTTTTCTGCCGATTACCATTTTGTTATATAGAACATTATTTTAGGGCCCAGGCCACTCCCCTCCGTGTGACGTCACATGGGGGTGGGGTCACATTTGCAGGTGATTACAGCAATGCCCGGAGCATCCTGAGGATGCTCCAGGGAGCTGTAAGGGCAGCAGTGTGACCGTCTGATACGTCCTAAGGACACTCCAGGCGGCATTGCTGTATAGACTCTGACTGCAGGATTCTATTCTAGGCATTCTAGCCAGATGAGGCTAGCTGAAAAAGCTCAGAGGGCCAGACCAAATTATTCCGTGGGCCTTATACGGCCACGGGCCTGAGGTTCTCTATCCATGCTGTAGCCCGTCTACTTCAAGATTCAATGTGCTGTGCAAATCAAAGATGCACATGACCATGTCTGTAAAGGCATTGTGTTCTTGCCAAATGAATGGCGGTTGAGATATTTACTGAAACATACAGCACATCTTTTGAAGTGGCCACTGAATACATATAAATTGAACATTTGAATGATACGCATTTCGTATAAATCAGTGTTAAATTTCACATCTAATTTATAATATTAGTAACTAATAGGGTGGATTAGGCAGCTTTCAGTTAGAGATGAGCCCAATAAATTTGCAGTGCTAACACAGCTCATATAACTTAAGTTATATGAGAAAAAGTATACTTGGGCAACTGCTGATCTGCTAGCTGTGTCCTCCTTCATTATATTTATTGGAATGACTCTTTCAATGTAGTGATTTTAATGTGCAGATAATTGTATTGCTCATAGGGCTCACGAAACCAGGAGAAGATCTGGTCACGAAGGTGGCAAGTTAGGCTGCAATAGCAACTCTCTCCCTTTGTGTCTAGTTGACTTGATCCCATAGTATTATTCCAACCACTATGTGGGGTCTGTAAAACCAACCATAAATACAGTATAAGATACAGGTGGAGGCAAGGAGTGGAAGCATGATGGAATGAGACTGGAAGGTGAGAAGAGATCTATGCCACACATAAACTATGAGTCATTGTGCAGATCGCAAAACAGGATTGCAACCAAGAAAGAGATAATGAATGTTGGGGAAAGAGATGGGAGGGACAAGTACAGTAGGTGAAATTCCCCTGCATTAGGCTGTTAGCACATACTGTAGCTGCAAACCATAAAATGATGCAGAAACTGCAGTTTCCACATCATTTTATGAAAGAAAAGCTTGACAAATAGGTCCCTAATTATGGGGTGTATTTATCTCTCTCCAAGCTTTGATAAAGTACCAACCAATCGGCTCCTGTCATTTTTCAAGCATAGCCTATAAAATGTAAATTAGAAGCTGATTTATCTCTCATAATGGGCTTATCTAATAATAACTATTAGCAAAGATAAAGATAAAGATGTATACTTTTATCATTATCAATTTCTATTATTTCACTGTGAAAATTCCATATACAGAAATGGTTTCTTGTTTTACCAATGGGAATATGGTAGGCAATGTGTTCCACAAGATATCACTACACAAGCTCAGTGCAGGGAATACCCTTGGTTTCCATTGAAAACATTTCTGCCATATCTCATTGTTATTAATTTGTACCAGTATGAAATGTATGACACTGCCAGATAAAATGTCTGTCAGACCGACAGACATTTTATCTGGCCGGCTGCCAGCCGCAGATGTCGCCGGCAGACACTGAGATTTTTCTCAGTGTATTCGGCAGACATGCGCGCTCCGCCCCCGGGGGCGGAGACATTTCCCTGTTCCTTCCGTAGGAAGGAACACAGGAAATGTCTGTCTGTCGGCCGCGGCTGGGCATGCACTGCCCGATGCGGCCGACTGTTTACCGGGAAATATCGTATCGGACGGGCATGCTGGGCAATCTGACATGCCCGACCGAGCAATATTTAACCCTCGGTCGCCCCCCCACACGCTACAGTTATCGGGGTGATCCGCTGATATCGGGCGGATCGCCCCGATAATTGTAGCGTGTATGGCCAGCATAAGGGGTGTATTTATAAAAGTAATGGTAGTTACCAGGAGAAAAGGTTTCTCTTTATTTAAACCGTGAAAAAACAGCTTTGACAGTAATTTCAATGCTGTTTCACATTACACAAATTGGAAGTATCGCATTGCAATCTGAAGATGACGTTGTGTGTGTACACCCGCCGGCAGTGCGGAGAGACGCAAGAAAGAGAGCGATTTCTTCTTTCTCCCACAATCCACTTGCTGGATTGCAGCGTGACTCATCTCTTCTGGCAACATCGGTGCCTGCACCTATCTACTATATGAGCTCGCCAGAACAGACCGTTGGCACTTGGTCTGTCCTGGCAATATATGTGTATATATAGTAACCGTTTTTTGCGGCATTTCCTTTGAAAAGAACAATTTTTTTTTTAAATAGGCCCCTTAATCTCATGATCAATCTCCTAATTGCCTACCGATTGTATGATTGCAAGTATTGCCCTATTACTGAAATTCTATGCTGCTGCTAAGTACTGTTAATACATGTACATAAGCATTTGAATAGGGGAAGATCTATGATAAGCAACCAATCAATCACCATCTATATATCATTTATCAAGTAGATTCTAGAAAATAGCTAGAAGCTTGTTGCATTGGACATTTTTGGCTGTCTTCTTAAGAAGGTGTGATGCATCGCCCCCTATATCTCGTTTAGATTATGTCTTCGTTTTATTTGCTTACTGTGCTGTGGAATATGTTGGTACTATATTATAAAGAAATTGGTCATATTTTTGCTTTCACAGTTTTATACTTTTCTGCTTGATCATTTGGTTCCAAGTGAGTTTACTTCATTTGATTTAAACAGAAAAGATTATTGCCATTGTATTGTCTACTTTTCTATCTAGGTAAATGAACTACTTGATCTGCAGGTAAAAGTTCTAATTTCATGGGTTTTTTCGTCTTTTTACAGTAAATGAGATCATAGGACGTGACATGTCTCATGGAGCCGAGCGAGCACGGAGAGAATGCCCTAAGCCTGTGGCGTCAGATGTACTTGATGCAGTCTAAACTTTCTGCGGCAATATTTAAAACCAGATTTCATCAAGAAGTCCATGGCTCCTCCTCATTGCACCCCGATACTTGTCTCTGACCTACTGTGCTTCCAGCTATGTTGCCTTTCTTAAGTCTCCTTGAGGAAATTAACGTTTTCTCTATGCTGTAAATTATGGACTAACGAGTTGCTGGTTGGTAGCTGCTCACAGTCACTCTTCTATTACATTGGGGGGGGGGGGGGTGTTAATTGTGTTTGAAATCTTACTTTGGCTTTTATAGTCCTAACTGGGATAGTTTATGAATTTATTTTTTTGTAAAGGATCACGAAGCCTTAAAATAAACAGCTGCAAGTAAGAAACACAAATACATATGTACAATGACCTGTTTCACATTGTATATGCTGTGCAGTTAAGTGTAAGCTGTTTTTCTATCATGAGCCATATTCTGCTAAAAGCGGATTAGTGCTATGTCCGTCAGACGGGAAATCTACTGTGTATAGGAATCCACAGCAATGTCCGCTTTATCGTAAATTTTTTAAATTCTGCTAAACTCCTGAAATGGTTGACAAGCCCATAAATGTAGGTTTGGTTTTTTTTGCTTTCAAACACTAGTAGCCTTTATTTAAAAAGCTTTTCAAAAAATTAAAAAAAAAAATTATATGCTACTGTTTTCAGAGTGCTGGGTTGTGGTTTTATTTTTATTTATTTTTTTCCTTTTGTTTTTTAATATTCAGAAGCATGACAAATGGTATAGACATAGACATGTTTTTAAAAGAAAATACAGGCATCTGGATGCGTTTTTAGATGTAGTTTAGTAAAAATGCCTCTGAAACCCTAGACTGAAAAAAAAAAAAAAAACACCTATGTGAAAAAGTCTGTACATATTTTAGTGTTAGCTATTGGTCCTTTATGGAAGGCAACTTTTATTATAGGTTTAGTGGTCCTTTTTTAATTTAGTTTAAAGAATATTACCCCAACTGTGTTTTGTTTTAATAATTTAAGATGGTCAATTTTGGAATCACTCATTGCCATGGCAAGTGGCGTAGATCCATGTACATGTAACCGCATACAGCTGTATTCACAAGTAGTATGACTGTTGAGAACATGTAATCTGACCATTTGACAATCAAAATGTAGAAAATGATGTTTTTAAATTATTGCATTTTATAACAGTAGGAGACCGAAAAGACTTGTTGCTCTAAAACTTTTAATATAATGTAACAATGTGAATATTTTGAACCAAAGTAATATTATCCAAATAAAAAGAATTAAAACAAAAGCTTCAGTGTGGCTAAAAATGGAACATAAATCCTCAAAAACCATGGTGTCTGAATAGTAGTGCAGACCAGTTAATACCGTATGATCTTACTGCTGGTGTGACATCTGGCTCAGCCACAATGGAGCTTACAGTCTAAATTATCTAATATGTGCACACACTAGGGTTTTATTTCCCATAACCGTATTGCTTTTATTTTGGACTTAGAGGAAGCTAGACCATACAGAGGAAACCAACAAAAATATTGAAGCAATGTCCCTAGTGGTGTGAGGCAATGATGCTAACCACTTTGCCTCCCTCCCAGTTTTTTTTTTTTCTTTAAACAATTATTCTGGCGTCAAATTACACATATATCTGTATATCTATAGCTAGCTATCTATATACAGATGTGCCCTTATACACTTAGCCTCAAGACGCCTGGCGCAAGTAAGCTGCGCCAAGCGATGTAGCATCTTTTTTCTCTCTAATGTGCGTCTTAGTCACAAAGCGACAACCGCTTCACGAGACTGCACTGATTAAAAATGTCATATGTGACACTTGTATATCTGTGTGCAACTAAGTCTGGATATGTACAACAGAAAAAAGCCATAGACGCTGCATCGTAGCACTTCAGACAGTCTGACAGATATAAAAGTGTTGCATCTCAAATGAATCGGTGCAGTATCGTGAAGCAGTGTTGTCGCATCATGGTGCGACTAAGACGCACATTCCAGTGAAAAAAACACACGGGACCTGGCAGGCTGAGAAGGGCTATTTGGTGTAACTGTGGCAATAGTGTATGAGGACACATCTGTATCTGTTTCTATAAATTCATTTCCAATATATGATGCATTTGCATTGGTCCTATAATTCACAGGAGGGGTGTAATTATACTTACAGGGGTCCATAGCTAAAAAAAAATTACTGGCTCCCCCCTTGGCCTGAGGCCAGCACCCTCCTCACTCCCCCGACTTACCTGCTCCATGGTTGCGCTGAGAAGGGCAGGCACACCTTCTTTCCTGGTCGGCTCTATCTCACTGACTCCTCCCAGTATCAGTCAATGAGGAGAGCCGGAGGCGGAGCTGACCGGGAGGACGCGACCATGAAGCGAGCCGGCTGCGACTGTGGAGCAGGTAAGTGGAGTAGAGGGGAGTGAGGATGGGGGGCCGCGGACAGAGGATACTCAGGACATAGGCCTGGCCCCGTAGGTGCATGGGGAGGGCCGGGCCCCGGGTTGGTTCGGGCCCCGTAGCAACCGCAACCCCTGCACCTACGATGGTTGCACCACTGCTTCACAGCCACGAAAGGAGTACAGTAATGGAGAGAGGTGAGTGGATCCATTAAGTCACATGCAATATAAACTATTGAATAATTGAGTCCTACCCACAAGTTTATGGCCTTAAAATGTATTTAATGCAATACACTTTAGTATGCAGTGTCTGTGTTTTTTCCCTTTTAGATCTTTCCGATTGTGTTTATAAATTAGATACAAAAACAAAGGTGTTAGATTTTAGGAAGGCTGATTTTGTAGGGATGGGAAGATGTGTAAGCGAATCTTTGGCAGATTGGAGGAACTTGAAAGGAGTGCAGGAGAGGTGGGGAAATTTAAAAAGTACAATATTAAAGTCAACAGACCTTTGTATCAAAAGGGTTAGGAAAACCACAAGGAAAAGGAAGCCAGTGTGGTTTGTGAAAGAGGTAGCAAGTGTTGTGAAAGCAAAAAAGATGGCCTTTAGGAAATGCAAGCAAACTCAAAATAATGAGGACAAAGAGGTGTATCTTGTAAAACAGAAGGAGGCTAAGAAAGTAATCAGATGTGCAAAGGAAAAAGCTGAGTAGAAAATGGCACAGTCAGTGGGTAAAAGGGGCAAAACATTTTTAAAGTATATAAGCGAAAGGAGAAAAAACAAAGGTGGAATAAAAAAGACTAAAGACAGAAAGAGGGAGTCTTGTTGAGGGAGACAATGTAATAGCTGATCATCTTAATAATAATTTTTGTTCAGTATTCACTACTGAAAGAGAGGGCAAGGGGCCACAGTTAAGTTGCAGGTGTAATCAGATAAATGAGGTAGGAGAAGATCCCAACAGAACTCTCAAAACTGAAAGTGGCTAAATCAATGGGGCCAGATGGGATACATCCAAGGATACTAAAAGAGCTTAAAGGGATGCTGGTAACACCATTAACAGAATTATTCAACCAGTCACTAGCTACTGGAGTAATTCCAGAGGACTGGAAAAGAGCAAATGTTGTCCAACTGCACAAAAGTGGAAGCAAGGAAGAGGCAAGCAACTACCATTTAGTGAGACTTACATCAGTAATAGGGAAATTGATGGAAACACTCTTAAGAGTCATAGATTATCTCAAATACAGCAATTTGCAGCATCCCAAACAGCGTGGATTTACTGGGGGGAGATCATGTCAACAAATCTAATTGACTGGATGACTAAGGAAATAGATAAAGGGGAGGCCATAGATATAGCTTATCTAGACTTTAGTAAGGCTTTCGACACTGTTCCACATCGCAGACTGTTAAACTGGAAAGCATGGAATTGGATACAAAGATAGTTGAATGGATAAGATCATGGCTGCAGGATAGGAAACAGTTGTAGTAAACGGAGTGAAGTCTCAAGAGCGAAATGTTGCCAGTGGAATACCTCAGGTATCTGTACTTGGACCAGTGCTTTTTAATATATTTGTGACATTGCAAATGGTATTGAAGGGAAACTATGCCTTTTTGCAGATGACACAAAGGTATGCAACAGGGTAGACACACCAGGAGGGGTAAAACAAATGATTGATGATCTAGGTAGACTAGAGGAATGGTCAAGAACGTGGCAACTACAGTTTAATGCTAAAAAATGTAAGATCATGCACTTGGGTCTCAAAAATCCAAAGGCTAAATATAGTATTAATAGCACTATAATGGAAACTACTGAAGAGGAAACGGATCTAGGAGTCACTATTTCAGGTGACTTAAATGGAAGCAAACATTGTAACAAAGCAATGAGAAAGGCAAGTCAGATGCTTGGTTGCATAGCGAGAGGAATCGGTAGCAGAAAGAAGTGATAATACCACTGTATAGGTCATTGGTACGTCCCCATCTCCAATACTGTGTTCAGTTCTGGAGGCCATATCTCCAGAAGGAGATTAATACATTAGAGACTGTACAAAGAAGGGCAACTAAAATGGTGCAAGGTCTACACCACAAAACCTACCAGGAAAGACTAAAAGATCTTAATATGTATAGTTTGGAGCAGAGAAGGGAAAGGGGGGACATGATAGAAACATTAAAATATATTAAGGGTTTTAGCAAGGTAAAGGAAGGAGACGTTCTTCAAAGAAAGAGAAGTATTAGAACAAGAAAGTTCTGAAACTGGAGGGTGGGTAGGTTCAGGGGAAATTTGAGGAAAAATTACTTCACAGAAAGGGTAGTGGAATAGCCCCCCATCAGAGGTGGTAGAGACTAAGACAGTAGAGCAAACTAAACATGCATGGGATAGACATAAGGATATCCTTCAGAAGAAGTGAGGATCAATAAGGGTTGAGGTAACAATATGTTTAAAAATGGGGCAGACTAGATGGGCCAAGTGGTTCTTATATGCCGTAAAATTCTATGTTTAGATCAAACAAGGTATATGCACCATTAACTTGCACAGTTTAGCATTACACAGCTTTATGAACCTAACCACAGTAATCTGTTAAATGTCAAAACAGAATAGACATTCAGCAACATAAATTTGGAGACTGTTTTGGATTCTCAAACCCCACTGCTACCTTTCGGGCAAAACCAATTCACTAAATTATCTCCTGTCCCACCTAATATTTTCTTGTTTCTCAGTACAGCTGAAATAAAGTTTCATCCACGTTATACACTCTTAACTACTACTGTATTTTACTAAAATGTGAAATACGAGAAGCTTAATTACCATACCATATTTACCATAGTTTTAATGTACAGTGTTTCCTTTTTGATATTTGAGGAAATTCGTTTTCTGAATCGTTTTCATCCCACCTCCTTTGGCAAAATGTTGGTGTACAGTTAAATGTTTTGTGCCTTTTATTATTTTTTTTTATGCTCTTCCAGTGGTTCCCAAACTTTCTTGAATCATGATGTCCTAGAGCACAGGTTCTCAACCTTGGTCCTCAGGACCCCAAACAGTGCATGTTTTCCAGGTCTCCTCACAGACTCAAAAGTGAAATAATTAGCTCCACCTGTGGATCTTTTAAAATGTGTCAGATTAATGACTACACCTGTGCATCTGGATGACCTGGAAAATATGAACTGTGTGGGGTCCTGAGGACAGAGTTTGAGAACCGCTCTCCTAGAGTATCTGCATTTTTTGTACATGGCACCCCTAGGCCAAAAGTGTTTTTATTTTTTTATTGATAAATTCACAAAAGTTAACAAAAAAAACCAAGTAAATTGTGCTGTATTATTTTTGGGTTCAGTTATGTTGTGGTGGACAGGGTTGCACTTCTGTTTGTCCACATATTTTATAATTACCAGTCACCGGCATTGGTTTTGCATATCACATTGAAAATAATTTTGTTTTGGTGCCACAACACCCAGTTTGGGAACCACTCTGCTAGTCCATACTCATACATTTTTTTTAAATATATTTTTAAGTAAGAGAAAACATTTTTAAAATTGTCATGTATTTTGTCGACATGCTTAGAATGTTGACACTGATATGTCAACATGATCAGAATGTCGACAAATCAGTTGCAGTGGTGCAGCGATCACTTACCTGTGAGCAGATCTGACAGCTGTCTGTGTCTGCTGGGTCCAGCAGCCAGGTAATGACTTCCAGCTGTCATTCAGCAGTAAGTAACGCCTTTAAACCTAGCCTTCCCCTCCCGCAGCTTAACCCTAAAGTCAGCATTCTGCAGAATGTCAACATTTCACGTCATCACATAATGAGAATGACATTATGATGTCTTAATGGGAGTGGCTATAACAATTGTCAACTTCACATCACATTGTCACATCACATTATGACATCAAGGTCAACAACTGACAATATGATGTGACAATATGTCATAATGGGAGTGGCTATGTCACATAAAAATGGGTTTTACAGTGTGACATCATAAAGGGAGTGACATTGTGATGTCATGGAAGTACAAATGTGGTTTAATAATGAGAATGACATTGTGATGTCATAAGAGTGGCAATGTGATGTAAAAATGGGTTTTACAGTGTGATGTCATAATGGGAGTGAATATGATTTAATGGGAGTACAAATGTGGTTTAATGAGAATGACATTGTGATGTCATCGGAGTGGCTATCTAACAATTGTTAACATCACATTGTCACATTACATTATGACATCAAGGTCGACAACTGACAATATGATGTCATAGGAGTGGCTATGTGACATAAAAATGGGTTTTACAGTGTGATGTCATAATGGGAGTGACAATATGATGTCATAATGGGAGTAATGTGGTTTAATAATGACATTGTGATGTCACAATGGGAGTGGCTATGATGTAAAAATGGGAGGGACAGTGACATCATAATGGGAGTGACATTTTGATGTCATAATGGGAGTGCTAATGTGGTTTAATAATGAGAATGACATTTTGAAGTCCTAATGGGAGTCGCAATGTGATGTAAAAATGGGTTTTACAGTGTGATATCTTAATGGGAGTGACATTGTGATGTCATAATGGGAGTGGCGATCTGATGTAAAAATGGGAGGGACAGTGTGACATAATGGGAGTGACATTGTGATGTCATAATGGGAGTACAAATGTGGTTTTAACAGTTAATGATACTGTGATGTCGTCAAAATGTGGTTTGAGAATGACATTGATGTTATAATGGGAGTGGCGATGTGATGTAAAAAAGGGTTTTACAGTGTGATGTCATAATAGGAGTGACAGTGTGCTATCTTAATGGGAGTGACATTGTGATGTCATAATGGGAGTACAAATGTGGTTTTAATAGTGAATGACATTGATGTCATAATGGGAGTAAAAATGTGGTTTAATGAGAATGACATTGTTATAATGGGAGTGGCGATGTGATGTAAAAATGGGTTTTACAGTGACATCATTATGGGAGTTACATTGTGATGTCATAATGGGAGTAAAAATGTGGTTTAATGAGTGACACTGATGTCATAATGGGAGTGGCGATGTTATGTAAAAATGGGTTTTACAGTGACATCATTATGGGAGTGACATTGTGATGTCATAATGGGAGTTCTAAAGTGTAATATTGAGAATTACATTGTGATGTCATAATGGGAGTGACAATATGATGTCATAATGGGAGCACTAATGTGTGTCATTTTGATGGTATAATGGGAGTGGTGATATGTAGGAATGGGAGGGACAATGTGATGTCATAATGGGAGTACAAATGTGGTTAAATAATGAGAATGACATTGTGATGTCAAAATGGGAGTACAAATGTGTTTGTTTAATAATGATAATAACATTATGTCATAATGGGAGTGGCTATGTGACGTAAAAATGGGTTTTCAAGTGTGACATCATAATGAGTGACATTGCAATGTCATAATGGGAGTTCTCAAGTGGTGTAATAATGAGAATGACATTGTGATATCATAATGGGAGTGGCATTCTCATTATTACACCACTTGAGAACTCCCATTATGACATTGCAATGTCACTCATTATGATGTCACACTTGAAAACCCATTTTTACGTCACATAGCCACTCCCATTATGACATCACAATGTCACTTATTAAACCACATCAGTACTCCCATTATGACGTCACACTGAAAAAAACATTTGTACATCACATTGCCACTCCCATTATGACATCACAATGTGATGTACAAATGGGTTTTACAGTGATGTCATAATGGGAGTACAAATGTGGTTTAATAATGAGAATGACATTGTGATGTCATGGGAGTGGTTGTGACGTAAAAATGGGTTTTGCAGTGTGAAATCATAATGAGTGACATTGTGATGTCATAATGGGAGTTCTCAAGTGGTCTAATAATGAGAATGACAGTTATGTCATAATGGGAGTGGCGCTGTGATGTAAAAATGGGTTTACAGTGTGACATCATAATGGAAGTGACATTGTGATGTAATAATGGGAGTGGCGATGTGATGTAAAAATGGGTTTTACTGTGTGATGTCATAATGGGAATGACTATATGATGTCATAATGGGAGTACTAATTGGTTTAATATTAATGACATTGTGATGTCATAATGGGAGTGGTGGTAAAATGGGTTTTACAGTGATGTCATAATGGGAGTGACAATGTCAAAAGGAGTACTAATGTGGTTTAATAATGAGAATGACAGTGTGAAGACATAATGCGAGTGACATTGTGTTGTCATAATGGGAGTACTAAAGTGGTTTAATAATGAGAATGACATTATGTTGTCATAATGGGAGTGGCTATGTGACGTAAAACTAGGAGGGAACGTGTGATATCTTAATGTGAGTGACATTGTGATGTCATAATGGGAGTAACTGATGTAAAAATGGGAGGGACAGTAATCCTAATGGGAGTGACGTGATGTCATGGGAGTGGCTATGTGATGTAAAAATGGGAGGGACAGTGTGACATCATAATGGGAGTGACATTGTGATGTCATAATGGGAGTACAAATGTGGTTTAATAATGAGAATGACATTGTGATGTCATAATGGGAGTGGCTATGACGTAAAAATGGGTTTTATAGTGTGACATTATGGGAGTGACATTGTGATGTCAATGGGAGTTCTAAAGTGGTTTAATAATGAGTGACATTGTGATGTCATAATGGGAGTGGCTATGTGACGTAAAAATGGGTTTTACAGTGTGACATAATGGGAGTGACATTGTGATGTCCTAATGGGAGTACTAAAGTGGTTTAATGTGTCAACATGGTGACCTTTTGAACCTGTCAACCTTTAGTGTGCTGCAAAAAGGGAACCAACCAACTCTGCACAATCCCTGGTCGTGGCAAGACTCCTCCTTTAGTAGTACTTTTCTGTTAACACACAGATGATCAAATATCTAATCAACTACATTGAAAGTAGAAATCACTTAGGGTGGACAATATTGGCCTGATTTGCCATATTGGAATGACAAATCAGGCGCATTATGCAGTGTGTGTGCCCGATTGCGTGCTCCCACGAGTTGCATGCGATATCATGATTGGCCGCTTTATTCAATTAAAAAAAGACAATTTCTGAGCATTTTTTTAAAAAATAATCAGTTAAGTGAGCGCTATAAATGAAGCAGAGAGAACCTAATCTGTCACAAAATAAAATCTATATGAAATTTACTTGAACAAAAAAAAGTTATTCCTGGTAAACCAGACTCACCTGAATATAAAAAAATAATGGCCAGCATTCCAGTCGTTTCTTCCGACATTTTCCATATATCTATATATTGCTTTTCAATATCACGCATTGTTATATATTGTTTATATTCTTTACGAATATTGCACAATTTCCAATATAACAGTGTGTAAATATAGCACTGCAATTCTATGTATGAAATATATTTGATTGGTTGGTCTTTGATTTTTTTTAAGTGATCACAGATTAGTGATCACTTATTTTATACAACATTGCTTGTATAAACCATGGTTGGAGTAAAATACTGCACCCCAATTTGCAACATTTTAAAAGGCCGCAACAAGAGAAGCCCCGGTTCCATATGAACTAAAGATGGACAGGACTCTGGATTGAGGGCAAAAGGTATGGTAGCACCCATAATTAATTTTACATTTGATGTGGGATCAATAGGGAATACATGAATCAGTCAATTCCCCAATCCAGTGGTCATTTTTAATTATTTTTTCTTATATTTCTATTCTTGCTATCACTGACATCTACTCTGCTTTCTTCTCTGTTCCTCTTCATCCTGACTGTTAGTGCTAGTACCCTAAAGGATCAATGATAAGCCAAGTATCTTTCCACCAGTCTGAAGTGACTGTTTCAATCCTTTTAACCAAGTTATGTATCCATTCTTGGTGATATGGATGAGTTATTGTGATGTTCATTGTCTTCTTTGCCTGGCACTAAAACAAATGTTTCATCTCTCGCAAGCAGGACACAAGGTATAATAAGGATAAGCTACAGCTATGTTAGACGAAGGCAAAATATTTGGGACATTATCTGACCCAGGGGGATGAGACAATTGTCACTGAACAGGATATAGGGAAGACAGTATAAGGGCATGATCTAATGTTATATGCACAGTATGCAGTATCTGCTCATTCTAAATTTGATACAAATAAGCACAAGATGTAATTTTGCCCTTATGGCACCATCAAAAGATGTAATTTGCTAAACAATGTAATTTATTTACCATATGTATCTCATAAGATACAAAGCGTGGAGAGTGACGAAGATTTAGCAGTTACACAGATACGCATGATGCATGGAACATTTATATCAATTGATTTGACAACCTTTTTATTTTTTTCCCCAGGTACTATTATAGATGGTAAAGGTAAGAACTGATAGCACTATTATAGATAATGTGGGTTGGCAGAAGAAAATACTTATGCCAACTAAAAGATAAGTTTTGAGATCATATATGAAGTTGGGGTCCTATGTCATAAACATAAAACAGGATTCTTATCAGTCAAACTAGAACACCAGTTAGGTATTTAAAAAAGAATCAGTTAACTTGGCGCTTGGTCCACCTATAGCAGTCAACAATATTTGAGCTGCTGCCTCTATGGATGTTTGCTAATATTACATCCAAAAAATCCGTACAAAGAAAATAATAATGATAAGAGGCGCTGCTCGAATATAAATAAAAATTATTTATTAAACTTTTTGAAGTTAAGTGTATATTTTTATTATTGCTAAATTAATAAATTAATAATCCTTTATATTGTTTACATCCAAAAAGGCCATATATTAAGCATGCACACATATACATTTACCACATATGTATTGATCTTATTAAAACCAATCCAATAAGCATATTAGATATCCATCACTTAGCCCAATTAATCGCAGTGTTTTAATGGTTGTTAATAGTTAGTATCCTCCAATTAGTAATGGTTAGTAATCTCAGTTCAATCCAGTGCGATTGTTAAAATCCAATGTTGGTAATTAAGCATGCTTATTACTTATATATATATAATATTACCACATGAGACTTCTCCCATGTTGTTTCTGTGGTCTTTTCTTATTATATCCAAGGTGATACTCATTAGTCGCTGTCCATAGAATAGGTCAAGCCAGTAGTAAGCAGCCTCCTCTTAATTTACTGCCAGCGTCTCCACAGTGAGGTCTGGAGAGGGGACTGATTAATAGTCCGCACCTCTTTTTCTCCGTAGCCCACAGTTGGCTAACGTAGCCTATAGTAATTCCACTTACAAACTAGAACACCAATATGACATTCACAAGGCACACAAAGGACTGTTGACCATACAACTTCCACTGGTAGTGACATATAAAATGTCTAAGCACTTGCATATATAGAGTTTACATTATTATTATTATATGAGATTATTAACACAAGGAGAGCTGATGAGGTTGCAAAGAGTGGCAGCTGCTAAGAATCCAGGCAACCAACTTTTTTTTTTCTAGACTATCGGTGTACAGAAACTGATAAATATGCAACGTTTGTGTTACCACAGTTACCACAGGGGTGTCAGAGTTCAGCCGGAGATCGGCCGTCCCTTACCGTCCCGCCGGCTTCCTCTGACTTCCCGGGCAGTCGGGCGGCTGGTGCAGCAACGTGGGAAGAGCTGAGCATTCACCCTGTAGCGTCAGGCGACCCAGTGAGCGGGGATCGCAGTTTCCATCATGGGCGCCGCCATGACACTTTCCCTATGTCAGTACTTCCCTGAGTTGCCCGGCTGGTCAGCTAATGCTGTGGACCTATCAGCAGGCTTCCAGGGGTATATATACGGCTCCTGTGCTCCAGGTAGTTGCCTGAACAATCATTGTCGCCGCTAGTGTAACTAGAGGAGTCTCGTTCCAGGTTCCCGTGCTTCCAGTGTGTTTCTTCCAGAGCTTCTGAGCTATCTCCTCACAGTGCCTTTACTATCAGCAGCCTGTGTGAAAGCTAACCTCCATCTCACCACAGTGCCTTTGCAAATCAACAGCCTGTGTGCAAGTTTATCCTCCATCTCACCACAGTGCCTTTACTAATCAACAGCCTGTGTGCAAGTTAACCCTCCATCTCTCCACAGTGCTTTTACCATCACTGCCTGTGTGCAAGTTAACCCTTCATCTCATCGCAGTGCTTTCACCATCACAGCCTGTTTGCAAGTTAACCCTTCATCTCATCACAGTGCTTTCACCATCACAGCCTGTGTGCAGGTTAACCCTTCATCTCATCGCAGTGCTTTCACCATCACAGCCTGTGTGCAGGTTAACCCTTCGTCTCATCGCAGAGCTTTTACCATCACTGCCTGTTTGCAAGTTAATCCTTCATCTCATCACAGTGCTCTCACCATCACAGCCTGTGTGCAGGTTAACCCTTCGTCTCATTGCACCCTAGTGCATGATCTCCGGCTGGCAATCCGGGTGGATGCGGAGATCATACATCCTGGCCCCTCGCCTTCGCCTCCTCCCGCAGCCTCAGGCCTCGGCTTTCAAAAACCCGCCTCCCAGCGTGACAGTTTGTTCAGGCCCAATGGAAGCCGCAGGTGCCCAAGGTACTGGGACTCTTCAAGAGTTAACAAGCCAGACCCTTGCATCGGAACTTAGATGGAACGAAGAAGCACTCAAAGCAGCCTTCCTCCATGGGTTGTCCGAAAGGATGAAAGACGAATTAGCATCCAGGGATTTACCTACGTCTTTTTCTGAGACTATTTCCCTCTGCATAAGGATTCATTTACACCATAGGGAGCGGTGGGGTAATAGAGGTCATGGGGATCGCCCTCGAGATCGTCCGGCCTCAGGAAGTCAATCCTATTCCCCCACCTCCAGGGGTGAGGAACCTATGCAGATCAACAGAACCAGGATAACAACGGCCGAAAGCAATTGGCGCTTTCAAAATAAATTGTGTCTATTGCGCTGCCCCTGAGCACATGTTAAAGAATTGTCCCCTGCTGGCGGGAAATGCGAGATCCTAGTTGATGTCGGGAGCATTCAATTAGGGGTCATTTTTAAGCACACCCAATTAACTGACAGTTTATTGCCTGTATCTCTTTCCCACCAGTTCAGGACAAGGGATGTTAAAGCCCTTATAGATTCCGGTGCTGCAAGAAATTTTATTTCCAAATCTTTAATCCAGTCCCGTGGTATTTCGGTGGTACCTTTACCTGACAAACTACTGCTTTCCGGTGTAGATGGAAAAACCGTGCTAAGTGAATCCATATCCTTGAAATCCCAGCCCGTGACTCTCAGGGGTGGTTGCCTGCACCAAGAGACCATTGAATTCCTCATACTTCCTAACTCTGCTTACGAGCTAGTTCTGGGTTTACCTTGGTTAAGGAAGCATAATCATACCTTTGATTGGTCCAATATGCAAATTGTATCATGGGGACGAAACTGTTTCCATCGGTGCCTAACTCAAGTACTTCCTGTACGTACCCATTCTGTGCACCCCAGTACAGGTGCAAAGTTCCCCCCGACCGACAAGCCAAAAGATCCTTCTGTCTCCAGTCTACCACAAGCATATCAAGATTTTGCCGATGTCTTCTGCGAGCAGGCTGCTGATCAACTCCCTCCTCATCAGTCGTGGGATTGTGGAATAGAACTTCTTCTGGGGAAGATTCCCCCTCGGGGCCGGACCTATCCTTTGTCAGTTCCAGAAACAGCCGCCATGGCAACTTACATTAAGGAAAATCTAGCCAAAGGGTTCATACGGCATTCCACCTCCCCTGCAGGGGCAGGGTTCTTTTGTGTGAGCAAGAAGGATGGCGGCCTCCAGCCCTGTATAGACTACCGTGGCCTCAACCAAATTACTGTAAAAAATCGGTACCCTTTACCTTTAATTCCTGAGCTTTTCGACAAGGTCCCTGTTCTCTAAACTAGATTTTCGTGGGGCATACAATTTGATACGAATCAAAGCTGGGGATGAGTGGAAGACCGCCTTCAATACCAGAGATGGTCATTTCGAATATCTAGTGATGCCTTTTGGACTCTGCAATGCGCCGGCTATATTCCAAGGCTATGTAAATTAGATCTTTCGGGACATTCTCTACAGCTTTGTCATCGTCTATTTAGATGATATTCTAATCTTTTCTAAGGATCTCCAAACTCACCGCCAACATGTTCGAGAAGTTCTAGCTCGCCTTCGAAAACACCACCTTTATGGAAAGTTATCCAAGTGCCTCTTTGAACAAACCACAGTTCCTTTCCTAGGACATATAATTTCTGGGGAAACCATTCAGATGGATCCAGAGAAACTGAAAGCGATCTCTGAA
This sequence comes from Taudactylus pleione, assembly GCA_031769625.1. Taxonomy (NCBI): domain Eukaryota; kingdom Metazoa; phylum Chordata; class Amphibia; order Anura; family Myobatrachidae; genus Taudactylus; species Taudactylus pleione. Next base: position 332,459 of record JAUIMM010000116.1, read on the forward strand.
TGGCCATTACCAAAATCTTTAAAAGCTACCCAACGTTTTTTGGGATTTTCAAACTATTATAGGCGATTCATACCGAATTTTTCCACTGTGGTGTCTCCCATTACTAGTCTCACACGGAAGGGCGCTAACCCAGCCCAGTGGCCGGACTCAGCCATACAGGCCTTCCAGAGATTGAAAGAGGCATTCTCTACTGCCCCTATCCTTTGCCAACCCCAACTGGATAAACCATTTTTTGTGGAAGTGGATGCCTCTTCGGTGGGTGTAGGGGCGGTATTATCCCAAATTTCCAGTGACTGGAAGAATCATCCATGTGGATACTTCTCGTAAATTTTCCTCTGCAGAGAAAAACTATGCGATTGGAGATCAAGAACTCCTGGCTATGTGTCTGGCATTAATGGAGTGGCGTCATCTTCTGGAAGGGGCCAAGTTTCCAATTACCATTATTACTGACCATAAAAACGTAATTTATCTTCAGACGGCTCATCGCTTAAACGCCAGGCAGGCCCGCTGGTCCTTGTCCTTCTCAAGGTTTAACATTAAGCTTCAATTTCGCCTCGGTAATTTGAACAAAAAAGCAGATGCTCTCTCCCGGTCTTTTCTACTCGACACACAGGAAGATCATCATCTAAGATCTCGCCCAATCCTGGATCCTATGGTCTTCGCTTCAACTCAAATATTGACTCCCGATTTACGGAAAAAGTTGTTAACCTGGGCTCATAGTTCTCTCTTTGCTGGGTATTCTGGTATTTTCAAAACATACAAGTTTCTTCAACGTTCTTATTGGTGGCCCTCGATGAGAAAAGATGTTCAAGAATTTATTTTGTCATGTGTAAAATGCTCACCGCATAAAGTTTCTCGCAAAAAAAGTGCAGGTCTTCTACGCCCATTACCTGTTCCTACTATTCCTTGGACCCATATATCCATGGATTTTCTCTGAGCTTCCACGCTCCAAAGGACATAACACCATATGGGTAGTGGTGGATCGTTTTTCAAAAATGGCGCGTTTTATACCATTAGTAGGCCTGCCATCTGCTCCCCATTTGGCAAAAAATTTTGTTAAAGAGATTTCTAGGTTACATGGTCTTCCTAGAGAGATTGTTTCCTACCGAGGAGTCCAATTCGTAGCCAAGTTTTGGAGGGCCTTATGCAGCGCTTGTGGAACCAAATTAAAATTCTCATCAGCTTACCACCCACAAACTAACGGGCAAACCGAGAGGGTTAATCAGGAACTGGAGACCTTTATAAGACTTTTTGTGTCCTCTTCACAGGATGATTGGGTGGACTTACTACCTTGGGCCGAGTTTTCACATAACTTCAAGTACCACACTTCCTCCAATTCCACACCTTTTTATACTGTTTGGTAAACATCCCCGGATTCCAGATTTCCAACATTTACCTTCGGTGGAGGTCCCTGCAGTTACTGATGTTGTAGAATCGTTTTCAGTCATTTGGAAGAAGATACATGCCTCGTTGAAACAATCATCCAAGAATTCTATCAAATTCGCTGACAGACGGGTCGCGGTTCCTCTGCTGAGAGTTGGAGATAGTCTGGGTATCTACTAGGAACATCCGACTGAAAGCTCCCAGTATGAAGCTGGCCCCAGGCTTCATTGGTCCGTACCGCATTCGCAGAGTGATCAACACGGTTGCGTATAAATTGGAACTCCCACCTCAATTGAAGGTATCTAATACCTTTCATATTTCTCTATTGCGCCCTTTGGTGTTAAATCAGTTCCAAACCACCTCTCCTAAATTACCTCAAGTACAAACTTCTTAAGGTACAGAATTCGAAGTTGGGAAGATTCTGGATTCTCGGTTCAGATCCAACAGTCTCCAATACCTCATTGATTGGAAGGGTTATGGTCCTGAGGAGAGGGCCTGGATCAGATCCACAGATGTTCATGCACCTCAATTAATTCGAGCCTTCCACATCAAATTTCCTGGTAAGCCTGGTGGGTGTCCACCCTGAAAGGGGGGGGTACTGTCGGAGTTCAGCCGGGGATCGGCCATCCCTTACCGTCCCGCCGGTTTCCTCTGACTTCCCGGGCAGTAGGGCGGCTGGCGCGGCGACGTGGGAGGAGCTGAGCATTCACCCTGTAGCTGTGGTGTCAGGCGACCCGGTGAGCGGGGATCGCAGTTTCCAACATGGGCGCTGCCATGACACTTTCCCTATGTCAGTACTTCCTTCCCTGAGTGGCCCGGCTGGTCAGCTGACGCTGTGGGCCTATCAGCAGGCTTCCAGGGGTATATATCCGGCTCCTGTGCTCCAGGTAGTTGCCTGAACAATCATTGTCGGCGCTAGTGTAACTAGAGGAGTCTCGTTCCAGGTTCCCGTGCTTCCAGTGTGTTTCTTCCAGAGCTTCTGAGCTATCTCATCACAGTGCCTTTACTATCAGCAGCCTGTGTGAAAGCTAACCTCCATCTCACCACAGTGCTTTTACTATCACTGCCTGTTTGCAAGTTAACCCTTCATCTCATCACAGTGCTCTCACCATCACAGCCTGTGTGCAGGTTAACCCTTCGTCTCATTGCACCCTAGTGCATGATCTCCGGCCGGCAATCCGGTATATACTTCATGGGATATCCAGCTGTTTCCTCAGCCTACCAATAAATCTCCACACCACTCTAGCCAGCACCTCAAGTGCCTTTCTCCAGCCAGGAGTTCTATCCCACTCCCCACGTGCCTATTCCAGGCATTACCCTTGGGCCACGGGTGATTTTGATTCTCTTTTCCCTGCAGGCCTTGGTCACCAAGTCAAAGGACCGCGACCTGCTTACCGGGAGCCGCACAAGCCCATATCCCGCTTGGAGGGGTCACGGGCAAACACCTCCTTGTGAGTTAGACTCCGCACCATTGACTAGGTCTAGCCAACGACCAAGACTTGTGGATGCGGAGATCATACATCCAGGCCCTTCGCCTCCTCCCGCAGCCTCAGGCCTCGGCTTTCAAAAGCCCGCCTCCCAGTGTGACAAGGGGGCTCATTCCAACCCAGGTTCTACAGATCAACTTCATTCAAATAGTATAATGTGGGAAATTGAAATGTATGTTTGGGTGAATTTGTTTTCAATTTGAATATAAAAAAAATAAGTTAAGTGAGGTGATGACTGAGACAGGGTAAGGATGGCAAGAAGTGTAGCAAAGTATTACAAAAGTTTCAGAACCACCCTTGGCCACCACTTAACCTGTCACCATTGGATATATTTTATTTTTGTTGGACAGATACTGTAACCTTGAACTGTGATAATGAAATGACTGTCAGGCACACCATTGGTGTGAGATAAGTTGAGACGATAACAGATGAGTTTAAAGCTTCTGGCTCTGGTCATGTTGGGCATTAACTGTCATGTCAGTGTTCCTAGAAAAGAATGTTATGGTCAAGCAACCACAACTCAAGAAATTTCTTAACAGATCATTGAGAAGGACCATACCAGGTGTTGATGACCACTACTACTAGATTAAGTGTTGCTGAAAGAGACCCCTGGATCCATTCCGCTCATGGCAAGAGTGTATCCGAACAAAAGGAGAATCAAGAAAAGGGAGAAGTGCTTTTCACAATTTTAGATTAGTTTTTTACCTGCAACTTGAACTTGCATGAGGGCAAAGATGATGAATAACCATTACAGCATGAATGTTTCCTGCCTCTTCTGTGTACTTTCTTTTTGTTTTGTTTTTTTTAGCTGGAACTATTTTTGATCTGACACCAAAGTGGAATGTCTTGGAGGTGGGTCTGATATTGATGTTATGGGGAGTTACCAAAGGTCAGGGTATGACCTAACAACTTATAATGAAGGAAAATGTTTACTAATTATTCCCCTAATTTATGAACCAAGTGTACAACATGTTGGGTTTTGGGACATATTACTGTTACAAGAAGGACAGGTATAATCTAAGTATTGATGCAGAAGGGAACATGCTTTCACCAGATGGGAGTGCTAGCAACCAATAGGATGAATGGTTGTCCTTTTCCCCAAGCTTTATAGGAGTGTGTTTTAAGAGAAGTTAATACTGACTGGTGCCACATGTCCATTAAACAAATGACAGATACATTAATACTGATATTCAAGCTGAAATCAATACAAAAAGATGGTATTAAATTGTCAAAATTTGGTAATCAGGGTATATGATATATATTTTAGAGATTAAAATCTGATGGAATTTGCACCCATATGAAATACGTTAAGATAAATGAGATTTTAGGTAAACATAATTTTCTATTGCGTAAGAGATTATTAATCAGAGTGGTTCTTAGGGTTAGACACTGAGAAACGGTTTTCAAAATTCGGTAAAGGGATGATGTATGCATCGGGAAGACTATTGCTGATAACATTGTCAACCATACTAGCGATATATATTTAATTAAAATTCTACCACTCTTTATAAAGTGTGTTTGTCCTTTTGAACATATTCCTAACAAGCAAATCAATCACCTTGATATAGAAATGGATGTTAGGGTTCCAATAAAGTATTACAACACAGAACTGGACAATCTGCAATATGATCCTACATTGGAACTATGAAAATGGTGATTGACAGTCCACCCTTTGATAGTCAATACACAAAGTCAAATACCAAAACTGAATGAAATACACTAACAAAAACTTTCTGTACGTTTAATCATTTTATATTTTCCATAAACTTAAATATTGCTTTTCAATATCACGCATTGTTATATATTTTTGTTTGTTCTTTATGAACGTTGCACAATTTCCAATATAACAGTGTAAATATAGCACTGCAATTCTATGTATGAAAATATATTTGATTTTGTAAGTGATCCCAAATTAGTGATCACTTATTTTATTCAACATTGCTTGTAGTTACAGCTTTTTTGGTAAAGCATATGCTTTCCATAAGAACCTGTTTTTAACTGAAAACTTACCTGCCACTTTCCCACTCAGAGTGGCGGGCACCTGCGGACATAAGCACACATGGATACAACAATGATGACAAGCAAGAGGTTACCATGACGCAGGAAGACAGTTAAAAGATTGACCAGTTGCATTGTTGTTTTTTTTATAAACTCTTTTTATTGAGCAAATCACAAAGAAAACAGTACAATCCAATATTCAAAAAACAAGGTACAGCACATAATTTTATAATGGAAACTGTACTATTTCAGAATAATAATATAGAATAGAAGATTTTCTCGTTCTAAGAAAATAAGGAATATAGAAGCGAGAGAAATATCTTGCAGCAACGGTGTGGCAGTCCGTTTAAAAATAGTGGAGGAGAAAAAAGAAAAAGACTTTAGGAAAGACAAAGAAGAATAAGAGGAGAAGAGGATGGGTGGACTTCATATAGAATCACTCTTTTTCAATCTAAACATAATAGAGAAAAAACATAAAAGGAAAATTTAGTTGTTAAATGGAGAGGTAACATTTTGGTATGTCAGCCAAGGGTACCAAATTTTATCAAAGATTTTGGATGTATTACGTAATAAAGCTGTCATGTATTCCATCTTGTATATATACCAGATACGTGATAATATTGCCTGCATTGGAGAGGGATGGGGTTTTTCCAATCCGCTGCAATTTGGCAGGTCATAGCAGATACTATGTGTCTGAAACCGGGACAGAGAAGGCAGACTCAAGGGAAGTAGAAAATGCCGAGGGTCATAGGGAATCGTAATCTCGAAAAGGTGTGAGAGGAGAGCGATAACCTCCTGCCAAATACTAGCTAATTTGGGACAAGACCACCAGATGTGCAAAAAGCTGCCCTCTCCACCGCAACCCCTCCAGCATCTATCTGAAGCATCGGGAAACATTACTTGTAGCCGCGATGGAACATAATACCATCGGTAAAGCAATTTATAAATATTTTCCTTAATTTTGACGCAAATAGAACTGGTGGCAGCGTTGTCTCAGATCTCCGTCCAATTCTCAGCATCTATAGAGTGTCCCAAATCTCGTTCCCACGCTAACTCATGAGGGTCCCGATTGGAGCTTACTTCCCCTAGTAAGGAGTAAATAGTAGAAATAAGACCCCTAGTGGAGGGTCGTCTCCAACATAAAGACTCAAAAGAAGTCAAAGCTCTGCTAATCAGAATCGAGCTAATTTTGGAGTGGAAATGTCTAATTTGTAAGAACCGAAAAAAATCTTTGGATGGAACTGCCACTCTATCCCGGATTTCAGAAAATTGTGGGAAATTAGTATCTATAGTGATATCATTTACATAATCGATATTGCTCGATGACCAGGCAGTAAAAGATGACTTGCATAATCCAGGAGGAGAAACTGGATTATGAAGTAGTGGTATCAAAGGGGACGGGGCTGGAGCTAACTTAAAACATCTATTGGCTAAATCCCAAACTGCTAAAGAATGAGAAATTACTGGGTGAGAAGAAACTGTCCGGGGGCGATGAATCTTAGGTAGCCATAAGAGGGAGGATACAGTGGCCAGTCCCAGCTCCTCGGCCTCGATAGCCACCCAGACCTTCCCTGCAGAGAAGGTACACCACTGAGCACAATGAGAGAGCTGCGCAGCGTAATAATATTTTTTAAAATCGGGAATACCCAGACCCTCACCCCTGGAAGGCCGCTGAAGCAACTTTAGTCTAATCCGCGGGCGTTTCCGGTTCCATATGAAATATGCGGTTTGGTACTGAAGGAATTTGAACACGTATGGAGGGATGTAGATCGGAAGGGTCTGAAATAAATACAAGAGCCGAGGTAGAACGCTCATCTTAACTGAATGTATTCTACCTATCCAAGAAATAAAATAATTGGACCAGTCATGCAAATCAGACTTAATACAATCTAGAAGGCGGGGAAAATTTGCCTGAAACAGCTGATGATGATGAGTTAAGAAAACACCAAGATATTTAATCTTTTTTTTTATGCCAGGTACAAGGGAGCATGGCCTCTAGGATTTGCTTTAGGGTAACAGGGATATAGAAATCAAGAACTTCAGTCTTGGTAACATTAATTTTATAACCCGAGTGTTGGGAATATGAATTTATTTCCTCTAAAAGTGAATTTAGGGATTGGGCTGGGTCAGTGAGAGAAACTAAAATATCGTCGGCATATAATGCGATTTTATATTCAGAGGGGCCAGTGGATATTCCCGAGATAGCTCTATTACAACGGATCCTTGCCGCCAGGGGTTCCATAAGAAGAGCAAATATTAAGGGAGAGAGGGGACAACCCTGCCGAGTACCGTTGGTGATCCCAAAACTGGAGGAGTAGACACCATTAACCGAAACTCGTGCTGTGGGGGAACGGTAAAGTGCCGCAACGCCATCTAAAAATTTGCCTGAAAATCCCATTTTGTCTAGGACAGCGAATATGAAGGGCCAGGAAATGCAGTCGAAGGCCTTCTCCGCGTCTAGAGCTAAAATCAGAGAAGGAAGTTTCCTTTTATGAATAGAATGTATCAGATCAATGGCCCGTCTGGTGTTGTCCGATGCCTGACGTCCAGGTATAAACCCGACCTGATCCGGATGTATCAAATAAGAAAGCAAAGGAGCTAACCGAGTCACTAAGATTTTAGCATAAATTTTCAGGTTGACGTTTAATAATGAAATTGGTCTATAGTTAATACAATGAGTAGGATCACGATCAGGTTTAGGTATCACTACAATGTCGGCCCGAGTTGTATCAGGAGCAAAAGAAGCTCCCTCCAAAATATCATTAAATAGAGATGTAAGATGTGGGGCAAGTTCCTTTGTAAACAGTTTATAATATTGGGCTGTAAACCCATCAGGGCCTGGGGCGGCAGAGGAACGTATTGATCTAATAGCAGCTATTGTTTCTTCATCTGAGATACGGTCGTTGAGAATAGATAGTTGGGATTCTGAGAGCCTGGTTAGGGAAGTAGAGGACAAATATGAGCGCACCCCCTCGGCTCCAGCAGAAGTGGGATAGGAAGATTCTGAAAAATTATAAAGAGAACTATAAAAGGTCCGAAATTCCTCAGCCATAACTTCAGGATCATAGATAAAAGAACCGGAAGACGGAGAGTGTAATTTGTCTATCGCTCCTAATGCTTGTCTGCGACGCAGTTTATTGGCTAATAAAGAATAAATTTTGTCAGATTTATCATAAAAGCGTTGACGAAGTTTTTGCAAGATCAGCGCGGCGAGACAGAAGGGCATTAAGCTGACCTCGTAGTTTCTCAATTTGGGTTAGTACGGAGGCACTAGGGGATGTTTTATGTTGAGTCAACAGTACTGAGATTTGTGACTCAAGGGAATGAATTTCTTGTGCAGCCGCTTTCCTAACCGCTGAGGTTTTAGAAATGAGAAAACCCCATATAGTAGCCTTATGGGCTTCCCAAAGGATACTAGAGGTAATATCAGGGGAGGTATTCTCCTCAAAGTAGCGGGTCATTGCCAATTTTATTTCTAGCAGAGCGGGGGGATGTTGTAAAAGGGAGTCATCAAGACGCCAGTTACGCTTCCCACGAGGAGAGCGATGTACATCTAAAATAATATAGACACCTGCATGGTCTGTCCATGTAAAGGGGGAAATACCGGCTTTCGTAACTAGAGAGGTAATGGTGGAGGAAATGTGGATCATATCTATCCTGGAATAATGTTGGTGTGGAGCTGAAAAATGAGTATAGTCCTTGCTGTGAGGATGTTTAATACGCCAGGTATCACAAAGGCCATAATGTTTAAGGGAAGCCAGGAGAGTACGCGAAGCTCTAGGAAGAGACATCCCAGAGGAGTTTGAAGGTGGGTTCGATCTGTCTAACAGGGGGTCAATAATGGTATTGAAATCCCCACACAGAATAATATGGCCCTGCGCAACTCTGCTAATACGCCTGAACAGAGAATCAAAGAATTGGGGCTGGTCTTGATTAGGAGCGTACACTGACACCAGAGTGAAAATCTCAGTACGGAGAGTACCGATCACTTTAAGAAATCGACCCTCTGGGTCTGTCACAGTTTTAATGTGGACAAAAGGGATATTACGCCTAATTAAAATGGCTACCCCACGTTTTTTACAATTCGCTGAAGCAAAGAAGGTCTGGGCAAACCACCTACCTCGGAGCTGAGAATGCGGGCCCGTAAGATGTATCTCTTGTAAAAATGCAACATCGACTTTCTCCCTCCTACAAGCCCCCAAGAAAACGGTACGTTTCTTAGGAGAGTTGAGACCGTTTACATTAATGGATAACAATTTAAGAGACATGGAAAGAAATATAAAGAAGTGCTACAGACATTACACACAGATATAATAAGTCAAAAATTTGGCCCAAGTAGAGCCACCCTTGGGGACAGAAAGAAAAAAAAAAGGGGGAAGAAAAACAGAAGAGAGCCACAGAGAAAAAAAGGCACACAAAAAAAGAAAGAAATAGAGAACCCATTTTGGTAACAACCCTGGTAAATTGGGTCCAAAGCAAGGACCACAATACTATCAATCAGCATAACATTAATCAAAAATATTAAAGGGAGTATGGGGGGTAGTGAAAGGACCGTCCAATAGAATCAGGACTGCCTGGACCCTTAAATATAAGAACGGCTATAACCAAATCAAACAAAAATCCCTGTAATACAGGGATCATAAACCTGTGTCAATATATAGAAAAAAAAGGGAGGGGGGGGGGAGGGAGTAGAATGGGAAAGACAAGGGGAAGAAAGAAACATTATCTAAACATCGTAATATTCATACAAATAATAACTACGTATGTCGCGGAGAACCAAAAGGGGAGGACTTTTCCTCCTAGCAAACTTCAAAAAGAACATTGTAGGGAGCTTAAACCCTATTATAAAGAGAATATACACCAGGGAGTGACCGAACAGTTCAAGTGGGGTCACAGTCCTTAGTATGGTGACGGGACACCCTGGTCCAGTCCGGTGAAGGAGGTTGGGAGCGTTGAGGTTTGGGAGAGGCTGCAGCAGTCACCGGATCAGAAGTCGGCGTCGGAAGAAGATTAAGCTTGGCTAATAAATCTTGACCTTGAATGAGGGTCTTGACACTATGCACAGTGTTGATTGCTGAAACCTGAAGCATAAAGGGGAATCCCCAGCGATATCGGATTTGATGCTGCCGTAGAATCTTAGTGACTGGCTGAAGATCCCACCGTTTCTGAATAGTAGAGGGAGCCAGGTCCTGGAAGATTTGTAACTGCATATCTTGGAAAGGTATCACTGGAGAGTCGCGAGTAGCTAACAAGATCCGCTCCTTTGAACGAAAATAGTGCAGGCAAACTATAACGTCTCTAGGAGGTTGAGTAGGAGAGGGCTTCGATCGGAGTGCTCTGTGGGCTCTATCACACAAACGATCTTCATTTGTAAGAGCTGGAACTAAGTGTTGAAAAAAGTCCTTTAGAAATGACGGTAAGGAGGGGCCAAGGACTGATTCTGCTATATTACGGATACGTAAGTTGTTGTGACGAGAACGATTCTCTTGGTCCTCTTGTCTTTTTTTGAGTGTCTCCACCTCGTCATGAAGTCTACAGAGTTCTTTATCAAGACGGTTTTGGGAACGGCTTAAGTCGTCCGATTTAGATTCCAGCGCATCCGTTCTGTTGCCAAGAGATGTCAATTCTGATTTAAATTCTGTTATAGCTTTTGACAGTTCTTGCTTGAAAGCAGATTGAACTCCCTCCAACAAATCAGTCATAACCGCCTGAATTTGAGGATCAATACCAGCTTCGGATGAGCATGGGGAGGAGGGGGATTCTGGGGGTAATGACGAACTCTGAGAACCCTTGGATTTAGATCCGAAGAAATTTGCAGAGGAGGGTGGAGGTTTCTTACCTCTCTGCGACATAGTGAAATTATAATACTAAAAGAAAAACTATAGTATGAAAAGTGAGACACAGGGCTCTACAATAATAATCCAGGCAAGTTGGGTGACAATATTAAGCGAACATCTTTAACTCCAGAGATGCACCATCCAGGAGAATCTTAGCCTCAGACAAAAGAGTGTGGGAGGCTGGCAGAAAATATAATAGCAAATGGAGGTACACTGATTGTGGCTTCAATTGGATCTTGATGTAATGGGTTAAACCTGTTAGGCTAGTGAAAATAAGCTGGGTATATACAGATAGTTATACAGGAGCTCCAAACACAGAGAAGCATATGTACACTTTCTTTACAATATATGTGGGGCAAAGCACAACTCCAGCAAAAATAGACTCAGTGTTTATTGGGTACAAAGAAGGGAAAACACTGCAGAGTAGCAGCTATATGGCAGGAGCTGATCTGCAGGCTTGATCCTGCAAGGGTTAAAACTTTAGCTCACAGGAGGGCAGCCTTTGAGCAACTGAAAAAATATAGAAAGGGCCAGGGAGCCACCTGCACTGTAGATGCGTCTGTACAGCCAGGGATATATATCTGGGCAGAGCAGAGCTTTGTACTTAGCTTCTGGAGCGATCTCCGGCTCTCTCACCGCTTCCAGGCTGAGCAGGGGATTTCAAGATGGCGGCGGGCGCTCCCTTTCTGCCGGCTCCGGCCAGCGCCAGGCGCCCATACTGGTCCGGATGGAGGGCAAACGGATGGGTCCCTCTGGATGCCTCCGCAGCCGCGTCAACCCGGGGGATCTCAGCAGAGGAGAGTTGCGACTCCGGCGGGCCCGCGATCCGCCACGGAAATTTAGGTCCCGGCTTCAAGGGGGAAAGATAGGCCACAGCCTGCAGGAAGGTAGGAGACCTTCCCCGGCTCCGTAGCTCTACCCCCGTGATGCCCACTGGAGCTTGGCAGCTCGTAAGGGACACTGAGGCCAATTTCAGCCAGGCAAAGGTGGTGCTTTACTGCCTCTTTGCCAGGAGCCCCTAGCATGCACGACTTCTCTAGATGGCTGTCAAGCCACGCCCCCCGACCAGTTGCATTGTTTTTACCTGTAACCTATTATGTAGTGACCAGTTTATCTAAACTGTAATATGTTACTAAAGCTGGGTACACACTGACCGATACATTGGTCGATCAATTGATCGGCCAATGTATCTGCTGCCGTTGGGCAGTGTGTACCCGCGATATGTCGGTGAACGTCGGCATTCACTGACAATTCGCATTGGCTGTGCTGCACAGCCGATGGACAGATAAGTCTGCAGACATATCTGTTCATCAGCAGGTGTGTACGGGCGGTCTGCAGACCGCCCGTACACACAGCAGCAGCCGCGAGGAGGGGGGCGGGACACGCCCTGACATACCCACCAGCCGCCAGGTCCCGCCTCTCGGGACACAAGGGCGCAAGCAGATGATGGCCGTTCAGTGTGTATGAACGACCATCATCTGCAGATCACTCGATCTGCAGATATATCTGTCAGGTGTGTACCCACCTTAAGATTACTCCTATATTGTCTGCGCCCTATAAATTGTACCACACTGACCCTGTAAGTCTGTGTGTTCAGAATTGAAGCCTTGTGTTGGTGCCAACCTCGCTTGCGCATTGTATGGCTGGTACTCTTTATATATTTCTTTATGCAAATAAATATTTTTGACTTTGGAACTCCAAGTAAGCGGATCGGACTTGACAATTATTTTACTGTAAATAAAGGATAGCCATACTAGAGCACAGGTGTCTTAGCACCTCAGTTATTTTGATTTAACCATCTGTTCTCAAGCATGGATATCACTAAAATCTGAACTGTTTGGGGAGTATACAATTAGCAGCGCTAAAGTAGCGCTGCTAATTGATTGCGGTGGGGCTATCCAATTAGCCCTGAAGTGCCAACCGTGTCCCAAAAAGTAATCCACTATAAGTGTCATTTTTTTCACCACCTAAATGGTGTAAACACATAGGACCCGCGATAAGCTCGCAGACCTACTGTATGTGTTTTCAGGAGAACTTTCTTATTATTCCGACCGAAATACTAGGATAGGGTGAAAAAAAAATCTGTGAATATGGGAATAATCATCGAAAAACTCCCATTTTTCGTTGATCGTGGCAATCCATTAGCGCTCAAACAATGTGTGGGGCTAATTTATTAGTGTGCCTTGAGAACCGAGGTAGGGAAACACTGCTCCAGATCTTCAGGTCTTCTAGATTAAATGCCACAAAGCACGGTCCTGTAGAAAACAAATCTCTTACTCCATCCAACAAATAAGATTCTTATCCATAAACTAATATACTGTACCTTATCCTACTTACTCGATTTGGGGCAATGAGTTTTTAATAAGTCATTTTCAGTCAGCAACAGCACACACAGCAACAACTTATATAAATTGGAAACTTGCACATCAACCAATACCAGTTATAAATCCCACACAGACTTGTTTAACAATTGTACCAGTCCCCTCTCCCATCACACACAAAACCACAGTCCGGTCTTCTATATCCCCAAATATTTTTCACAGATGGCCCATTGTATTCTTAGAGCCCCAACTTCCTTCACTCTGACAACCATGTGCTGCAGTTTTTGTTAAACCATCGCAGGCATGCATCCTTCAATCCATTGGCACCTTAAAAAAAAAAAAAAAAAACTCATGAGGGCTGGAACAATGGCCATACCCTTCTTAGGGCCTGAGTTAGAGATGTAAGCTAATGATGCAGCTGTGAATTTGTAAGGAACGACTGTGTGAAATATACTAACGTCGCAGCTGACTGGATTTGAATAGAGACACACACCAGCGGCTTTGCAAATCCAATTGACCGCGTATAATGATGCAGCAGTAGATTATCGAACTTCTGAGTAACTGTATAGTGAAGCAGCATGGCCGCAGGAATTTAGGCACAGGGGTCATTTTTATTGTGGATGGAATCGCAGGCTGAGAAACACCCTGAATAATATGATTGTGACGTCTCTGGGTTTGTCACTCACATACACACCCACCCTTGTGGAAGGGACAAATTTCAAAACTACACATAACCAGGATGCTACTCAACCAACCTTTATAGGGATAAAGCTAGTTAAGAAGAATTGGAGAGGTGGCAACTATGGTAAAATACTCAGTAGAGAGGAAATTAAATGGATCATTACTCTGAACACCTTTTCTTTGATATGGTTCATATACGACTCTTGACATTACAATTTATCATATGCTTGTGTTTTTGCAAAAAAGATTTGCGATACAGGTTATTTCCACCTTCGTGATTCCCACATGAGCAGCAAAATTTAAAGAAATAAACACTCAGCCATTATCTTACAAACTATTTTCTTAAACAAAAAACCTAGGTTCTAACCTAGATCCATGATTAACATACTATTAATATAGTGACACTATTGTGTTTTATCCTATGACCATATATATTGTATTATTCTGTATGTGGCTTTTTCCTAATGTTTTTTTACCCGCACGAGACACTATCCAATTACCGGTGATTGACATTTCATTAACATCGGAACTAGCAGTCAAACTAGCCAATGAACACTATTGTTTATAACCACGAGGACCAATTAGAACCTGCGTTGTTACCAATAGTAAGCAAGACCTAGGATATTGCCCACTATTATCTTTCGACATGCAGACAATACCGGGTGAGCATCCTTGTAAAAGGCCGTTGAAGTTGCTGAAACGCATTGGACTAAATTGCTCCATACCATCATTTATGAAGCACCAGTGTGACACTGGAGGAAAGTGACCAGCAGAAAATAGCGGGATGGTAAACCCATGGAAAAATGTAAGACAGACACGCTGTGGTACGAGGTCCATACCGATTGCCCGCTGGGCGCACACACTGGCAGTGACGTTCCCGCTGCCTGGGTGTAATATGTGGCGCAAGTAGCCAGCAGCCGGACCCCACAGCCGTATTTGATACAGACCACTGTCAAGGACTGAACAGTGGAATCCTATTTAAGTAATATATCTGCCTACAGTCTGAGGGGATCTGTGAAATGGTGTCATAGCCACTGCAGGGCTATTAGACACTTGAGATTTGTATTTAGAAACATCTATCAACTATGGTATTATGACCAACTACTAAACAGGATGGAAATGTGATTTTTACTCACCGTAAAATCTCTTCCTTGGTGTCCATCAGGGACTTCTGGGTTATGCATAGTGAAGGGTGTAGCCGAACACTAGCTTAATTGAAAGTGGCTCCCACCCCCTATATAACCCCTTCCCTTCCACCCTAAGCTCAGTCTATGTTCAAGAAAGCCTGAGGAGACCCCCGGAAGAACTGAGAAATTAGAACTCAACAGGTATCTTAGAATGTGGACCAAACAAGGGAGGGATTGTTGCATCCCCCAGATGGACTCCAAAGAAGTGATTTTACAGTGAGTAAAAACTATTTCCTTTATCATCCATCTGTGGGATGCCAGTACTTCTGGGACATACCCAAGCAAGCCAATTAAGGGGGGAGAGCTTCGGAACCAACCGCTCTTGAATTTTTCACCCAATACAGACATCCCTTGCGCCAAATGTATGGAAACAGTAACCTTTTGTAAAAATGTGTACGGATGACCAGGTAGCTGCTTTGCAGAGCTGCTCAACCGAGACCCCATGCCATACAGCCCAAGATGCTCCAACAACATGAGTCAAGTGAGCCCGAATTGAGGCCGGAACTGTCACATTCAGGGACAAATATGCCTGTCTAATTGTAGAAGTGACCCATCTGACGATGGACCCTTTTGAGGCAGACCAGCCTCTTTTTGGTGCACTGATCAACACAAACAGGGAATCCGTACACCTCAAAGACACAGTACGGTCCAAGTAAATGCGTAACGTGCGATCCACATCCAACATTGCTAAGGAAGAGGGACTGAATTCTGGTGAAAAAACGGAATAAAAAGAATAGAGAAAAGCGGTTGTACCTGGTTGGCACACTAATTGAATTTAACAAATTATATAACCTTTTATTAGTTTGCTGATAAAAAATAATTCAAACCATATCCTTAGGTTTGGATCAAAACACAGAGAAATATGCAGGTTAAAAATAGTAAAGGTGAAAGTTAATGAATTAGTTCAAACAAACAATAATAAAGCATGTATTAAAAAGATGTCTGTTTTGTTGTGTGTAATTGTTCATTTTAATATTAATGTTCACTACCCACAAATTGATTTGCACATTCTTAATAATATTCCATCAATAACTTCCACACTGATAATTATATATTCGGGAATTTGATATCAATTAGTATCAGACATAAAAGTAATTCACAACTGATCCAATATTGATTGAATCTTGGGTGAGCCACATTGCCTATTGTCTCGAAGCCTGATAATTACAATCAGAGGATACCAAGCAAATGATTATTTATAGAATTATGATATTGCTGGTGCTTCACCTATAGATTAATCCCTTCGGGGAGTACTCTATCTCATCTGGAAATGAGAATGAGTATATTTTATTTTATATTAGACTCTTTTCGGTGCAGAAGTTAATTATCAGAATAATTCTGCTTAAGATGTATAATAACTAACTATGCAGAGTAGATCCACATTAACAGTAGGATGGTTAACTCTGGTTAATCCTAGTGTATAGTCTCTCCCACTGTAGGAGTTACCATGGCCAATTTTATGGTGTAATCGTCTGCATTGAGTAGCAAAACATGTTGCAAGTCATAAATAATTCAGAATTTTCCCTCGGTGAGGCAGATGGTACTTTTATTAGGAATGAGCGGGTTTGGTTCCCTGAGAACCGAACCCGCCCAAACTACAGGGATCCAAGGCAGATCAGAGTCGGCTCGGGCTTTCCCACCTGACTCGGGTCTGAAAATGAGGCAAAACATCATCATCCCGCTGTCGGATTCTCGGGGGTTTTGGATCGCGATCCCTGCCATTTTCATTCTGGCTGTGGAGAGGGAAGAGGGAAGGAGCTGGGACCTGTGCTGTTGTTGTTGCACACTGATGCTGTGCATAGGGGCTGGCTGTTGTCCTGTCCATAAGGGCTGGCTGGCTGCTGTCCTGTCCATAGGGGCTGGCTGTAGTGCTGTGTTGTCCAGGGGGTGCTCGGTCCTCCAGGGGTGCTCTTCACCCACCCCCAGTGTGAAAAAAATAAAAACAATTCGTGTTAGCCACACTTGTAATCAGTGCAGGGGTGCTGTGCTGATGTCTGTTAAGGGGCTGGCTGGCTCTTTCAGGGGTTCACCCCAGTGTGGCATATTAGCCACACCTGTCATCAGTGTAGATGCTCATGGGTGCTGTGCTGCTGTCTGTCAAGGGACTGCTGGCCAAAAAAATATATATATTTTTGTGTGTGCATGCTAGCCACACCTGTCATCAGCCTAGGTGCGCAGGGGTGCTGTACTCCTGTCTGCCAAAGGGCTGCTGCTCAAAAAATAAACAATAAATGTTTGTGTGCATGTTAGCCACACCTGTCATCTGCATAGGTGCGCAGGGGTGCTGTTCTGCTGTCTGTCGAGGGGCTGCTGTCCAAAAAAAAATTTTTTTGTGTGTGTGGTTGTAGTGAGTATGGAGGACAGTCACATGACCGGAGAGCAGGATCCACATACCAGTTTTCTAGCTGCCGGCAGCAGTCATGATGACAATGCAAGGCCGTCAACGTCATCTATTAAGGCCGATGTACCAGAGCTTAAGTCAGGCCAAAAAGTCAGGCTAAATCTACTTTTACACTGTTAAAGCAAAAAAATTTAACGCTAAATCAGCTTTAGAGAAACAAAAAATTGGCAATATGCCATTCACTACACGAAGTGGCAAGGAAAGTATAAGGCACTGGCCTGTATTTATGACTGATGGGTCTAGTGATAATTTACGCCCCTCTGCTTATCGGAGAGGTACAAAAAAAAAGAAAATTGTTAAAAGGAGTAAGACACCGGAACCAACTGTGTGCTCGGAAAAATCTGAAATCCCCGAGGAGAGTCCAAGTTTGTCCACGGTTGCCTTGTGTGAACCTGACCTTTCTAATACTGTACTTGAAGAGGATCCTCCTTCCACCACTTGTGTGCCTTCTGACATACAAATCAAGGATGCTTCTGTGGAATTGCATGAGGAGGATTAGGAGGATATTTATCTAGTTGGCGATAACAACAAGGATGATGAGGATGTTAATAATGAGGACGCTGATGGCGAGGATGTTTGTGTAAAAACTGTAGATCAGGCAACAGTTGTTGCCCATGGTGGGAAAAATCCCACTGTTGCCATGCCTAGGCAAAGGACCAAAACATCCACTTCCATTGCGTGGAATTATTTCCACCCAAATCCGGGCAACCTTTGCCAAGCCATTTGTAACCATTGCTAAGTAACAGTGAGTAGAGGCCATCTTGGAACCTCCTCACATGCAGCGCATTCATTAAATTGGAAAGGGTATTTCAAATTCTAAAACTTTGGGGACAAATAACCAAACAGCAATCAGTCCAGTGTCACCAAGCTACTCCCTTCTATCTGGATCCAAGCAGTTGCAATCTCCACCACCAACACCGGCATCATCATCAACATCCTCATTCATGATCAGAAGTAGTCCTGCATCCAATTTCATAAGCATGACTGACTCCTCTCCTATCCGTGATTCCTCAGAAGGATCCTTAATTGCTACGCCTGTTTCTGTTGCTGGGGGGTAGATCTTCATCCCATAAAGGGACCAAGAAGACTACTACTAGTAATTTAAAAAAACAATTGACTATTAAACAGTCCATTGATAGAGGAAGTAAGTGTAACAGCTGTCACCCAGTTCCACAGCGGATCACTGACGCCATGACGGCTGTACTAGTATTAGATGGTGAAATAATAAAAAATGAGGATGATAGTGTGGAGGAAGTGCAAAAAGAGGATGAGGGGGAAATTTGTGTCCTATCTGAAGCAAATGTGGATGTTGATGATGAGGATGTGGTTTGCGTAAATCAGCCACCAGTGGCAGCAGTTCTTGCTCATGATAAAAGGAAAGCCAGTAAAGCTACGTTGGGTGTGGAATTATTTTAATCTTAATTCTGACAACAGTTGTGAAGGCATCTGTTCCATTTGTAAAGCCAAAGTTTGCAGAGGAAGGGACGTTAACCATCGAGGCACCTCCTCTCTGTTACGTCATTTGCACAGAGTTCATGCAATTTGTTTAACAAAATTATAATAATCTGTAATTAATAACAAGCAGTCCCAGTATCTGCTACCAGCAGTTTGGACCACCACTAATTGACGGTAGTCCTTCTAAAAAATGTGTTGCGGGGGCCCAAACGAACCAAAGAGTTTAGCCACGAAAGTGTCAGTCCTAGTCGCTAAAGTGCTTGGTTTCTTAAACTGTGCATAAGAGTGGGTGGGAGGGACAATTCCATCTTGCACCTCTTTTCTTTACATTTTGCAAAAAACCAGGGGAAATCCAGATCCAAAACACAGGGATCAGCACACATCTCTTACTTTTATACAGTATTGCAATCTATCTGGGCAGTACAGAAACAAAATCTAATATTCATATTGACAATATATAACAGACATGCTGCCACAGACGCGCGCATTTCACAAATATGCTTTGTAAAGGCCTGTCATAGTATTCATTCATTACTTGGATCAATCGAGTACTTATCCAGAGTAATTTGGGCGGCTTGTCCAATCACACCCACTAAACTGTAAAATCTGACATCATAGCTAGATCTCCTATTCGTCTGCACCCCACGTGTCCCACTGTGTGGCTGACAACCAAGTCACGTGGTAGAAATTTGACCAATAGCCTATGCTTCTATGTTATTCATGTGGTCACTGCCGATCAGGTCACATGTTGGTCTACATCCAATCAGATTAGTTTTCTCTTGGAGTTCATAGAAAGGATATAGTGTGTCAATTTTGCCCCGGAATTAGATTTTGTATATGTACTGCCCAGATCGATTGCAACACTGTATAAAAGTAACATCTGTTTCACTGAGGGAAAACTCTGAATTATTCATTACTTGCAACATGTTTTGCTACTCAATGCAGATGATTACACCATAAAATTGGCTATGGTAACTCCTACAGTGGGAGAGGCTATACACTTGGATTAACCAGAGTTAACCATCCTACTGTTAATGTGGATCTAATCTGCATAGTTAAAGTTATTATACATCTTAAGCAGAATTATTCTGATAATTAACATCTGCACAGAAAAGTCTCTAATATATAATAAGATATACTCATTCTCATTTCCAGATGAGATAGAGTACTCCCCGAAGGAATTAATCTATAGGTGAAGCACCAGCAAAATAATAATTCTATAAATAATAATTTACTTGGTATCCTCTGATTGTATATGATATAGGCAATTATTGGGTTTAGAGACAATAGGCAATGTGGCTCACCCAAGATTCAATCAATATCGGATCAGTGGTGAATGACTTGTCTGATACTAATTGATATCAAATTCCCGAATATATAATTATCAGTGTGGAAGTTATTGATGGAATATTATTAAGAATGTGCAAATCAATTTGTGGGCAGTGAACATTAATATTAAAATGAACAATTAGACACAACAAAACAGACATATTTTTAATACATGCTTTATTATTTTTTGTTTGAACACTAACACTCATTAACTTTCACCTTTACTATTTTTAACCTACATATTTCACTGTGTTTTGATCCAAACCTAAGGATATGGTTTGAATAATATTTTATCAGCAAACTAATTAAGGTTATATTTTGTTACATTCAATTATTGCAACAACCAGGTACAACTGCTTTTCTCCCTGCACCCCTTACCGAACTACTATTTTGATACAATATAAAGAAGTAACATCAAGGTTTTTTACACATTTCCAATCTACGTATGTGTGCAGATATATAACATTTCTTCCTTATTTGAAAAGCCAGAAGGACAATATCTTGGTTAATGTGGAAAGTCGATACCACCTTTGGCAGAAAGGAAGGTTTAGTGTGTAACACTACCATATCCTCATGACAAGTAAGAAGTGGAGCTTTACAAGAAAGAGCCGCTAATTCAGATACCAAATGGTCAAAAGGAAAACAACCTTCAAAGTGAGATCGCAATTCTACAGATTCCAAAGGCTCAAACAGTGCCTTTTGAAGTGCCTCCAAAACTAAATTCAAGTCCCAAGGAGGAACCGATGGGATATAAGGAGGCTGTATGCGAAGAACCCCCTGCAAGAAGGTCTGACCTTCAGGAATGGAGGCCAATTTTCTCTGAAACAGGATTGATAGGGCCAAAATGTGTCCCTATAGAGGACAATCTAAGACCCTTAACCAACCCCTCTTGCAGAAAGAGAGGAGACAAGATATTTGGAACCTTTCAGGTTTGAACTTGTGTTGTTCACACCAAGAAATATATATCTTTCATATCTGATGATAAATCTGGGAAGTAACTGGTGTGCGAGTCTGTATCATGGTTTTCACCACAGATTCTGAAAACCCTTTGGCCCTCAAAATATTGGATTCAAGAACTATGCCATCAAAGCCAACCAAGGTAAATTGGGGTGATGACATGGACCCTGAAGCAACAGATCTGGACGCAGGGAAAGACAATATGTAACATCTGCCAACATGGTCAAAGAATTGCATACCAATGACAGCGCAGCCAGTATGGAGCCACCAGAATGACCGGCTGTGCCACTGATCGAATCCGCTGAATTACCTTGGGTAACATTACCAGAGGAGGAAGATGTATCCCAGCTGAAACACCCAAGGTGCTGTAATTTCATCCACCAGGGATGCCTGAGGATCCTGGGACCGAGATCCGTATCTTGGAAGTTTCTTGTTGAGACGAGAAGTCATTAGATCTATGTCTGGAGATGCCCATCTCAACAACAGAGCAGGAAAACCATTTAGCTCTCAGGATCTTGGTTTCAAGAACCAGGCCATTAAAGATAACCAATGCCAATCTGAGTGCAGACCTGGATCTTAATGAAGATCTAGACGTAGATATATCACACTGATATAGTATGGAACCTAGGCACCCTGTGCACATGGGATCCATAACATGTAGGTAAATCCCTACTGAATCACCAAGGAAAGACCTCTGCCTCCCCTGCAGGTTTGGGACTAAAAGTCCAGATACAGCTAGAGAAAAAAAATTATTACTAAATACAGCCAATGAATATAGGTCCACTATCCCTGACCAAGAAGAACATCTGGTCAAAGGAACTGCTTAATAGGGTCCCACAGGACTTAGGCCCTCATTTAGAGCTGTACGCTCTGAGCAGAGCGCACGCTCTAAATGAGGGCCGTCCTCCATAACTATGGAGCGTCCTCCTGGACGCTCGTATAGCTGTGGGTCACCACCCACAGCCTATACGAGCGTGCAGTTTGATGGCCGCGATGGTCTTGACCATCGCGACCATCGAAACTGCGAGCCGGAGCCTGCGGTTGAGGTTTTCAACCGCAAGGCCCGGAGTGATTTTGGCTCTATCAGAGCCAAAATCACTCCCACTGACATCACTAGTGATGTCAGTGGGCCGGCTTCTGACGGTAGGCGTTCCCTTAGGAACGCCCCCATCAGGGAGGCACGCCCCCGGCACGCCCACCAAAGGGGGCGTGCTGTCAATCAACATCGACAGCACGCTCCCTTTGATCAGACAACGAGCGAAGGAAAGTCCTTCGCTCGTCGCGTCTGGCGCATGCGCACAACGGAGCTCCCTCCGTCGTGCGCATGCTCAGTGCAGAACATCGACCCACTTGCGAGCGGACAGCCGCTCGTGAGTGGGTCTGAATCAGGCCCTTAGTGTCCACATGAAGAATCCCGGCAGCGGCTATTGGTAAGTGTGCATGCCAGGTAGCAGTTAAAAAGAAAGGTCACAGACACATTAAACCTGTAGCTTACCTTTCCCCAGTGCCTCCTCCAATGTGTATCTGGTATGGGTAGAACCCCAGAGACACATGTAATCTGGTGACAGCAAATACAGTATTCACACAAAGCCTTCCTTTATGACTGGGAGGTAATAATGCAAAGGCTGACCACTCAGAAGGAGGAACTATCCTTCACAGTAACATCCCAAAGGATGGAGAGCCCACCATACAGAATCAAAGCCCCCAGCCCGTAGACAAGCCTGGGTGCAAAACCCAATAACAGCAAATTACTCAAATTGAGTGAAAATGGCAACACCAGGAACTGGGAAGAGGTCTGAATCTTGGGACACTGATATTGCAACTGAAACACAAAAATTAATTGGCTACACCCTGTAAGGCCATGTCCCCTGAAGGACAGACTGTAGGGCAGACCAGATGCAAATCATAAGTGAGAAAATCCAACTACCTATATATGAATATGTAAAACATAGTTCCAACTCATGGAGACTTAAATCTGATGATGAAATAATTAGAGTTATGGTAGACTTACCTTTAATAACTCCTTTTCTTTGAGGTCCATAGGGTCCACAGGGATACCATGGGGGATAATGTGGTGGGAGAGATCCAGGCACCAAACAGTTAAAGGTTTCAGCTCCCAGGATGCCTCGGGTCTTTATGCATATATACCCCACCCCTAGACACAGGTCTTCAGTTTTATTAACAAGCCTCAAGGCAGTAGAAGGAGAGAAGGAATGAGGGAATCCGTGACTGAAAGAATTTATATCCAATGCAGCCAGGTGTGTCAGGGTGGTTTCCCTGTGGACCCTATAGACCTAAAAAAAAGGAGTTCTCTAGGTATGTCTATCATAACTCTGATTTTCTTCTTCAGGGTCCACAGGGATGGGGATGTCCTAAAGCAGTTCCCTAAGGGTGGGGGATGCTCCTAACAGAAAGGAGAACTAGTCACCCAAAGGAAGCATCCTGAGATGCAAAAGTATCAAAGGCGTAGAACCTAAGAAAAGTGTGGACAGAAGACCATGTGGCTGCCTTACGCAACTGTTCAGCAGAGGCACCATGACTAAATGCCCATGATGGCCCTACAGACAGAGTAGAATGTGCTGTCACCGTGCTTGGGACAGAGAGATCAGCCTGTGAGTACACCTGAGAGATAGTTATGCATAGCCATCTCGCCAGAATCTGCTTGTTAACTGGCCATCCTCTGTTTGTGAAAACCATATAATACAAAAAGATCATCTAATTTTCTAACAGAGTTTGTGCGCTCCACATAGATACGGAGAGCATGGACTACATCCAGGGAGCTTCACCTACAGAAAGATCTGGAGCCTGAAAAGCTGGAACTACAATTTCTTCATTCACATGGAAATGGGACACTACCTTAGGAAGGTAACCCTTGTACGAAGAACAACTCTATCCTGGTGAAAAAATCAAAAATGGGGAGTGACAAGAGAGCTCCTCCAAATCAGAGACTCTGCAGATAGTGAGGAGAAGTGTCTTCGCTGTCAACCATTTCAAGTCTACAGAGTCCAGAGGTTCAAATGGGGGAGCTTGTAGCCCCTTAAGAACCCAAGACAAATCCCATGGTGCTACTGGCGAGACTGAGGCTGAACTCGCAGATCTCCTTGAAAAAAAAATTCTAACATCTGATAATGAGGCAATCTTCCTCTGGAACCAGACTGCTAGTGCAGAACCTGCACTCTCAAATAGCCAGGCGGACACCCTGGTCTAAACCTGCCTGGAGAAAAGCCAGTACCATGGAAATCCTAAACACCTTAGGATCACATTTTCTGTGGAAACATGATTGACCAAAAGAATACCAAATCCTGTAAAAGATGCGGGCAGAGGCCAGCTTTCATGCCCTAAGCATCGTTTGAATAACAAGACCGGAAAGTCCGGTTTCCAGCAGGGACCCTTCGTTAGCAGTTCCTGTCATAGAGAGAGAGAATACAGACTGTCTAAAGATTCTGTATGTCGGTGAACCAATGATGTCTGGGCCAAGCCATAGCCTCCAGCATTACTGTTTTGCCTTCCTGCTTGAATTTCCTAAGCACTCTTGGGATGAGGGAAATCGGAGGAAAGAGATACGCCAGCTTGAAGTCCCATCTTACTGCCAGTGCATCTATGGCTGCTGATGGGTCTCTGGACCTGGCCCCATACCTGGGGACTTTGTGGCTCTGATGTAATGCCATGAGATCTATTTCTGGTAGACCCCATTTGTTTACCAGGAGCTGAAACACCCGGCTGGAGAGACCACTCTCCAGCATGTGTGTCCTGGCGATTTAGGAAGCCTGCTTTCCAATTGAGTACTTCCTGTATGAATATTGTCGAGATGGCTGGAAGATGACGTTCTGCCCAAATCAGAACCTTTGTCACCTCTTTCATGGCTGCGTAACTTCTTGTGTCTCCCTGATGGTTGAGGTAAGCCAATTTATTCACGTTGTCAGACTGGATCTGGACCGGCATGTCTTTGTATACGCTCGCAGTTTCAGAATATTTATTGCTGCTGCTGCTTTAGAAGCTAAAATTCATCATCTATTGCAGCTCCTCCCAAATAGGAGGCCGCTTCCCATATATGGGAGATATACTTCATCTGTTCTCTGGTAGCATCTGTTAGAGAGTCCTCCAATGCCCCCATC
Source organism: Taudactylus pleione (assembly GCA_031769625.1). NCBI lineage: Eukaryota > Metazoa > Chordata > Amphibia > Anura > Myobatrachidae > Taudactylus > Taudactylus pleione. The sequence goes on from JAUIMM010000116.1 coordinate 357,610, forward strand.
CATTCCTCAACAGCTTTGGCTACCCAGGCTCCAGCTATAGCAGGACGAGTAGCGGCTCCCGATGATGAAAATATTGCCTTAAGACATGTTTTAATTTTCCTAATCTGTAGAATCCTTAAGAGAAAATGCGGAGTGAATAGGCAACGTAGCATTCCTGACTAAGTGCATCACACGAGTAGCCACAGTAGGGGGTACCTCCCACTTATTACATTCAGAAGCTCTTTGCGCCAATTATGTTCAGCGAATGTTCTTTTCTTTCCTATTTCTGAAGATTTTCTTCCATATACATATCTCTGATTCGACCCAAAATTACTCGGCACCGAGAGACAGGGAAAAAAAAAAAAACAGAAATGTAACATGTTATAATAAACAGAAATGTCAATCCCAAAAGCTCGTGCATATAACACCAGTGTCCTTTAAATGTGAATGAACCACCGTGTTTCCACTCTTATGCAAGAAAAATGATTCTGCTCACATTTATGCTCACATAAAATGTTTAATGATCCTCATATAAAGGTATCTTTAATTTGACTAAACGACCATATAGCCTCTAATGTAATATACCATGCCAATAATAGAAGTATGGATGCTCACACAGTCCTTACATGGAGCTGAATGTGCGTACTCCTATCACGGTTTCTTTATGGCCTTTACGATTTGTCCTCAATCACAGCAAAACCGTGTAAACAAACACATGAAAGCTTCTTATTTGGAAATACTGCACCATAACAGTTTTATTAAGTTAAAAACAGAAAAAAGAGAAAGATTTACTTCGTACCAGATGATTGAAAACAACAATCAACATAACCATAAACAACTGCAGAGCCCGGGTACTTCCAAAGCTGGAAAGGTTCTGGATCGACTGGTAACCGATGTAATAAGATAAGGTCACTCCTCCAACATGTTTTGACACAAGATGTGTCTTTTTCAAGGTAGAGTGACAACAAGCATATCTGGGGTTTAAATACCCCAAAACTGGAAGTGTGAAACCGGAAATTCCCGTCGTTAATTTGCTGCATAAATGTACCAAATTCCTTAATATATATGCATAATGTGTGTCCCAATCACAAGGGTGATTGTGTAATGGGACACGGAGCTTGGCACTGGAACTGTGAGACATCATTGCACTCACCATGAGATGTAAACAAATGGGCACCATCTTGTTCGTTTGACTGCATCTCAATAAAGTTATTTTGATCAGATGACCGCAATTTACTAGAAAAAATTATCAACTTATCATACGGTATCATACGGTATGGGACTCCATGTGGTGTAAACAAACACATCTCCATGGTGACGAACGTGAATGTGGTTATTAGGAAGTACCCACCTTCAGTATTAACAAACATATAGCAGCATATTATGAAAAGTATATAGCAGGATATTAGTATGATGTTATTAACATGTACTGAAATTACATCTTACATGTGTAAGCAAATGACATCAGAATACATATAAATAAAAATACATAGCAAAATGTTATTAAATACAAAATACAAAATACATAGCAACATGTTATTAAATAAAAAATACAAAATACATAGCAACATGTTATTAAAAAATCAGCATGATGTTATTGACAGGCACTAAAATGACATATTACAAATAGAATACATACAAAACAGTGTTATTTGCAATAAAATAAATAAAACATTAATATAAAGGGGAAATAAGATCAAAGTTTAAAAAAATTAAAGAAACCACTTAATCTCAAATTCATGGTTGAGGCCCTTAGGTTTCAAAGTATTAAGATCATAGATGCATTGCAGCTCTCTTTGAGCTAGTCATACATCTTTATTATTATTTCTCCAGTTATCCTTCACGGTACATAAACCACAGAATCTTTTTATACCCTTTCAGGGACTTATGTTTATTTTTAAAATGAGCAGAGAAGGGATGACTTTCTAACCCATTAATAATATTCCGGACATGTTCAGCCCATCTTATCTTTAGTTGCCTCTTTGTCTTTCCCACATATACTAGATTGCATGTTCATTGAATGGCATAAATCACATACCTAGTGTTGCATGTTATAAAATCAGTGAATTTAATTCTACTACTTTAGATGTATTCCCTGGACATGCTTTACATAGTTTGCAGTCCCCACACATGTAGAAACCCTTATTTCTAGGTAAGAGTCTCTTTCCATCCATGGGTAAGGCACTGCTAACTAAATTATCTTTAATAGTGGGGGCACATCTATATATAAATTTAGGCTTTTTGGATAACATATTTCCTAATATATCATCTTGTAGTAGTAGTTTCCAAATTTTTTTGATAATTGTTTCAACCTTTTTATGTTGGGTAGTATACCTAATGCATAAGGCTAAATTGAACTTATTCTCAGATAAATCCTTCTTTTTGTTTTGGAGTTTTAAATTTCTTTTATTCATCAGAGCAGTAGTACAACAAAGATACAGCTGTTGATAGTATTGGCAAGTAATACATAGAAAAAAGATTAATTAATGACAATAACATACAAATAGTATAAGATCAATAATATGTATATCATTTTCTTCGTTGAGCAGAACCAAAATAAAACATATATTCCTTAAAATAATCTAGACACAGCAGACACACCCCCCAAAGATAATAAAATATCCAAAATCCGACTAGAGGCAGATTCCCTCTTAACCTGTGGCATGAAGCACAATAGGTGGATCATCCTGTAAAATTCTTGTTTCATACCAAGAAGTATGTCTAAAGCATAAGTGAATTTTACTACGTAGTTCCACCGTAAGGGAGTCTAAAAAGCCTTCCCACAATTTAAAAAAATCTGCTATCTTAGCCTCCTTATGTAGTGTAGTCTCTAGCCAATCCATTTGAAAAGCAAAAAATAATTTAGCCCTAAATAAAGAAACCGACGGGGGATCTGCATGGGTCCATCTCTGCAATATACATTTACGAGCCACCGCAGATATAATCAATAATAATTTTTTACTATCTCTCGTACCCGAAACATGTGGTGGTAAAATACCCACTCCGCTGACAATGGGAGGTAACTAACCAGACATCCAGATGCAAATTTATTAACCGATGACCAGAATGTGCGTATAAAGGGACATTCCCACATACAATGAGTGAAAGTTGCTTCAGAAGCCCCACATTTAGCACAGCTACTATTATCGGACAATCCCATCAAGAACCTGCGGTGGGGGGAGAAATACCCATTATGATAAATATTGTAAAACATCTCTTTATACATGCTCGATGAAAGTACTGATTGGGAATAAAGAAATGAGTGCAATAAACCCTCCATAGTGATATGGGGAAAGATATTACACCAAGTAGATAATCCCGTAGAGATTTTTGAATGATCTAAAGGGGTCTGAAGAATTTTGTAATGAAGGGAAATCACTCCCCTACCTCCCATAGGTCTATTTAATAGTAGGTCCAAAGAGTTGGACCAATCTTCTGGAAAGAAAACGCATATCAGAGCTCACATAATGCTGTGCCTGATACATTGCCAAAGAGTGGGAATGAGGTAAATTATATGTATTCATCATTTCCGCCACTCGATAGGGTCTACAGTTCTCGATGTCGACCAATGCCCGGACATAAGGTATTCCCCTATCTGGCCACGACGAGAAGGGCGTTGAAGCCTCCCCGTTTTGAAACTTGGGGTTTAGTAGTAGTGGGAGAAAAAGAGAATGGTGTGAGTTTAAATTTCGTTGTTTTCTAGTGTATTGCCAAACTCTCCATGTAACCATCAGTAAGGGATTATTAATAATATCCTCAGAAATCTCCCGTTTATGGGAATGGAGGAATGCCAATATGTGTTGGTCAGGTAAAAAAAAGTTGGTCCATCTGTGAGTCAGTAAATAGATCAGTCTTGTGTATCCAATCTCGGACATATCTTAAGATTCCAGCATGACTATATAATTTTAGGTTAGGTAAGTTAACCCCTCCATTGGCCTTAGTTTGCTAGAGTTTCAATAAGCCAATACGAGGTCATTTGTTCTTCCAAATAAATTCCCTAAATGTTTTATACAAGGATTTTTCATCCTCCTGGGAAAGCAAAATCGGCAACATCTGTAAGGGATATAACAATTTCGGGAAAGATATCATTTTCAATAAATGGATTCTGCCCAAGTATGATAACATGAGGTGTCGCCATTTAGACAAGGCCCCCGCCACCTCCCGAATAAGTGATTTCATGTTAAGATCATATAAGTCCCCTATATTTCGAGGTAATTCAATTCCCAAATATCTAAGTGAAATAGGGACCCATACTACCGGATATAAATCCCCCCAGTGTGGTTTCACTATAGAACCCAAGAATAATGCCTCTGATTTGTCTGAGTTAATATTAAAACCCAAAACCTTTGCAAAATCTGACATTTTATCAAAAAATTTTGGTAGTGTTTGTTCTGGATCCGAAACAGAGTAATAAATCATCGGCGAAGGCCTGGACTTTAAGTTCTTGAGAACCCATCTGAATAACTTTAAAATCTGGCCAAGACTGGACAACATGCAGTAGTGGGTCTAGAGCAATGTTAAATAACACTGGTGACAAAGGGCATCCTTGTCTAGTGCCCCTCATCATTGTGAAGGAAGAACTACAGGTGCCATTGATCATCAACGTAGTGGTCGGTTCATGATATAAAAATCGAAATAAATTCGAAAAGGGTCTACCAAAATCTCGTTGTTCCAAAATTTTAAGCAAGTGATTCCATGACACTGTGTCAAATGCCTTTTCAGCATCTAAGCTCAAAAGCATTTCTTCCAAATGGGATCGGGAGCTAGAATGAGACACTATAGCTGCCAGGGCCGTTCTAACCCCCTTTACCGAAAACCTACCCCTTGTGAAACCCAACTGATGATGTGTTAGGATTTCAGGCAAAAATAATTGAAGACGATTGGCCATGATTTTAGTCAGTATTTTGAAGTCTTGGTTCAGAAGTGTGATAGGTCTATAGGTTGTAACTAATTCCGGGTTCTTAGAGGGCTTAGGTATGACTATGATAAATGCATCATTAAAGTTTGGATAGTGTAATTGACCTTCCAATATGCCCTTGAATAAGGTAGTAAGAAATGGAACTAGTTGGGGTTGCAACATCTTGTAATATTCCCCTGCAAAGCCATCAGGGCCCGGAGATTTGTTATTATGGAGGTGAGAAATAACCTCTGAAATCTCTGTTTCTGTAATATCTTGAAGTAAAATATCCCTTTGGGTTGAAGTAAGTTTTGGAAGCTCCACCTCATTCAGCAGGTCACTACGTATCTCAGGGAATTCTGGGGGAGCTGTATATAAAGACTTATAATAATCTTGAAATGTGGATACTATATCGGGTGTAGATATCAAACGAGCAGCTGTAATAGGGTGTGGTATTGTTTTAATAGTGTGTCGAGCATTATGCACCTTCACCATATTAGCTAGTAGGCGTCCCGATCTATTGCCCCATCTATAATAACGGTTTTTTGCATAATCTGAGTCCGAGCATTGGTCAACAGAAAACTCTCTAATAATTGACGGTGTTGTTTGTAGACCTCAAAATTATCATCAGAGGGGTTAACCTCATATTTAATATAGGCCGTATGCACAGCACCATGTAGTACATCATATTTACTCCGATATTCCCGTCTCCTCCCAGCCTGATAAGCCAATATATGACCTCTAATTACCGCCTTGGAAGTTTCCCAAAAGAGAACAGTCCTCCCAATGTTCTATGTTGTCATCAACGAAGTCCATCCATTTGGACTGGAGATATTGTTTAAAGTGATCCGATTGGCTAAGAAAAGACGGAAACCTCCAAAATTTACGTGACACCTCACAAAACTTAAAGAGGCTGATGATCCAAGTCTATCAAGCATCTCATCAGCTACCCCATTAAAGTCCCCCCCCACCAGCAGGTTTGGAGTGGATCGACCCAAAAGCAAATTAGAAATTATTCGAAAAAATTCCAAGTTAGTAGAGTTGGGGGCATAGATATTCAGGAGAGTATAGGGTTCACCCCGTAAAAGCACATCCAGTAAAATATATCGGCCCTCCGGGTCACATTCTGAGCTAATTATAGAATAGTCTAAGCGTTTGTGAAACACTACAGCCACACCTCTTTTCTTAGTGACAAAGGAAGACGAAACGCATTCCTTGATCCAGAAGCTGCGCAGACACATCATCCGAATGCGCCCAATGTGTCTCCTGCAAAAATGCTATATCCGATCCTAATTGTTTAAGGTGTGTAGCCACTCGTCTACGTTTAATTGGAGAGTTCAATCCCCTCACATTCCAGGAGACCATACGGATAGAGTTATGTATTGTGGAAACTAGAGTAGAATTAGCAGCTGAAGGCATTTATATTATCTAACCCCAGTCTAAAAAATGAACCCATTCAGATACTATGAACCACCATGTCCGCACCCCATCCCAGCGAGTGGAGGGCAAAACTAGAAAAACAAAAAGGGGGGTGTCATCTGCCATGCCCAAACCATTCAAAATGAGAAAGATTCCATATATTACCATTAGAACACCATTTTGCTCTGACAAACTCCATTTTCTATATTCCTCCAAACAAATAAACAAGGAAACATGTATTGCATTACATGTTTCCATAGCACATAACAATAATACAACAAAAATAAGAAAAATAAGAAATGTCAGAACCCAAAACCTAAAGGATCCAACCTCCCATAACATATTTTGTATGAAATAAAGTGTGTCCCTCTTTTGTAAATAGAGATACAGAAATATCAGGGTATCATGTACTAGGTCCCATTGAGTTAGCAAATCTGATGGGCAGGGAATGCACGTATGTTTTGGCCTTATCTAAATCGTCATACATATGAACTACTCCATCCACAGTAACTTTCAGTTTTGCAGGGAATAACAGAGCAAATTGGATATGGTTATCAAAGAGTATTTTGCAAAGTGGAGAGAATTCTTTTCTGAGACACTGCGGCCGAGAAATCCTGGAATATCAAGAGTCTGTGGCCCTCAATAACCTGAGACCCCTGTCGTCTATAGGAACGAAGCACTAGCTCCTTGTCTCTGAAATTTAAATATTTAGCTATTACAAGACGGGGTCTAGAAACGTTGGTAGATCTCTCTGGTCCCAATCGATGTGCCCGTTCAATAATCATGGGGGGAGACATCTGTGTTATACCCAAGGCATTATTGAGATCATTTTGCAGATATTCAATTAAGGCAAACCCTTTCACAGTTTCTGGAATTACCAAAAACCTGAGGTTATTCCTTCGGTTTCTATTCTCCAAATCATCGATCTTATCTAAGAGAGCCTTAAAAACATCTCCCTGTGAGGTAGAAGATGACTGTAGAACCGACACAGTGTCCTCCACATCGCTTGTGCGTTGTTCCACTGCGTCAAGTCTCTTCTCGTGAGACTCAATTTGTGAGGTCATGGACGCAAGAGTGGAGCTGAATTCCTTGAATTGGTGTTCCATTAGGGGCTTAATGACCAATAACATCTCCTGAGCCGCTGCTGTAGCAGTAGGGGCGGCTAAAAGCACTGAGTGCTGTGTATCTCCCTCTAAGGCCAAAACAGGTGACGACGGGGGAGTGATAGAAGGACCAGGGGAGTTAGAGGGGGAAGACACTGTGGAAGCAGATGGCTTCACCTGAGAAATAATACCCTTCGCAGACTTCCTGGTCATTGTAAAATATTTTTGCATACCCAAAACGGCCACAGTAGGAATAAAAGGTAGTAACGTATATATTCCTATATCTACTCGTACACACGTATATATATTGGTTGTAGAGGGACTACTACATATAATCAAAAATCATACATCATGACATGATGTATCTTAAGAATAGAGAAATATCTCACATATACAGATAGTACACAATCTACATTATAACATAAATTGCAACATTCGCCACTAGATGGCAGTAAGATCACATTAATCAATAAAAGAAAGTAAACCTCCTAAGCTATGGAAGTATGATCCACTATATAGATATTAAGAAGGAGACATAGGAATGGCAGATTTAGGGAAAAGTGGGCCCAAGATTGAGGAAAGAGAGGGTGGATACACAAGGATCAAAATAGGGATACAAGGGGGGAGAAAGGTCACAGACAAGGGAGAGACATGAGGTCAACAACCACAGAATAAACACTTGCGTATTTTAGTGGTTTGTCAGGACCAAGTGACAGAAGGGTAACAAGTCCGCCTTTATGTGTCCCAGAGGAAATCTCCCTCCTCCACCGCTTAGATAGTTGTCAGGAATTCCACAGCCAAGGCAAGTGGACTCAATAGGAAATCCCTTGACACAGTGTCACCCAGGAAGGTTTCATCCAGTCTCCAATGTTACCCTTTCCCAGCACAGCACTCCGATCAGGGTATGCAGGATATCTGTAATCAGGGTGAGCAGGATATCTATAACCATGTGCAGCCAGTCAGTTCAACCCCAGCCAAGGTCGTGAGGCCTAATAGGCAGATTTCAATCATGTAGGGCTCTGGACCCAGGAGCATTCACCCCGGACAACCTCTGCACAGAACTCCGGGAGCAGCAGACACTGACCCTCCGGCAGTACAGCCGACAGCAGACCTCCTGTAATTCAAGCTATCCAACACCACTGAAGGGGACCAGGTGAGGCTAAAGATGGCCGCAGGTCTCACAAGCAAATCCCCTCCGCGTCTCTACGTCTGCCAGCAGCTCCCCGACAGGAGGAGAAGGCTGCTCCGCTCAATGGGGCTGTAAAAATATCCCAGCCACCCGGGCCCTATCTGCGAGGTCAGGAAGAACTTAGGGAGGATTCAGCCTCCTCACCCACGATCCAGGCCAGCCAGGTAAGTCCACGCCGCCGTGCTCGATACCGCAGCCACCAGTATATTTCTCCTCCGCTTTAGTTTCACGAGGAGTATTCCCCAAGGCCAAAATCAAGCGGGGGGCTACACAACCAGCCTCCGATCAGCCGGCTTGCAGGGGACAGGCACAGTCCAAGGGATTCTCCGACTCCTAGGCAGGAGCACCCTCGCCGACAAGATGGCGGATAAGCTGAATGCTCAACAGCGTGAGCTGACTCCGGGGATAAGTGATAGCTGTGTGAGTGAAATGGCCTGCACCCCACTCCCCCCAGGGTCTCCAAGGCTTCCTGCGCCTGTTAGTATAACAAGACCCCCAGATAATCTTGTCTCTAAGGGTCTAACGGGAGTTAGATCTGAGGAGCCCTGATAAAATGCAGCCACATATGAGGCCCGCCCACCGGAAGTCTTCTTTTTGTTTTGTAATAGAATAGTTCTGTCCATTTTTTCTATCTCTGCTACTATATCACATAATGATCCTCTATCGTATCCCTTTTGTGTAAATTTGTCCACCATTAATTTGGCCTGGTTGAACATGGTTACATCTGAACAATTACGGTGTAAACGCAATAATTGTCCTTTGGGTACCCCATTGAGCCATTGAGGTTAGTGGTTACTATCCTTCTGGATATACATTTTAGAGTCTGTGGGTTTACTAAAATTATAGGTTATCAATGTTCCATTTTTTACATCAATTGTAAGAGCCAAGAAATAAATTAATTAATTCTGAACTGATACAGAAAGTCAATTTAATGTTCAGACTATTGTGATTAAGATACTCACAAAAATCATCCAAAATTGATCTATCCCCTTTCCAAATAAAAAGGACATCATCTATATATCGCCACCACTGCATCAGGTTCGCACTCCAGCCATGCCCACTCCAAACATGGGACTTCTCCCATCTGGACATAAACAGGTTGGCATAGCTGGGTCCTAACCTGGTGCCCATGGCAGTTCCGACCTCCTGTTTAATAAAATGTCCATCAAAATTAAAATAATTATTCTTGAGTATAAAAGAAATCCCATCGAAAACAAACTGTTAGTTTCCTCTAAAGTCTTTCTAATTGACATAATACCTTCTTGATGGGATATTATAGTATACAAGTAGGATACGTCAGCCCATCACTAAAAACATACCATCCTCCCAGCTCACTGTTTCTAATTTATTCAAAATATCTTTGGTATCCCTCAAATTAGATTTATCCTTGGATACCAAAGGCTGCAAAAAATTATCATTATATGCTGATAAATTTGCAGTAATAGCATTTGTTCCTGCCACAATCGGGCGGCCAGAAGGATTTTCAATACTTTTGTGAATTTTTGGCAGAAAATATAACACAGGAATTGTATATTCATCATTTATTAAAAAAAAAAAAATTGCATACTTCTTTAGGGACAGCCCCTATTTCACAATATCTAGAAACCAGACATTTAAGCGATTTCATAATATTTTGGGATGGTCCGATTTCAATTTATTGTATGTAACACTATCCTGGAGCTGAAATAGAAGAAAAAAGAAACTCTATTTTGTGAGCACTCTTGGGATATTTAATTAATGATTTAAAACATAATTTGAATTAGCATATTAATGCCTAAAAGACGTACTGTATGGACAAATGAGAAAAACATACAACATAGAACATATATAACTGATTTGAATGTGTCATGAACCTCTATGTGTCGTGAAGCCCAGCTAAATAAATAAGTAAATTGATACCAAGATCAGACAAGATTGAGTATTGCTGGAAGAATAGGAGTCAGACAGCCAATCAGGTAAATGATATCAGTGCCTCCTTTTGAAATACAGTATGTTAATATTTAAATATTGCCTTAAAATAGCATAAATTCAAAATTGTTTGTTTTTATGGCGAAATATATTGAACAACACAAATTCTCATATACAGCTTTGATAGCAATATTCAAACTCATACTAGTTTGTACAATTAATACACATAGCATTGATTCTCATGTGTAACCTTAGTAACCTAATTCTGGATTGTACCTTTTGGTGTATATTGCAGTTTTGTTCAAAACGAAATACCAGGAAAGTCGGGGTAGAGTCACTCTTACTCTTAATTCTGCTTCTCCTCACTTAGCATTCAACCATCAATGAGGAGTGAGAGATTATTTGAGAACAGTTGAAGCCCCTAGAAACAACAGTGTAACCGCAACGTTTCTCAATTTTTCACTTCTGCTGGGGATAGTGTAACAAATTATCACTTCTCTGACCTAAGAAGTTTTTCGAGTGAGGATTGAGTTCACTGTGCAACTCTACATCTGAGAGGTCAGTTTCAGATGAAGACGGTGTATGTTCAATAGGGCCAATATCTCTTTTCTGTGATGGTTTGTTTTACCGAAAGATGTTGCCAGATGAGAAGTCCCGTTTATCCCTATTAAATTTATTGCACTTTCGATCAATTATTGTTTTATCATATTTCTCTAATTCCTTTTTAATCTTATTAAAAGAATCTTGAAAAGTAGGATTCTTTTCCCATTGTTCTAAAGTCTGGCCTAATCTCTCAATCTCCCTTGTGCACTCATCCAGAACTAAATGATCATGCTTTACAAGAATACCCATCAGTTCATGAGAGCATTTAAGTAAACAGTTCTCCCATTCTTTGCGTAAATTATCCGTACATAATTCAAATGTGGGAAAAAGCTTGAGACCTCTGGGGGTTATTTTTTGTTTACAATAATTTTCTAAGCTAATGATATCCCAGTTAATTGTAGTCTGTTTTTGTAAAATACGTTTAAGTAAAATTAATTTGTATTCCCAGCCAGAGCTGGATTCAATATGACTAGTTTCTTTGAAGAATATGCCTTCCAAGTCTTCTAGGCAGCGTCTGTTGGTAAGTTCAGTTTTTAGGTTAAAACTGGTCATGGCATGATCAGTCAAAGACTGCCGACGAGACAGGAGGTCAAAAAATAAAGGAAAGAACAAAATAAGGGAAGCAAGAATCTTACCAACAATTCATGAAAAGAGCAAGGTGTGAGTAGACAGTCAATCTTAATTTAATCACTGTGCTGGACTCAAGATCTGAGAAAACTCAGAAGATAAGCTGAAGGGTAAAGGAATGGAGTCTGCACTAGTGGTACAATAAATGGTAGTCAATGATGATTTATAAATATTATTGTGAATCAATTAGAAAAACAAAATAAAAGTCTATCACATATAAAGAATTCTGGATGACTTATTGGTGGTGCACCCAAAAAAATTTGTGCAATACACATGAAAAAAGGGCAGTATTTGCAAAGGGGCAAAAACTAAAGAAAAGACAAATAAGTATTTTTTGGGGCACTCTTGAAACAAATGTAAACGATATAGTAGAAGTAACGTGAGTAAGATTAAAACTAGAATTTTTATTAAACACCTTGGCTAAAATAAGCTTCTATTCACAAAAATGAAGGAAGCGGGGATTTTGGGCAAACATGTAAAACAAATACACACAATAGAAATATGGTAATCAGGATCGCATTACCATTGGTAGTATGCACATAGGATTAATTCATATTGTTACACAAAATTTAAATGCATACATCAATATATTTTAGCTACTTAATTAGGTTAGAGATAAATTGAAGATATACCTAATTATAGATATCAGCAAAATAAATTGGTAACTTATAGCTGCTGAGGTTGAACCACAGAAAAAAAGAAGATTCCCTCCAGTACACTGCAGCAATATTAGCAAAAATACTTGAATCCTACATGATAATAGAAATTCAGAGGTATTGGTTGCATACATTTGCAAATATATGATTAAGCGCCGGGCCAGCGTCAAGGCTCCTCTATACCGGCCTCCCTAACATTAAGGGGTTCACGTCCGAGGCGCAGAGCCGCCCAAAAGAACCCAGCCAAGGACCACTCCCAGGGCATCACACGAAAAATGGAAGAAAGGTGATAGTGAAGTGTAAAGTATAGATGTGTCAAGCTAATCAATAAGTGTTCATATAATAAGAAAGAATTAAAATTACGTAAATAATATACAAACTGTGAAAGAGCTCCAATATTAACTTATCTCAGTGCCATCATGCAAGGGCCAGAAGACTTAGATTTTAAATAGCTCAAAGCTTAAACAAAGGAACAGACATGGTTGTAATAGGAGCTAAAACAGGATATATCACCTAGCAGAATCTCTTGTTACAGACAATGTGGATGTGTGGGGGTTTGAGCTGGTGCAATGCATGATGGGAGGAGGTATATAAATTGAAGCAGCCAAAAACAACACTCTCTCTCTCTCTGCCATTCCCATCCAAGACACAGACACACACCTGGCTCACTGGACCTCTGACTATACAAGGTACTCTGTCCTCTATAATAACTTGTCTTCTATAATAACTCTAATGCCTAAACTTTCCTTTCCTGCCTATCTATAAGAGCTAACACTCACACTAGATAAGACAATGAATCTTAAATCCTCTCTCTCTCTCTTTGTCTCAGCTACAGCTCACAGGCTATCAGGCCTTGCCATGAGGTTTCACCCCACATACATAGCAACACAAAGACACAAGGATGATCTCATGGCTACCATGCCATGAGGCTCTAACACATAGCACACTCTCTCTCTATACTCACACATGTATTTTCACATAATCACATCCATACACACATAATTGTTTTCTCTGATAGATTGCCCTCCACAATTTATCTATAGACTAGTAGTCTCGCCGGATGTGCAGGGGCAACAATTTACCCTTAATTATAGTATTTCTTATAACACCCCTACACACACACACACGTACACTTCTCACATACTTCCAGCCATGTGCTTTCTTATAACACTTCTCACGCTACTTCCAGCCATGTGTTTTCTTAGAACACATTCTTATACACACGTACACAGAGGATAGCAAAATATATATAACACATGCATACAGTTTCCTTACATACACACATGCATATAAACATATATACATATATTTGCATGAAGCAAAAGATTAAATCGAACCTGCATTGAAGTTTATTTAGCAACTGCATAGGGTTAATTCATTACTGGGATTAAAGTTAGAAAATCACTTCTGAGGTTATGTACTGTACTGCATACTATATTATCCTTTGTATTATTCATATGTAAATCATCTATTATCTTGCAATTCTCATTTAGGGAGTAAAATACTTTTTATATGGCGTATAGATAACTGAGTATAATTTCAAGGTTTAACTAATATGCAATGATACATTATGGGTAAGATATGCAGGGGACTTGATAGGGATATTTGGGTGGTATTGGCCTGGTAATAGCTTGCATGTTTAGCTCATATGGAGCTTTGGTTGTTATACATAACATAACAATGGCAACTCTCTGTCTGGGTTTTTTATGGTAAAGGACGGAATAAGTAAAAAGACTGTATGGAAGATTAATAAAGTAATCTAGGGGGACACAGATGTAGCAATATCAGACAGAGAAAATAGATTAAAGAGGAGAATATTGTGTCATATTCCTATAATTAATTATAATCGTCACTATTGATGAAGAGAAGATTTTGTGGAACTATGAGACCCTCAGAGAGGAGTGGAGGTTGCGCAGAAACCAGAAAAACACACTCTAACATATGGCGCCCGAACAGGCCTGTTTAAAATTGTGATCTCCAAAGGCCATGGAGAATCACAATTAGAAACAGATAATTTTTCTTTATATATTTGCTATAATGGTTACACAAAAACATCTTTAATATAATATCTTAGTGAAATATTCTTAAGGGAAAACGTAATAGTATTCTGCCTATGGTTAATGCTGTAACATTTCTTTCTCTTGCTGGACTAGGGAACTGAGAGTTAGTTAGCACTAGGTTTGATTGATTACAAACTTGAGATATTTTATAAGGAATGTTATAACAAATTTTCTAATTTTTTTTCTCTTCTGAATATGTACTTGTGACCAACTCGTGTAGAACACTTTATTCTGGTTATTTTTTATTTTATTTTTTTTCAGGGCAGCCTCCTACTGACCCTGTAAAGAAAAACATTTCTAACCTGTATTTCATACAGAAGCACTTCTTCGAAAGTTGTCTAGCGGGTACGGCATAAGCGACGCAGTAAGAATTTTGAGCAGACAGCGCGCACTGGGAATCTCTAGTAAGGCGTAAGTTTGCAACTTTCGCTGGGTGATCTCAGGTCTGTAAGATAAATTCTCCAATCTGAACCAGGATTGAGGACTTCATTTCCATTTATACAGACAGAAATAGTAATATACCGGTCATAACTCAGGTAGATATGGATTTTCTTACCATTAAGAAGCTAGCAAAAGACAGCATGTTTAATCCAGTTTTACCAACTAGCTACACATCAGCTGAAAATCTGTGGTCACAATTGTTAGATCAGGTTTATAGTCAGGATAAACTTTGTAATGATAGATGGAATGTTAATAACAAATCTAAAAGGTTAAAAATGTTAGCTAAGCTAGTAGAAGTTTATGAAGACATAATTTGGACACCAGAGCATGCAGAAATGTTAGCTAGAAGCATGTTGACTAAGAAAGAAAAAATGCTAGATCAGAAAGACAATTGTAAAGAATGCACAGAAAGAGAAATTGAAATTGCGCAGTTATGCACTGAACTTAATACTGCAGATGAGAAAATGGCTACTACTGAGGCCCATATGGCACATATGCAACAAGATCTGGATAGTAGAGCCCAAATGATGATGAATATGCAGGGTTTAATAACTGATCTTTCTAATGCAATCAAAAATTTGTCTACAAATAATCCACGGATTGATCTCACCGGATCAATACCTACAAAACAGGTTTGTGTATATAACAGGGAAAGTAGTGGTGCAACAAGGAACCAATCAAATTCATCTGATATGGCACCTCATGCAACACTGCTTGATATCAGGGATGATCAGCAGGGTTTAAGTACCCCTATGATTTATCCTGCATTACCAGTGGTACGTACACTGGAATTCCCATTAACAATGGGGGAAAATACTATTGGTTCAGGGGTACAAGAGAATAGAAGTGGATGGGAAGTATTAGATGCCACTTCTAGCTCTGTACAAGCGCACAATAGGAAAAAGGATTTGTTTTCTTTTAATCAACCTCCTCAAGGAAATGATATAAAAGAGAACAAAAATCCTGTTTGATCTCAAAAGAGAATTTCCACAATATGATGGTAATTTAGATCCCTTCACTTCATGCGATATTTTTGAGGGACATTGCACACAACTTAGTGTAGCCCCAGAAGATCGCATGGATTTGTTCAAATTGTGGTTACCCATTCACCTCAGTCAAAGGTATAACATCACTGGGGACTCTGCCCCCAAAAATGGCTGTTACCATGACAGAGAGGAAAGACTTTCGGCACTTATGATTTTAACAACAGGTCATAAGGAAGTAACTCCCAACATCCTTGCTAACTTTAAACCCACCATACAACATGAGCCATTAGCTCTATGTGGTAGGTTTGAAGCCATGTATAGGACTATAACCAATGACCACAGATCCCATACTCCACCAGGCATGATTCGTGGATTTGTGGAATTTGCGCACAATGGCGGAAAGGGAAACCACAATTGCAGGTGCAGCCAGAATAATTGAGGACTTAAGAAAAGAACTATTGAGTTCTAAGAAATCTGTCCAAGTTAGGGAACATGATATGCACGGAGGCATAAGGAAAGAACGCCACCATGCATATCGTGAACATGGTCAAACAGTATTTCAGTCTTCTGCTCCGTCAGCGGAGACTGAGAATCTGATTTGTTATAGGTATAGACAGAATGGACACATAAGAAGAGATTGTCCTAAACAATTCCCTGTCCAATCAGGAAATACTAATGGCTTCAAAAAGCGATATAGTAATTCCGTACGGACAAAACATTTGCCCATCCCACACTTACAGAAAAGTGTGGCAACTTTAAATGTGCAAGCAGAAAAGAATTCTGCTCCACAGGTAAAGACAGCACAACAAAAAGAAGTAGCAGTCTGTACAACAGACGTTCCTACAGGAATTCTGATGCAGATGGATTGAAGGTTAGGGATCCCAAAGGATCTGTCACCAATATGTAACCTCATATTGAATCCTTCAGGGAGACCCCATATCATGGCAAAAATAAAAAACATTTGGTTACAAATCATGCTCGACACTGGAGCTGAAATTTCAATTACCAATGTGGAACATGATATAGACCCAGATAGCCCTCAGTATATCGTGATCGGCTTTGATCACGAACAAGGGGGGGTGAGAGCTCATAGAATTAATGAGGTCCATGTAGAAATCAGCAGTGATTTCTCATTTAACATCCCAATGTGGTATTACACAGGATCCGATAACATCATTGGAACTGATGTAATGACACAAAATGGCTGGATTCTGGATCTGGCAAATGGTATGGTATGGAGGGGTCCCAGAAAATCAAAGGTTTGTGTCATACAACGGCATTTTCTGAGCTCACCCATACACATAAATGTCAAAAACAACATGCTTGTCCGTAAATGGCCAGAGGTTTCTCACAACAAAGACCTTGAACCTATTGAGTACAAGTATCCAGAATTATGGGCACAAGATAAAAATGATTGTGGAAGAATGGTTGATGTCCAGGTAGACATTCAAGGGCCAGATCCACCACCACAGCGGCAATATCGCTTCCCCCCTGAAGCTATGGAATCTGTTGTAGAATCTGTAGCAGATTTAGAAGATAGGGGAGTGGTCATAAAGGGAAATTCAAAGTGCAATAATCCTTTATGGCCTGTAAAGAAGAAGGATACGAACACGTGGAGACTCACAATTGATCTCCGAGTTCTGAACAAATACACCCCCATGTCAGCACAGGTAGTTGCAGAAACACCAGACATAATGGCGAGGATAAATGGCAAAAGCCAAGTGTTCTCAACCATTGATGTGGCTAATGGATTTTTTTCCATAGCTTTGACTGAAAGTTGCAGGTACAAGTTTGCTTTCACTGTACGTGATACGCAATACATGTTCTGTGTCCTACTCCAAGGGTTACATAGTAGTCCGACTTATTTTCATCAGGCATTAGCAGCAGTGCTGAGTGTTTTCTCACACCCAGAATGCCTGTTACAGTATGTCGATGACCTACTCCTTCATACAGAGACCAAGGAGGAACACTTAACCCTCTTACAGGAATTGTTAGGCCTCCTGTCACGTGCAGGACTGAAGCTGAGTCCTCACAAGGCAAACCTGGCTAGGTCAGAGGTAACATTCCTAGGAGTTAAGATTGCCCACGGAACAAAGGGTATCATGGCTGCCTGCGTGGAAGCAATGATAAAACTACCCAAGCCAGGCACTCTGCAGGACTTACGTAAGTTCCTGGGTGTTGCAAACTTCATGAGGGAATTCATAGAGGACTTTGCTACCAAAGCAAAGCCCCTCTATGAATTACTCAGAGGTGAAAAACCATCATTGAAGGGATGGGCGGAAACGTAGGAGCAAACTTTCACCACACTTAAAAGAAGTTTGTCCTCCACCCCAGTATTAGCTACCCCACATCCAGATGGCGAATTGGCCATCCAAGCACATGCTGGTTCAGAGTCTATATCAGCGGTCCTCCTTCAAGAGGTGGGAACAATGATAAGACCTCTTGGCTATTTCTCAAGACTCCTTTCACCAGTTGAAAGAGGTTTTGATGAGTGTGCAAAGCAACTTGCAGCCATTCATTATGCTGTCAAAGTGACTGAGCATATTGTAGGGTTCAGGCAGCTCAATGTGCAAACACCACACTCTCCATTAACCCTCCTACTTCGGGACACACTTCCTGGAGTTTCTCAACAGAGGTTTGGGAGGTGGATAATGGACCTCAGTGGAAGGAATATCAAAATCTGTCAAAAGGCTAAGTATGTCCTTTCCCAGTTGTTAAACACAACTGGAACAGAACATGATTGTGGTCAGGTAACACATTTCTTTATTACACCATTCTTTAGACAGGTAGTGCACCCTGATGACAGAATCATCTTTGTTGATGGGTCACGTTTTCATCTTGATGGGTCATATGTGACAGGATATGCGGTCTTGGATGAGACCACAGGAACTCAGTCTGGTTAGACTCCCAGGTCACCTGTCAGCCCAACGTGCTGAATTGGAGGCAGTGAAGGAAGCACTCTTCATCCACCCCCCAGGGAGACGCACTATATATAGTGACAGCTCATATGTAGTGCGGTCTCTCACATTACATCTTGAGACTTGGCAAAAACGTGGATTCGTGGACAGCCAGAATAAACCTCTGGCACATGTTTCAGTTTTAAAGGAACTTTGGGAATGGGGTAAGACCCATCCCGATGATGCAGCAATCATCAAAGTGTCTGCACACCAAAAAGGGAGCAATCCCCTAATCTTGGGTAACAATGCAGCAGATGAAGCGGCAAAAATGGCAGCAGTATCTGGGATCTTTCGGGATCCAGATGCCGAAACTTTGCCCTCAGTCCAGGTGGCAGTACGTAGAAAAGTCCTTGAAGAAGGACTGGTGTCATTTGAAGAGGAACAGGCAAAAGATGCTGTTCTTATGACTCACAGAATTTCACCACAAGATCCCTGGTCTATAAGACAGGGTATACTGTGCCACTCACCAGGAGAAGGATTAGAACCTCTCCCTGCAGTACCCTCACAACTCCAAGTGGAACTGACAAGGCTTAATCATCAGCTCCTTGGACACCCTGGCCGGGATAAACTTTTCTCTCTTTTAAAGAGCAAATTATACTGGTCAGGAATGTTAAAAACAGTAGAAAATGTCACCCAACAGTGTTTGGTGTGTGCCCAAATCAACCCTCGGGCACCAGCACTTAAGCCAGTGTTACAGCGTGTGCCTCCTGCAGAGGGTCCCTGGTCATCCTTACAAATAGACTTCATAGGACCACTACCAGCTGGCAGCCGAAATTGTAGTTATGCCTTGGTAGTAGTTGACGAGTTCTCAAAGTGGGTAGAAGCCATTCCTACAGCGAATGACTCAGCGTCCACTACAGCATGGGTTCTATGGGAACAGATTTTGTCACGCTGGGGTATCCCTAGGATCATAGAATCTGATCGAAGGACCCATTTCACTGGCAAGGTCATGAAAGCCCTTTGTGAACTTCTGGACATAAGGCAGGGCTTCCATGTTCCTTATCATCCCCAATCAGCCGGGGTCGTGGAACGTATGAATCGGACCATCAAGGCCCGGTTAGCTAAGTCACTGTTGCAGAAGGGCTCTTCTTGGGTAACAGCCTTACCCGCAATACTCATGGGTATTAGGGCTACGGAAGCATCCACCACAGGGATCACTCCGTTTGAGCTCATGACAGGTCGCAAAATGCCACTTTGTTTCCCTAATGAGCCACAATTGTCAAACCCAATGAAAGATGCTATTGCGAGAGATGTGTTCCTGCAACAGGTACAAGATAATATCAAGGGACTGTTGCCTTATGCAGCTATGCGGCTGCATAAACCCTATCTACAGGGGGAGACACCCATGCCCTCTGTAGGTGAGTTAGTAATGGTTAAAGTTTTCCGTAAAGCAGGTCCTTGGGATGCAAACTGGGAGGGACCATATCAAGTCCTTGAAACAATGGGTACCATGTTGAAGGTCCAAAGGCCAGTAACTCTCAAAGGAGACGCAAGGTTCTCTGGGTCCATATAGACCAGGCAAAGACCACCAGGACCTCTCCAGCCCAATAAGGTGCCAGGGTACTCAATCAATAGGTAGGGTAAGAGGAAGCATAAAACAGGAGACTGGCCTTTTTGAAATTCCACATAGGGTTATACCTAAACTGCCTTAAAAAGAACTATACTCATGCCTTCTCTCTTAGCAGATCATGGAACCAGAAAGAGAAGCTGTTTCCCCAGTTCCCAAAGGACACAATTACAAATCTCATTCAGCTTTAGGAACCAAGAGGTGCAGGGTAAAATGCCCTCTAAAAAAACTAAACTTACGGATACTGGTACTACTGGTAGGTGTGGTACTGGTAGGATCCGTTACCCCTCCTAATAATAAGAGCGAAAAGGGGGAGTCAAATATAACATCGCAAGTAAATGATATGACATCTGAACCTATTAATCAGTCAGGTCTATTAACAGTAGAATGTAAGGAAGGTAAAATCCAGATGCCCTACCATAATTACACCTTTGTATCAGGCCAATGGTATTTATATGGATTTTGGAGAGAGGGTTTTGCTGATGGTAAAGTTCAACACTATACACCAGTAGAAAATGTGTCTGCTATCCAATATGAATTACATACATTATGCTTGAAAGAATACACCCACTTTAGAGACACTGATTCAGCGCCCGTTAAATCCATCCGATGGGTTTCAAAGGACCCACATTTACATCCATATAGGAAAACAATTAGTAATGTCACTGAAGTTGTGTGTACTAGAGATGGTGTCTTGTACCCTGAAGACACCACAGGGGGGAGAATATGATGGCTGGTATATTCTTAAAGCCACCTTTATAGGATCTTATGTTCAGGAAAAGTTACGTGTTAGAACATATTTCGATAGACCCATACCCATTATAGGTACTATGAAAGCATATTGTATGTTAAGAGATTCCAGACTGTTAATTACAAGGGAATCCAAATACGCCCAAGGACACATCCCCACAGATTACTTACAAACCAGTGTCATGATGCTGAAATTAAACTGCAGCAGCACAGGCCAAGTAATATGGAACGATCATGTTGGATCAGTAGACATGGAAGGTTTGTACAGAGCAGTCATTTTGAAAATCAGTACCGATGCCAAAAGCCCTAAATACACTCAGATAGAGGGATCACCATCCATACGATCTTTTATGATATCCATAATGAGAGATAGATGTACAACAGAAGTTACTGGGTATTATTTTATCACCTATGCTCATTGGGAACTAGACAAACAAATGGTAATGTCTGATGGGAATCCATGGAGGTGGGATATAGTTTGCAATGGTATAGACACCCCCATAATTGATGTATGGATGGATGGTACCCCCATGACTGAGGAGTACAGGAATAGATGTGTCCTTTGATTGGAAGGACCCCAGTGGTAGAGATATCAATTTTGATATCAAAATAGATGGACCTTTCAAATGGCCATTCTGTGAAGCAGTAGATGAAGGGCGTTGGATGACACTTTCACAGTGGGTTTACCTCTCCAAAATAAAACCTATAAAATTCCTTTCCTTACAACCAGTGGATAGTGACCAGTGGTACCTGTTTGAAGGGAGAGGACAGATATGTGTGACTATAGTCAGAATCCCTTATGAGACAGAAAACCTACAACCAGTGAAACCACACTTAGATGCCTGTAGAATCCCTGCCCATAAAATAGCAGATGTAATTGCTCCCCAACTCTCTTCTCCATGGAAAATAATAACAGATGTTAAATTTGTATTGTATACCTGGAGGATTTCAGTAGAGGATTTCAGAGTAGATCACTGGGACCATAGATGTGAAAGGTTTGTGAGAAACCAAATAGACATGCTAAAGGGTTGGGTAGAATCTGGACAAGAAGCAAGAAGAGATGGCTTGAAACTTAGGAGAAGTAGGAACAAAAGAGATATCATTGCCACATTCTTGGGAGGAGGGGCATTAGGATTAGGGACTCTAAATACCATGGACTTAGAAGTTCTGAGGAGTAAACTTGGGAGTCTGGCACAACATACAGGAGAAGGAATAAAGACCCAATTAGATGTAGATCACATCCTTCAAAACTTACAGCATTCTCACATAGATGCCACAACTTCTCTATCTTTAGCCCTTCGAGAAAAGTTTAGGGGTTTGGTAGTGGGTTTAATTGCAGAACAAGATGGAACACACTTAGCTCTGGCATGTACACAGGTTCAGAGTGAACCCTCAGATAATCTGAAACACATAATATCTTCCCTCCATAATGGTCACTATCCATTCAACCTTAGACAGCGGATAAAACCATTTGTCCCTTCATTTGCATTGAATCACACAAATTGGTGGCTCACTCAGTGGCATGGTTGTCAGAACCTGACATGTATTGCCTCTTCCCTAGCTCCTGTTTCAGGTAAGGAAAAGCAAGGGTACACTGCAGTGAACTTGGGCATTCTCATGTCTGGAGAGACAATTCTCCATCCACGTCTACAATCTGACATTTTAACATATGAAGGATTGAATCCATATCTATTTGATACAGATGGTTGTTGGAGATGAGAGGATGCCATATTGTGTCAAGGAGATCATGAAAGGGTTCTCAGACGTCAGTGCTGGGACTCTGAAGGATCGTGCTTAATGGATGCTAGTCCAAAACCATCATCTAACTTAAAATACCTGGGACAAGGATACTGGTGCTGGTATCAACTGCAAAATGACTCATATACTGTATATGCTACTAACTGCATGCAAAGAGGAACTCTCCTCCGAGGAGTGTATTGTACCCTTAATCCCATTCTAGGTATCGATGTAGCAGATGAGAGAGGAAGAACGCCAATGACCCCAGAGAAGCGACTAGACATTCGCCCAAACACCCCAGTGAGGCTTCAAAAGATTCCACTCGGTTTTGGTACAGAATTCAAGAACTGGCTTCTCGACTTCGGGAAAGAGAATGACATCCTGAAGGAACTAAAGAAGAATGAGAACCAAACGACTATCAAACTGGACCATGATGCCACCAAAATAACAAATATTATACATGCATTAGAAGAAGACTATAAAGTATCTTGGTGGGAAAGTATCTTTAGATACAGTCCAAAGGCAACATCATTCTTCAACCTTCTTATACACCCCATAATAGTTCTCATCTTTTTAGTATTGAGTATGTACATTGGGTTAATAATTGTCTACCGGAAGATAAAAAGACTGAATGCACAACTACAAGACACAGTAAAACTATACAAGGAAGATCTTTAAAAGACTAAAAGTCGACAAATGAGGAACTATTAAGGGTGAGGGAGGGGTAGTGGACCACCAAGATACCAACATAATTTCCTGGACTATTTTTTTTATTATTTTTTTTTTCTCTTCGGGGGGGTTTTTCCTGCTGTGAACAACAAGGAATAGACAGAGGTTTTTTTTTATCTCCCCATAACTTTTGAAACTTTAAAGAATTGTTTGAAATTTTGACTAGAAGGACTTTGAGATATATATATATATATATATATATATACACACACATTTTTAAGAATATGTTGATTGAAAGATTGTATCTGTTTATTGTAATGATGTTGACTCCTAAATGGTTGTTTTTGTTTAATATGTACAACTATAGAAGTGAATGGGAAGGTAGGGGGAAGTAATGTGAAGTATATTCCCAATTTGTAGTGTCGGATTTCCGACAACAGGGGGACTGTGAAAGAGCTCCAATATTAACTTATCTCAGTGCCATCATGCAAGGGCCAGAAGACTTAGATTTTAAATAGCTCAAAGCTTAAACAAAGGAACAGACATGGTTGTAATAGAAGCTAAAACAGGATATACAGCCTAGCAGAGTCTCTTGTTACAGACAATGTGGATGTGTGGGGGTTTGAGCTGGTGCAATGCATGATGGGAGGAGGTATATAAATTGAAGCAGCCAAAAACAACACTCTCTCTCTCTGCCATTCCCATCCAAGACACACACCTGGCTCACTGGACCTCTGACTATACAAGGTACTCTGTCCTCTATAATAACTTGTCTTCTATAATAACTCTAATGCCTAAACTTTCCTTTCCTGCCTATCTATAAGAGCTAACACTCACACTAGATAAGACAATGAATCTTAAATCCTCTCTCTCTCTCTCTTTGTCTCAGCTACAGCTCACAGGCTATCAGGCCTTGCCATGAGGTTTCACCCCACATACATAGCAACACAAAGACACAAGGATGACCTCATGGCTACCATGCCATGAGGCTCTAACACATAGCACACTCTCTCTCTATACTCACACATGTATTTTCACATAATCACATCCATACACACAATTGTTTTCTCTGATAGATTGCCCTCCACAATTTATCTATAGACTAGTAGTCTCGCCGGATGTGCAGGGGCAACAATTTACCCTTAATTATAGTATTTCTTATAATACCCCTACACACACACACACACGTACACTTCTCACATACTTCCAGCCATGTGCTTTCTTATAACACTTCTCACGCTACTTCCAGCCATGTGTTTTCTTATAACACATTCTTATACACACGTACACAGAGGATAGCAAAATATATATAACATATGCATACAGTTTCCTTACATACACACATACATATAAACATATATACATATATTTGCATGAAGCAAAAGATTAAATCGAATCTGCATTGAAGTTTATTTAGCAACTGCATAGGGTTAATTCATTACTGGGATTAAAGTTAGAAAATCACTTCTGAGGTTATGTACTGTACTGCATACTATATTATCCTTTGTATTATTCATATGTAAATCATCTATTATCTTGCAATTCTCATTTAGGGAGTAAAATACTTTTTATATGGCGTATAGATAACTGAGTATAATTTCAAGGTTTAACTAATATGCAATGATACATTATGGGTAAGATATGCAGGGGACTTGATAGATCTGTCAAGGGATATTTGGGTGGTATTGGCCTGGTAATAGCTTGCATGTTTAGCTCACATGGAGCTTTGGTTGCTATACATAACATAACAATGGCAACTCTCTGTCTGGGTTTTTTATGGTAAAGGACAGAATAAGTAAAAAGACTGTATGGAAGATTAATAAAGTAATCTAGGGGGACACAGATGTAGCAATATCAGACAGAGAAAATAGATTAAAGAGGAGAATATTGTGTCATATTCCTATAATTAATTATAATCGTCACTATTGATGAAGAGAAGATTTTGTGTTGCACAGAAACCAGAAAAACACACTAACACAAACAAATGGAAAGGTGATGAAAAAATATCTATGTGAATTAAGTGGTGATGCCCTGAAAAAGGCCCAGCCAGAGCCACTCCGGGGGCCCCACGCCCAAACGCTCACCCCAAAATAATTATTGCTACAAAATAGTAGCACCCACTCTGGGTCATATAATTACAATTAATGTACTGTACAGCACATGTATAAGCTGAGAGCTGACTCACCTAGGAGGTACCCCAAAATCCTCCAAATGGCACTATACGGACCAGCACATCCTCCCAATGCTGGCTCTTTTCATGCTTCTCAGAACTGCAAATAGAAAGTATGGTGGTCACTCACATCAGCTTAATGATATTGCTCAGGTGCTTGTAAAGGGCGGGGTTTATACTGAACCACAGAAAAAAAAAGATTACATCCAGCACACTACAGCAATATTAGCAAAAATACTTGAAACCTACATGATAATAGAAATTCAGAGGTATTGGTTGCATACATTTGCAAATATATGATTAAGCGCTGGGCCAGCGTCAAGGCTCCTCTATACCAGCGTCCCTAACATTAAGGGGTTCACATCCGAGGTGCAGAGCAGCCCAAAAGAACCCAGCCAAGGAGCAGCCCAAAAGAACTCAGCCCCACATCCATCACTGCACCAGACGTCTGACCGCAAGGAAGTCAGGGGAAGCCGGCAAGGAGGTGAGAGGCCGATCCTAGGCTGAACCCTGACAGTACCCCCTCCTTTTAGGGTGGGCACCGAACACCCATAAAGGCTCAACTGGAACTCCTCAGAATGACACAAAAAATATATTTGAAAAACACAGGAAACTCGAAAATCTTGATTGAAGATACAATAAGAAGTGGAAAATTTAGAAGAACAAGGTTCCCAATACCAGATGGATTCTGAGACTAATAATTGAAAGAAATAGTCAACTTGGTCCAAGAAAGGTTGGTCACCAGGAAGTCATCGATTCTTTTTCTTTTTCCGAGACTTTTTCGAACCACTTGAAGAAGAAGACTTAAGTTGCAAAATGTCTTTCATGGGAACTACTGAAATTTTTTCATTGTACTCAGGATCATAGTCAGAATCTGTGTTATAATTCATCATCCTTATGCCTCCTTGAGTCTTATCCTTCTGGACAGGTTGTTTTTGTACTGGATCTTTTTGAGAAGGACTCAAAGAAATGCATCTGAGCTTAATAGCAGAGGGTGGTACCCCAGTACTTGAGACTTTGTTGAGATGAGTATCCTCAAGAGAACTGTAAGGATAAGTTGGACCAAATTCTTTAATGGCTGCCGCAGTAAAGGCAACTAAATCTGACAGCATCGGATCCTTTGAATCATAAATAGGCTCAACCCAGTCCCAAGCTTTACCTCAGAAAGATGAAATTATAAATTTTACTACATTAGTAGGCTTGATTTCAGACCATGGAGAGGATTTCATAATAGCGATGAAATGATCCACCAAAGCATAATGCTGCGTTATATCTTCATCAAAAAAAATGGACATAGAAACATCAGATGGTTCCTGAGGTATACCTTTAAATGTAGTGGTAGCATCATCTTGTGAACCTCTTAACGGATTGGGCACTAAAACATTTGACTTTGACACAACACTAGAAGATTCTTCCTTGAGTAAAGAACCGGAGATCTTTCCTTGGGAGACAGATTTTGAAATCCCTTTTTGAAATTTAAAACTTGAGACTTTCCCCTGGACTATGAGACTTGATACCCTCTGCCGGGGTACATAACTAGAAACCTCCTCTGGAGATATAATGCTTGAACCCCCATCTTGGGGAGTAACACTTGGAAACCCTTGCTCTTGGGGTACAAGACTTGAACTCTTCTTCGGAAATGTCATACTCGAAATCCCCCCTGGGGGATGGCACTAGGAATCCCATCCTGGGGTGAGACACTTGAAGTCCCCTCCAGGGGAATAACACCACGAACCCCATCTTGGGGCATTACACTGGGAACCCCGTCCTGGGGTAAGATACTTGAATTCCCCTCCTGGGGTATAAACACTGGGAACCCCATCTTGGGATGAGGCACTTGAAATCCCCTCCTGGGGTTTCACACTGGAAACCCCATCCTGGGGTGGAATACTTGAAATCCCTTTCTGGGGAAGAATATTTAAGGCTCCCTCCTGGGGCGTAACACTAGGAACCCCCTCTTGGAGTATAGCATTAGAGGCCCCTCCTTGGGGTACGACACTTGAAACCCTCTCCTGCGGTATAGAGTCAGGAAACTCCTGTTGAGGTACTTGACTTGAGGCCCCTTCCTGGGAAACAAGATTCAAAACCTTCTTTTGAGGTGAGAGACTCAAGGCCCCCTCCTGGAGTACAGAACTTGACACTCCCTGTTGGAGTATGGGACCTAAAACCCCCTTCTGGGGAAGCTGACTTGGCTTTTCCTTTCGGGGTACGCAAAATGAAACCCCCTTTTGGGATGCAAGAACACAGACTTCCTCCTAGGGTGAGTGGCTCAGAACCCCCTTTTGAGGTATGGAACTTGAGACCCTTTCTTGGGGCGTAACACTTGAAATTACGGCCCACTCCTGGGGCATAACACTCGAAACAAAGGCCTCCCCTTGAGGCATAACACTTGAAATTACGGCCCACTCCTGGGGCATAACACTCGAAACAAAGGCCTCCCCTTGAGGCATAACACTTGAAATTACGGCCCACTCCTGGGGCATAACACTCGAAACAAAGGCCTCCCCTTGAGGCATAACACTTGAAATTACGGCCCACTCCTGAGGCATAACACTTGAAATTACGGCCCACTCCTGAGGCATGAAACTCGAAACAAAGACCCCTCCCTGGGGCGTGAAACTTGAAATGAAAGCCCCCTCCTGGGGTGCGAGACTTGGGACCCCCTCCTGGGGTGCGAGACTTGGGACCCCCTCCTGGGGTGCGAGACTTGGGACCCCCTCCTGGGGTGCGAGACTTGGGACCCCCTCCTGGGGTGCGAGACTTGGGACCCCCTCCTGGGGTGCGAGACTTGGGACCCCCTCCTGGGGTGCGAGACTTGGGACCCCCTCCTGGGGTGCGAGACTTGGGACCCCCTCCTGGGGTGCGAGACTTGGGACCCCCTCCTGGGGTGCGAGACTTGGGACCCCCTCCTGGGGTGCGAGACTTGGGACCCCCTCCTGGGGTGCGAGACTTGGGACCCCCTCCTGGGGTGCGAGACTTGGGACCCCCTCCTGGGGTGCGAGACTTGGGACCCCCCCTCCTGGGGTGCGAGACTTGGGACCCCCCCTCCTGGGGTGCGAGACTTGGGACCCCCCCTCCTGGGGTGCGAGACTTGGGACCCCCCCTCCTGGGGTGCGAGACTTGGGACCCCCCCTCCTGGGGTGCGAGACTTGGGACCCCCCCTCCTGGGGTGCGAGACTTGGGACCCCCCCTCCTGGGGTGCGAGACTTGGGACCCCCCCTCCTGGGGTGCGAGACTTGGGACCCCCCCTCCTGGGGTGCGAGACTTGGGACCCCCCCTCCTGGGGTGCGAGACTTGGGACCCCCCCTCCTGGGGTGCGAGACTTGGGACCCCCCCTCCTGGGGTGCGAGACTTGGGACCCCCCCTCCTGGGGTGCGAGACTTGGGACCCCCCCTCCTGGGGTGCGAGACTTGGGACCCCCCCTCCTGGGGTGCGAGACTTGGGACCCCCCCTCCTGGGGTGCGAGACTTGGGACCCCCCCTCCTGGGGTGCGAGACTTGGGACCCCCCCTCCTGGGGTGCGAGACTTGGGACCCCCCCTCCTGGGGTGCGAGACTTGGGACCCCCCCTCCTGGGGTGCGAGACTTGGGACCCCCCCTCCTGGGGTGCGAGACTTGGGACCCCCCCTCCTGGGGTGCGAGACTTGGGACCCCCCCTCCTGGGGTGCGAGACTTGGGACCCCCCCTCCTGGGGTGCGAGACTTGGGACCCCCCCTCCTGGGGTGCGAGACTTGGAACCCCCTCCTGGGGTGCGAGACTTGGGACCTCCACTCGGGGTAAGGAAGTTGAGACCCCTCCTGGGGCTACTGACTGGAGTCCCGTATTGGGAAAAACAGAATCCGAACTGGGACAGATGGAAATGGAATCCGGGCAGTGACCATTAGAAATGGAATGAGTAGTGTCCCTGACTTTAGAAGGTTGAAATATCCTCCCAATATTTCTTAGACGAGGGTTGAAGCATCTTGTAGCAGGGTCCCAATCAAAAACTTGAACTTTCTTTTGCTCAGTGGACATCACCTCCTTATCTGTAACTGAAGAAACGGGAATCACTGATGGATGATGTGGAGCACTGAAAGCGCAGACATTGGGAGTCACACACTTGTCACCACTTCTCAGTGGGCGCAGAGTACAGTCCTTAAGAAAGTGATTGTCATAACCGCAATATAAACAGAGATGCAGTTCCCGGCGTCGCTGACGTTCAACCTCAGTAAGTTTAGGGCACAGGAAACTTTGATGCTTTACTTTAGTTTGTTTGGAAAAGCTGTTAGTCAAGTCAGGAGTAGCACTAGAAAGCTTGGGAATAACTTGAAAAATTTTGGGACGGAGATTTTGTAGTTGTTCTAGGAAGCCTGTAGAAAACTCTTGAAAGGTTCAGGTTCACGCATATCAGAAAATTGGGGAACCAGAGGACACTTGAGAGGTTCACTAGCTTGCACAGAAAATTTTTCATCTGTAGGTGTAATTGAAACTTCAGAACAAAACTGTGGAGAATTCACTGGTGGAACTTGTGGTGTGTCTGGGGACAAAGCAGCTAGAACTGAATGAATAACCATCATTTGACTAGAGAGTTCTTGCAGCTGCTGTCTGACGGATTGCAAAGCTGTCTCCTGTGCAGTCACACGAAAGAGTAAATCCTGAAACCCTGCATCACCCTGGAACCCGAAGGCTTGCATATTGGGCTGTTCAAACTGTCACGATCCAGTGCAAGAATTCCTCTGTGGAGGACGGTGAGCCGAGGGGTTCGGGTGACTAGGGGAGTGACTAGACTAGGTCTCCTAGTTGGGGCCAAACCCAGGTTTGGCTAGACCTGCCCAGAGGCGCGGAGTCTAACTCACTTGGTGGTTTTCTCCAGTGACCTCTCCAATTGGGATTTGGTTTTCAGCTGCACCAAGTGAGCAGGTCGCAGCCCTCTGGACAGGTACCTGGGAATGGCAGAAGACCGGAAACTATAATGAATGCAATATGACTGGAGGTGAATGGAATGAATGAACTCTGGAAATGGAACTGAATGCTATAACACAGGCAATGACTGGAAACAGTTAAGTATGCAGAAAAACACAGACATATACTGGGGATTGCAAAGGCAAGAGCAGAGAGGACTCAGGGAATATATGGGAATGCTAGAAATGATTGGAGCTGATTACCAGAGACAAGACGCTGAGCAAATTACACAGACATATACTGGAGATTGCACAGACAAGAGCAGAGTGGACTCAGGGAATATATGGGAACGCTGGAAATGATTGGCGGAGACAAGACACAAAGAGAAGTCAGGCATACACTAGGAGAGTGCTAAATGCAAGTGCAGATTGCACTGACAAGACACAGGGCAGATTGACGCAGATATGTGCCTGGAGGTCCAACTGTGGGCTAATTAATACCAGCAGGTAATCTGACACCTCAGTGACACAAGGAAGCTGCAATACTAGCAGCACATATACAAAGACACACAGGCATAGAAAACAAAACAGTCTGGATACTGGGAGAGAACTACTCTCAGACTAAGAGTAGCTTGGAAGCTAATACTGGAAACTGGAGAACTGTGAACAGGCTGAAGTAACTCTCTGAAAGATTAGCACAGAGCAACGCTGGTATCACTGGAACAGAGAAGAGGAAGTTGAACAGCAACTTCCTGGAGTTCTGGAGGCAGATTTATACCCAGGGGTAGCAGATTACTGGAGCACAGCATCAGCTGACTGAAATCATGCTACCATAGGTTAGGAGTACTGTCACATGAGAGGAACTGTCATGGCGGCGCCCATGATGGGGACTCCGATCCCCAGCACACACAGCCGACCATGGAAGCTCGCAAAAAGCACCTAAGGCAGAATACTCAGCCCCACATCCATCCAGACGTCTGACCGCAAGGAAGTCAGGGGAAGCCAGCAAGGAGGTGAAAGAGGCCAATCCTAGGCTGAACCCTGACAGGTATCAGTGCACGTTATGTGCGCTGATGCCGCTTCTCCCCGATGTATGATCGGGGGGTTTGGCGGGTTTGGCACCCCTGTCATTATCGGCGCTGAAATCTACAAGATAGCAGCGCCGATAGCCTGGGCAATGTATGAATGGTCAGTTTGCCTGACCGTTCCACCCGCTGCAGCTGTCACTATCGACAGCTACAGCCTGGCGATACCCTATTATCACAACAGGGACAGCGCTGTGGCTGATGCACTGTGTACTCAGGCAGGGATTGCCGGAGGGGGGAGTTAACACTCCCCCACTCTGGCCGATGAGATGTTCACACATCTCATTGTTAGTGATTCCTGCTTTGCCTTTCTAAAGAGGAAAAGCAGGAAGCGATATAGCAGCACTTAACATGCCGCTAAGATACATCTCCCCTGGATCTCTAGCCAACAGCCAAAAGCAACACAGTTGAGCCAATTACATCACCTAATTAGCATTCATTGCACCTAATCAGCACTAATTGTAATCTGATTCCTTCTGTTGGTTTTAGCATTCTGGCATCAGGACAGACAAGGGTAGATACTGACCATTCAAATTACAACCTGAAGTTACCCTTCAGCAAATAGACCACCAACAGGAATTTAGAAATAAGGTTACTATTGCACATTATATATATACATATATACAAATAGCGCTAATAAACACATTAAAACTCTTTAACTCCTCTTAATGGTGGAAACTTACTTCCGCTACCAACATAAAATAGGACAGAGGATGAACAGAACATTCTAAATGTTGCAAGCTAAATAAAACAGTGCAACCATACAGTGCAGGTTATACCTGAAACCTTTCCTATAATGACTCAAAGAGTTAATGCAGTACATTGACACCTGAATAAATCATGAAATGCTCTGTCTTGCAGCATTTCTGTTGTGCAATCAAGAAACCTAGTTGTGTGTTGAGTTAATCACATAATGATGCACACCCTAAATTAATCATGCAATGTACCTTGCAGTATCTACCCCAGTAAAACTGCCTAGATTCCTTAGAACAGTGCAGTAAAGGTGCTTAAATATCTTTAAGCCCAGAAAACAATAGGTTAAATACATATAAGTAATAATCCTAGTTCATTGCTTAACTTGTCAGCCTCTATCCCCCAATATCTGCTGTGAGCTCCTCCACACAGACTTTAGCCTTTCTCATGCCTGGCTTTTCAGCAGTTTGAACTACTGATAATAAATACCTTGGGGAAGCATGGCCAGCCACGGCGTCCTGATCACTCAGGACACCTGTGTAACCATAGCCTCCAGTGTTCTCCCAGAGACTACCTGCTGCTGGCCTTAGAACTTCACCCCCTGCATGACTACACATGCAGCAGTACCGCGTCCTGGAACCCATCTTGCTCCTCTCTCATCAAAAGCCAGTAGCATGTTGCTGCTCTGTAATCCCTCCAGCTCCCTACAAGGAACAGTCAGGAACTGAAAGCGGCGTGGTGCTGTGAAGCCACGGGGAGGTGTGAGACATGCCGGCTCTACAGTACATGTGAGTAATAACAAGCCCGGCCAATCTGCTCAAAAGCAGTGTGCCAGGAAGCAGTACATAATGGCAATAAGATCTTTACACATTCTGTAACAAGGCTTACCTTCTCTTTGCCAGTGGCCCCCTCAGATGTGTGTCTGGCATGGAGACTCAGGGCCTATGTAGTTTGATGACTCTCTCAGGGGCAGTCTTTAGAGGTCTGTGTGAACCTGTATCCCACTCTGTTAGTGCCTGCCAGCATGAACGAAGCAGCCAAACGAAACATCAAAATAAAGAAATAAAACCTAACTAATAGCTAGGACCTAGCCAGTGCCTTACTCCAAAGGCACTAAAAGGAAGGGAAAAGGTTATATAGGGGATGGGAGCCAGTTTCAATTAAGCTAGTGTCAGACTCCACTTTTCACTATGTATAACCCAGAAGTAATGGCATCCCCAGATGGATGATAATGGAATACACATTTGGAACTTTGACTTTTCCATATCCACATGCTACCTCGGATTGCAGTACAAATTTGGAATAATACAACGATTTTAACCTACTTGGATTTTATTACAGCTACACATTTATTTTTTTAGTGTGTCCCTCCACAGTGTACATTAAAATTCCCTATTTCGTAATATCTCACCTTAGTATGAGGCAAAGTAGGGCACGTCCTTAAATTAATTTGATATGCAACACTTGTATAACTGTGTGTTACTGAATCTGTATACGAAGCAAAATGAAACTTGGCGTGGAAAAAAGTGTCAGCCGCTGCATCGTGGCACTTCGTATACAGATTCAGACTCCGTTGCACACAGATATACAAGTGTTGCATATCAAAATTATCAGCAGCCTCCTGGTACGTCCTATTCTCAATGGCTGTCTATCTGAGCTATAGGAGTGGATTACTTAATTTGGAGATTGTATCCAGATAAAATACAGTGTTTTTTATGTTGGAAGCCCTCAATCAATTTACAGGACTGCAGTTTGGCCACAGAACTGGGCATGAACTCAAATGTTCCGAGTTGCTAATATATGATCATATCAGAATCTTGACTTTGAATGTGGCAATTGTGAGCCATAATCAAAACTTCATTTTGCTGGTGGAATCAAATGTTCCTCAAATGAAAGATATTTCTAAACTCATGGATGCATTTGAGTTCTCATACTTGGGTAACATCCTTACATTCTACCTGGGTCTGCCAGAAAAAATACCGCACCGCTTGCAGCTAGTATAAAATGCAACAACCAGCTGTTTACTAGCCCACCCCATTCTTGCCATATAAAACAGTTATTTCCTTTCTTTGGCATTCTTAATTTACAGCTTGACATAATCACAGCTTGACATAATCATGGCCCTATATACTAGAAGAAGATACCTCATTCACACTCACGTCAATCCACAAATAATGAAGAACTACTGAGGTATCTAGAAACTCCGGCTATACTTCATATCAGACCAGAGTTTTTAGCTTTGCAGCTGCCTCAGATGGACTACCCTTTAGAAATCCTCAATACTTAACTGTTTACTCAAGCTTGTCATTAATGACATCTATATTTTCATTACGACTTTCTTTTCTGTTTTATTATCAATATGATTGTCAGTACCAGCAGCCATGGATAGAGCCGGATTTAGACCTCACTGGGCCCCAGGCTAGATACTGGTATGGGGCCCCCCACCTCAAACAAACCTGAGCATATATTACAGTAGGTGTCATTGGAGCAAGATACACACATCATAGTTATATAAATATATATATATATATATATATATATATATTATGATGTAAAATATATTAAAATACAAAATGTGTAAATAACACAAACTGAATAATTAAAAAATCAACAATTAATGCAGCAATGAAGCTACTTCAATGATCAATCCTAGATGTCGACACAAAGGATGAATCTCCCATTCGTTTCACAGAGAGTAGATTTATTGAGTCCTTTGTTGGTCTTTAAATGATTTTGTAGAGGTCATAAATCCTGTTTTCAGGGTTAGCAATGATTCCTTGTAATGTTGCTGAAAAATACCCTTCCACCAAAAATACACCCAAACAGGCCAAAAGGCCACTATTATTATTTGAATAAAACACTTCAATCTCAATAAAAAAAGAACAATATTTATTCAATAAAATCAGTGCTCTGATGAGCTTACATCAAACACTAGTCAAAATACGATGGAGACCCAACGCATTCAGTTTGTGTTATTTACACATTTTGTATTTTAATATAATTTATATTTTGTACATTAGAGCGCCCTTTCTCTTCTTTCTTGGTTTCCATTTCCCTCCATATCTGTCTAACAGAGATATTAGATGAAAGGTGCAGCCATCCACTCTATTAGATTTAAGTGTTGGTTACATATCAGTATCATCAATAATTTTAGTGCAAATAATAGGGTATCTTTGTATATATTATGATGTGTTTAACGTGCTCTAATCAATGACACTACTGTAATATATGAAGTTATTATAGTAGGTGTAATCAAGCACACACTAATTAGGGGAAGCAATAATTTAGAAAACATGCGCATAAAGGCCCCCATACACCTACCGACAGATAGCCAGATCCTGCGATGGGATCGGAAACACTGATCTTCGGGTCATCGATATTTTGTGATCCGTCGGAGGATTGGTGACATTATACATGTTAAATTTCACCGATATGCAAATCATGATCATATTTTGATCGCGATCGGCAAATCATTGAAATGCAACATGTTGGATTTCACCGATCCTGAGATGACGGGTTGCAGGATCGCAGCTGTCTTTTGGACAGACAGAGGGCGACAGGAGGAGAGAGGGACAAAGAGAGAGAGACAGGAGGAGAGGGGGACAAGCAGAGAGAGACAGGAGGAGAGGGGGACAAGCAGAGAGAGACAGGAGGAGAGGGGGACAAGCAGAGAGAGACAGGAGGAGAGGGGACAAAGAGACAGGAGGAGAGGGGGACAAACAGAGAGAGAGACAGGAGGAGAGGGGGACAAACAGAGAGAGACAGGAGGAGAGGGGGACAAACAGAGAGAGACAGGAGGAGAGGGGACAAAGAGAGAGACAGGAGAAGAGGGGGACAAAGAGAGAGACAGGAGAAGAGGGGGACAAACAGAGAGAGACAGGAGAAGAGGGGGACAAACAGAGAGAGACAGGAGGAGAGGGGACAAACAGAGAGAGACAGGAGGAGAGGGGACAAACAGAGAGACAGGAGGAGAGGGGACAAACAGAGAGAGATAGGAGGAGAGGGGACAAACAGAGAGAGACAGGAGGAGAGGGGACAAACAGAGAGACAGGAGGAGAGGGGACAAAGAGAGACAGGAGGAGAGGGGGACAAAGAGACAGGAGGAGAGGGGACAAAGACAGGAGGAGAGGGGACAAAGAGACAGGAGAAGAGGGGGACAAGCAGAGAGAGACAGGAGGAGAGGGGACAAACAGAGAGAGACAGGAGGAGAGGGGACAAACAGAGAGAGACAGGAGGAGAGGGGACAAACAGAGAGAGACCAGAGAAGAGGGGGACAAACAGAGAGAGACAGGAGGAGAGGGGACAAAGAGACAGGAGGAGAGGGGGACAAAGAGACAGGAGGACAGGGGACAAAGACAGGAGGAGAGGGGACAAAGAGACAGGAGAAGAGGGGGACAAGCAGAGAGAGACAGGAGGAGAGGGGACAAACAGAGAGAGACAGGAGGAGAGGGGACAAACAGAGAGAGACAGGAGGAGAGGGGACAAACAGAGAGAGACAGGAGAAGAGGGGGACAAACAGAGAGAGACAGGAGGAGAGGGGACAAAGAGACAGGAGAAGAGGGGGACAAACAGAGAGAGACAGGAGGAGAGGGGACAAAGAGACAGGAGGAGAGGGGGACAAGCAGAGAGAGATGGAAGGAGAGGGGACAAAGAGAGAGACAGGAGGAGAGGGGACAAACAGAGAGAGACAGGAGGAGAGGGGACAAAGAGAGAGACAGGAGGAGAGGGGGACAAAGAGAGAGACAGGAGGAGAGGGGACAAAGACAGGAGGAGAGGGGACAAACAGAGAGAGACAGGAGAAGAGGGGGACAAACAGAGAGAGACAGGAGGAGAGGGGACAAAGAGAGAGACAGGAGGAGAGGGGACAAAGAGAGAGACAGGAGGAGAGGGGACAAACAGAGAGAGACAGGAGGAGAGGGGACAAACAGAGAGAGACAGGAGGAGAGGGGACAAACAGAGAGAGACAGGAGGAGAGGGGACAAACAGAGAGAGACAGGAGGAGAGGGGACAAACAGAGAGAGACAGGAGGAGAGGGGACAAACAGAGAGAGACAGGAGGAGAGGGGACATACAGAGAGAGACAGGAGGAGAGGGGACAAACAGAGAGAGACAGGAGGAGAGGGGACAAAGAGAGAGACAGGAGGAGAGGGGACAAAGAGAGAGACAGGAGGAGAGGGGACAAACAGAGAGACAGGAGGAGAGGGGACAAACAGAGAGACAGGAGGAGAGGGGACAAAGAGAGAGACAGGAGGAGAGGGGACAAACAGAGAGACAGGAGGAGAGGGGACAAACAGAGACAGGAGTAGAGGGGACAAAGAGAGATGGGAGGAGAGGGGACAAAGAGAGAGATGGGAGGAGAGGGGACAAAGAGAGAGATGGGAGGAGAGGGAACAAAGAGGGAGACAGGAGGAGAGGGGAACAAACAGAGAGAGACAGGAGGAGAGGGGAACAAACAGGGAGATGGGAGGAAAAGAGGGAAGGGAGGAAAAGGGGAAGAAGAACATGGTGAGACAGAAGGAAAGGAGGAAAAACTAAGAACTCAGCAAATTATATATATACATATATATATATATATATATATATATATATATATATAACAGTATATACATGCAGACAATGTTTAGATATACACAGTATATATATATATATATATATATATATAAACACATGTAGGGAGAGCTATAAGGTTTTTCAGTTAAACTTACCAAAGTGCCATCTTTGTATCTTAGCTCAGGGGAGTGGAAGTCTCTGCGGTTCCCCCCACAACCATGGGGAGGTAGAGTTGGAGGCTGCTAGCCACATTGTTGGGGGGAAGGGCAGGTGGTCAGAGCTGGGGGATGCTGCTTACCGTATTTAGGGGGGGGAGAGGTGGTCGGAGCAGGATGGAGGAGGCTGGTTGCTACACTGTGCGGTAGAGAGGGAGGTGGAGCCGGAGGATGCTGCTCTCTACACTGCCAGAGGTAGGTGGTCGGAGCCAAAGGGAGGGGGCTGTAATGGAGAGGGAGGATTGCGGGTGGGGGTGCTGTCGGAGGGGAGGTGGTCAGAGCAGGATGGAGGAGGCTGTGTGGTGGGGAGGGGGGGTTGGAGCCAGAGTATGCACTTACCACACTTAGGGGGAGGGGGGTAGAGAGACGTGGTCGGAGCAGAATAGAGCAGGCTAGTTGCTACACTGCGGTGGGGGTGGTCGGAGCCAGAGGAGGCTGCTCTCTACACTGCCGGAGGTCAGAGCCGGGCAAAGGGCTGTTACTGGAGAGGGATGATTGCAGGTGGGGGTGCTGGCTGCTTGCGGATTGGCAGGGAGGGGCACTGCTGACTAGATGCTGCTGAGAGGGCCGGGAGCACTGACTGCGCTACACTGTAAAGGGGGGCCACGGAGGAGAACAGCTACACAGTCACAGTGGTGTGAATGCAGCAGCTCACACTGACTTTGCAGGTCCGGATTTCGAGGAGTGGGGGGCCCGGCCACGGGCCCCTTGGAACTTGACGGGCGCCTAGGTGGCATAACTGTAAATCCGGCCCTGACTACACAGCATCTTCTCACACATGTTCCCCCCTGCACAGCAGCTTGTCACGCATGTTCTCCCATGTATAGCAGCATAATAAAAGTATGAATAAAAGTTATTGCCTCTTTTTTTTGTTTTCATTTTGAATCCCAGGGACAAATTATCACTCAGTAATGCTCTTTGCATATAAATGGAGAGAGTTCCAGAGGCTTCAATACCAGGGTACAGAAGGCAGGACCTAGTGGTCTTGTAGTGAAAGTGCTCTATTTATCTTGTAGTGAGTAGAGATTGTGGCACGGCATAGCACAGTTTGGAGTCTGTGAACTTGTGTCCAAAGTCCACAGGTACTGAAGTTGTAGATTAATAAAATTAAATAATGTTTCAAGATTAAAATAAACTGCCATGTTACCTATTAAAACATAAACAAATGAATTAACTATTTTACTATTATCTTTAATGTTTAGTGTCACTAAGTAAACATACGTCTGTGTTTAACCACTGCCCAACTTTCCAGATGAACAGTTTGAGCTGTGATTTATAAACCGTATGGATAGATAACACTAGATTAGGATCCCCCTCTTTCTGTAAAGATGGGTATACACTATACAATGTGTGACCCAGTATCTGTGCAATGCGATGTAACGATACATTGCATGCACCATACACACTGCACGATCTGATGTATGACAGCGCAATGTCTCATTACATTCTGCATGTAACAGCACTGCATCGTTCATTGCATGGTCCAATCTGCTGTGCAGAACAGAAGGTTGGACGATGCAATGAACAACCGTCGTTCAAGATGGATCGGGCGTACACACTATGCGATGTGTATGAAATATCGCTCCGATCCATGACTTAACGATATGTTGTATAGTGTGCACCCAGTTTAACCATTTTTTTATAGTCCCTTTAAAAGTATACACAAGCATTATTTATAAATAAATCTCCTGTAGTTGTATAAGGCAGGAATGTATATTAATATCCAAATCTCATCACAGGCAGCAAAAACAAAGAAAATTGAAGATTATAATCCCTCACAGTCTGTCATACTGTAGTAGGCGCCTTTAATATTATAACTAAGATTAAAAATATACATGCTTAATTTACATTGTAAATATGATTATGTCAAACAGTGTGTTTATTATTACATACAGTATACTATACATTGATGTAACTAAATAACAAGCTCATACTTTTGGGGAAAAAATACTTTAAATATTTAAAGTCTACATACACAGGGTAAAGGTTTGTAATGATGTTGCAGGCTTCCTTTCTTTCTGTAAGTGGTTGCTGTTTATGGAGAGATCCCATGATTTTGGTGATGGGTGGGTACATTTGTGGGTCACTGCCAGTGCTGTATTGCCGGTGGGGTAAGGAGTAGCGCAGGGCGGCAGGCCATGCACCCGGTGGAGGAGTACACGCTCCTTCTCTGATGCGCAGTCTCTCTATCAGAGACAGCGGCGCGAGACTCTATAGTAGTGGAGGCGGGACCGCGTGACGTCATGACATCACGTGGTACTCGCACAGTGCTCC
This sequence comes from Taudactylus pleione, assembly GCA_031769625.1. Taxonomy (NCBI): domain Eukaryota; kingdom Metazoa; phylum Chordata; class Amphibia; order Anura; family Myobatrachidae; genus Taudactylus; species Taudactylus pleione. Next base: position 398,022 of record JAUIMM010000116.1, read on the forward strand.
TCTGGGAGCGCTGTAATTGGCTGATTTGTAAGGGCAAAGGGGCCCGTCCACGGGCCCCTTGGGTCCCGCCGGGCCCTAGGCGAGTGCCTAGGATGCCTAGCAGGAAATCCGTCCCTGGTCATGGACACCACTGGCCTGCCTCAAACACTCAGCAGGCCACAGATTGCTGGACCTTCCAATTAGAATCCTTAACAGAACCCAGCTGGGTTCAGCCTCAGGCTAGAGAGGACATAACACCTCTCACAGGTGTTACCACTAACCTTCAGCACAGATGACACATGCGGGAAATAACCCATCAGTCAGCTGCTGAAAGAACCTGCTCTTGTGTACTCTTCTGGTGCTTGAGTAGCATTTGTGTTCTACATAGGTGCTCCCGCTCCAGAAGTTTTCTACCAGTGTTTAAACTTCAGTGTTCTGTTTCCTCGACAGAAGCACAACCATATCCCCATTTCCATCAGATGTGGTTCCAGGCAGAATCCTCATGCCAGCTAAGTACTGTTGCTTTCACAGTAGGAACCAACTAACTGCACCGCGACCTGGGCCTTCAGTGTGTAATCGCGACCATCGGGCTTGCGACGAGACCCTGAGGTAGGGTCTCGCTGCCGCAAGCCCTGGAGTGATTTTGGCTCTATCAGAGCCAAAATCACTCCCACTGACATCATTACTGATGTCAGTGGGGCCGGACTCAGACGGTTGGCGTTCCCATGGGAACGCCTCCGTCTGGCAGCCACGCCCCCGGCACGCCCACCAAAGGGGGCATGCTGTCAGTCACCATCGACAGCACGCCCCCTTTGGTGCGAGACCCATAATGACGGCTTGGCTTGGCCGTCGTTATTCGGGTCTCGCGCATGCGCACAACGGAGCTCCCTCCGTCGTGCGCATGCGCATTAGGGCACCATCGACCCGCTTGCGAGCGTCCTACGCTCGCGAGCGGGTCTGAATCAGGCCCTCTGCTCCAGGTATTTTGTTGCGCCAAAGCCACGTGTTTACATTTATTTGCTGTGTGTTTGTGTGTGTACTCTTATACTTGCTGTCTGTTTTGAGCTCCAGGGTTATTGCAATATACTCAGTGCATCTCACTGCACGCTGTTCCCACAGTGCCAGCACATAAAAGTGTAACTTGTTGCACGCTCTCCAAGCAGTGCCAACACCTTTGTATAGCTTATTGCATGCTACATGCTGTACAAATTTTTCAGATATATTAAATTTCTTGTCCACCGGTCTTCCCCCCATGTAATTCAAGTACCTCTGCTAACTTTAATGAATATGGCACTAATGCCAATTTACTCTGTCCTTGAGGTACTTGTGAGCACACCCAACATTCAGTCTGATTTAAGACCTTACCCACCAAGGAATAGTAATCCTCTATAGGATGCTCGCCCAAATACAGATTACTCTTGGACTGGCATCGTTTGATGCATTTCTCATCAACTAGGGACCCACAGTACTTGCAAATACAATATTCATCAGACAATAACCCCTCACACTGTCTCTGAGTTACATGGCTAACAGATCTCTTAACAATTGCTAAAATGAGTTTAACCATAGGTTGCCCTGTTTTATTGCTCTTTCCTCAGTCTCCACTCCATTGACATCACTATCGGCCTCCCTCCCCGTCTTCTGTCCTCCGTCACAGAAATAGGAAATCCCGAAACAAATAAGGATGAGAAGAACCCTGGAATAAAATAAAGACACAAAAACAGATCGCACCTCCATTGCTGAAATAGTAATCTGCAGACGTCTATGGCTCAGGTGTTTTCACTGCAGTCTTTAGTTCTCCCGGAAATGCTCACAATCAACAGGTCCATGTTGTCTCTCTCGATTTCGCATTGTACCTCCTTCAGGTGATTGACCTTTCTGCAGTGAGTGGAATGGACCCAGGTATCCCTTTCTGCTACCTTCAACGATGTGGTACTTGTCATCAACACTTGATACGGACCTTCCCACCGGTCTGTCAAACAACCTGAACGTAAGAAGTTTCGGATCAGAACACATTCTCCAGGTTCAACATCATGACAGTTTGTTTCTGGCATATCAGGTGACAACATTTTCAAATTTCTGTTGCTGTTTCAACAGTCTACTCATTATAAGATATCTCACAGTAACCTCATTATTACTCTTCAAATCATTCTGTGGACTTATAATCAAATGAGGTTGTCTCCCAAACAGTATCTCAAAGTGGGACAGATTAAGAGGAGATCTGGGAGTGGTTCTAATGCTATGGAGGATGAGCGGTAAGTCTTCTGGCCATCCTAATCCAGTTTCAGCCATGATCTTACTCAGTTTGTTCTTAATGGACTCTCTCCACCTTGGCTTGCGGTCGGCAGGGGGTGTGAAGTCTACTATTGATACCCATTAGCTTACACATGTGCTGGAAAACATCACCAGTGAAATACGGTACGATTCTAGGGATATCGTATCTGCATACAAATTCCTGAACAATCTTCTTAGCAGTAAAAACAGCAGTATTAGTGGCAGCTGGATATGCCTCTACCCAATTAGAAAATACATCAGTACAAACTAATACATATTTGAGATTCCTGCAAGGTGGTAATTGGATGAAGTCAATTTGTATTACCTGAAAAGGACAGTCTGTCGGAGGGATATGGAATGGCTCGGTAGGTATGGTCTTCCCGACATTTTTCCTCAAACAAGTCAGACAGGAAATCACTCTCTTTCCCGCTTGAGAAGAAAAGCCTGGTGCACACCAATATGCTCTGCCCAACTTGCACATACATTCTTTTCCTAGGTGAGTCAGACCATGCGCTGCCTCAGCCAGGTTTGGGTAGTATGCCTTGGGAGCAACAGGCCTACCTTGTCCATCTCTCCAGAGGCCGGAGGACTCCTGAACACATCCCTTCGATATCCAGACTGCCTTTTCCTGTAGGGAACATAAATTTTGCATTTCAATTAATTTCTGCGTGTCTATTGTCTGGAAGACCATCACTTTGTTAGTTGTTATATTTATGCGTAACCCTGCTGTCCATTTGGCAGCTTCATCTGCTCTGTTATTGCCCATTGACACCGGGTCTTCCTCGCATGTCTGGGCTTTGCATTTGATGACAGCTACTGCCTCTGGTAGCTGGATTGCTGTCAGAAGTCATTTTATGTGGTGTGAGTGTGCGACTGGTGTGCCTGCTGCTGTCATGAAATTCCTAAGATGCCAAAGAGCCCCAAAATCATGTAGTACCCCGAAGGCGTACCTAGAGTCAGTGTATATATTAGGTGATTTACCTTCTGCCAGCTCACACGCTCTTCTTAATGCAACCAGTTCAGCCACCTGGGCTGAGGTGGACCAAGTGGTTCAGCTTCTACAACATCCTCGTCATTTACAACAGCATAACCTGTGTATAATTCTCCTGTGTCCGTCTGCCTGTGGCAACTCCCATCCGTGTAAAATGTTAAATCTACATTTTCTAATGGTGTGTCACGTATGTCTGGTCTTGCAGTAAAGGTCTCATTCAAATACTCCATACAATCATGTGTGTCAGTATACCTGCCAAACTCACCTTCATCCAGAGACTCACCTTCCTCCACCCTTTGTGCATCTTGAGGCACATATGTTAAGTATGTTGCTGGATTTAACGTATTGCACTGTTTAATGGTAATATTTGCAGGTGCCATTAGAGCTAGTTCCCATTTCGTGAACCTTGATGATGAGACATGTCTGGTTTGGACAGAATTTAACAAAGCAGATACCGCATGCGGTGTATAGACAGTTGTATCATGCCCTAATACTTCATCCTTGCTCTTATTTACCAGAAGAGCAGTTGCAGCTACACTTCTTAAACACGGTGGGAGTGATCTTGCTACAGTGTCCAATTGTGCACTGTAGTATGCTACTGGTCTGCTAGCATCAACATGTTTCTGTGTGAGGACACCTGCTGCGCAGCCATCAGCTTCCGTACAAAATAACTGAAAGGGTTTTTCATAATCTGGTATTCCCAGGGCAGGTGCTTTTGTCAGACTATCATTAAGGTTAAGGAAAGCCTACTCTATCTTCTCAGTGTGTATGACACGGTCGGGTTTTGAGGATGAAACTAATTCCTGCAATGGTAATGCCAAAATAGAAAAACCTGGGATCCACATGCCCAAGAAGGGTATGGATTTGTTGCTGGTTTTGCGGCAGTGTCATGGTCTGTAAGCCTGTATTATGTCAGTTGTCAAGTGTCATAGATGCTGGGTTAGACAGTGTCCCAAGTATTTGACCCTAGTCTGGCATGGCTGTAATTTGTCCTTTGCAACCTTGTGCCCTGTTTGTAAGAGATGAAGCAACAACAGTTTAGTATCATTTAAACATGACATAAACGAATCACAGCACAACAACAAATCATCTACATATTGAATGAGGACAGACCCATTGCTTGGTTGAAAAGATTGCAAACAGTCATGTAAAGCCTGAGAGAAAATACTGGGGCTATCTATGAAACCCTGGGGAAATCGTGTCCATGCGTATTGTACCTCTCTGTAGGAAAATGCAAACAGATATTGACAGGGTGAAGAGGAACAGAGAAGAAAGCAGAACATAGATCAATGACCGTAAAATGGGTTGCAGATGGTGGAATCTGCATGAGAATGACAGCTGGATTGGATACTACGGGGAATTTACTTTCAACAACTTTGTTAACCCCCCTACTAATCTATAGCCCCTCCTCCCAGCTTTCTTCTAAGAAAAATGGGACTATTGGCTGGACTAGCTGTATGAATTAAAATCCCTTGTTGCAGTAACCTCTCAATTATGGGATACACCCCTATCTCCACCTCTGGCTTTAATGGGTACTGAGTGATTCTTGGAGCTTGCCTACCACTCTTCAAGTTAACCATTACAGGAGCTACATTTGCCATAAATCCAGTGTCCTGTCCATCTTTGGTCCAGAGGGAACCCGGTATGTGCATTAACATTTCTTTTACCTGAGATGGACTTTGTTCTAAAATGGCAACCTTTTTGGCGTGTCCAATATGTCCTGTACTGCATAAGCAACCTTTTCCGGTATATCTAGGATACCATCAGGGGTACAGTATATGACATATCCCATTTTACACAGCAAATCCCTTCCCAGCAGGTTAGTAGGAGCCGCCGCTGCCAGGAGAAAGGAATGCTTTGTTTGCAGCTGCCCAATAGTAACATCTGCAGAACTGGTTAGAGGGTAATGCTGTACCCTCCCCGTTACTCCCATTGCTGCTATGGTCTTGTTGGTAACCTGTAACTTAAATGGAGAAGTTATCACAGATCTGGTCGCCCCTGTATCTACAAGAAAAGTGTGTTTAGTACCAGATATATCAACTGTCATTGTAGGTTCTTCCCTAGTATTCTCAGTTAACCTGACTGGCTGTAGATTACAGGTATGACCTGACCCCTAGCACTGACTATCATCCTCCAGCAGAGCATTTGCTGTCACCATGTGAGTGGGTAACTGTTGGATATTTCCTGAATCTTGTGAGTGCCCTCTCTGAGTGTACCTAGGTGTTCCCTTCTTAGGTGGTCCCTGATTTCTCGATTTACAGTACCCTCTATAGGCTAACTCTTTCCTAGGGTCTGGGAAATCTGACATAATTGATTGTAGTTCTGCTCTCCTCCATGGACAAGGCATTTCTACATTCCTTATGGGAACTATACCATCTTTAACAGAAAAAATATCAAATAATGCATAAGGGCGCTAAACATAAACAGTACTTCCCTAGAGATGTTCTTCACAGGGAATCCTTCCTTTTCCATGTCAAGCAAGATGTGTGCATAAAAGGGAAACAAAATTGTATATCCTCGTGTAAAACAGCACAAACTGAAAACGGTCAGGGTAATTTTTATATATGTTAGTGGGGTTGCCCCCTAAACAAAAGACTCACACAGATTTGTGAAATAAAAGAGCATGTAGTATCACACCACTTGTCTCAAACTCATGTGGCTATCACCATAGACATATATTTGTAGGGGATGCCCCCTTAAAAACTCACTCACAAAGCTGATGAGTTTAATCGAGCATTTCTGGTGGGTCTTTACTGGTTCCTCCTCTCCTTTCATACAGCTTCCCAGTTGTTCAATTATATGAATCACAAAGGGAATAAGGTAGTTAGGCCACTGACACTAGTGTTTACAACAAAAATCCTTTAATATCCAAAATTACATATACAACATAAAAAGAAGGTACAGGGGTGGACTCATACCTGGCATGAAGATGTAAACGGGGCTCCGTTACAAAGTTCTTTTTCCTTCTGTCCTCGGGCTGGTCACACTTTCTGTCCAAAGTCTCCTATCCCCACCAACGTGTTTCGATTCACACAAGGATCTTTGTCAAGGTACAGGGGTAAATCAATTAGTATAGGTTTAAATACCCTATCCAATTTATTAAACATATTCAGCTGTGCAGCAATTAGAGTCCAACCTTATCCTGCATTCATAAGAATTCCAACTCTCACATTAATATACACATTATAAACAATCCATGTTCCGGTAGGACACTTCCGGTGTTCCGTAATCAGAAGTGATGTCACGCCTTATGTCCCAGTCTCAATTACAGCCGTACTCCACAAATGACCCGCAACAGGAAGTGACGTCTTCTGCTTCCAAGCCTCGATCCGGGATGCCGCGATCGGAAATGATGTCACACCTCATGTCCCAGCCTCGATCCTGCAACATGCAGCCGTGTTGCACAGATCACCCACAGCAGGAAATTACGTCTCCTGCTTCCGAACCTGAATACTGCTTAATTAATAGACGCCATCCGCGGGTTACCATGGAAACCTCTTGTTTTTTTGGGCAGTTCTAAAGAGCGGCATCTCCCTTCTTAGATAATTTATATACCTTCAAGTAATTATTCAGTTGATTGACCTAAACAAGAAATTATATTAGCAGCATCTAAAATCAATTCATAAGAGAGAAACCAATCTCTTAAATAAGACGATAATATGCTATAAATTACTCTAAAAAAGGCATGTAAAAATGTAAACATAATTTTAATAATCAAAACTATGTAATTAAAATTTTATAAAAACCACATAATTGAAATTTTATAGAAACCACTTCAAATCGAAGTCTAAAGTCAAATCGAAGTTTATTAAGACCAGATGGTACCAGAGTTTTATATGTGTAGATTGATTTAATTTCTGCTAAAAGACTCATAATGTCTTTATTTCTCTCTTTAGTCTTTACATGTTTAATCCCCCAAAATCCTTTAATGTTACTAACAGAGCAGTTGTGTTCTTTTTTGAAATTAAGCGATAATGAATGGGTTTCCACACCCCGTCTCACATTCCTAAGATGCTCTCCAATTCTAATATTAAGGGGTCTAGTAGTGCGGCCAATATAGAACTTATTACAGATGCAGTCTATAGCATAAACAACATTGGCCGTATTACAGGTAATAAATTCTTCTATTTTTACCCGATGGCCATTGATACATATGGATTCAATCTTAGTAGTAGTGAGGGCTTGTATATTCCTACACCCTATACACATTCCACATCTGTAAAAACCTTTGGACCTATTATAACCCCTACTTCCCCTTGGCTCTGGATGTAGAATCTTTACTAAATGTATCTTAAGGTTCTCTGATCTCTTGTAAATATGTACAGGTTTAGCAGGCAGATATTTACCTAAAACCGGATCTCAATTTAAAATAGACCAATTTTTTTTAACAGTTCTTTCCATTTCCTTATACTGGGAATTATATTTAGTAATAATGCCCATTTGTACTTATCATCCTTTTCCCGTCCTACATTTGAAGAAATTAGCTCATTTCTATCCATTCTCCTAGCTTGTTCCAAGCCCTCCTCTATTCTTTTCTTATTATAACCACACACAGTGAACAAATCTTTATTTGTTTCAGCTTGTTTCTCAAAGACCCCTTCCTCCGTACAATTTTGCCAGAGTCTCTTAAATTGGCCTCCTGGGATTGAGTTGAGCCAACTCCTATTGTGGCAACTATCCGAAAAAATGTATGATGTGGAGTCGGTCGGTTTCTGATACGTTTTGGTACAGAGCCGATTATGCTTAACATATATAGTCACATCCGAAAAATTAATAGTGGTTTTGTCTATAGAAAAGGTAAGATTAATTTTAAAATTATTCTGATTAAGATGGGAACTAAAATTAAGATTATCTTCATCTCCTCTCCAAATAAAAAAAATATCATCAATATACCGTGACCATGACACCAGAACGGATTGTTATACCACACTGAGGGGGTCATTCAGACCCGCTCGCAAGCGGGTCGATGTTGCCCCACTGCGCATGCGCACGACGGAGGGAGCTCCGTCGTGCACATGCGCAAGACCCGGATAGCAACGGGCTCTCCGTCGCTCCGTGTCTCGCACCAAAGGGGGCATGCTGTCGATGTTGATGGACAGCACACCCCCTTTGGTGGGCGTGCTGGGGGCGTGGCTGCCAGATGGAGGCGTTCCCATGGGAACGCCTACTGTCTGAAACCGGCCCAACTGACATCAGTAATGATGTCAGTGGGAGTGATTTTGGCTCTGATAGAGCCAAAATCACTCCAGGGCTTGCGGCAGCAAGACCCTACCGCAAGGTCTCGTCGCAAGCCCGATGGTCACGATGGTCAAAGACCATCGCGACCATCTTTTTGGCCGCTCACATATGCTGTGGGTTTAGCTCTGAATCAGGCCCTGAGTCCTCTTCCCAAAGGCCCATAAAAATGTTGGCATAACTTGGGGCAAACCAATCTTTGTCCGGTTTCCTATTGGGAACTGCAATTGTACAGACAGGATGTGCACCTACCACATCACTATGTTCAGGATTAACAATTGTTTCAGTACTATGGGTGTTAGCTCTCCTAGTACGGTCTCCACTAGTCTCACCAATTTCAGCTGCTGGCCCTGCTGGTTGGATCGCTGCCTTTCCACTCTGTGGAACATCTAATATATTAACAGCATGTGTAATGGCTGAAATTACAGTAGTTTCATCATCTTCTACCAAAACATTTTCCTTGAGGGGACTTAAATCAGGATATAAGTTACTTAATATGTTTTTTTTTATTATTTTTGGTATCGGCTGTACTTTCACCTGCGGTCGCATATGGCGGCCGAGGTGCACATGCACCATCTCCTTTATGCACGATAATGCTACCTTGCAGCATGGGTACACTACCTGGTGGCATGCTACTTTGCCACATGTGTGCGCTATTTTGCAGCATGAACACGCTACTTTGCAGCGTATGCATGCTGCTTAGCAGTGTAAGCTGCTTTGTGATGCACATACACCACCGTGCCACGTGTTCTCCTCGTGCTGTCACAACTTTGAACAATCATTATACTTTACTCTTTTCTTCAGAGATTTGACTAAACATATGTTATCTCTAACTGTATTTAGTACCTCCGAATCGAAACTGCCAACTTTAGGAAAGGGTTTCACACATCCTTTGGTCATCTTGACCCATATGTCACAGTACGCAGTAGCATACGCACCATACTTCACATTCATTATGCACCTTTCCGACCCGGTTGGCCCATTCATAAGCAGCATCTCATCGACCATTCCTAGCGACTGCTTAGCACCCATCTGGGACAACGCTTTGGCTAGTTTCACTAGAGATTTCGACCGGTGGACGAATTAACCAAGCTGCATCCACACACTTCTACCCACTGTGCACAAACTACTGCTAAGTGTGTTTTGTCAGTTTTGCACAAATGAGGAAACAGAATCTAGCCTATACAATACTCCTGCTTCCAGACTAATTAAACCAAGCTTCGCCTGCTGCTTCCTACTTTGAGTTACTCTCCACTGGTAGCATCTAAGTATTCCAACACTTAGCCTTGCCAGTGATTTCCTCCCACAACCCCCAAGTCACAATCACGGTTTACACCACCATGCGGTCTGATCGCATTGCCCAGAGACACTACAACTTATCAATGGACTTTGGGATTACTATTGGGGGTTCGGCCAAGAAAAACGCCTTCGTTTTCTCGCTCTTTTATGCCTGCTATGTATACTGCTTCAGCTTGCCCTATCCGCCTCTTGGACACCTTAGCCGCCCCTGTCTAAACCTCTCAGTTTTTCCTTTTCCTTTTTCTTCACATCACAAGCATACGTTCACATTCATACACCTTTGTTTTCTGCGCAGAAAAATGCTTTCCCTCCATTACAATATCTATTCAGAGATTTTAACAAGCGATACAAGACTATCTATCAAAATGATTGCTTAAACATGTGGCAGTATTACAAGGAAGATGCATACACTATTTGCGAATCGCCTATTGCAGTGCAAAAGTGACAATAAAAGAAACAGACTTTTCTCTCTTGTCCCTGGATTCTAATCTCCCCTTCTGCTCCACGGGAGGTTTCTGTCCTCCCTGAGCTCAGAAACCCAAAAATGTATATTCGGTTTCACAACACAGAGTACAAAACAGGTTTTAAACAGATTGCGTTCTTACCCGTATGTGACGCGTCCACCCTTTGAGGGTTCGAAATCCGGCTGCTCTGAGTAATTTCCGGTAGCGTGATTTCAAGCACGAGCCCCCATCTATTGATTCCTAATAGTCGCTATTTAGCACTGCAAGTCGCTTAAGAAAGAATTGCTTTCCAGTCCAATCGTGTAGTTCCAAAGCACAAAAAGTTATTTATGTAGAAGAAAAAGTAACACGATGAAGAGTAAATTAGAGTAAAAAGAAATAATAAAGTACAAGCTGATACATATGCATGCGCACTGGTCCCAGTATACAGTCATCAATCCAGACGTCTGTGGTCGCAAGAAGATACCTGAACACTGGTACCGGGACACAGCTTATAAACCTTACAGAGTTCAGAGTTAACAAAGGAACTAGTTGACAAGTTTCCATTGGTTCTTGCTTCTGGATAATCTAGTCATTGGTCGATTCATACGGTGTCATCAGGGGCATGGCTCAGTCCTCCAACGGTCTCTTTGTGTAGATTCCCGCCAAACAACTGGTTAATACTGGCTACAACACTACATGCATGTTATAACATTTCTATCCACCAACTCCCTATCATCCATAACTAGCAGACGCATGATGCGACTTCTTTGCCGATAGATACGGATGTCTGCAAATACACAGGGATTTAGTATGATACCAAACATGACATGTTCACTATATTCTAAACCTTAGATCTCATTTAAGTACATATTACATCATAATTAATAATAAACAAAACCTCTAATAACTCTGGTTATTAACTATAATGTGTGGGAACCATCTTGCACATATGCGTCCGTGTGTTGAAATAGCAAATATGTCTCAGTATGTATGTGCATACGCATATGAGTATGTATGTATGTATGTATATATATATATATATATATATATATATATATATATGCACATTTATATGTGCATGCGTTATGTGCATCAGTGTATGTGTGTTGTGAATATGCAGTTTAGCACAACGGATTGCACGGCGCAAAGTAGCATCGTGGTAACACATCATTAGACCATAGACAATTAGATCATCAGGTAATAATTGTACAACAATCATAACCAATTATTTGACTTTGACACACCAGCAACTCCACCAGTGCCCCAAGCCCCAGGTTATACCAGGATATATCCCACACTAGAGCACTCATTAAACCCAGTAAGAGCACCACCAGTACCACCTCCACAATATGATCATGCAACATCTATGCAGTCAATATCTAGCCATCCAAACACAGTATCACCCTTAAATTGACAAAGACAGGACCAGCAACATGGACCAGCAACAGCCCACATCAGCAAGTAGGGGAATGGAAAAATGCCCCTTCTGTGGCAATTTTGTAGCACCAGATACTCCTCCATGTGGCCCACCACATAACTCCCCAGTAAACCCAAAGGATCATTCACCAACCGTTTCTTTGAGCCCAGGAACTATGAACAGGTTTATTCACATGTTTGCAGACTGGGTGGGAGTTGGAGGAAGAGTGAGTGAAATACACAGACCATGTACAAAAGATCAAGAAGGAGGTTTACCCTGCAGATGTAATAGTTGTGTACAGAAACAGCTGACATTTTACCCAGTGCAGGTAACAAAGGGTCACAGGAGCAGCAGGTGGTTTTGAGCATACACAAGGACAACACAAGCCATGGAGCAATGCAGACATGCAGGATATAGTAGATAAGGCTCCAAACCCCAGAAAGAACCCCACTGCTTTTTCAGCCTACATCCAATGTGTACATGCTATTTGGACACCCAGTTGGACTGATTACAAACAATTAATGACAGCGTTGGTAGGAACAGGAACATGTACACTAATAGAAGGCCTGCCCAATGAGAATCATGAAGATATAGGGGTTGTGGGAGCAGTCCCAAATACAAAATTACAGAAGACAGAAGCAAGTGGAATTCAGTATTTAAGAAGAATCAGAGTATGGTGTATTCAGCAAAGGGATACTGTTCCAGCAAGACCAGATATCAAGCAAGGAAGAACAGAAACTGTCAGGCAATATTATGACAGACAAGCACACGCAGCATCAGAGGTTGTTCAAGACAAAATTTCTGAATGGTTTGTCTGAAGTCGACAGGCAACAATTATATCAGACCAGGCCTGAAGTAGGAACTATGATGGTACAAGCTCTTATAACGGTTTTGGAAGGTATTGAAGAGAGAGAGAGAAACAGAAAAACAACGTAAAGCTAAAGAACAGAAACCTATTCCAAAAGGTAACAGTGTATGTAGTGCAAGAAGCTCTGAACAATCCATTAGGGGCTATCCCAAAAATAAATAACAGACAATACAGCCAGAGAGTACAACTTACTTCTGAACAAGTGAGATCACAAGGACTTTGTTTTTTTCTGCAAGCAAAAAGGACACAGGAAAAGGGACTGCCCTAAACACAAGACTTGGCAGGAAAACAGAGACAAGGAAAAAGATACTGAAAAGGAAGCAGGCCATCCAGTGTGCCTCCCACTTTCTACTCCAGAAGAAATGGATATCACCAAAAGGTATTGTTACTCTGAGCCTACCTTCTGGAGAAGAGTACAATTGTTTAATTGATACTGGAGCAAGCCGAACAGTTTTAAGAGATGAGGAGGTACCTGCTAACCTCTTAACCCCATTCAACCCTTACAGCCACAGGTTTAACAGGATCACCAACCCCTTTAAAGGAAAGTACTCTAACAATGGTAAAGACTGGAAATGAGCCTATTGAAGTCCCAATAAGGTTTCTTACTTCACCCACTTGTCCATATAACCTGTTGGGAGCAGATGTCCTGTTCAAATTGCAAGCTAACATCATGTATACACCAAATGGGGTCATCATAATAGCCGGAGGAGACCAAAGACTTAAAACACAATTGAGGCTGCAGTAGGTTTCCTCGAAGCAGAAGAACAAATGGAAGAGCTTTATTTAGTATGGCTTCAGCAAGTCCCAACACAGGTCTGGTCTAAAGTGAAGAATGATGTGGGACTATTGACTGTCAGCCCAGTAGTGCTGAGGCTTAAACCAGGTACTCAACCTATCAGCATCAAACAATACCCACTGAATACAAGACAGACAGATTCAACTATATAAAGATTCAGGAGTATTAAAAGAATGCAGATCCCCATGGAGTACCCCATTATTTCCGGTTAAGAGGGCCATCCCCGGAGAATACACAGGAACACTTTAGGATGGTTCATGACCTCAGAGAAGTCAACAAAAGGTTGGTGATCAACATACCTATTGTTCCAAACCCACACACCCTGCTTAATATACCATCAACATCTCAGTGGTTTACTGTCATTGATTTGGCAAATGCATTTTTCTCCATACCTATTACTGAAGAAAGTCAACAGATATTGGTCTTCACACATAACGGACGTCGGTATTGCTAGACAAGATTGCCTCAAGGGGGTGCCTCCAGTCCATCAGAATTCTCAGAAGCCATGAGCCTGATATTGCAGGGCTGGAGACCTAAGTGGACAACCACACAGTTGATTCAATATGTTGATGACCTGTTGCTGACCACATAAACTGAAGATCAGTGTAAAGAAGAAACATTATCTTTACTATCCTTTCTGGCTCTACAGAATTGCAGAGTATCCAGAGACAAATTGCAAGCAGTACAAAAGAAAGTTGTACTTTTGGGACACTGTATTGCTCATGGTACAAGACATCTTACAATCAGCAGAATTGAGGCCATACAAAAAGCACCTCTTCCAAAGACTATAAAACAGATAAGAGCTTTCTTGAGTCTTCTAGGATATTGGAGAATGGCTCTGTTCTGCCTCTCTACTTATGCAACCTTTTTATGATGCCCTCAAGAAGAACAAAATGAACCTATCAATCCACAGGAAGTTCAAGAGACTGTCCAGGTACTTAAACATGCTATTACAAGCACACCAGCATTGGGACTACCAGACTATCGTAAGAAGCCTTTTAATCTCTTCTGCCATGAAATGAAAGGACATGCCTTAGGAGTTCTGACTCAGAAACATAGCAAAGGCCAATGGCATATTGGCCCAGCTTGATCCCATTGTTCACGGAACTCCGTCCTGTATCAAAGCAGTAGCAGCAATTTTAAAGGATAATGTCTCGGATATAGTCCTCGATCATCCACTTGTTCTTCAAGTACCACATTCAGTAACAGAAATTCTCAATCTATCCAAAACAAAACACTTGTCAGCAGCAAGATTGACTAAATATGAAGTGGCACTACTCAGCTCTTCACATATGACCATCAAGAGATGTACTCTTCTCAATCCAGCCACTCTCCTCCCTATTGATGATTCAAAAGAGGGGAATGCACAGGAAAATTTGAATGAATCATCAGACAAGGGTATCACATACTGAAGCATATCTCCTGAAAGAGTAACCCAACAGGATGAGACTGAATATGTAGATACTGGATATTTGTCTGAGGATGAAGAAAATGTACACAAAATTTTTTCCTCATAATTGTCTGGAACTTATGGAGACTGAGATGAGTACACTATTTAACGTCACAGAAGACTGTCTGCCCAATGCTGACCTTACCTTGTTTGTGGATGGGTCAAGATACTTTGTGGATGGGTCAAGATACTATGTGGATGGTTCACCCAGAACAGGATATGCTGTTACCTCTCACCATGAAATACTACTTCAGGAAGCCCTACCAGCTCACTGTTCAGCACAAGAAGCTGAACTAAAAGCCCTAATAGCAGCCTGTGTTATGGCTGAAGGACAAACAGCGAACATCTATACAAACTCAAGACACGCGTGGGGAGTTCTCATGACTACAGCCCAATCTGAAAGAGTAGGAACTTCTTGGGCTCCAATGAAAAACCCATCAAACATGCAGCTCTTACTAGACATTTGTTTTCTGCTTTATATTTACCTACTAAAGTGGCCATAATCAAAATTCAAGCCCATACCAAGGAACAGATGCCAGAAGTCAAAGGTAATGCTTTTGCAGATGCAGCAGCAAAGGAGGCAGCCCTGAGGGAGTTACCTGTCTGTCTGGCCCAGTTGGAAAATACTACAGAACAATCCCCACAAGAAGAACAAAAAGAACATCAGGATACTTTCCAGACTCTACGCAGTTCCAGGAACAAGCTACACAAGTGGAATATAAGACTTGGATTAAAATGGGAGCATCCCAGTTGACGAACTAATGTGGTGTGTAGGAAGCAAATTGTGTTAACCAACAGCCCTATACCCAGCTATGTTGTCACTTATACATGGTCCCACTCATCTAGCCAAAGAACCTATGACCAATACAGTACACAAGCATTTGATAGCACCAGGATTTAACATGGTAGCTACAAGATACACTGCAGCTTGATGGATATGTGGACTTCATAATCCAGGACAAAAAGGTCAAGGTACCTGAAAAACACACTCCAAAAGTATACTACCCGTTTCAAAGACTACAAATGGACTATAACCAGTTACCAAAATGTGGAACATATGGAGTATGTGTTAGTGGTTACGGACATATTTAGCCAGAAGCTTGGCTAGTAACCAAAGCAACAGCCAAAACAACAGCAAGGATATTGATCTCAGAAGTGATATGCAGATACGGAGTACCAGAAGTCAGAGTCAGACAGGGGTACTCATTTTACAGGCAAAATTATGCAACATCTCATGAAAGAAACAGGAAAAACCTGGTTAGAATGTCTACCATTAGCGTTATTTTTTGTTAGAGTTAGACCAATTAGGCCTCACAAGTTGTCACCATTTGAAATTTTGTTTGGGAGTCCACCTAAGACAGGATGTTATTTTCCTCAGCAATTATAGTATAATCATGGTAATTTAACTGATTACATGTGTTTTATCGCAGATTCTAACTAAAATGCATGTTCAGGTTTTTTCTTCACTTCCAGATCCAGAGTCTCTTGCAGGAACTCATATTTGACATCCTGGAGACTTTGTATAGTTGAAAAGATGTGTACGAAAAACTTTGGAACCCAGATATGATAGTCCTTATCAAGTACAGTTGACAATGCCTAGGAGGTGTGAAGCTGGAATGAAAAGACACCTGGGTACACGCATCACATTGCAAAAAATTTACTTTGTCCATTGAGGAAGTGAAATGAAGCTGTATATCCTTTTTATTATTATGTTGTGTTTGGGCAATTATTACTTATGCCTGGACACCTGGGGAAATTCTGCAGAGATTGGAGCAGAAGGACTCAAAAGGTAAAAAGGAAAATGTGTTGATGTACCGATGGTATTGGAACAGAAATTATAAACTCAGAACACAAGGCACATTTCAATGTGCAGCAAAGGAGTCATGTTTGGTGACCAATGTAACTATGATGGGAGGAGTAATGTTTAAAGAACTAAGAACCCCTTCCATGAACACTTTATCATTTTGGAAGTTTGAAAAGAATGGTACATTTTCTGTAACCTTCTGGCCAAAAACAATTTGCTGTATCTTTGCCTCAGAATATCATACAAATTGGCAGATGGTCAAATGGATAAGAGGGGAGACTGAATACAATATATAGCCCCTTAACAGATACACAGATACTACCCTACTATGCACCAATGCTAGTATTGGATCTAATAGAACTTTATGGGTGGATGGAATACATTTCATTCATAATTAGTTGTCCATTAAAAATGATACCATTGTACTAGGGGTGAGCGGATTCGGTTCTACTCTGTTCCGTTCGGATTTAAAAACCGAATCTTATTGGCTATCAGCTGTCACGAGTATTGGATAGCCAATAAGATTTGGTTTTTAAATCCGAACGGAACAGAGTAGAACCGAACCCGCTCACCCCTACATTGTACCTGTACCAGCCACCTGTACAAAGTTGGCAACCAGAAGGCAAACAACAAAATACATGTTTAATTTTACCTTTCCCAAAAATCCAGATTGCAGGGGAAATAGAAAAAGAAGAGAATGGTATGATACCTTACTGGGTGCCACAGGTACAGGAGTAGGACTGTTAAACAGTATAGATATAGAAACACTCAGGGAGAAAATGAGCTCAGCAGGTGCGGTAAAATTGTACATATGCAAGCTGATTAGAAGCCTACTGTATACAAGCCAAAGCTACAGCATATTAAATTTTCTCATGAATATTTACAGGTATACAATGCTTCATTGGTTGGACAACTAAACTTGGATATAAATATCATCAAGCTGTTTAATTGAACATTGTGTAATATGCAGGTTATGGCACAGGTGATGCAGAAGCAAATTACGCAAACATATTTTCTAAGTTAGAGAACAGGGTTTTAGAAGGTGCTACTAAATGCTTCAGGTAATCAGTGGTTAAACTGAGATAGTATGTCAGTACAATGTGATGATTATTCCTGTTCAGGAGTTATAGAGGTATATAATATAACCAATGTTACAGTTGCATGCAAGTATTTGCTATTGCCTGTCCCATTATATAGCCCTTCAGGAGGAACTAAAATGTGGACACCAACCTGTTGGGAACATATAGATCTAGGCACAAATTTAACATGCGATCTATCCCTTTGCATATCTACATCTCAAGGGATGGTATGTAATCAGCATCCTACATTTTATGAACCTTGCAAGTTGGATCATCCATACAACTACCTGTAATTGGGCCTTGCATAATCCTGAAAAAGGTATGTTCATCGAACTAGGTCCCCAATTTGTCTGTTATTAGCACAAATCAGTCAGATCTGAACCAGTTGGGAAGGCAGGCGCCATTCTCAGGGTGTATGTATAACATTTCATCCTTAGATTGGAGAAGACATACTTACATATTTTTTAAAGATGAAGAAAAAACTGTTCAGCTACAGGAATAGGTTATTCCATAAATATAGCAATTTCATTTAATTGACAGCCCCTCATTGATGCTGTAAACAATACACAGCAATTGGAAGAACATCTTAAGAAAATTAATTATTCAACCAATCGTGCCCTAATGACTACAGTAGAAGAACTGAAACATCTGGCCACTAGACTCAAGGATGGATTAGAATCCAACTGGTGGTACATGTTTGTACATGGCTCACCGTCACTGAACAAAGCTACAAACATATTAATACACCCATTAGTGGTGATTGTAATCATATTATTTGGAATTATTTGTCATATAGTTTTAAGAAAATTATACAAAAGAACAGAACAAAAGGTTGCCCTTGAATTTCCCCAAAATACGGTATACTCCAGTAATGGGTTAGGACACTAGGGTTTAGACCCTGCCAGAAGTATTCAGAAACCAGCAGCCTGGCTTTTAGTAAAGACAAAGAAACAATAACACTTTGTATTTCTGCACAGGATGATAGAGACTGATTGGTATGTGTCAAATGACATACAGTATTGCTCTTCTCGCATGTGGTCCTTATGATAACATGTGAGGAAAGTAGGCACTAGCAACTAAATCCTCTCTATCGTCTTGGTGTCTCAGGTAGATTTTTAGGTGAATGTTTTATTCAAGAGGGGTTTATGAGGGTATTCCTATATGATTTTGTGATTAAAAAAAATTTCTATATGGTTTATTAATTCATCTTTTTCTTCTGCTTTAAGTAACCTTTTTTCTTAACCGTGGTTCTATTCGGGTTCCGGACTAGACTATAGACAGACAGTAATTAGTTAGACAATGTCTAGATAGACACCAGATGTTAGACAAGGATAAAAGTTCGAGTCAGACACACTAAAGTTATACATGTAAAGAGTTCGACAGGGTCAAAAGTTCAACATGAAAAAGACACACAAAAATGGTCGACTTTTTTTTTTTTTTTTTTTTTTTTTAGGGTTAGGCACTTACTGAAGGGTAAAGGTGGCCATACACGGTGAGATTCAAAAGTTGGTCAGATCAGTTGTACGATTTCCCTTGAAAATTCTTCCCTTCAGATACAGGACGATTTGTATTTAAAATGCAACTATTTCACGTAAGACCCTATGATTTGATCAATCACATCACATAATGTGTGTCAATTCCTACACTATCAGTTGAGATCTCTGCAAAACCATCTGACCTGCAATCCAACTAGACGACGGCGGGGACTCGCATCGGGGTCGCAGAAGGCTCAAAATACAACTATTTTCAAATGATTGGTCTGTCCAACCTGTAGAAACTGCCCAAATCGTGTGATCAATCATCCAGTGTATGGCCAGCATTAGGGTTAGGCACTTACCCAGACTGAGCTACAGAAAAAAAAAAAGTGATTTTCCCTCCAGCACACTGCAGCAAAAACAAAAATACTTGAATCCTACATGATAATAGAAATTCAGAGGTATTGGTTTACATACATTTGCAAATATATGAATAAGCGCTGGGCCAAACGTCAAGGCTCCTCTATACCAGCGTCCCTAACATTATGGGGTTCACGTCTGAGACGCAGGGAACCCCAAAGAATCCAGCCAAGGACCATCCCCAGGGCATCACACGAATAATGGAAAAAAGGGTGAAAGTGAAGTGCAAAGTATAGTTGTGTAAAGATAAATCAATAAGTGTTAATGGTAAGGGGTTAAAATGACATAAATAATAGACAAATAGAAAGGTGATAAAAAAATATCTATGTGAATTAAGTGGTGATGCCCTGAAAAAAGGCCCAGCCAGAGCAAGCCTGGGGGCCCCACACCCAAACGCTCACCCCAAAATAATTGTTGCTACCTAATAGTAGCACCCACTCTGGGTCATATAATTACAAATTAATGTACTGCATAATAACAGTACATGTATAAGCTGAGAGCAGACTCACCTAGAAGGTACCCCAGAAACCTCCTAATGGCACTATTCAGACCAACACATCCTCCCAATGCTGGCTCCTTTCATGCCTCACAGAACTACAAAAAAAAAAGTATGGTGGTCGCTCACATCAACTTAATGACATTGCACAGGTGCTCGTAAAGGGTGGGGTTTACACTGAGCTACAGAAAAAAAAAGGGATTTTCCCTCCAGCACACTGCAGCAAAAACAAAAATACTTGAATCCTACATGATAATAGAAATTCAGAGGTATTGGTTTACATACATTTGCAAATATATGAATAAGCGCTGGGCCAAACGTCAAGGCTCCTCTATTAGGGTTAGGCACCAATGGGAGGGTTAGGTTGAAGATTAGGGCTATAAAAAAAAATTTTTAAATTGTCGACCATTTTCATTTCGAACTTTTTACATGTCTAACTTTAATGCGTCTGACTTTTGTTTGTGTCAAACTTTTTTCCCTGTCTAACTATTGACTGTTTAACATCTGGTATCTATCTAGACATTGTCTAATTAATTACTGTCTATCTCTTATACCACATCCATTCTATTCCTTAAGAAATTATGCATTCGATTCTTGCACAAGGTTACAAAAACCTCAGAACATGTTATCAGGAGAAATGCCTATACTCAAGGCCTGTACTTCGATGTTCACAAAACAATCAGCATTCATGACATGAAACCACAGTAGAATTTGTCAATACACCATCTGGGACATTATTTTGTTTTTGTTCGTAATGTACCAAGTATTATGTTCATAAATCACAAACCTTGAAGAAAGGAATATTAAACAATTCTATGAGAATGTACTTATGAAATTTGTTTATCTGAAAAGTTATGTGATTGGCTAAAATCTGTACCATACCCCTTTTATGTTTTCAATAAATATAGTTAATATCTGAACGAGCCCTTAGAAGTAGTTCAGTGCAACTTAAAAACTCACACTTGTGTTAAGTGCCTTTTCTGCTCTCCAGTCGACTGCCATACTGTTCTTAATTTTCAGATCCTCAAAGAACATTGAAGGTGGTTGATAAAAGGTGCTGGGACACCCCAGTACCCAGTCAGGCGGCTGCAGATGAAGACCTTCCACTGGTGCAGCCCTAAACTGAACTACCAGAGATGGGAGAACTCAAGGCCATTTTGTTCCATGGAATTGGAGCAACTAGCAGCCCATGGGATGCTCTAAATCTCTATAGATCACCAGGCAAAATAAACACAATACTTTTTATATATTTGGTAAAATAATGTAAGTTCTACAGCAAAAAAAGAAGGGGGGAGGAGCAGGTGCACACTATAAGCACTAAGAATTCTAATGATCAAAAAAATGTATAATAAACTGCAATAATTAACATGGTTTTAAATGTAAGGTTTCTTAGTACGTTTGGCCAAAGCGGTTTGCCCACCTGCCACGGCACGGCGAACCTTATATAGGTGGGTCCCTAACATCTCTAATACTGACACACCAATTCATTTATCTAGGACTTACCTATAATTTTTTTTTGATCATTAGAATTCTTAGTGCTTATAGTGTGCACATCACATTCAATATTAATAATGTATCATGTTTAATACTAGAATGTGCAGCCCAGCCCCTCCTTTTTCCTGTGTGTATATTTACGGTACATTTTAATTGCTCCTCCCAGTCTGGATCTTCCTGGGCTGAGTGGAGTAAGGCAAATAAAGAACAAATATATAATGAGGGTATGTATGCGCACACAGAAGCACATATGAGGGGGGAATATATATGCATCTGTAACCACACACATACACAACCGAGCGCTATGATATAGAACTGTCCAACCAAACAATAACCAATAGTTACCTTTTGCTGCTCACCTAGAAATGGGGGGTGCTGATCCCCCACAATTGCAGACAACTAAAAAGGAAGAAAGGGAGTGCTGGGTAAAGATGATAATTTAATAAAAAAAAAAAAACTAAATAATGAATAGGTAAAACGATCATAGTAAAAAATGCATATCAGCATATACAATCATAAAACACACCAGGAAACCATTAGGATCCTCTGGATTACAAGAGGTCCACATCAAATTAATACATAGAGCATTTATTCCTCCGACTCAACGGAAATACATTTCGGGCTCCACTGGTCAATGTCCGAGGATATCTATTGACAATGCATCTTTTAGTTATGCTTTTTGGTCTTTTTATAAGGTCAAAAACTTCTGCCATAAGGTGTTATATTTTATGAATCAAACTTTTGATATTAATCTGCCCTTTTTACCTATCCCAATGTTATTTGCACATTTCGAAGCATGGAAAGACGGAACACGTATACAGCATATTTTACCACTCTTAATCCTTATAGTCACGATAGCAAAAAAGCTTATACTTGAAAAACTGATTAAGAGGACAGCTCCTTCCATTGAAGAACATAAAGCAAGGATATTAGAACATATCTATTTTGATAGGCATAATGCTCTGATATTGGACAAGGTGTGCGGAGATTCTATACTAAGTTGGAGCCGTACCTTCTCACTCTCCCATTACAATTGCAGACTCGTATAAACAAAGTATTTGAAAATACGACCTGGTATTTTCTCCAACATGTTGTATGACCTAGTGCTATATACCTTGATATTTCCATTTGATCCTTTCAATATCCAGACATATCTGATTGGTTTAATAGTATTGGTAATACTAATGTCGCTCTTTATTTTTACATCGGGTATTTTTCTTTCTCCCCTCAGACTGACCTCCTTCTTCCTTTGTTCCTATTTTCAATCTTTTTGATAAGCTCAGCTGATAATATTGTATTGTATTATGTAGGGAACAAGTTTAAAAAAAAAAAAAATTCCTTATTTTGATAGTATATGAGGTTATATCAGTTTCAAATATATTCATATTTATGTTGTCACTAATAACCTTGTGAATTCTTCAGATGTTTCAATAAAAATGTTTAAGAAAAAAAAAAAACATACCAGGCTAGCGAGCCGCATAATAGTCATAAATGAATGTAAAATGATGGGTCTCCAAGACAGATCTATTGGAGCAAATTATCACACAAAATAATCCTGTTGGAATTGATGTTAACATCTGCAGAAGTTAAAGATAGGTTGGTTATGAGTCCAGCATATTTGCAGATGCTGTTAGTAAGCAAAGCCTGTAATCTCCAATTGTATATAGACCCAGCCACAAATGATATGTAATAAAACATGTCGCAAGCACTGTTAATAAGCAAAGCATGTAGTCTCCAATAGTCTACTTGGGGGTCGACAAGGATGGGTCAGGTGTTTTTAGGATTGCAGGTGCTTGTAACAGGTGCGTTTTTCACGGTTTTTAAGACTTCACTTTAGAAACTTTAAAATGGGTGCTAGCACCCATTTAAGTACCCCAAATTTGACAGGACTACTTATTTCCATCAAAAAATACAGCTTAATGACATTCTTCACCACTTGTGCAAAGACTCTTATAAAACTATAACTAAAAGTACCCCGAACAGTTTTATTAGGGCTATTCAGGCACATCTACATTGATCCCCAATGTTAGTGCATCTTTTTGGGGGTTTAGGCTGGTTTCCCCAATTCTGACAGCACTTTCCGCCTGTCCTGAATTCGCCGCTTGCCATTCGTGTGGTTTGCAATTGAATACGGCGAATAGCGGGGAAGCGCGCTATTAGTTTCCACGACCAAAACACGAGATGTCGGCAAAAAGGGGAAACTTTTCCGCGGGTGCGAAACTAATTGAATACGGCCCTATATGTGAACACAATTACAAGTGATGTGAATTCAGCGTGTTGCCAACACTAAGTCAGCAAAGCATGCAGTCTCCAGGTGCAAGGAGTGCAATCCCAGTCAAAGCAGGTGGTCTAGTGAAGCTGTCTTATAGCAAACATGTGTAAGTCTCCGTATTACCCGATAACATGCCTGCCATCCCCGATCAGCGATGGCCAGCCGCAACACTGCGGGACTGTTCAAGTGGGCGGGGTTTGGAATCCCAAAGTCCCAGTCAATAAATGACTGCTGCCGTGGGTTGCTCTTGTATCACACCCTTAGGGCAGATACCTCCAACACGTGTTTGTGAGTGGGTCCCAAAACAAACCACAAGCAGAGTGTCCCGTAGCGATAGGACCTCCGAACTGCAGTCTCCCTCTGTGGAGTGGAGAATCGCGGCTGTGCGAGGAGTCTGTCTGCTGCTTCTACATCTTGGTGTCTGTAAGGCACTTCGTGGTATGCTGAGGTCACCTGACATGATTCTCAACCTATCAAGTGGGTCGTTTTCATCAGAGGTCATTCTTTACATTGACAAAGTGTTTTAGTAATATCCCATTCTATGTTCAAATTATGAGGAGGCAATCTATGACAAAGGGACATAGACTCAAGAGAAAAGTATAATTTATTGTATTCATGCTATGCCAGAAAAACTAGATAGCAATATAAGACACTGAGTACCCATTTAATAAAAATCTCATTCCATGAGGGGGAATTCAATTAAATGCAATGTTGATTAGCGCCAGGAATGAGTTCCCGGAGCAATTCAATTGGCCACGCTGTTGACCCCGAATAGAGGATTTCTACTCGTACCCTCCGGAGGTGTGAGCAGAAATCAGACGAAGCTAGTGCAGAGATGCTGGTTTCGGACTTTGCGCATGCACTAACAGCATTGCGGCCGGCACTTAAGTCAGAGAATGCAGACTACAGTGACTAAATACCTGGCTTAGGGCGTTGTAACACGCATCTCCGGACTTAAGTGCAGGGCGCGATGGGGACAAGTGAATAGCATCAGGAACTCATTCCGTTCAACCGATTGTATTGTGCATCTATATGGAAATATTTATATAAAGATTCTTTCCCACTATCAATTTTTTAACAATATTATATAACTAGATGGGTTACAATTTGAACATTTCACCTCCTTCCAAAATGATCGCCATGGCTGTGTTGACCTTTTTGTGCGTCAGAGGGTGTACAACTCAATCACCTAAATTACTGTTACATATCAAATATGACCTATGTTGTAAATAACTGATAGGCTAATGCACAATAAATCAAAGTGCAATGAAGTTTAACATATTTATTACAATGTTGAGGCACAAAAGGCAAACATTTCTGAATTAAAAACAGATTTCGGACAAAAAAATAAATAGATTCCGATACACAAGAGTAGGAAAACCTGGAACATGTATAGAAATTTGGCAGTATGAGCTTAAGAAAAGACCAGATTTCTTACATTATTTTTTTTCAACCTAAAGTGATCAGGAGTAGAAATATTATACTATTACATTATGTATTAGAAAGTTACTATCCGTAGGTAATCACCAATATTTTTATTACTTAGATGCTGCAGGGCAGATCTTGAACCTATGAACCTTGAACCTCTATATAACACAAAAAACGTAGTTGAATGAAACATTTATGAAAACTGTGCAAACGTGTGACCATTACTTGTGAGATCTGATTATTCTTCATGTCTGTTTACAATATTTGCTAATCTTCAAGATTTCTTCTAAAACGGAAATGAGGTACAAAGTGTAAAGGACCTGACATATCTAAATGCAATTTATGTAAACACCAAACTTTGTAAGCTATTCATGTATCATACACGAACAGATGTAAACAACTAAGCTGTAAACCATCTCTTATAATCACTGTGGAACTGAATTGTGGTTTAGAGTGCTAGTGATACACAACAAAATCACAATGCGCAAATGTTTTACAGTTCTTGGACTCAAATTTGGGCACTTTCACAATATACAGTAAATACTTTTCTGATGGCACCGAAGTACATTTTCACATGACTAGCTTTGTGTTTCTCACTTCGTTAATTTAAAACAGTTTTTTTTTTTTCTTTTAACTAAAGTCACTTTGAATAAAACAGTACTTGAGAAATGACATTTTACTCAAAAGGTATAAGAAGGAAATATGTTGACAATCAAATTTTCTAACAAATACAGCCAGAGAAAAAATACAATATCCAAAAAATTGTAACATTGGAAAACCTCTCCTAGCAAAGCAAGTGCATTTATATGCAACATAACATAAGTCAACGGATGAGGGCTAATCAAAATGTAGATACTGTATATAAATTCACTTTCAGGGACATTTGTTGTGCTTGCCCTAGTACAGAAAAACATTTGTTCATTTACTACATTGACCACAGTGCACAAAAGGCAGACTTTACACGCCTCAGAGGTGCAGGTTACACACCTAAAAGGACTGTTTTGATGTAGGATATAGTGGTGACATTTGACAACATTGCAATGTGCTCATTCCCTGGAAGCTCTAATAAAGACACTGCCTGTTTCTGACGGTGCAGCCATTTACGGCACTGTAAGGCACTTTCTATGTTCACCGTCCCGTCTCCAGGTCCATATATTACGTTTGGGTCCTTGTCTGGGAAAGAATCATACTGGAATGATTCAGGGGTGTCCACTCCAGTTCCATAAAGGCAATGTACTGGAACCCCCGGAGGAGCAAGAGACGATATAAGTTCTTGTGTTTCTTTCCTCATGAACCAACCCTCCTGGAAGCCAATGTCATTGTAAAACTTCTGGTAATCCTGTAGGGTGTAGTTTGTGCTGGGTGTACTTACTAACACTTTGTCAGGGGACCATGTGTTACTATATGGAAGGAGCCAACTGGTGGAGACAGCAGAGCGCTGTTGGTCACGGATCCGCAAGGAACTGATCACCGGAATTCTGTTATTGTCCCCTAAAAGGCAGATTTCAAATTTAAAAAAAAGCCCAGGTACAAAAAATATATAAGTTTAAAATGAAAAAGTCTGTATACATGAAGTATTGGTTACTGTAATCTATTACAGAACACTGGTTTACAATAGTTTAGTTTAAACAAAGACATACCTAAAAATGGAAAGCACTACTGTAACTGTGTGAAATGGCAGAGCGCACACTAAGAATGATGAGGTGCATTTGGCATCCAGTAGAAATATACCCGCTACTCGCCACTTTTATAACAAAGACATCAGCATAACTACAAACTACTGGTGGGCAGAGAAACTCTACCACCACCACTGGAAAAAACACACGATAAATCTACAATAATCAATGGTTTTTTTTGTCTGCATTTAACTACAATTAATTTCTTTAAATGTGTACCACAAGTAGGATATACGAATTGGAAAGAACACTATATAGAGTTTTAGAATGTTAACAGCACCACAGAGAATTTAATCTCACTCTACTCGTATGGACCTTTTAAAAATAAGTAATATACTTTTTGTTTTTAAATAAAAGTAAAATTCAGTGACAAATTCTTTATGAACATCAGTATAATTGAAAAATTATTGCATTAACTCAAAATAAAAATATTACCAGCACAAAAACATTCAGAGCTAGATTACCTATCTGCAGTGTTTTAAGTGGTTCTAGAGAAGTGGTGGAACTCATCCCCCCCGGTGCTTCTTTAATAAAGGGACAGTGTGCGAAGTAGAAGCGTGCCGAAAAAAGGGGCATAGTCTCAAAAGAGAGGGACGTTGTCACAATAGTATTCCAAATTCAACTTACACCACATAGTAGTGTCCCTTATTATGACACACAACAGTGCCCCTTATACATTGTGTCCCTTATGCAGTGCCCCCAGTGGTGGTGCCGCTTATGCAGTGCCCCCTATGGAAGTAATACCCCCTGAAATGGTGCCATGCGCGCATGCACAAAGAAAGAAAAAGAAAGCCACAAAAATACTTACCTTAAGCCTCGCTCCTGTGTCCGCTGACATCTGGTCCGCCTGGCTGCTTCTCGGAACTATGGGAGAGAAGTCATGATGTTTCTCCCATAGTGCACACTGCGGGAGTCGGAAGTCGTAGCTCAGGAGTGAACTCCAGCCTCCGGCTAGCGCTGTGGGGGAAGTAGCCGGGTGCCCGCTGGTAACAAAATCTCAGCAGGCGCCCGGCAAATGGAGCCTCCGTGCAGCGCCGGGCTGAGGAGGGCCGGAGGAGGCAGAACTGGTTCAGTCTCCAAATAGAAGTGACAGAACGCAGTTCTGCCCCACTTTGACCCCTGCCTATCAGTAATTACGGTATACGTAACCATGTATCAAACCTAAGAGAAAGTGTATAGAGAAAATACCAACTAATCCGTTCCTAACTCACTTTTCAAAAACAGGTTGTAAATGACAGTTAGGAGCCGATTGGTTGGTACTTTCTCTCTCCCCATCTGTTGTGCAGGGGCTTCTGCCTGAAAGGGGAGAGGAAGCTCGTCGTTATAAGCTGCTCACAGCAATCTGCTTCCTGTCTGATGCTCCGATTCCCTGCTTCAGTTCAGAGCAGGAGTGGAAATGGAGCTTGGATGGCACCACTG
This sequence comes from Taudactylus pleione, assembly GCA_031769625.1. Classification (NCBI taxonomy): domain Eukaryota; kingdom Metazoa; phylum Chordata; class Amphibia; order Anura; family Myobatrachidae; genus Taudactylus; species Taudactylus pleione. Next base: position 426,340 of record JAUIMM010000116.1, read on the forward strand.
GGCTATGAATTGTACAGTTAAAAGGAATGAGGACCTGGGCTGAGATCAGTATGGAATACTGGCTACCTGGGGTGGTGTGTATGCAGTGTGTTTTGTTTTAATTTAGGTCTCAATTGCACTGGTATGCGTGTCAGGATGTGTAATTTTATAGATTTGCCTTGCTTCAGTATCATTAAAGCTTGTGTAATATAAGTAATATGTATCCCCTACAGAAAAAGACAAATCGTTCCATTACATTTATAAAAGCAGTCTTCTAATTTGCAGTGCGTGGTAAATTATCCCTAACATAATAATGTCCCCTCCTGCTGTTAGGATAAAGCTCTGAAAAATCTAGGACCTCATTTCACATATGTTTAATCTATGAATTTATATTCCATTATGCAGCAATCATATTTGGATTTCAATTAAAATAAGCATTTTATAAAACTAATGTAGGGGCCCAGGGCTGATTCAGTAAGGAACGCAGTTGCTTATATGCACGCCATCGGTCGGTTGTTGCGTACTGCACATGCTTCGCAGAGCGCAAACTAGCCACTGCGATTGGGACATCGATCGCATACCATGGCAGAGTGATTGACAGGAAGTGTCGTTTGTGGGTGGTGTGCCAGTGCGATTCAACAGTCACTGCGTGGGCGTGCATAACTTAGCCATTGCGATACCTAATGCCACCTGAGGCCTCAAAGTGTGTCCTGAAGCAAACAATTCCTTAGTAAGGTCTTGGCTTCATTAACTGTCCGATGTTAACGATTGTTTCTCTATGTTGGCCAAGTATACGGATGTAAGGGAAAGTGGGCGTCCTTATGTGAGGCTGCGATCGCAATGCAAATATTTACAGGTAATCACTGATTTTAGCAACTGCGCTGTGTGCATATAAGCAGAATAGCGATCCTTAGTGAATCAGGCCCACAGTCATTACAGAAACTGTAAAAGGCTTTGTTTTCTACATGTGAAAGGACATTTAACAAATCCAATATTGTTAGACATGTTATGCAATCACAATCCAGTTTGTATAAGTTTAGATTTCATTTGGAGGTTAAAAAGTTCAGCTCTCCCACCCGATTAAAATTCACATTAAAGTTTTAGGATTTATCCAATATGGTACTGACCTGAAGCAAGAACTCGTAGAGTTTTAGCCACCCCACCCCAAGGAGCTCCAATAGCCACAAAGGAGTGAATATATTTGTTTTTCCAATCCTGGGTCTGATGGTTGAGGAAATAAAGTGTGTACAGATTGCCCATACTATGTGCAACGAGTGACACTGGGCTCTCATATGTTTCATACATAGTTTCTATTAGCTTCTGTAAAGCTTCAAAATATTCTGTGTTCTCATCTAAGAAAGAGGAAATGCATTTTAGGAAAAACTCATCTTGAAAACGTTGCATCACATAACCTGAACCAAAAACAATACAGTAAATCTAAAATCTCAATATAATGATGTGCACTATAGCCTACTAGGAAAATTAGAGTTATGGTAGACTTACCTAGATAACTCTTTTCAAGGTCCATGGGGTCCACAGGGATACCATGGGGATTTTATGGTTGGAGAGATCCAGACACCAAACAGTTAAAGATTCAGCTCCCAGGATGCCTTGGGTCCTCCTCCATATAAACCTCACCTCTAGCCATAGGCCTTTGGTTTAGTTATCATGCCTCAAGGCAGGAGAAGGAAAGAGAAGAAGGAAGAGCAATCACACACCAAAAACTCTTAAGGTGCGTACACACTGGGCGATTAAAGTGGACAACTGAACGATAACGATATCTTTATCATCCATTTTTTTACCTAAATGATGAACGATAACGACGAACAACGCAGGTCGTTCATCTTTATCGTTCATCGGGCAAACATGCAGGCCAAACTGACGATATTGTCAAGTTGCTGCATGTTGGGGAATGGGGGAAGAGAGCCCGGCGCTGAACGATATTGTTAATGATATCGTTCAGCAGGTGTGCTCAATGTCATGAACGACATTGAGCACACCCTGCCAGGGACACACCAGACCATATCACTTAGGGAGCATATCGTCTAGTGTGTATGCTCCTTTACACAAGATGAAGGAATCTGTGACCGAAAGAAAAAACTACCCATGCAGCCAGATGCGTCAGGGTGGGTGCCCTATGGACCCTAGGTTAAGTCTACCATAACCATTTCTTCTTCAGTGTCCATAGGGATCCACAGATACCATGAGGATATCCTAAAGCAGTTCCCCTACAGTGGGGGACACTCCTGAGCAGAAAGGAGAACTCGTCGCCCAAAGGAAGCATCCGGAGAGGGAAAAGTATCAAAGGCATAGAACCTAACAAAAGTGCCTTACACAATTGTTCAGCAGAGGCACCACGATGGCCCTACAGATCGAGGAGAATGTGCTGTCACCGTGCTCGGGACAGGGAGATCAGCCTGTGTGTACACCTGAGAGATAGTCATGTGTAACCATCTCGCCCGAGTCGGCTTATTAGCTGGCCATCCTCGTTTGAGAAAACCATAATACAAAAATAGCATCTGATTTTCTAACAGTTTGTGCGCTCCACATAAATACGGGGAGCACAAACTACATCCAGGGAGGCTTCACCTACAGAAAGAGCTGGAGCTTGAAAAGCTGGAACTACAATTTCTTCATTTACATGAAAACGGGACACTACCTTAGGAAGGTAACCCTCCTTTGTATGAAGAACAGCTTTATCCTGGTGAAAAATAGAAAATGGGGAGCGACAAAAAAGCGCTGCCAAATCAGAGACTCTGCGGGCAGAAGAGATAGCAGGAAAAAGGGTCTTCGCCGTCAACCACTTCAAATCTTCAGAGTCTAGGGGTTCAAATGGGGAAGCTTGTAGCCCCTTAAGAATCAAAGACTACCGGTGGAACAAAAAGGAGGCTGAACTCGCAGATCTCCTTAGAAAAAAAAAACAAAAAACTGACATCTGGTAATGAGGCAAACTTCCTCTGGAACCAGACAGAGTGCCAGTTTCTGAACTGTCAAAGTGGCCAGACGGAGACCGCTGTCTACCCCGCCTGAAGAAAAGCCAGTACCCTGGAAATCCTGAGAACAAAAATATAGACTGCGCACTCAAGACTATTCAGAGCCAACAAGTCTGTAAAGTACTCATAAAAGCATATTTTAATCCAAGGAATAATAAATGGGTATATAGAGACCAATACACTTTAAATAAACATAATAGATGGTGTCTTATAACAAAAAACAAAAAAAAAAAATGTACTAAAACACAAAAAATTAATCGATCAGGATAAATAATTAATTAAAAAATATAGTTACCAGCATTCTATTAGTAAAAAGCGTTGTAACACTGTAGCAGCATAAAATGAAACATATAAAGAATGGTTAATAGGTTTCTAGTGTTTAGACAACTAATAACAAAAAATCAGTCAGATAGTTCAGCTTGTGATGAGGGGTCTCAAATCAAAGTGAGCCAAAAAAAACACGTTGCTGCTGTAACCAGTGGAGCAGAGTAGTTCATTGAAAAAGTCTTATGTACTTACTACTGTATTTAGCACCACAGTGGAAAAACAGTCCTGATAAGCTTCTCGGTAAGTCTGCAGCTTGATGTAAGAGTCAGATATTGCTGCCGCTTTTGAAAGATTATATATCTCACACACTGAACAAGCTGCGGGAGCGTGGTTTGTGAGAGGCATACCCCAGGTGATGTCAAGTTGTTCCGTGAGGCTCTATAGACAAGATGGAGCCAAGTATGTAGGATATCTTTGGAATATGGCCTTTAACAAATTGTGTGTATGCTGCAGGGACCCTGATCTGAGCCGCAGATGGTGTAGAGACATGATGCCATGAGATCCATTTCTAGTAGACCCCATTTGTTTACCAGGAGCTGAAACACTCCCGGATGGAGAGACCACTCTCCGTTGTGTATGCCCTGGCGACTTAGGAAGTCTGCTTCACAATTGCGTACTCCCGGTATGAATATTGCCGAGATGGCTGGAAGATGACGTTCTGCCCAAATCAGAACCTTTGTCACTTCTTTTATGGCTGCGTAACTTCTTGTGCCTCCCTGATGATTGAGGTAGGCCACTGTAGTCACATTGTCGGACTGAATCTGGACTGGCCTGCCCAAGAGCAGGTCCTGTGCCATGATAAGTGCCTTATACACTGCTCGCAGTTCCAGAATGTTTATTGGCAGATGACTTTCCTGATTTATTCATCTTCCCTGAAAGGTGTGATGACCTGTCACTGCCCCCAATCCACGAAGACTGGCGTCTGTGGTAAGAAGCACCCAATTGTGAATCCAGAATGGGTGCCCTTTGTTCAGATGATCCTTTCTCAGCCACCACAGGAGAGAGTGACGAATCTCTGGAGTTAGAATGATTCTCGGAAACCTTATTCGATGATCCTGTCCGTTCCACTTGGAGAGAATCAACTTTTGCAGAGGCCTGGAATGGAACTGAGCATACCCCACAATGTCGAAGGTGGATACCATTGATCCCTGGACCTGCATTGCTAACAGAATGGATACCCTTTGCTTGCATAGCAGCTTGAATATTTGTAAAGACAGCGCCACAATCTTGTCCTCTGGCAGAAACAGTTTGTGCCAGAGAATCCAGCAATGCTCCCAGATGTACCATCTGCTGTGTTGGAGAAAGTGATGATTTCTCCCAATTAATTATCCAGCCGTGATTTCGTAGGCAGGCTATGGTCAGTTGAAGATGGCTTTGTAAAACAACCTGAGTTTGTGCCAATATCAGAAGGTCGTCCAGATATGGCAGAATTCCGACTCCCAGATATAGGCCATCATGACTGCCATTATTTTGGTAAATACCTGGGGAGCTGTAGATAGGCCAAAGGGTAGAGCCTGAAATTGGTAATGCTGCTGAAAAACATCAAACTGTAAAAATTGTTGGTGGGATGGTATAATAGGAACATGCACATATGCACCCTGAATGTAATGAAAAACCATGTAATCCCCTGGCTCCATTGCCAAAATAATTGACCGGATAGTTTCCATACGCAACTTGGGTACATGGATAAACTTGAGGGTTTTTAGATTTAGTATAGGGTGATGAGCCCCATTCGGTTTCTGAACCAGAAACAGATTGGAATAACAACAACCGGGACTATTACCCCCACCTGCAGCAGGGAGTGAATGGCCTCCTGAAAGGCCAAGGCCTTGACCGCATCTTTGCAAAAGAACTTCTGGGGAGGATGCCTCCGGAAAGTGAGGGCATACCCCTGAGAGACCACTTCTCACACCTAGGCATCTGTTTGATGCCAATAATCTGCACACTGAAGAAGTCTGCCTCACACCCTGGGATCCCACAGGAGGAGACCCATCCCATCAGGCCGAAGGTTTGTTGCCCAGTTTAGAAGCTGGACGTCTTGCCGGGCCAGACCTCTTCGTTTGTCGCCTTGCGAAAACTAGTCAACCTAGAGGAAGACTGTTCCCTTGCTCGTCTATGAGGACAGAAGGACCGAAAAAAAGAAACCTGCCTAGACCTAATAGTCGCCGTAGATGGCAGACCTGCTGATTTTGAAGTCGCCAGAGTAGCTATAACTTGATCCAACTCTGCTCCAAAAAGTACCTTTCCATAGAAAGGTAAGACTTCCAGCGCCCTCTTTGAACCTGTATCAGCTTTCCAGGATCTTAACCAAAGGGCTCTATGTGCCACTATTGAAGCTGCTGATGCTTTAGAAGCTAAAATTCCAGCATCTACTGCAGCTCCTCCCAGATAGGAAGCAGAGTCCTGTATGTGGAATATATACATCCTCTGTTCTCTGGTAGCATCTGGTAGAGTGTCTTCCAATGTCCCCATCTATTCTTCAACAGCTTTGGCTACCCAGGCTCCAACCACAGCTGGACGAGTAACAGCTCCAGATGATGAAAATATTGCCTTGAGACATGCTTCAATTTTCTTATGTGAAATCCTTCAGAGAAGATGCTGACAAACTAGGCAATGTAGCATTTCTGTTTAAAGGTGTTACATGAGCATTCACAGTAGGAGATACCACCTGCTTGCTTAGTACATACAGAAGCTAGTAAAGGGTACAACGATGTTATTCTTTTATTCACAAAAAATAGTTTCTGGGTTACCCCCATGCCTCATCCATAAGCTCAATGAGCTGTTCAGATACAGGAAACTTGATTACCTTCCGGTGGTGAGTAAAGATTGGAGCCTTCTTACTATAAGCTGGTTCATCATCCTGAATGGTTAGGACTGAATTAACCGCCCTCAAAGGAGGAACATACACTGAACGGATGATCCTCCTTCCCCAAGCTAGACCTTGGAGAAGAACCCTGCGCATCATCCGATTCCTCAGATGTTGCGTCTGAATCCATATGTTGAGCAGACTGGTGAAAAGATAACTTGCGCTTAGGCACCTTAGTAACTACCGGTCTGCTTTCAACATTAGATGGTGCCCATACAAGTCCTGAGAGGACACACAGGCCATACATGATTTACCTGAAACCAGCACAGGGGGCTGTTCATAAAGGTAATAAGTGCAATGCTATGTGACAGCCTTCACAAATTCTCAAATGAATGCAAAGTACTCAAAGAATAACCTCCACCCCAAAGGATGGAGAGAAAAAATAGTGATCATTCTAATTGACAGACAGAAATAAAAAGACAATGTCAATAGCAGCTAGCAAACAGTCACATACAATGCATGTATAATATAATTACAATGGACTCTAAATCAACTTTACAAACACCAGGAATGGTAGGATATAGAGCCCTGTATACCTTAACCACAGGAGAGGTATACACGTAGACTGACCTAAACCTCCAGAGACCAACAGCTACAGCAGCACACAGATAGTGGACCGTGAGCGTCTCATATTCACGTGGTGAGTAGGCAGAGCAACCCAGACGCGTGAAACCCTTTGTAGGGACTGCGTCTTGGTCGGAGCTGCTGGGGGAGCGCCTACCTCCCCTAAGCTGCGTTAACCATCCGGGTACGCTAGCCTTGTGGCAGCAGAAGTGTCTGCTGCCGATCCCCGGCGTTAGACGATAAGGCCCCGGTGGTGTAGTGAGGACGTGGACAATCCCGGGCCCTGACTGCAGCTGCTTGTAGTGTGTCTGACACCAAAAGCAAGGACTGCCGCGCACGATTCCCCGTAAGAGGGGAACCTCCTTACCAGACATCTCTGTGCGTCTGGTTGCAATCCAGGTCGCAGCATTGCTGCTACGAAGCTCAGCCGCGACATGCCGGAATCACCAGCCCAGTTACTCGCGTTGCGGCTCGGCAGATGTAGATACAGTCACAGTACATGCGTCTTGATTCAGACGTTTAGTACTGCCAACCCAAAAACAAAATAAAACATAAAATAAAAGCTTAGGACTGCAATCCCGTTACAAAGGTGCGTCTTGATCCTGCCGCACCAAACCATTTAAAGCGGGATCTAGAGGAAAAAAAAATAAACACATCCTGGAAGCTGAAGCTTTAACTGTTTGGTGCTTGGTTCTCTCCAACCATAATATCCCCATGGTATCCCTGTGGATTCCCATGCTTCCCAAGAAATAAAAGGATACCAACATATCCTGAGGCATTCCTAGACCATATCAATTTGATTCAAGTTTAAAGGTCTGCGTGTTTCAAATGAGTTTCATACGGAATAGTACATTTCGTGTGAAACACTTTGGAGACAAGCAGACCACACGGTTCAACAAGCCGGCCACCTCAGGTCCCATCTCACAGGATGGTATACAATCGGGAAGCCGGCTTCCCGACTGTCATATCCCGGCGAGGGATGAAATGCCGGGCGTCTAGATGTAGACGCCTGACATCTCCCCAACACAGGGCGCAGCGAGTGGACAGCCGTGGGGGGAGAGGGGGGGGGGGGAGGTTTAGGGCACCCGGGGGGGACTTCGGGTTAGGCACCCCCCCCGGGGGACTTAGGTTTAGGCAGCAGGGAAGGGGGGGTTAGGGTTAGGCACTTGGGGGGGAGGATAGGGTTAGGCACCCCTAAGAAGGGGTAGGCTAGGTTAGATAGTACTATCCACGATCGAACTCTGCTGTTGTCGGCCAGGCGCTGCTGGGAATCGAACCGCTGGCCATGCGGCATTTCATACCGATTCCCACAGGACACAGCGACCAACTGTAAGAACGGAAGGACGATGCCACACCTGCTGTAACTGCATGCCGCAAGCAGGAGGACACTGCACTTGTACACTACATGCAGCAGAACACCGGGGGGAGGGGGCTGGAGAGACGTTTAGGGAGAGCCTATCCAGTATATAATCTTTTGTGCTCCAAACAATCAGTTCACAAAAGAGCTATTACATTTACTGGATGGCCACAAAAAGGAGCAGTTTGTAAATTTTACCATTTTTGTGTTTATATGTATTTTTATGGTTATTTAAGTTCAATGGTTGGTTGTGTAAGTGGCTTAGGGGTCTATGTATTAATAATCGCGGTACTGCAGATATTAATCTGTATGGTGGCTGATATTCTCATTTTGAATGAAAACATCCTAAAGTCACATTTATATACCTGAATGAAAATATACCCACTATGTACTAAACTGAACCCGCAGAGACAACGGTAGCAACAACCACTGTCTCTGCAAGTTACTTCCCCGGCATATTGGAGGAGTCGTTCACCTTTGTGAAAACTCCTCCGGCAGGATCTGACACTGCGCATGCGCATAGTGTCAGTTTCCAGAGTCGACCACAGGCCGCAGAAGAGGGATCGGAAGATACATGATATACCATGTATATTTGTAACACTTTACACTAAAAACACCATAAGCATAGTGCACAGAGGCATTTCATGCCTAATTTTTGCAAAGCTTTTATTGTGCAGCACTTTTACAGCTTGTAATAAAGAATCAACATGCTCCAGGTAACCGGGTATGCTTAAATTACATTAATCTCAGTTAGAGAGTTACAATCAATTTGTACATTTGCCTGTATTTAAAAAATAACATGACTAAAAAACCAAAAACATCTGCTCCATAAGTTTGTGGGCATTTAAACACACTTTAAATTATGCTTTTAAAAAGCACCCATATGACACCACCTTACAGCAAAATAAAAGATTATGGTTTCCATATTAGCTGAAGAGACTTACTGGGAGCTTTGCGCCAGTCGTAAGGAGCTCCTCTCATATTTTCATCACGTGCGTAGCCCCAATCCACCATACTCTGCACAAGGGTGTAGAAATATATACCTGCAAAGCAAAATTCAAACAAATGTGTATGAGGGAAAAAAAAATAAAATTCAATGGATTTTGTTGTTCCAATTTGGGGTGATTACATAAAAAAAAAAAAAAAAAAAAAAAAAACTGTTGAGACCATCAGACTATCGTGGCACATTGCATTAAACCATAATACCTTTGTTTTATTATATAATAGTATCAACGCTGACAAAATACTGGTTGTTTCAAACAGAGCTAAACCTTGGAGAAAACAAATATGTAATTAAAACATTCATATAGAAAAAGGCGCGAGGCTCAGGACGGATGAGAAGTCATCTAGATATCAAGATTTAGACTGGCTGTATCAGTGGTCTGGAGAAAAAGAAGTCTTCTAAAAAGCCAATTTTAGAACATGAACACACTATATGGGGTTTATTTACTAAGCAATGGTTTTATAAACTAGACGTTCAGCAGTTTTGCCACAGGATAAAAAAAGTGGCATGAATTAAGTTTAAAAAAGATAATCTACTTAAAATCCCACTGCGAAAATAGTCTATGTAAAAAAAAAACAAAAAAAAAAAAAACTGCTAAACAGACCCATATATGTTGACTGAGGGGAAAAAAAAAAAAGAACATTTTATGATATGTGTTTAGTTAATGAACTCCATAGGTTTCTAACAACCTCCTAGGATAATGGATTATGGTCTGCATAATCCCATCTGCATTCCCAGAAGGGATCCCAATCAATCCCCAATGAGAATAAAGAAAAAAAGTGATAAGAAAACAAAAATATTTAAAAAAAAATATATTTTTTATTAGTTCTTACCAAAAAGAGTAGGAAGAATACCCCTGACAACGAAGTGGTTAAACTTTTTTTAAACTACAATACTGCATATAGCTATAAAAATATAAATGAAATGTAAACATCTACGTTTTTACAAAGCATATAATTTTGGCTTTAAAGTCTTTATAAATAAAACAAATAAACACTTGATTGAGATTGTAGGAGAAAAAAAACAAAAAAGTGGATGATGCCCATAAGGGATTAAAACAGGACTACCTAGGTCTGTTTTTCTGCTCCGTCCTCTCCTCTACCTTAGCAAACACCATTCTTAACATTTTTTGTTTCTTTTTTTGAACTGCTGCAAGTATGACCTTCTAAAAAAAAAAAAAAAAAAAAAAAAAAAAGCAGCGCGTCCAGGGTGTATTCAACAAATTAACTTTATATTTTATCCACAATATACCTGGCTGCAGAGAAACCATTTGTGGCTCTACACTAGTGGGCAGAGTAGACTGTAGGTACTGGCCTTGTCCATCGCCTCCCGCGTATAGTATTTTTGTTTGTTTTTTACAGTTGATTATTCCAGCAGAGTTTGTTTCACGTCAGTTAGGCCCGAGGCATTTCTTGCTGTTCTTCCAGATTCTCTGATGCTTTTGTGTCTGCCTTATTTGTGCATATTGCTAGGCTCTCAACTATTTTTTTATTTGACTAATTTTTGTTTAACTAGCTTTACTGAATAGCTGAGAAATATAATCTACGCCGTATATGCCATACAGAAATATGCATTCTGCCGACTAAAGCAACTTTTATTGGAGTCACAAATTATTTTGGTAAGTAGATCGGATTTGAACTGTCCTGGAACTTAACACAATTTTAATCAATGCTTTTTGAATAGGGGTCTTTAAGCGTTCAAGCATCAACATTGAGTTCCACTTCCTTTTTCAATACACTATTAGTGATTTTTTTTACCATTTCTCTGCTCTTATGTATATTTTTGTAGAATTACATTTTTACTTGGTAGACCTTTATATCACAGCAATTTTCTGAACATTTTTGACAATTATAATTTATGTTTTGCTCATCAGATTGGTCAAAGATAGCATTTGAGGCTGGCAGTAAGATTAAGCCCTTTTCCACGCCTTCAGCTGCAATATTTAGACTACATTTGTGTCAGATTCCTCATCACTATCTGTATTAGAGTTACATGATCATCAGTCAATTTAAGAAGGACGGATTAGCCATTTCTTCTGGCTTAAGAGGGCTTTGTTGATTGCGAATATTTAATTGTGACCTATTTGTAGAGATCACCACAAACTGGTGAAGCCAATGTACTAAGCAAACCGGTGTTTGGGGATTTACAATGTGTACCATCACATTTGGACCATCTGTGACCTTGTAAGTGTAATTTTCAAGTGATACAACTTATTGAACTGTTCTTTTAAAAATATCAAACAAATTTTTCCGCAAGCATTGATCCATGATCTCTGACCAGACCTGAACTCCAGAATTTGTTTTCGTCATGTAAGAAAATACTCATACATATTTTATATTAGCAGTATAGGCCCATTCATCAAATGCAGCAGAATTTTATCCCCCTCTTTATAATTTCTTGGATTACATTGGTTTAAATTTTTTCGTGGTATATTTCATAAACTATTTTTTATGTCAGTTGGGGTTGAAGGTAAAACACTAGAATCTTTTGCAATTCGTAATTGCCTTAAATCTTGGGAGGTAGCAAAAATATTGAACATCAGTCCATCTAAAGCTGCCATTTGCACTACAGTTCCCATCTAGTGACGTATTTTCTGAAGGCTCAAAATAATGTAATATTTGAATGTAGAGGTTTTAAGCAGCCAGGAAACACTATTTACTGGCTCCAACAGAGTCCTCAGTGTCAGTCATTGATATGTGCTTTCTATCTAGCCCCTACATAAAACGTTATACCTTTTTACCTCAGTTAATTTGCATACCAGTTTTTAAGAAGTGTAAAATGGAAATCGCATTCATTAGCCAGTGTTCTCAAAAAGAGTAATACTGTAATACACAGTTTCCTTCAGAGTGTTTTATTAAACAAACTTTTAACCTGCTCTTGTCTGAGATTCCGATTATGTTCTAATGTTTGCAGATTTTCATAGAACAGAAGATTGCTGAAGCTTCACAATTATAATTAAATATTAAGGGGAAAATTTACTAAGCGACGGGTTCTAAACCCCAGGGGGTTGGTGGTGGTTTCTAAATGACAGCCCTGTTCTATTCTAATATTTGTTTGACAGCAGTTTTGGCCTTAGTAAATCTGCGGATAGCAAAACCGCCACCAAACCACCAGGGTTTAGAACCCGCCGCTTAGTAAATTTTGCGCTACATCTCTAATGAACAGGAAGTGCAACCTATTACCAATAAGTTAATGAGCAATTTCTAAAATTGTTTCCTCATTCTTGAGCACTTATGTGACAAGCAAAGTGTAATTTTGTTTAACTTACCTACACTCCTTTTGCTAGGATCCAAAAATTCCAAGGAATAGGTCTGTCCAAAGCCCGGGACCCTTACGTCTACCCCCTCAGGAGAAACAGTACTTTTGCTTGTTGTGTTGTAGACTAACCTAAGAGACATAATGAAATTCAAAAACAAATCTGCATTTACAAATTGGACAGCAAAACTATACTCTTAAAGCAATGTATGAAACTCAAATTATCAGAAGGTAAATTAAGTGGTCAGTTTCTAAATCTTAAGAAATCCATAGGAAGGTGAATGAAACAAGTGTCATATGCAATAACTGGTGGTAGAAGGGCACACAAAAGAGATGATTTAAAAAATTCCAATAGCAAAATACAGTTTACCAAATATATGGCAATGGACGCATAGATTAGTCTGCATTAGTTCTCACCTTATATTATCAATCCAACAGTCAATAACCAAAGGCAGCAGAAGCTCCAGATTAAGCCAAAGAGTAAAGTAATAATCTGTCTTCTTTGAGCACATGTAATGCACAACCGATGGTTTATTCAATTTGGCTTCCAACTGGTTTCCAAGGTCTCCAGGTACTAAAACACAAATAAATCATCTTCACTACACTTGAAGGACTTGACATAAAAAAGGCACAGCAACCACATGTATGTTTGAATATATCTAAAGGAAGGGATGACTGCATAAAGCTAGGAATTCCCTAGTTTGTATAAAAGGTGTGTGGGGCACATATATGTTACTTTTATGCTTCATTTCAATAACTCTTGGGGGTGAGAAGAATGAGGGGGGGGGGTTGGAGAGTAGAGTCCGGTAAAGAGGGACTGGGTAAGGAATGTGGTAGGTAAAGAGGAAGTAAAAATAGAGAGGCTGGTGTGAAGGGAGCAGAAAGCAATATAGTCAGATAAGGAGTTGTAGGAAATGGGTCAGTTACAAAGGGTGTGGTAAAGAGAATGAGATCAGAAGTAGGAGTTGTGGGGTTAGGCAGTTAAACGTAATGAAATTAGTGAAGGAGAAGTAATGGAAATCAGGCAGGTAAAACAAAAAGGGCCCCCCACAATGGCTCCCTCTACCCGTGACTGAGACGAGACAGTCAGGCGGGGCGAGCCGGAGCAGGCTAAAGTGACTGGTTTACTAGAATACAATTTGATAGATAGGCCCCAAACTACTAACTTGTCTAGTGCCCCATGGGGCCTTAATCCACCTCTTCATAAATACATATACTGAAGGAGACATGGGATAGCAGCATGCAAAGTTAATGGTAGGTGGCGTCACCATACTGCGACATCTTGAAAATACCCAGAACTGCATTAGTTGTAATCTGACATCTTGGGAGTTAGTTTGAAAACCAGCTAGGCTGCTTACAGCAAGGCGATGTGAATTATTGGAGTTCTAATAGGGCATGATATTGGGTGCTCGGCAGATGGAACATTTCCGAAGTTGTGCAGACATTCAACATTCCTCAATCTACAGTACAGTGTCAAATGTATATGGGGAATACCTCATGTAAGGCATTACCACCCACCGTGGATAGCGCAGTGGCCGAGCACGGGTGCTTAATGATCGTGACCAGCGATGTCTGCCCATTATTATCCGAGGAAATAGACAAGCAACACTGGCTGAACTTACATCCACATTCAATGCAGGAAATACCAGACGCATATCCAGTAGGTCAGTGCAGTGTTCTTTAGCTCCCATGGATTATGGGAGCAGAAGACTATCCCGGGTGTCCCTATTAACACTACAATACCAGACACAGCACCTTACCTTGTGAGGTCGCTAATTGGATCATGGAGAACTGGCAACATGTGGAGTGGTCCACTGAGTTCCAGTTATTTCAGGCTGACGGTAGGATATGGGTGCGGCGCAAACCCCACGAGGCCATGGACCCCAGTTGTCTACAAGGCACCGTGCAGGCTGGTGGTGCACCCCAGTGTGTTCACGTGGCATGAGTTGAGTCTGCCTGAACAAGTTATTGACCAGTAACCGCTACATTGCATTGCTGGAGGACCATTTGCAGCCCTTCATGTATCCCCACAACAATCGAATATTCCAGCAGGATAATGCAGTATTATCGGTTGTAAGTTGTCAAGAATTGTCTCGAGGAGCATTCTGAAGAGTTCTGACGAATGGTGTGGCCACAACGTTTGCCTGACGTGAACCCAATAGAGCATTTATGGGACATAGTGGAGAGGTCCATTTGCACCCAAGATCCTGAACCTACAAATATCAGGGAGCTGTGGGAAGCTATCCAGACTTCATGGATCTACATTTATGCAAAGGTCTTCCGTCCACTTGTGGAATCAATGCCACGTCGAGTTGCTGCACTTCACCAGGTTAGAGGGAGTCCTACACAATACAAGGCATCTATCCCATGACTTGGCACCTCAGTGTATATATTGAGAATACAAACTCCTAAACATTGAGAGAGTCTGGACTGCCAATTGCTCAATTGACATTATGCAGTACTGTACATTGAGGGGGATCAGAATACAACAAACGACATGAAACAGAAGGTAATGGGGTGTGTGTGTGTAGGGGGTCACCCTTCAAATATAACTTTAAATCATAGTATGCATATGTGAATACTAAAATAACATTGTGCTTGATTAGGACGCGCCAGGATATGCCAGGTTCCTCAATGGTTGACTTTTCATATACACTGCAGAAAAAGTCTTGATGAGAGAAGCTACAGATGTGTCCTTATACATCTAGCCTCAATAAGCCACGCAGCTTATCTTGCTGGCATGAGTCAGCCGCCAGCTCCCAAACTACTCTGCTAGCAACCTGCATCTATTTTTGACAAAATAGCGATTAGGACGCATCAGCAGACAGTGCAGTTTATTTTTATATGCAACATTTTTATATCTGTTTGCATCAGAGAGTCTGTATATGAAGCAAAACATAACTTGGAATGAAAAAACACTGGTCTCTACATTGTACCACTTCGTATACAGATTCAAAGGCTCAGTCGCACACAGATATAAAAGTGTTGCATATCAAATTAAATCAGTACAGTTGGCTAGTGTGTCCTAGTCGCATCGCGACTTATGCTAGGCGTACACTATACAATTATCTGAGAGATCCGCCCGATATCTGCGGATTACCCTATAATTGTACTGTGTGTGGGCAATCGATGGTAAACTATTGATCGGTCTGGCAAGCTGGATCGTCCAGCATGTCCGACCGATGCAATATTCTGTAGTTAAGTCAGCCACATCGGGCAGTGTATGCAGCTGCTGTCGTAAATACAGGGTCCGCAGCAGATATCTGCTACAGTGCCTTCTTCTGACATTTGGATTATACTTCGTATTTGTGTGCATCCCACAAAACTTATTTTCAGGGAATAGTTCAATTATTAATGTTAAATAGGCCCTTTTTAACCATTCACATAAATAAGGGCCTGATTCAGAGATGGACGCAATAGCATAGTAGCTGTGGGGGGAGATGTATGAAGCGTTGAAACGGCATCAGTGCACGTTACCGCTTCTCCCTGATGTATGATCGGGGTTTTGGCGGTAAATGTCAGGGGCGTTATGCCATTAGCGCCGATGGTCTGGGCAATGTATGAACGGTCAGTGTGCCTGTCGCTATCGACTGCTACAGCCTGGCGATTGCCTAGTCCCCACAGCAGGGACTAGGCATTCTCAGTGGAGCTGGCCGGGACTGAGACACAGCGCATCAGTTCTAGGCTGATGTGCTGTGTACTCAGGCAGGGATCGCCGGAGGGGGGAGTTTACACTCCTCCCGCTTCAGCCGATGGGATGTTCATACATCTCGTCGTTAGTGCTTCCTGCTTCGCCTCGTGCTGTTATAAAACATCTCCACATGTCTTTAGACGCAGCTACTGTGCTAAAATATGCTAATGATGCAGGAGGCGCCTTGTGTAAACAGATGCCTCTCCTATATGCCTGTGTGATTCTTTGCGGCGTGCAAAGACGCAGCATCGGATCACTTACGTTGTCATTGGTCATCTGATTAACCCTCAGGTTTCTCAGGTTGTGCAGGGTTCCATGGCCAGTAAATCTGCATCGGAAGACAGACCCCGAGGGGTCCTTTTTTTGGAAATGCATTGTACTCACCCCACCTCCAAACGTCCACAGCAGGACAATAAGACTGCAGCTTAGGGAGCAATACACCATTGTAGTTGCATGCAAACCAGCAGGTGTTGCATACAACTATGATTCCGTTCCTAAGCACATTTTTGTGTGAATCAGATGTGCATGGATTCTATCCCTGTAGGCATTCACGTGTTTGGTAAATAAAAAACGCAATTATCTCGTGCTCACAGACAGGTACCTGGCAAATCAGGGGCTCAGCTGCTGCATTTCCTATATAAACGCTTTGGCTGAGTGTTACCAAGCATTACACAGCAGTCCCCATCATTGGAATCAATGGTGGGAACCGCTTATCGCCCGATAGGCGGAGGGCCACCTCTCAGCCAATGAACGCTCTCTTAGCCTACTATGCAAATCATTTGTCCCTCCCCTCTGAGGAACCAATATGACAGACCCTGGCAGATTTATGGAAAATAAATCTGTAGGTTGTGATGAAGTATTTGTCAGTATATGGCCAAGATATCTGATGCGTTTATCATATCCGAAAATTGGTCCGACAGTGTGTGCCCAGCGTTAAACACATTTTTGGCAAAAAAAAAAAAGAAGCATATGAGATGCCCGGCGCTAGCAGAGTCTCACAGGACCTTGCTTGCAGAGGGGCTTTTTAGCACAACTGCAGCAAAGATGTTTAAGTACACACTTGTATCACATAATAAAGTAAATTTGCCCAACACTCAAGTTAATTTATACATTTGAGAACCACTGGTATAGCGTGTAGCTACCATTAGTTTGGCTCTTTTGATTACATTAAAAAAATCTTAATAACTGTTTTAATGCTTTCTAACATTAACAATCCAGAGTGATCAAGGCTTCCAATACATAAATGTTTCACAGTATTAATATGATAAGCAGGGTTCATTTTTTTTTCACTAATGAAAAAAAAAAAAAAAAACTGGTTTAAACCAAAAAGGTTTTACTTTTTTTTTTCTAACTCTCTATCTATATAGATAGATCTCAGCTTTCAGAGCTCTGCATGGGAAGCTTTTGCACCAGTTTTACACTTTTAGAGCACAGTATTATACAGTACATGCAAGGCTGTGGCCAGGAGAAACCAGTTTTATATATCGCCTGGTTTACATGCGATGTGTGACTGGTCAGTAATCGTGATGAACTGCTAAACTCACACTACACCTTTATTTGTCTTCAAACACAAATACATACATATTGTATGAATTTGCTCTCTCTTATCTATATAAGGAGTAATATAGTATTTCCTCTCTTAGGGGTCTATTTACTAAGCAGTGTTAGGAGACAGTGAAAAGTGATAAGGTGCCAGCCAATCAGCTCCCAACTGCCATCTCACAGGCTGTGTTTGAAAAATGACAGTTGGGAGCTGATTGGCTGGCACCTTATCACTTTTCACTCTGTCTCCTAACACTGCTTAGTAAATAGACCCCTAATTATGGTATTATTGTTGTACTAGGGGTACAATTTGGAACTTCTCGGGCAGCATATCTAGGAGCACTGATGTGGTTTTCATTTTCTCTTTATTTCTCCCGGAGAGAATATTAATAAAGTCGGCAAGTATGCATTAAAAGAAGCTTGAACAAGATAAAATAGAGTATTAAGTTCAAATCAGTAAACATCCACTGCATTCCCCATTACAAGATCAAGTGGAAATATGCTTTATTGCTGAGGGACAATTGCAAATATCACTATTAATATTAATAGATGAAACAGCCACATTACTATAGTATTAGCATAAGTGGAAGGTATTCAGATGCATCCAGACAATCAGAAGCACCCACTTATCAGTTTAGTTTGCTCCAGGGTTCGCGCACACACAAAAGATAAGCCTCCAAACAGAAGCATACAAGTCTTTCTTGCAGTCAGCATGGGGCGTACTTTGCACAAACACACCCTTACTGTACTTCGGCTGCACTCACTCATCCCTTGCATCCCCTGTTCCACTTCCCTGGGCGCTGCTATGAGTCGTAATTTCCTAAAATGTACCTCAGTCGTTATAAGGGATGCACAATAATTCTTGGTGTGCATGTGCAGTTGAAGATTACACATCTCTACACAAGCCCCAGTGTCTTATTTTTCAGAATTTAACACCAGTCAAATGTTAGCTTTCATTATAATTATATAGCTGCACTGACTACCTGGCTCCCAAGGCCTAATCAGCACTTACCTTACATTAACATTTCTCCTTTATCTCCTTCCAACTGTTATGCATCTGCCCAACTTCATGGGCTGTTAAATGCTCAGCGTGAATAGGTTTTCACACCAGGGATTTCAAAAGTTGCTCTTGTCAACAGCGGATGCCGGCCGTATACATAGAGCCTAAGGTAAAGTAGAAGGAGACAGAGGGGAAATGTAAATTTAAGTTTCATGTTAGATACACTCTTCAGAAGAGTATATCCAACACACTATATCATCTAGCAGGGTCTTTTATATCTATGTGCGGGGGGGATACATATCAAGTAGCTAGTGGGTGACAGGGGGGGAATAAGCAGGCAGATATAACATGACTGTGCAACTTACACAGGACGCTGTTATCTAGAAGGATTTCATGTGCATTACAAGGGGCACGCAGGAAGGTCTGAGGGCAAGTATGGTTAATCCAATGGACGTATGGGGACATCTGAGGGTATGTATGGAATCTGACGAGCATTCAAGCGGTGTTGCGTAATCTGAAGCCATGTGGGGAGGTCTGAGGGATAACGTTCCCGCAAGAATCAGTTGCGGGCAGGGCACCGATGGCCAGGGGCAGGTGCGAGTGAAAAGGGGGCGCAGCCCCGCCAACATCACTGTTGGGGGCGGCCGGCGGCCTCATTAATAGGGACGTTCCCAGTACCTACGGGAGGTGCTGGGCTTCCCCCAAAGCGGTTTCTTAATGTGAATAGATGCCGTGCGCATGTGCACGGCATCTATTCATGCGGCGATAGCACTGCAGCGGCCAGGCTGTTTTAGCAAGGCGTCACTAAAAGGGGCAAGGTGCATTTTGCCCTTTAAAAATCAGGCAGGGTGCAGCGCTCTGCTAAAACAGCCTAGAGTGAACACTGAGGAACATTTAGGTCTCATAGCATGTGGAGATGTCCGAGGGGCATTTACAGGACATGTGGTGAGCTCAGGGGGAATTTAATAGGCATGTGTAGAGGTCTGATGGATATACAGTATATGTATTAAACTGAATAACAAATTATGATGGAGCCCTGAAATAATTAAGTAGGATCCCAAATATTTAGCTCTTGTTCACGAAGGGGTTAATATATTAACAATTGTTTTGGGATAGGAATGCTTTGTATGTTACTATAGATAAGGGAGTGTTTGTCATCAATCCAGAAAAAACCCTTAAGTATTCTGTACAGTACATTGAGTCATGAGTTCTTCACCACTCCCTATGAAACGGTCAGATACATTATTGGCTTTAGGAGGAAGAGAATACCTAAAGTTCTAAAGCTAAAACGGTGGAACAATTTAAACACGTTTGGGATAGGCATAAGACTGTCCAAAAGAGAGATGTAAGGAGCAAATAGGGTTGAAGTTGCCTAAAGAATACATGAAAAGGGGCAGACTAGATGGGCCAAATGGTTCTTATCTGCCGACAAATTCTCGGTTTCTATTTATTCTGATCTCTGCCAGTGAATGGTGCATCATTTTATCTTTATTTTTTGTTTATAGTAAGCAAAGCTCCCAATATTGCACATTGCCAAATGAAGACACAAGTTTAGGGTAAATTAGCAGAAGTGATTTGTCCAGTCTCAACATGAAGACATGAAATTGTGACTCATAAGGTGCCCATACATTTAGGCTGTATCGGGGCAATTCCCCGTTCTGCTAACACGGGGATTGGGGGATCGGAGAAATTCAACATGTTGGACAATCTCGATTCCCTGATTCAGACCCTGAAGTGTTCTGAATCGGCAAGTTGGGAATTTTAAACATGTTGAATTTCCCCCATGCCGAAGGTTACACCGGCGTCGGAAAAACGGGCAATCAGGCAGTAGATATATAGCCCACATAAGGCAGACACAAAAGGAAAGGCATATGGTCACACAACAGGGTCATAAAAAAACAGCCATGAGGAGTACACAAAGCATACAAACTAGGCAGATACCATAGTATACAAATTAATTGTGACAAAAGGTCTGATTCAGACCAGGTCGCAAGCGCTGAGTGCTTGCAATCGGATCGATGGTGGCCCAGAGCGCATGCGCGCGACGGAGCCGGCTCCGTTGTGCCCATGCGCGAGACACGGATAGCGACGGGCAATCCATTGCTCCGGGTCTCGTACCATAGGGGGCGTGCTGTCGATGTTGAGTGAAAGCACGCCCCCTTTGGTGGGGGGGCCGGGGGAGTGGCTGCCCAAACAGAGGCATTCCCATGTGAACGCCTCAGTTTGGGGGCGGCCCCACTGACATCACGAGTGATGTCAGTGGTAGAGATTTTGGCTCTGTTAGAGCCGAAATCTCTCTGGGGCTTGCGGCAACGAGACTCTACCACAAGGGTCTCATCGCAAGCCCGATTGTCACCCACAGCTATGCGAGCGGCCAGGAGGCCGTTCTAAAAAAAAAAAAAAAAAAAAAATAGCCTGGCCCTGATTCAGAGCGAGCAGTCTGTCAGAGCGTCCGGCTCTGAATCAGGGCCAAAGTCAGTTACTTTAACGTTTTATTTTCAGGACAGAAAATCTTGTGGCAACTGGAGAGGTTTGTGCTAGCAAATGAATTAAAATATTTTTAGCTGATTTTGTCTACCTGCTGTCAGAAATGTATAGTTTAGAGCTAGATTTTCAAGTGAAGATTATTCGGTTTTCTCGTTTCACTTTAAATGGTTTTTAATTACTGGTAGAGTATGGATATTAAACCCAACAAGAGCTAAAATTGTTGCCTGCTCTTCTTGATATTGCTTATTGGGAGTCAGTAAATCTAATGTAGCTTAAAATCCTCACAGTGAAACTGGACTTGTGTCACCGTAAAGATGATCATATTTTTAAATTATATGAGCTCGATTCAATTCAACACGAATTGAATGCTGCCAGGAGGGAGCTCCCGGAGCTATTCAATCCAGCGTGCTGTTTTGTCGGAGAGTGCCAGCTCTCGCACCCCTCACGCCTTAAACTTGGTGTTTAGTCGCGAGAACCGGCATTCTCACACTAAACGGTTTCCGCGGCGCTAAGGGCAGAAAATATCATCGCGTCTGGAGTTTTGTCGGATTTCTGCTCACACCCCAGGAGGGATGCGAGAACAAATCCTTCGCAGCGCGCTGAATTGAATTGCTCCGTGAGCTCCCTCCCGGCACTATTCAATTTGCGTTGAATTGCACCGAGCCCTAAGTAAATAATTCTATGTGGGTATTAAAGTACACTAACCACTAAAAACTACAGTAGTGTGTGGACCAATGTGCATAACATATGTGGAGTTGGAGAGTTATGAGCAATATGAAGGGAATCGGTATGATATCCCGGCTGCCACATGGCCGGCAGTTCGATTCCCGGCAGCCCGAAAGCGCTGGAAATCCCGATCATCCTAAGGTAAGTATCTACTAAGCTAACCTCCCTAACCCTAACCCTCCTTAGGGGTGCCAAACCCTAACTTCCCCCCCAAGTGCCTAACCCTAATCCCCCTTTCCCGCGGCCTAAACCTAAGGCCCCCGGGGGGTGCCTAACCCTAAGTCCTCCCCGGGGGTGCCTAACCCTAACCCTCCCTCCCCTTTGCCTAACCCTAAATCCCCCCGGGTGCCCTAAACCTAACCCTCCCCCCGCGGCGCCCGGCGTCCCTTCGATCGGGATGCTGGACGCCGGTCTCGGTGAAATGTCAGGCGTCTAGATACAGACGCCTGGCATTTCACCCTAGCCGGGATATGACAGTCGGGAAGCCCGCTGCCTGTATTAAGGCAGCCGGATTCCCGATTGTATACCATATGAAGTGGCAGAAGGAAAACTTATAGTGGTACAGCATGACTGATCGTGCAAGTAGGTACAATAATCGAACTGGACGGTGAGACATATGTGAGATACACACTAACTGCAACGGTCATGAGGAAGTGCGTGGTTGGGACATAGGCGTAAGGAATAAGGCGGCTGTGACGGGACTGGGAGGTGATGGGGATCCTGAAGATTGAGCAGTGCTTACATTCAGTGATCACAGGACAAGAGAGAAGACCTGAGGAGAACAGTGTTACTAAAAAGACAAAACGGTACCTGGGGAGTGAAGAGGGATAAAGATTCACATGTATATAGTGAGAGAAGGGAACAGGGAGATAGAGGAGAATGAGGCACAGTGTTGTACACTATGCCAATGTTCATGCAGTTCAGTGATTATAGACCGGCTGCACACGCATCACAGCCGCAGTGTACATACGCGGTGTTTTAAGTGCAAATACGCTAAGCCCAGAGGATTTATTAGCAAGTGAGTGACAGGCAGGGGGCATTTTGAAGCAGGTAACAGAGAAAAATGCTGACATATTGCAACTGTTTTTGGGGCTTGTAAAAGCCACCAACTGTAATCTTGTACGCAGGAAACATGACTCCGGCATCTCCGTTACGGCGGCTAATCTGCGTGACCATAGACTCGTACAGGAAGTCTATGTTTGCATGATCTCTGTCCACTGCTGCATATGTGCACTCAGTTGCGGCCAGCTGCAATGGCCCAGGTGGGCGTCTCGGTACAAGTTCCAGCCGCTGTTGCATTATCATGTATTCGCAGCTGCGGCAGCATTAGCCAACTCCTCTGAATCAGGCCCAGAGCATGTAAAGAGGTTTCCTGTAGAGACTAAAGATATGTTTGACAGCAGCAGGCTAGATTGCCCAATGTTGAGAATTATACAAGGTCTCTCACTGCCCTGCTTAGACTCTTTAATGACTGACAACACCCAGTGTTCTTTCCTAAAATATTGTTTTTTTTTGTAACTTATAAAGCGCATCAGAATATGTTGGTGCTGTATAAATTAATGGTAATAAAATGAAATGCATATTCCCTCTAGCTTGGGTTGACTCATTTATTGAGTGATATGAAACCGGTCTTAAGATTGTTAAAACTGACTTATGTACAGTGCCATCAGGCCAGTTTCCCTATGACTGTAACAGCATATTGTTGAATATTGTGTTTCATGGCTTGTAAAATAAACCTGACCAGCTATAACTCCCTTTTGTTTCCATGTCTCACATTGCACTAAGAATAATGAAGGTAAATGTACTGTGATAGTTTATAGGAGTCAGCCGAACAAAATCTAAAAACCAACACAAAAAAAACCATATGCTTTAAGCTCATCAGACTTCATAAATTGCTACTAACTATCAATCAGAGTGTATCAACCTTATTTTCTTTAATTAAACGTTTCAGTGCTAAGAATAAGCTGGGTACACACCTATACAATAATCGGGACGTTCATGCAATATCGAGACAACGCCCATTGGATTGTATAGGTATTTATGCTGTCCCGATGCAGGCGTGTTAGCCGATAGACCGCTTTTAATGCTACTAGACCGCTTTTAATGCTACTGCAACAGTCGGGAGGTCGCATCTTATGTACTGTTTAATATTTATCGGTTCGACCTCCCGATCCCATAGAAGCCCGAACACACTGTCCTATGTCTGCACAGTGTGTACGCAGCTGACAGGGGGTCACACTGGGGACAGACTGCACGGCTGATCGGGACAGTTTTCACCGATCAGCCTGCAATCGAAAAAATTGTGTACCCAGTTTAAGTAGGACGTATCACATATCTAAAGGATAAAGTCAGAGGGAAATTTAATTGCCTGTGATTTGCAGGCAATGACGACATCATAAAGTTGGTAAACTCTAGAGTAACAGAGCATGTGGCTCTCAGACATTCCACTGCTGAAAAAGTTAGGGCTTGCGGTGGCCGACTCTAAAGGCCCCCGTTAACTATATATATCGTTTGCAGCAAACAACCTCACTATGCAGGTCCAAGAAAATTGACAACAAATCATCCATCGCATCGTTCATCGTGCACACACACGAAACGATGTGTGCCAAATCGTGAAAGATAGGTCGATATCTTTCTACAGCTTCAATTGATCAGCAAAAGCACGTATTGGCGTTGCAATCATGCCCACACACGGCACTTAACACAATTGGTCGCTCCAATGGTCAGATAACAGCCAAAACATGTATTTAAAAAAAATAAAATCGCACCGTGTGTGAGGGCCTTAAAAGTGCCCAAAGTTTCACTTCCTGGCACCATTGTTTGAAAGTGGGTAGACCCTTGGGGGATCTGAGCCTCACCCAAATCTTAAGAAATAAGGCATTTGGAAAAAAGGGGAAAATGAAGTGATGTGTCCCTTTTCTTAATGCTAAAATACAATCTATATATTGCAGCTTATCACAGTAATGCAGGATGTTTTAGTGCTGAAAGTATTAAAGTGTTACGATTACTCACCTCTCTGTCAATCTCTACAAAACTATTCCCAGCAGACTCCTAGCCATGCGCGACATCTTGCAAATAATGCTAGACCGCACTGTGCGTATACAACACATATGAAAGGACATTGTGTTACTTACCTGTCCTGCTGCTGCTTCCCAAAGCACCAGCCTGAGATGGAGCGGTTTTATGTGACAAGCCCCAAAAAGTAAGGTGTCAATCCTGCACTTACAGCATTAACAATAGAGGCCAAAGGCACTGTTGGAGAAATATATGATTTCTGTACGGTCTGCCTCTTCAGGATGTAGTTTTGGGAAAGTTATTATACTTACTAAATTCTGTTCTGATTCTGACTGTCAGGACGCCACTGTCAGTGTTCTGACCGCCGGGATCAAGTACCCAACTATCATACTATTACATTTGCCTCAAAGTGTCCATTAACCAACCTCATACATAGTTAATTTATGGATATTCATTTCTTGATATACAACTCAACATTAGTCACACACTATTTCTGAAAAAAAAAAAAAAAAGAAATATGCACAGTATGTGTCAATACATATTCACTATATGTAAAAAAAATAAAATAAAAGTGTAAGACAAGGGGGCCAATTTATCCAAGTGTATACTAAGTATCCCCCCTGCTGTGATACCTCCATTGGCACTGGCAGTCACATCCCCCATAGGTTTCTATGGGGAAGCAATGTTGCCAAATTTACCAATATCCAGAATACAATGCATTCCAGATATTGGCTCCAGCAGCTAACGCCAGCCGCTGTACCCTACAGGTTACACCGCACTCTATTTTCCAGAAAAGAGATCCGCCAGAACCATCCCCAGCTATGGCAGATGTGCATGGGCAATACTGGCATACCCTGATGGCATTGCAAAAGCTATTCTTGATGTATGGGCCCCAAAAACTTTATTGTGGTTACATATAGAAGGCTGCAGTATGGTATGAGCCTGCATCACATTATGAAAGATACTGATCATATATCCGATTTATTATGACACATTTTATTACTACACTTACAATTAATTAGTTGTAAGTGGCAATTATAAAATATATCAAAGACCCATCCAGCTGTATAATTATATATAATCAGTCACCACCGTTGTATAGGCACAGCGCTGCCCCACAGATCATGTCTCCACAGCAGAGGAACTTACCGAACACTACAGGTGGCCCCGGGCTGCAGCCGCCGCTCACCCCGCAGGCGGAGGAGGCATGGGAGGTGAACGTTAGCCATAGCGAGAGGATAAAGGCGAAGCCAGGCAGCCCTACTCCAGCAGCCATGTCTGCCCGAGCATAGTGTACCGCAGGGAGAGACGGGAGAGCGTCGGGCAGACAGCAGCCGGGGAAACACTACCGTAAACAACAACCAGGTAGACGCAAACTCCCCTCGCTCAAGAGATACCGCCTGCCCCCATGCACCGTGCGCTGCTGTATATCATTGTCCCTCGCGTCCTCCCGTCACCCTCACACATTTTATAACCTTTCCGTTTACCCAACAAGTTCAGACAAAAGTAGCAGATCACCCACAACATCATTTTTAAAGCCCTCCGGATTCTCGATTACTAATGCCTGTGCATTGACATTTACTGGACTCTGGATCTGGCAGACACATCATCAGAGTGGTCACGAGTTGTGTACTGTTATGTTATCTACTAGTCTCTGTCTCAACAGCAATAACAGCAGCTCCTCCGGAGTGTGAGCTGGGTTATGTCAACATTTTGCTGACCAGACTTTGGTTATATGCTATACCAGTGGTCTAAGTGGGAATTTTGAAGTGGGGGTATGGAAAATTTAGAGGTCATGACAGTGATGTAAGTAGAACCTATGTCTCAATATTAATATGAGTGTGGCCATGCATCACACAGAGCTGAGAAGGAGGCAGTCTGACTCTGGCTGATTGAGCAGCTGCCATTTTTGTTTGGTATGAGTTGCAGGAAGGAGCCAGCATTAGTAGGGCATGCTGGTTCTAGTAGTGCTAGTTGGAGTTCCCAGGGGTGACTCCCAGGTAAGCTGGCTCTCAATGTGGATGCATTTATGTATGTGCCTTTATCAGGAGGCCTTACATTTGACAAAATGTATATGTGCCTTTATCATGAGGCCTTATAATTGGTACATTTTACATTTGGGGTGAGCGTTTGGGCGTAGGGCCCCCGGGGCTGGTCTGGCTGGGCCCCCTCATGGCATCACCACTTAATACACATAGTTTCATGTAATATTTCACATATATTTTAACCACTTTTTTCAAACACTCATTAATTAGTCTTACACATCTATACTTTACATTGCACTATCACCCTTTACCCTTTTTCCAATTTTCGTGTGATGCCCTGGGGGGGTCCTGGGCTGGACGTTTTTCGAGGTGCACTGCGCCCCGGACGTGAACCCCTTAGTGTTAGGGACTGCTAGTGACAGAGAAGCCGTGACATGGCCTAGCAGCTTCCTATGTATTTACAAATGCATGCAACCAATATCTCTGAATTTCTATGACCATATAGTCTTCATATATTGTTGCAAGTACTATTCATTGTGCTGAGGAACAATAGGGGGTTAAATCCCCCTCATTTTTCTACTCTGGCTGAGTGTTGTAAAGGTTGAGTGGAGAGGGATCCATCCGGACGAGTGGAGATGAGGAGGCGAGCAATGCAGGAGCCAGTGGCAGCAAATGTGGTACAAGGAAGGGCGGAATCCCCAGCAATTAAGAGGCCAAGCAGCAAGAACAAGCTCCAGGGCTGAGCCAGCGCACACAGTCACCGCAACGGCCAGTATGAGGGACTACCCTGTCACAGAAAGGCTGTCAGGGCAGCACTAGCGATGGGGGACGGGTGGCAGTAAGGTCACACATAGGCTGGTGGCAGCACATTGCAGGACTCCGCAGTGTGGCTGAGTAAGATTGAGTTATTGCTCTGCCAGCCGCACAAAGTCACTTGTGAGTGGTGGGCCCAGGTGCAAAAAATGCTTTGGGCCCAAGCCTTCTAGACCCCATGCTAAATTAATATACCATGGCATATGGTATTGTGCAATGTAACCACCAAACAATACAGAAAACATCCCATTGTCTAATAATAATCTGTGCCCTCTTTGATCAAATAATAATAATCTATGCTCCCTTTGATCAATTAATAATATGTGCCACCTTTGAACTCAACAGGACCTGATTTCAGCGGTGCTCCTCGAGGCTCCACAGATGGGTCTGCTGGCAGAGGGTGATGGGCAGAGGCAAAGAATGATGGGCAGAAGGTGATGGGCAGGGTTTGACAGGCAGAGTATAATGGCCAGAGGCAGAGGGTGATGGGCAGAGGGTGATGAGAGAGGCACAGGGAAAACAGCAGAGGGTGATGAACAGATGGGTTAATGGTCAGTAGCAGAAAGTGATGAACAGAGGGTAATGGCGATAGGCATAGGGGTACGGACAGAGGCAGAGGGTGACTTGCAGAGCATGAATGGGAAAAGCAGAGGGTTATGGGCAGCGGCAGATGAACAGAAAGTGACAGGGAGAGATAGAAGGAGAGGAGAGGGGGTGACAATACTGTAGTGTGACAAACAGAATAACAATGGGGAAATAACAGAGCAGGGTGGGGGGAGGAATGGGGTCGGATAATAGCTGGCAAAAAGTATCTGCTAGTGGGTGCTGGAATATAAATTACAGGGAAGTCCAAGTACATACTGATGTTAGATCTCCTTGTGGATGAAGGGGAATTTAACCCATTCTAAAATAGGCACCCTTTTGGCTCTGCAGTATCCACAGGAGCTCTTCTGCATTTTTTGTTTTGGCTGGTCACCAGTGTCTAGAGCCCGCAGCCAGCTAGCTGCACTGTATGATGACGTGGGTCAGACAAGACTTCCCGGGACACAGCTGACCATGCAGCAGCAGTGGTGGGTGCGCCGTCGCTTGCTGCAGTATAGGATCAGCGGTCAACAATGAGATGCTCCCCATACATGTATTGGTGGGTTCCTAGATTACGAAGCTAGTCCGGGACTCAGCAGACTATAAAGCAACAGCTGCCAGCAGCGGACATATAGCTTCATCCCTGGGTTTATGCAGTTGTCTGCCTACTTGTCTAAAATAAAATTCTACATAAGATGATGAATCCAATGAAACATTGTAAATTATTTTATGCAGCATTTGCTAGGCACTTGTTTGGTTCAGCCAAAAAAGCCCTAGAAAATAAAGGGAGACACAGACAGATCTGAAAATGTAAGCAGGAAAAAAGTGCTGTAGCTATTACAACCTATGCTTTCATTGTCTTAACTGCACAAGAAATGTTACAACAGGATCACATTGCTTGGATGGGTTTCCAGAAAAGTTTGGCACAGTTACCGGTGTGCCAATACTTATACAATATGGGGATATTTATATTAAAGAAATTGTTTAATTCTAAAGTCTGTGTTAGTTTTTCATTATACATCTAATATAGATAGTATTTTATATTTAGTTACATAGAAGAGTTGCTTTTGACAAAAACATTTTATTCTCCTAGTTTAAATGAAAATGCCCCAATACGGGGTTGCTAAGGTGCTCCCACTATGGGAGTAAAGGCCCCCATACATCAGCAATTGATTGCAGCAATAGTGCAATTTGCAATCGATTGTGTATAAAAATCTTTCCCTTTTTCAATCGATTGCAGAATTGCCACAATCGATTGAAAAAGGGAAAGATTTTTATACACAATCAATTGCTGATGTATGGGGGCCTTTACTCAGAGGCACATTCTTTATGTTGGACAGAGAGAGCAAGACACGGCACAGGTTGGTGGTCGTGCCTCTGGCAAGCGCTGGGTCCTAGTACCCAGTGGGTGTCTCCAATACAGAGGTAGTGTAGAGTGTGCCTCTAACAGGCTGGCCGAGCTTTGTGAAACAGACTTACAAATATGGACAGCCCTTCACCTACTGCCCATGTCCCGGGACACAAGCATGTATACTCTTTCTCCAGCTACAGGGCACTCTGGTACTTATGGTTGTTCTGCAGTCCTACTTTGTCAGCATACAACACAGTACATGCATAGTGTGTACTGGGCACTGTGCATTACATACCAGGGAAGGTGACTGCTTAAAAAATAGGTGTATTTATCCCGGTATCAGTGGCCCACATACAGCATAGTTTATACAGGGTTAGGTATGGGATGCCGATGCTTGGGATCCCGGCTGTCAGAATCTTGACACCGGCATCCCATCAGGGCTAACATACCAATACTTGTTGTCCAGTATGCAAAGCCTCCCCCTCTCCCTACCCTAACCCTCCCTCCCCGATGCCTAACCCTAACCTCCCCTCCTAGTGCCAAACCTTAACCTTCCTCTCCCTGCACCCTAAACCTATCCCTCCACCCATAGTTCCTAACCCTAGTGTCTCTCCCTAACCATCCCTCCCAACCCCGCTACTTACCTTCGGTATACCGGTGGTCAGGATGCTGGCGCCAGTATTGTCAGAGGCGTCTGGATTCCGGTGCCGGTAATATCAGTGCCGGCATCGCGGCCGCCGGGATGCCGAACGCATCCCGTTTATAGAGGATATATAAAGCAAACTGGCAGTGTACCTAACCACATAGAGCATTATATATACATGCAGGAGACTGGCACTGTACCCACATAGAGAATAGTAAATAATTGTTATATGCTGGAGACTGGCAGTGTGCCCACACAGAGAATAGTAAATAATTGTTATATGCTGGAGACTGGCAGCGTGCCCACACAGAGAATAGTAAATAATTGTTATATGAAGGAGACTGGCAGTGTGCCCACATAGGGCGTAGGGTCTGATTCAACACAAATCACATGCATGTACTTGTCCACTGTGAAATTATTCTAATGAATGCATTCGCA
The DNA here is from genome assembly GCA_031769625.1 of Taudactylus pleione. Lineage (NCBI taxonomy): Eukaryota > Metazoa > Chordata > Amphibia > Anura > Myobatrachidae > Taudactylus > Taudactylus pleione. The sequence continues at coordinate 456,957 of JAUIMM010000116.1, forward strand.
CTGCATTGCAGCATAATATGCAGACACCCAGAACTACATAAAGACGCCCCCTTCCCTTTACTCATAGCCGTAATACTTAGCTAGACTGTGAAAACATCGAGATCCATCGGACCCATATGCTCAATTGTGGTTGACATTGACCCTCAGACATTGCTAAACTTCCTGTTGGTATCTACAGCTTTGGCTACGTATGCAGACACAGAGGCTTATTTATGCATGCCCCTAGAACAGCGTTTTAAACGCACAGGCACGCCTGCGTTCACCCTACCACCCACAAATGAGCGAAACAATCGACCGGCTGCGTGCAAATTTAAGCTTGAGATCTAAGCTGATTCAGGCCCATAGTACATGTTATATGCAGGAGACTGGCAGTGTGCCCACATAGGACATAGTACATGTTATACGCAGGAGACTGGCAGTGTGCCCATATAGGGCATAGTACATGTTATATGCAGGGACTGGCAGAGTGCCCACATAAGGCATAGTGCATGAAATATGCAGGAGACTGGCAGTGTGCCCATATAGGGCATAGTACATGTTATATGCAGGAGACTGGCAGTATGCAAACATAGGACATAGTACATGTTATATAAGCAGGAGTCTGGCAGTGTGCCCACATAAGGCATAGACTAGTATATGTATTGTGTATGCAGGGGACAGGCACTGACCTTGTCTTGGAGTATTGTCACACACTACATGACACAGAACCTGCACAGACCCCTCCCCCCATATTACTGTGCCCCCCACACTTCCCTCATAAACCCTGCAGTGCAGACAGACATTATGGCCAGGCCGAGCTGCATATATGGTGGCTCTGTGCAGACGGTGATAGATGCATGCAGCACAGTCCACTCCACACTGACCTGTGATCGCTGAAGCTCCCTGCCACTCTAGCAGCAAAAGCCTTGTTTCAGCAGCCGCTGGCAGGGGACTGACGAGCGGAGGCCACTGCCGGTTGTATAACTCAGCACCCGACTGGCTAGCTGGAGGAGACTGTGCTGCGCGCCGCGGACTCGAGTGGCTGCTGCTGATGTCACGAGTACTGGCTCCGCCCCCCCTCCTGTAGAGATTTCCTTAAGGGCCCTACAACAGCTACTTGTTCGCGGTCCGTGGATTACTTTAGTGATCCCCCTGCCAAAGCCAGCCGGCTCAGTGGGAACCGTCCTCCCCGCTTGCTGCAGATCATCAATGATGATGATCTGACCAGCGGCGGACAGGGGGTGGGTACGGTGCAGTGCACTGGCGGAAGGGTTGTGTCGCCCCTGACTGCAGCAGTATGAGGGGCTGTCACGTCACTAATAGGCTGTCAGTTTAGTAGGGGACGGGGGCAGCAGCACAGAGGGCTCTGGAGCGTGCTTGAGACGAGTGAGACTCAAGCCACACCTCCGCTTTAAGCTCTGCTGGCCAGATAACTTCTTAAAAAAAGATTTGCTTAGAGCTTGAAGTGCCGGTATGTCATACCGTTACATACCAGCACACTTCGAGCACTGTGCTATACCGATCATATTTTTTGACATTTCAGCTTATGAGCTACATCTTCTAGGTTGATGGCCATTAGTGAATGGTACAGTTTAAAAGCACTAACATATTATTATTATCCTTTATTTATATGGTATCACAAGGGTTCTGCAGCAAATAACGAAGTACATAAACAAATGTAAGCCCCCTTTAACCTCTATGAAGGGACTATTGGTTACTTACTCCCTTGTGGTTTAGTGTACCCACTTATAGCCTCCCAATAAGTGGTGTATCCTCCTTTTGTTAGTGCCTTCAGCCAAGTATTAGTACTCAATGTGGGCCGACTTGGAAAACTGTTAATAATTAATAAGGAATGGAATATGTCAAGTAAGTAGACTTACATATTAATATCGGATACAGATTAGCATTTTTACTACATACTGTATGCTAGGACTAACAATGGGTACCTGCACTACCATCTACCTGTACAACAACATATACATATTACCATAAACTCACTTCCCTTGTTCATTATACTAAAAGTTACACACAAAATGAATATTACTATATTACTTTACACTAAAAATTTATACAAATACCTATAACCAATACTTTCAAATAGTAATTTAACCCTTAAAGTTTCATACTCATATCTCCTAGTGCTGCTGAAACACGCTCCCTTCGGGTAGCCTACAACACTGAATACACTGACAGCACTGGTCATGCTATGTGCTGACTGATTACTAGCGCCCTGCCTCCTTGTCAGATGCAGCCATGTCCGATGTGGATCCCCATTGCCACTCCGCCTCCTGAACAGCCGGACATTCCCACTCTGCACTAACACAGCATCACAGCTGTGCTGATTGGCTGCAGCTCTGCCTTCTCCATCAGTGGGATGCTTCCCTGTCAGCTGTCCTTGTCCGGCTTTCAGCTGCTGTTGCTGGGCACTTGACCAACGCTGACACCTCTCCAGCCGGGCAGGGTGAGCTCACCGGTTTCACGGGCTCCCTCTCCAGCTCTGCCCCCCTGCACCCGGGACACAGGAGCACAGGCACTGAAGGGAGGGATCGGGTAGGACCGCAGTGGAAATGGCTCCCAAAAAAATTACCCAGGTTGATTTACCCGGCAATCCTACCCGAGTCTCAACCAGGGTTGAACCCAGGTGACGCAGCAGTGGAAGCGGACACTACACGGGTGAGGCGATCCGGGTAATGCTTCTGCACGGTGATTGGAGCTTCTGGGGCACTGGCAGATGATGTCATCTGTCAGTGCCCCGCAGAGAGAGGAGAGAGACGCATGGCAGATTGGTACAGCGCTGGTAAACACCTGAACCACCCGCAGCTGACATTCCCACATCCTGTTCATCACCTGCAGTGCTGCCCAGGCACAAAGGCAGCCACAGGCTGACCCACACCCTATACTGTAGAGCACCCTGTACGTCTGCACTGCTGCTCCATCACCCCTCCGCTGCACCGTGACACCAGCCCTCGGCTAGGTACTGCCAACGAGGCTCCGGGGAGACCTAGCTAGCAGGGCTCCTCATACCCCAGATTGCAGCAGGGATTCAAGGGACAGGTAAGGCGGATACCTGCTTGCGGGGACCCACGTCTATGAGCAGTCTTGCCTCCGGTCTCAGGAGACAGACCGGAGGCGCTGATGTGAACACCGGTTCGTCCAGGATCCACTAGACCACCAAGCACTGGTGCAGGGCACAGATTAAGGTCTTGATTCAGAGCCATTCGCTAAGGCAATTTCTCGCAGCTGCTACGAGCGGGAAAATGCAAAATGAGCAATCGCTCGCAATCAACAGCGCAAGTAAACACCCATCCCAAGGTAAACACCCATCCCAATGAAAACACACCTATCAGACCACGTAACAGAACGAGCGATGCCTACACATGCAGTAGATATATAGATACAGTCAGGTGCATAAATATTGGGACATTGACAGAATTTTCATATTTTGGCCTCTATTCACCACAACAATGGCTTTGAAATGAAACAAACAAGATGTGCTTTAACTGCAGACTTTCAAATTTAATTTGAGGGTAAGTACATCCAAATAAGGTGAACGGTGTAGGAATTACAATGGTTTCTATATGTGCCTCCCACTTTTTAAGGGGCCAAAAGTAATGGGACAAACTAAACAATCCTAAATCTAACTTTCACTTTTTAATACTTTGTTGCAAATCCTTTGCAGGCAATTACAGCCTGAAGTCTGGAACGCATAGACATCACCAGACGCTGGGTTTCATCCCTGGTGATGCCCTGCCAGGCCTCTACTGCAAATGTCTTCAGTTCCTGCTTGTTCTTGGAGCATTTTCCCTTCAGTTTTGTCTTCATCAAGTGAAATGCATGCTCAATCGGATTCAGGTCAGGGGATTGACTTGGCCATTGCATAACATTCCACTTTTTAGCCTTAAAAAACTCTTTGGTTGCTTTTGCTGTATGCTTCGGGTCATTTTCCATCTGCACTGTGAAGCGCCGTTAAATTAGTTCTGAAGCATTTGACTGAATATGAGCATATAATATTGCCCGAAACACTTCAGAATTCATTCTGCTGCTTTTGTCAGCAGTCACATCATCAATAAATACAAGGGAACCAGTTCCATTGGCAGCCATACATGCCCACGCCATGACACTACCACCACCATGCTTCACTGATGAGGTGGTATGTTTTGGATCATGAGCAGTTCCTTTCCTTCTCCATACTCTTCTCTTCCCATCACTCTGGTACAAGTTGATATATGTCTCATCTGTCCATAGGATGTTGTTCCAGAACTGTAATGGTTTTTTAGATGTTGTTTGGCAAACTGTAATCTGGTCTTCCTGTCTTTGAGGCTCACCAATGGTTTACATCTTGTGGTGAACCCTCTATATTCACTCTTGTGAAGTCTTCTCTTGATTGTTGACTTTGACACATATACACCTACCTCCTGGAGAGTGTTCTTGATTTGTCCAACTGTTGTGAAGGGGTTTTTCTTCACCAGGGAAATAATTCTTATGGCATCCACCACAGTTTTTTTCCGTGGTCTTCCGGGTCTTTTGGTGTTGCTGAGCTTTCCGGTGCATTCTTTCTTTTTAAGAATATTCCAAACAGTTGATTTGGCCACACCTAATGTTTTTGCTATCTCTCTGATGGGTTTGTTTTGATTTTTCAGCCTAATGATGGCTTGCTTCACTGATAGTGACAGCTCTTTGGATCTCATATTGAGAGTCGACAGCAATTGATTCCAAATGCAAATGTCACACCTAGAATCAACTCCAGACCTTTTACATGCTTAATTGATAATGAAATAACGTGGGAATAGCCCACACCTGTCCATGAAATAGCTTTTGAGTTGATAGTCCCATTACTTTTGGCCCCTTAAAAAGTGGGAGGCACATATACAAACCATTGTAATTCCTACACCGTTCACCTGATTTGGATGTAATTATCCTCAAATTAAATCTGAAAGTCTGCAGTTAAAGCACATCTTGTTTGTTTAATTTCAAAGCCATTGTGGTGGTGAATAGAGGTCAAAATATGAAAATTCTGTCAATGTCCCAATATTTATGCACCTGACTGTATATCGGTGTTGCGCACTACACTGTACCATATTGCACATATATCTGGGTTGCTCACTGCACTGTGCCAGATCGTGTGCTACATTATCTTGCTGCTATGTCTGGCAAAGGCAAGAATAACAAGCAGCCTGCTGCTCCCACTCTGGTGTCTTGTAAGTCCTGCTTAGCAGGCTTAACTTCAGAGGATATTCAAGATGGTCTTTGTGCATCTTATTATATGGCACCTGGCCCATGAGCTCCTGCGTCCTCTCCTCAAAAATTCCCCATGGCTTCTTTTTCACAGGTGTTGGCAAAAATTGCGCTCCCTGTGGTAGCTCCCCCCTATGGGATGGCCCCAACAGGTGCTCCCTGCAAATCCTTTGCCTCCCCCATGGATAGACGTACTTTCTAGCTCAGTGCAGAGTCTGCCAGATCGGATACCTCTACAGCCTTTCAACAAATGCTGCAAAAGGAGAGACCCTTGCCTAGTAAACCTACTAAGTGTGCTGTGTTATCTTCCCAGTCCTGCCAGCTCTCTGGGGCTTGCGACGGACGAGACCCTACCACAAGGGTCTAGTCGCAAGCCCCGATGGTCGCGACCATCACCTGGCCATTCGCAAAAGCTGTGGGTGTTCACCTACAGCTTAGCGAGCGGCCAGGAGGCCGCAACAACAAAGGGCCATTCAGTCTTTACTGCTCTGACTCAGGATATTCTTCAGGGCAAGCCTGTACAAGTACAGTGTGACAATGCCACGGCAGTGGCCTACTTCAATCACCAAGGAGGCACTCGAAGTCAGTCAGCAATGGCAGAAGTGTCCCGCATTGTCACGTGGGCCGAATGCCATTTCCCAGCCATCTCCGCAGTGTTTATCCCAGGGATTCTCAATTGGGAGGCGGATTTCCTCAGCCATCATGATGTGCATGCAGGGGAGTGGTCTCCCAATCCAGGAGTCTTTCAGCTCCTGGTGGACAAATGGGGTCTACCGGATGTGGACCTCATGGCCTCACGACACAACCACAAGCTTCCAGTGTACCGGGCCAAGACAAGGGACCCTGACGCAGCCTTCATGTATGCATTATCTGTGAAGTGGACATTCCATTTGGCATACCTCTTTCCTCCGGTCTCCCTTCTACCTAGAGTTCTTTGGAAGTTCAAACAGGAAGGGGGCACTGTCCTATTGGTAGCTCCGGCTTGGCCCAGACGCCATTGGTACTCCAATCTTCAAAGTCTCTCCATAGACGTTCCTCTCCAACTTCCTCTATGACCAGACCTGTTGTCTCAGGGTCACTGTCTACATCCAGACCTGGCCCGTCTGTCTTTAACAGCTTGTTTCTTGAGACATCCCTCCTAAGGTCTAAAAATATTTCCATCTCTGTGGTCCAGACCATGCTCAGAGCGTGTCTCGGACTCCGCCTAGCCACTCTGAAAGTGCACGTCTCTGCTCTGTGCATCTGGTTACAGTGGAGAATTGCTCCTCTACCGCATGTTCACGCCTTCCTTAAAGGTGTTCTACATATACAACCTCCCTTTGTCTCTCCTGTGGCTCCGTGGGATTTGTCTTGGCTTCCTTCCCAAGGTGGTCTCTCGTTTCCACCTCAATGAGGAAATTGTGGTTCCGGCCTTTCAATCACCAGACTTCTCGGCAGGTGAGGCCTCTTTGGGTGTGGTCCGTGTTCTGAAGATCTACGTGGACCGTACTACTTCCATCAGGAAATCGGACTCCCTCTTCATCATATATGGATTCCACAAGAAGGGTTGGCCTGCTAACAAACAGACTGGCCAGATGGCTTCGCATGACTATCTCACAGGCGTACACGCAGACTGGCCTTCCTGTGCCGGCTACAACATCTGCTCATTCTACTCACTCTGTGGGTCCCTCGTGGGCAGCCCGCCGTGGCGCGTCTGCCGAACAACTATGCAAGGCGGTCACTTTGTCTTCTGTCCACACCTTTATTAGGTTCTATGCCTCTGATACATTTGCCACTCAGGATGCTTCCTTCGGGGTCTGGGTTCTCCTCTCAGCTCAGGAGCATCCCCGCCTCTTGAACAACTGCTTCGGGACATCCCCATTGTCTCCCTGTGGAGTCCAATGGACCCTGAAGAAGAAAAGGAGAGTTATGGTAAAACTTACCCTTGTTAACTCTCTTTCTTCGATGTCCATAGGGTCCACAGGGCACCCGCCCTGAAGCTCCTGGCTTTTATGGGTTTCTTCTCTTGGTCAATTATTTCATTCTCTAAGTGAGAATGTAATTCTTAAGTATACCAGTCTTCCTTCTCTCCTATCCTGCTCCTGCCTTGAGCTTGTTAACAAAACAGTTGCCCTCAGCCTATATGCAGGGTATAGGGGGAAGGACCGGAGCATCATGGGACAGGAAAAAGCTTTGCTGTTGGTGTCCGGTCCTCCACCCCATTGTCTCCCTGTGGACCCTATGGACTTCAAAGACAGAGCGTTACAAAGGGTAAGTTTTACCATAACTCTCCTTATTGTCCTGTGAAGCACTGCTATTGTTCAGATGTATGCAGATCGGTAATGTGAAAAGTACCAAAGTCACAGATATGTCAGTGGAACTGGAGGCGGCTACATTTTTGGTGGGAGTTAAGACTGAAATCTGAATCCAAGATGGTGAATGATGATGACTACAGCCCCAACCGGATTACAAAAGTACTGTGGTCACCGAGTGCTTTTTTCCCTGTAGCATCAGCCCTTTCCCCAGTATCACTGCCACATGTCCCCACTGCCTGGCCAAAGCAGGGAAGGAAGCACCTGATCAGAGCCTACTCGGCCCAGAAAGAGAGATTTTTTTACTGTCTAGTTTACATTTACTTAAATAACAGGACATGAGCGAGGAGGGGCAGCATCATTCCCTGATCATTGCCTGAGTGCAGCAACTCCCTTTATCAAGATTCTTAACCTGGCTCCAGCATCATTTCCTTGTCCTCTCCATGGGCCTGATTCTAAGTAGCACTCAGTGTCTATGCAGCATGCAGTTGGCCAATGTGTTAAGTTTGTGCATGTGTCTGAGTCGCATTACGCATGCATCCCAATTGTTAGCGCACAAAGACACAGAACAGAATTGGAAATGCTGTGTGATTCAGTGGGCCTTCCTGGGAGGTTATATGGGGGTGGCTAAGCACATGCGGGCGTGCCACTGTAAGCGGCTGCGTCCAAAGATGCACAAGCGCTTACACAGGACACATACTCAGATGGAGAAACTGCACCTGCGATAGGGCTGGAGCAAGTATTGATGGTGCATCTAAAGCCGCACCATAATGGATTTGCACTGCTGCAAGAAGCTTCAAGTGGGCGTCTCAATATTCACAAAATGAGCCTCGGCGTTCGCATAAAGACATGGCTGCTGAAAAATAGCTGCGTCTGAATGCAATTTAGAATCAGATCCCAGATGTCTACTGCAGTAGGGGGGCAGGCACCAGTAGTATCAGAGGGTCAGAGCTCAAACACCAGCTCAAGATTGACAGCTGCTGAGTGGGGTGACACTGGGGGCAGCCTCGATGCATGTGGTCCTAGCTCAGACCCAGACAGGGAGAAAGCAGGAATATGTACCTCTGCTTTCCTCCTCCAACAAGCCCCGATCTATGTCACAATGGCATGCTCATATGGCGTTATGATTTTTTCACAGACTACAAAATAATGAGCTTGCCGTTGTTTTATGAATTGTGGTTAGATCACTTTCCCCATATTTGTGTATGTGGAAGCAAATTTAGTAGAAAATAGATCTTTCTCTGTGGTAACCCAGTACATGAATAGCTGAAAGCAATGAAAAACCCTTTTAGCAAAGGTCACGAATGATAAAGAGCTTTTCACAGGTTTTTTGCTCAAGTTTATTGTTAAGCAGATAAACACAATAAGTACTGATGACAAGAAAAACTCATCAAGTTTCTTTTAGACAAATAACAAATGTCCAAGTTGCACACCATGCCTAGTACGGCACACAATATGCTGTTATACCAATTAGACTTTGACACAGCTTCCGGGAATGGTGAACTAATGCTGGGTACACACTGACATATATTGGCCGATCAATATATCTGCTGCCTGTCGGCCAGTGTGTATCCGCGATATGTCTGTGAACGTCGTCGTTCACCGACATATCACATTGGCTGTGCTGCACAGCTGATGGACAGATATGTATGCAGACATATCTGTCTATCGGCAAGTGTGTACAGGCGGTCTGCAGAGAATATGTTCCAAGAAGGAGAAGTCTGACTCTTAAAGAAAGCTTTGGTCTAAAACAGAGTGGGCGTTGTTGGTACATCAACATAGATTCTGTACTACAAGACTTTGTACATTGAAAGACTGATCATTGTTTCTACCACAAATACATAGGGGCAGATTCAATTGGGCACAAGGTTTAGCGAGGAAAAAACCTCGAGCCCCTCGCACCCAATTTTTGAATACCGCGGGTATGCGCGCTCCTGATACCTGTGGTAGCCAATTAAAAAAATAGTGGTCACGGGGTTTTCAGCTCTGAAAACCCTGCGCCACGTAGAAAAAAAAAATTATTCTTCACTTACCTGCCTGTGGGGTCTCCGCAGCTCCCGGTGGCCTCCCTTCTATCTTCACACTGGAGAGGGGGCTTCTCGGAGTCCCGGGGGCTGCTGGTAGGCTCCAGGGGCTGGTGGGAGGGGCAAGGGCTGCTGGGAGATGTAGTTCTCCCAGTGCCCATTCCGGGGGGCCACACTAACACTGGGGGGGGAACATACATCGGGGATCACACACACACACACACACACACACACACACACACACACACACACACACACACACACTCACTTATTCACACTTACAAACACTACACACACTGACATACTCACCCTGCTGCAGAAGAGCTGGCTCCCGACGCTGGATGCAGAAAACAGCGCTGCAGAAGGTAAGTAATCATGGACTAATTAAGCTAATTGTAAACTTCCAATTGCCTAATTAGTCCTAAGGGGCGGTGCCGCCAGGGTACCAGAGCAAGTCCCACTGATTTTACCTAAAATTAACGATTTTAGGAATAATCACACATGCTCTGGAGGTGCAAGGAAAAAACCTCTCGGCTCACAAAATAAAAAAAAACACGCACCTTATTGAATAGCAAAAATTCCGCACCTATAGGAAAAACCTCGCAGGTGCAGGATTTTTTGTTATTCTCGCACCCAATTTAATATGCCCCATAGAAGATAAACTATTTATTACTATTGTGTATGTAGATGATGTGTTACAGGGGCATAACTAGGGATTAGAAGGCCCCATAGCAAATGTTTGTAAGGGCCCCTATGTACCACCTAATGATGAAAAATGTATATAACACATGTAGCTGGGACCCCCTCAGTCCTGGGCCCCATAGCAGCTGCAACCCTTTGCAGCTATAATAGTTATGCCCATCATGTGTTACGAGCAGGCGAAGAACAGCACATGTCAAGTGTCAAGCAGCTGTTAGGACAAAAGATCAAGATGAAGGATCTAGGTCCTGCACACTGCTTGCGAGGCCTGAGAATATCACAAGATCTAGAGAAAGGAGTCATATCTATTGATCAGCAAATCTATATCAAAAGTATGGAATCGGTAAGTAACGGTGGCGGCTAATATACAGACACCAGAAGACAGAAGGAGGGAAATCCTGACGGGGGGTGGTAAGTACCCTAACCCTCCCCCAAACCTCCCTAACCCTCCCTTAGTGGTGCCTAACCCTAACCTCCCCCGTTAGTGCCTAACTCCCCCTCCCTGCACCCTAAACCAAGGGGGGTGCCTAACCCTGGAATCTGATTGGTTGCCATGGGCAACAACACTTCTTAAATAGAACTCCCATCTTAGTAAATTTACCCCGTTATGTGAACTGGATCTTTGAACAAGGATGACACCATCAACATGGAATGTGACAACAAAGGTGCAATTTATCTGTCCTATAGCACCAAGCAGGATGACCCAAGCACATTAAAATTAAACACCACTTCATCAGTGAGACTGTAGAGAATGGATCTGTTGCTGTAATCCACAGTTTCTCAAACTTGGTCCTCAGGACCCCAAACAGTTCATATTTTCAAGGGCTCTTCATAGAATCACATGTGAAATAATTAGCTCAACCTGTGGATCTGTTAAAATGTTTCAGTGAGTAATGAATACGCCTGTGCACCTACTGAGTGACCTGGAAAATGTGACCTGTTTGGGGTCCTGAGAACCACTGCTGTAATCCATATAGCAAGTGAAAAGAATCCTGCTGATATACTCAAAGAAGAAGTTACATCACAGTTACAGGTGTTCTTTGTAGAGATACAGTATGTGGACTGGAATATACTTGATAATAATGATATGTTATTTCTTGTCTAACCCCTGTTTTTATTACAGGTAATTGAATCCAACAGAGCAGAGACTTGCTTGAAGCGCTTGGTCACTTAAAGACAAACTGAGAGAATACAATCGGTTTCGTTTGGAGAGGAATGAACTACTCCTAACTTAGCTTCTCCTTTCCCCGTTTAGGAGCAGGAGTTTCCCGGATGCTTGGGACAATTGTTGAGCTGATGAGAAGGAGCAGCACAGTATAGAAAGGGATTCTCAGACTGTCATCTGGTGCACAAGTGAATCAAGTCCTCTAACTTGTTCGGGAGATCACGAGTAACAAGAACATCTTTAATTTTGTCAGGTAAGCCGTTCCAGAAGGCTGCATAGAATGCTCCATCATTCCAAGAGAGTTCTGATGCCAGTATTTGAAACTGCATCAGATACTGGCCTACAGATTTTGAACCCTAGCGTAGCCGTAGAAGGTCTGAAGATGCAGATGACACTCTCCCAGGCTCGTCAAAGATTTGGCGGAATGCCATGACAAATTCTTTGTAAGATATTAGAATGGGATCCGATCTTTCCCATAAGGGTGAAGCACAATCTAAGGTGGATCCAGATAATAGGGAGAAGATATTTGCCACACGCATACGGTCTGTAGGAAAATTGCTGGGTTGGAGCTCAAACTGTATTTCACATTGATTTAGGAAACCCCTGCAATTTTGGGGGTTCTCATTAAATTTTGCAGGAGTAGGAATGTGCAGACGAGGTGCCACTTAAGAAACTGAAACCAGAGAAATCGCAATGGATGAAGTTGCAGCTCCTGAGCCTATCAGAGTGGATTGGATGTTATCCAGCCGGTTAGTCAGTTCTTGGAGGAACTGTACCACCTGACTCTGCGCCACCTCTTGGTGTTCTAGGCGAGCAACAAGATGAGGCGTAAACCCTAGCATGCCTGATTTTCCTGGATCCATTGGGCCAGTACAAACTGTCACGTCTGAGGGTTGGCTTGGGTAGGAACAGGTGTAGGAGGCTGAAGGGGAGGGCAGAGATGCATGAAGAGACTTGGATGGCTTGAGCCAGGACTTCCTCATATAATGATGTGAGGAGATAGACAGTAGATGATGGGCCCGAAGGCAAGGACAGAAATAGATTGTCTGTATTAAACAGTAGGTTGGGATGAGAACTGGAGATGATAATACTGAATGAATGAGCAGAGTTGTATTGGGACCGATGATGCTGGATTGAGAGCTGGATTGGTTTGAGTCCAATGTTGATGATTTGAAGAACTTGATGGATTTGAATCCGATGTTGAAGAATTGATTAACTTGATCGGTTTGAGACTGATGTTGAAGAATTGAAGAACTTAATTGATATGTGCCCGATATTAATGAAATGATTAACTTGATTGTTTGGGACCGATGTTGATGAATTGAAGAACTTTAATTGATGTTAGGTCCTATGTTGATGAATTGATGAATTTGATCAGTTGGAACCGATGTTTATAAATTGAGGAACTTAATTGGTAAGAGTCCGATGTTGGAGGCATCGGATGGGACCGATGGTTGGAGGTATTGGCTCGAACCGATGGTGGCTATAAGAAAAAGGGCCTGATTCAGCTTGGAGTGTCAGCTTGGAGTGCACGGCTGCGTTCGCAAAAGCTGGTTGATGTTTGTGCTCTGCGCATGCATATGCATCACAGTGCGCATGCGTGAACCCGCCGCTGCGATCGGGAAGAGATCACAGTGAGCACACAGTCCAACCGCATAGTGATTGACATGAAGTGACCATTTGAGGGTGGAGAGAAAGGGGTGGTCTAAGGAACGCAGGCATACCTATGCGTTTGAACTCTGAACCTAATTCAGACCCGCTCGCGAGCGCTGAGCGCTCCCAAGTGGGTCGATGTTGGCGCATGCGCGAGACCCTGATAGCGACGGGCAAGCCGTCGCTATGGGTCTCGCTACAAAGGGGGCATGCTGTCAATGGTGAGTGACAGCACGCCCCCTTTGGTGGGCGTGCCGGGGGTGTGTCTGGCCAGACGGAGGCATTCCCATTGGAACGCCTACCGTCTGGGGCCGGCCCCACTGATATCACAAGTGATGTCAGTGGGAGTGCTTTTGGCTCTGATAGAGCCAAAAGCACTCCAGGGCTTGCGGGAGACGAGACCCTACCACAAGGGTCTCGTCGTAAGCCCGATGGTCGGGATGGTCTTGACCATCGAGACCATCTTTTTGGCCGCTCGCTATAGCTGTGGGTGGTCACCCACAGCTATGCGAGCGGCCAGGAGGCCACTCTAAAATTAGGAAGGACGGCCCTGATTCAGAGCGAGCGCTCTGTCAGAGCTTCCGGCTCTGAATCAGGGCCTCTGTTACAGGGGCGTACATAATTAAGCCCCTGCGATTGCATACACTGGCAGAGGTCTAAATGGCGACAGGAAGTTTAGCAGTTTGTGAGGTAGGGTCAGGTCAACCACATCTGTGCTAATGGTTCCGATGTTACTTGATGTTAACAAAGTTTTTGCTGAATTGTGGATGGGAAGCGGGTGGCTTTATACAGTGATGGGTATAGTGCTGCGATTGCCGTGTGATTGCATTCATTAGCATATTTTTGCAGCTAGCGGGTGCGTGCGAGCGCAGCCGTGCAATCCAAGCTGAATCAGTCCCCAAGTCTCAGTGGTAAAAACCAGACTGGTGTGCAAGATGGTATAAGAGACTTGATTACCAGATGTAGGAACTGGATATAATTGCCTGGGGGTCTGATTCAATAAGGAACTCTGTTGCTAATACGCACACAATCGGCTGATTGTTGCATACTGCGCTTGCGTACTAGCTATTGCGATCGGAGATGTGATCGCAATGTAGACCCATCGTAGAGTGATTGACAGGAAGTGCCATTAGTGGGTGGTAATGGGGGTGGTCGGGTGAACGCAGGTGTGCCAGTGAGTTTCAAAGCCATTGAAGGGTCATGCATAAATTATCCACTGTGATGCCCTACACAGCCTGAGGCCTGATAGTGGTTGCGAGCATTTTCTGAGTAAGGTCAGGGCTTCTGCCAGCGTGTGCGAGGCTGAAATGGTGCTCGATTGTACCGATGGTTAGGCAGTCTTGCTAAACATTACGGATGTTTGGTAAGTAACGTGGGCGTCCTTGTGTAGTGCTGTGAGGGAATAGCGATTGCAATGAATTAGCATACTATCGCAGTTGAACTTCGTGCGTTATCACTATTTCATACACAGTTGTGTACAGTAGTGAATCAGGCCCTGGGACCAGTCAGATACAGAGTACCTGGGAGCTCAGCACTGAGCTGTAACTTCAGCAAGAAGCGACATTGTACTGACAATGACAGCCAGTCAGGGAATGGAATTTATAGGGGTGGATCCTTGGGGATTGGATGCTGTGATCAGCTGCTCTGGTAGCAGCACTCTGAGTGGGGGAAGAGCATCAGGTGACAGAGTCCAATATGGCTGCACCCATACTGTTGTTCTGGAGGGAGCTCTGGCATGCAGTTTGTACAGCCATGGCCAAAAGTTTTGAGAATGACAAAAGTATTGGTTTTCACAAAGTTTGTTGCTTCAGTATTTTTAGATCTTTTTGTCAGATGTTACTATAGTATACTGAAGTAAAATTATAAGCATTTCATAAGTGTCAAAGGCTTTTAATGACAATTAGTTTAATTTTATGCAAAGAGTCAATATTTGCAGTGTTGACCCTTCTTTTTCAAGACCTCTGCAATTCGCCCTGGCATGCTGTCAATCAACTTCTGGGCCACATACTGACTGATGGCCGCCCATTCTTGCCTCATCAATGCTTGGAGTTTGTCAGAATTTGTGGGTTTTTGTTTGTCCACCTGCCTCTTGAGGATTGACCACAAGTTCTCAATGGGATTAAGGTCTGGGGAGTTTCCTGGCCATGGTCCCAAAATTTATATCACTACTCTGTGGTTAAAACCTTTTAGCCAAAGTTTCATCAAGCCACCTCGTTTCCTATGCACATCAGTCACACAAAGGGTCCCAATCTACATAATACCCAAACCATGACAAAGGTGTTCTCCTGTGTATCTTGTGTCTATTTATAACAAACTAGCTGAAGTACCCAGCGTTGTCCGGGTTACAGTATGTAGTTTGGACCACCCAGACCAATTACCACCCCTCTGAAGTTATCGTCCAAATCCATATAGTGGAGGGCTCAGAACAGGCTCCCCGGATCAAAGTTCTGCCCAACGTACACAAACGATGATCCGACCCCCACCAGCCCAGGATCCAACTGGACCATCTAGCATTGGTTTCATCCCAATCGGTGCAGTGGTATCCGAATGCATAACCGGACAGACAAACATATAAACCAATTAATTTTATATATAAGATATTATGAAGTAGTATGTGTTTGGGTATTCAGGAGCTTCCTTAATATGACCAGGGGAACATTAGCACCATATACCCAGTATTCAATTAGTCAAAGAAAATCTTTAGATCCTACAAGATGTATTATATACTAATATTCTTGTTTAAGAAGTTATCTGCGTGTCATTTATGTGGCTAGCTACAAATGTATTCTTATTAATGATAATTTGTTCAGGAGAATAATCCATACCTGTTAGTGGTTTTTTTTCTTTGTTTGGCTGGGCATACACTCTAAAATTATCTGTCAAACATCTGTCCAATCTGGCTGGTTGGAATGAAAATCTGGTAGTGTATGGGAGCAAATGACAATTGACCATTTGCTCACAAAAGCTGCATACACACACAACGATTGAGTTAATGAACGATTTTAGTAAATGATTTTCTACCTTGAAAAAATGAACTAAAATCGTTTACTAAAGTTGTTCATTTACTATGTTCATTTAAATGTAATGAACGATTTTTATGAACTACAAACGATTTTTGCATATTAACATAATGAAAATCGTTGAGTTTGACAAGTCTGACTGAACTACAAACTACAAACTACAAACTTGAATGCGCATGAACAATAATCGTT
Source organism: Taudactylus pleione (assembly GCA_031769625.1). Lineage (NCBI taxonomy): Eukaryota > Metazoa > Chordata > Amphibia > Anura > Myobatrachidae > Taudactylus > Taudactylus pleione. The sequence continues at coordinate 473,215 of JAUIMM010000116.1, forward strand.
CATCGTTTGACTCAGAAAGTGAAAGATTTTTTCAAACGATTATCGTTAAACGATATAGTTTAATGATAATCGTTCAAAAAATCGTTGTGTGTGTATGCACCTTAACACTGGAAAACAGACAAATATGGTCGTTAAATAATTTAACCAATATGAACAATTGTTTTTGTAAGTGTTTGGGACCATGGTCAAATGTCATTTGCTCACATACATTACCAGGTTTCATTCCAACCAGCCAGATTGGACAGATATCTGACAGATAATTGTATAGCGTATGCCCAGCATTAGATATATTCTTCCAATTACTTACTATCCAATTAACAGTGGCATTAACCTTATAATCTCAATTCACGTCTATGCATTTCATGATTGCTCGCATGTACAATGGATTGGACTTAATGGGGGCGATTAAATTCAGCGGAATTAAATAGCACCGGGAGGGAGCTCCCGGAGCTATTCAATTCAGTGCGCTGTTTAGTCTGAATAGTGATTTCTTCTCGCACTCTCCTGAGGGTACGAGGAGAAATCTGACTAAAGTGCCGGCCGCGAGGATGTTTTCCGGCTTAGCGCGACGCTATCAGCCTCGCGGCCGGCACTTTAGTCGTAGAATATCGGTTCTCGCGACTAAACACCCAGGTTAAGTCGAGAGAAACGGCATTCATTACTTAACTGCTTCCCGTCAGTGTAAACATCACGGTGAAATGAATAGCTTCGGGAGGTCCCTCTCAGCGCTATTCAATTACCGCAGAATTGAATGTCCCCCAAATATATATGAGTTGCTCCACAAGTCTTACAATGCCCCATTTGCATTATGGGTAGACTTATTATTTATGCAAATCATTAAGTCTTTTCATAGTAATACTCTGCTATTAACCATTCTTAGTTAGAGTTTACTGCATATGGTCATTTTGGAAATAATTAGCAATTACGTGACAATTGTTAATTAGCCACTAATTGTATGCCCAGCCTAGAGGTTTAGTTCAAAAGGCATTCAATAATTAGCCGTCATTTCGTATATTATACATGCATCACCTTCTTGCTGAATAAAACACTACTGTATGTATAAGCCACAAACTTAGGGTCTCATTCAGACCCGGTCGCAAGCACCGATGTGCTTGCAACCGGATCGATGGGTAGCCCTGCGCACACGCAGCGGCTGCACTGCGCGTGCGCAAGTCCCGGAGCGAGAGAGAAACTCTCTAGCTCCGGAGCTCGCTACAAAAGGGGCGGCTGACGATGTTGATCGACAGCTCGCCCCGTTTTGTAGGCGGGCCGGGGGGGGGGTGGTTTCCAAAACAGAGGTGTTCCTTAAGGAATGCCTACCGTTTTGTGGGCGACCGCACTGACATCATCAGTGATTTCAGTGGGGAGCTTCCTGCTCCATCAGAGGTTGCCGAGGCCCAACCTTAGGGTCTCGTCGCAAGCCCTGATGGTCGTGATGGTGTTCACCATCGCGACCATCAACCTGGTCGGTCCTTAAGCTGTGGGTGGTAACCCACAGCTTACCTAATGACCAGGAGGCCGCACCTCAAAAATGAAGCGGCCGCCCTTATTCAGAACGAGCGCTCGCATCTTGCGAGCGCCTCTGAATGAGGGCCTTAGGGCTGTTGATATCCAGAGTTAAGAAGAATCTCTTATTGTGGTAATTGTCCCTTGGAAGATTACTGTAAATGCACAAAAGGTTAGTATAATATGTAAGTCAGACCTGCACATTGTCTGTTGTAACAGTGTGACCTCAGGGCTCGATTCAGACCCGCTCGCTAGATGCTTTCGCACGCACCCAGCGTATGCAAATCTGGCAAAGGCAGGTGATTGCACGGCAAGGCATTAGCATGCCCACTATGTCTTGGCGTGTGGTCGCAGGGTGTATTTAGATGCCCACTAATCTGTATTAAGACACCCACTTATTCACGTCATCTCCAGGAACTGTATGCAACCATCGGTAGCATCGAGTACCATCGGATGTGATCGCAGCATTTGTGATTGACCCAGGCCCGCCAAGAGCCGTGGTGGGCATCGGTAATAGGGGGTGTGGCCTAATCGTGGGAGGCGTGGCCACGCCCCCTTGCCGAGAAAAAAAAAAGATTTGCAGCAGCGCTGCGCGCTGGGGAGGGGGGGCGCTCTGAGCCCCCTCAACCCGGCGCAAAGCCAGGGGGGGCGCGATCAGTGTGATCGCTTCCCCACACAGGCATAGGAGACTGCTGTGGCTGGAGACGAGCAGTCTCCAACTGCAGCTCAGCACACACTGTGTGCTGGGCTGCTGTGAGGGGGGGGAGTGGCGCCGGGCCCATACCGGGCCCCTCACGAAGCCCGGGCCCGGGTAATCTGTACCCGCTCCCCCCCCTCTCGGCGACCCTGGGTTGACCATACCCTACCGCAAGCACTGCGAGTGCTTCAGTGTGAAATTCAGCCAAGTGACATGTACTATGACGCTCCGTATTAATTATGCACGCCTCTGAAACGGCATTGAGGCGCTCAGGCACGCCTGTGTTCGCACCACCACTACCCCATTTTCATCGACCAACCCATGTTACCACCCTCAAATGGCCCATCCTGTCACTCAGTCTAGCGAGCTGTCTATGCGCAGCGAGCGATTGCTTCCCGATCGCATGGACTAGTTCGCGTACAAAGACGCAACGGCTGCGTGTTAGCGCACAACTAGGAATCAGGCCCCTAGGCAACATAACGGGCCTGATTCAAAGTTGTTACAACCCCGATGGTAGGAGAACTGTACATGCTACGGTCCCATACCATGCATGTGCAGAATGAGTCCTGCGAGATCGCACACAGGGCCCCCAAGCCACAGCATGATTGACATGCTGTGGCAATTTGGGGGCGGAAATGGGGCGGTGTTGATTGCTTTTCCAGAAAATGGGGGTGTGTCTGGGAGTGTCGAGGCCAGTGCCTATGTCTTCCGACGCAGATTTACCGGCCTCACAAGCCAAAGGCGGCAATGTTGATCTGATCCTGCGTCTTCAGAAGTAGGCATCAAATCTGAGATGCCAGCAAGAGGTGTATTTTTTCCTTCAGATGCCTCCTACAGGCATTAGCTTATTTTGGCTAGGCAGCAGCATCCAAAGACACCTGCTGTACAAAAGCGTCCATCTCTGAATCAGGCCCTCTGTTTTCTTGATAGTGTATACTGTTTATAGTCGATGGTGCGAACTGTGCATGCGTATGCACTGCAGTGTGTGTGCGCGAGTTAACATTGCGATAGCTCTGCGATCACCTAACGCAAATACAAAGCCATCGCAGAGTGACTGATGGGAGGTCAGTGTTTCGGGGTAGTGACAGAGGAGTGGTTGGAGGAACGCAGGCGTGTCTGTCCGTTTGAACCCGTGCATAAATTAGCCACTGTGACGGCATATGCAGCTTGTGTACTCACTGCATGCGACAAGGTTAGCAATTTCTGAGTAAGGCCAGACCTGTTGTAATTGTGCATGAGGGGCCGATGTTACTCAATGTTACCGATGTATACGCAGGACTGCAAGGTATTACGAATGTGCGAAAGCGTCTCCATGCTTACTTTGGGCGTCTCTATCTATACTAGCTTTGCAATTGCAGTCATTAACATATTTTGGCAGCATACCTGTGTGCGTTATCGCAGCTGCGATCGCAATAGCGATCAGCAGTGAATCAGGCCCATAGTCACCTATCATCACAGGATCTCTTATTTATTTATTAACAGTTATAGCACCTACATATTACAAGGAGCTTTACAGATAGAATTTATTTTGGTCCCTGTCCCAGTGGAGATTACTATTTATATTCCTGAACACAGATGCACACAGTAGGGCTAATTTTCTTACCTACCACTATATCTTTGGAACATCCAGTGGAAACTTTCACAATTAATCACAGCATATGTATCATAAGATCTGTAACTAATTGTTCACAATGATGCCTGCTATAAGCGCCATTTCATGGTCACACTGGCAGACTCTTGTCTGACACTACTGTGATATACTGCAGTTAAATTTAATTACACCAGTCATGTGTATTGTGGCAGAAATATAACTACTGTACAGTAGAGATGAGGAGACCAAAGGAGTCATGTGATTACCCAAGTACAGTCATGTGAATTTGCTCTGCTTTCTCAAACATAAGTAGTCACACGTGATTTTACTTCTTGGAAGTGAAAAGATTTATGTAGCCAGTCAGGCTGTGGATTACAGTCCCATCTCAGGTGATCAGTGAACCATTTAAATCTGTTCTCAGCATTTAGGCCTTACAGAAGTAACATGTCATAAAGGACCTGATTCAGAAATGGATGCTATTGCAGCATTGCTGCATCTTTTTATGCAGCCTTGACTGCATCTTTCTGCTAATGCCGAAGGGCTGCAGTACTAATCTGGCGCTGTGCTTATTAAGATGCACCACCAGGCGCAGCATTGGATGTACAATCAAAAACTGCAAGTACACTATGATAGGTGCAACTTCTCCTCCTGCCGCTGGCGGCTGTGTGTTTGTGTCTGTGTAGGGCAGACCGCTATCACAGCGTTCTGCCCTACACTCTAGGAGCCCTGAAGTCGGATTCTCTAGTGATAAGTCGACTGTTTGGGTGCCCGAATGGAAATTTGGGTACCCAAAGCAGGACTTGGGGTTAGCTGCTATTCCTGGCTAAACCCCTTGCTTTTTGGCTTGCACCTGACACAAGCGCCCAAACTGAGCAACAATTTAACTGCTCCTTTGGGCACCCATTGCAGATTGGTGCCCAAAAACAATTGTTGAATCGCCCTCTTTGTGTGGTCACCATCAGGACGCATGTACACATGCACAGATTGGGAACATTGACCACTTGCGTGCGGCATCGATATAACTTGCACCTCTGAATTAGCCCCAAAATGCTGTGCAACATAAGTACTACTGAGTCTGAAGCCATTCATGTAGGACACTGTGTGGGCCATTCTGTTGCATAATGTTAACAAGGGACACTGCAATGTGGCATAATGTAACCATGGGGAACTTCATATGAACTGGAGCTACTACAAAAAGGCATAATATGAACTGGGGTCACTGTGTGGCATAATATGAATTGGTGGCACTACAATCAAGTGTAAAATGAGCAACTGCAGCAGAGAGTTGTAACTATCTAGAAGGATTGAAGGACCTTCAGTGTTGCTTTGGGGTCCACAAAGTTCTAGTTATGTCCCTGCAGACAAGGCCTGTTGCCATGGTAGACCCAAGAGGAACCTCTCTGCAAAAAGGCTGAACAGAATCGTCTGACATTGAGAGCAAGGTTTACATAGATTATATAGGGGGAAATATGATAGAGTCCACGTTGGCAAATCTGGCGTGTTTCCTGCATATTTTCAGTCACCGTATGCAATAAATTGAGAGTATGAGATATGTAATAAATCTCCTGTGCTAGAATGGATGCTTAGAACATGAATAGTGGTCTAGAGTGGCATTGAATAAAGAGCTGTGAGTAGACAATATCTTGCTCTCTACAAGGGAGCTATGGGCTTGATTCAGAGATGTAAACTATTCTGATGTTAATGCAGTTGAACAATAATCAAAAATCTGTGCATGCGCCTGAGTCACACAGCACATGTGTCAAGGTACATTACTGTACTCGCCCGCAGCGACTATTTACTCACAGTGTGATTGACAGTCAGAAAGCGTTTGTGAGAGGTAACGGGGAGAGGTGAAAAAGAGAGCAGGCGTGTAGCAACTGTTTTCGTCTCAGAGCCAGTATAAGTGACCCATACGTAGTGAAAGTGGTTCCACCATCTAAGTACATGCGACCATAGGACTACTCAGAAGTCCGATTATTGAAAGATCTGCGATCAATGCTGCGTCTTTGTACGCAGATGGTTGGATTTGCAAAGCTGCAGATGGGCGTTTCAGTACATTCCTTGGCATCTGTGATGAGCATATTTTCGCACAGCAGCTGCATAGCGGGTTTGCAGCTGCGATGACATTAACGTACAACTCTGAATCAGGCCCTGTGTTTTTAATGGATCTATCCAGTGAGTTCTCACAACCTACCACTCCAACTTGGTCAAAGCCTTTTTACTCACTACTGATATGAGTTGCACATTGCAATAAGAGTTGTCCTAGGAGTAAATAATACTAAAATGAATTATTTAATTAATCATATAAGCATCAAACTAAGGGCCTGATTCAGATTTGGTAATAGTGTAAGAAAGTGCAAGTAGCTGTGCATCTTGGTAAAACCATGCTGCACTGCAGGTGGGGCAGATGTAAAATGTGCAGAAAGATTTAGATTTGGGAGGAGTGTGTCCAAACTGAGATGTAAATTGCAGGGTAAAAATAAAGCTATCCAGCATTTGTGGGCTACATGCAAAAGCTGCCAGTAAATACCCACGTACAAAAAAAAATGTATGTATTAATAACGTAATAACTTTGTCTTGCAGTATTTATGCAATGCCTGGGCTGCATAAATAATTTTGTGCCCTGCTCTTAATGGCCAAGGGCTCCTTCGGTCTAAGAGATCCAGGGCTATATTTACTAAACTGGGTTTTTAGAATTGGAGACGTTGCCAATAGCAACCAATCAGATTCTACTTAACATTTATCTTGCACCTTCTAGAAGATAATAGCTAGAATCTGATTGGAGGCTATGGGCAACATCTCCAATTCTAAAAACTCTCACTTTTGTAAATTTACCCCGTAGAGTTTTAGGGATTACACAGGCAACATTTTAAAGGCACTTAAGCCGAGTGCTGTATATCCTTCCCAGTTACAGTGCATCCAGAAAGTATTCACAGCGCTTCACTTTTTCCACATTTTGTTATGTTACAGCCTTATTCCAAAATGGAATAAATAAATTTTTGTCCTCAAAATTCTACACACAATACCCCATAATGACGTTTAAAAAGTTTTTTTGAGATTTTGCAAATTTAATAAAAAAACCTAAGAAATAACATGTATATAAGTATTCACAGCCTTGTGGGCCCCATACATTAGCAACGGTTTGCCACAATCCCATGATGCTGCAACCCGGCATTGCAGGATCGCAGAAATCCAACATGTTGGATTTCAGGGATTTGACGGTCGCGATCAAAAAATTATCGCAATTGTCAAATCGCGTACATTTAACATGTGAAATATCTGCGATCCAGCTACAGATCGCAGAACATCGATGGTGGGAGGTCGGGGTTTCCACCCGGAAATGCCGGCATTTCCCATCGCATCGCCAGATCACGACAAACAGTCACTGATGTATGGGCACCTTTTGCCATGAAGCTCAAAATTGAGCTCAGGTGCATCCTGTTTCCACTGATCATTCTTGAAATGTTCCAATAGCTTAATTGGAGTCCACCTGTGGTAAATTCAGTTGATTGGACATGATTTTGAAAGGCATACACCTGTCTATATAAGGTCCCACACTTGACAGTGCATGTCAGAGCACAAACCAAGCATGAAGTCCAAGGAACTGTCTGGGGAAGGGTACAGAAAAATATCGGCTGCTTTGAAGGTCCCAATGAGCACAGTGGCCTCCATCATCCGTAAAAGGCAGAAGTTCAGAACCACCGGGACTCTTCCTAGAGTTGAGCGATAGTAGGAGAAGGACCCTAGTCAGGGAGGTGACCAAGAACCCGATGGTCACTCTGTCAGAGCTACAGCATTCCTCTGTGGAGAGAGGAGAACCTTCCAGAAGGACAACCATCTCTGCAGCAATCCACCAATCAGACTTGTATGGTAGAGTGGCCAGACGGAAGCCACTCCTTAGTAAAAAGCACATGGCAGCCTTCCTGGAGTTTGCCAAAATGCACCTGAAGGACTCTCAGACCATGTGAAACAACATTCTCTGGTCTGATGAGACAAAGATTGTACTTTTTGGCGTGAATGCCAGGCGTTATGTTTGGAGGAAACCAGGCACCACTCATCGCCAGGCCAATACCATACCAACAGTGAAGCATGGTGGTGGCAGCATCATGCTGTGGGGATGTTTTTCAGCGTCAGGAACTGGGAAACTAGTCAGGATAGAGGGAAAGATGAATGCAGCAATGTACAGAGACATCTTGGATGAAAACCTGCTCCAGAGCGCTCTTGACTGAGGTGATGGTTTATCTTTCAGCAGGACAACGACCCTAAGCACACAGCCAAGATATCAAAGGAGTGGCTTCAGGACAACTCTGTGAAAGTCCTTGAGTGGCCCAGCCAGAGCTCAGACTTGAATCTGGTTGAACATCCCTGGAGAGATCTGAAAATGGCTGTGCACCGACACTTCCCATCCAACCTGATGGAGCTTGAGGGGTGCTGCAAAGAGGAATGGGCGAAACTGCCCAAAGATAGGTGTGCCAAGCTTGTGGCATCATATTCCAAAAAGACTTGAGGATGTAATTACTGCCAAAGGTGCATCAACAAAGTATTGAGCAAAGGCTGTAAATACTTATGTACACGTGTACATGTTTTTTTTTAAATTAAATTTGCAAAAATCTAAAAAAAAACTTTTTACACATTGTCATTATGGAGTATTGTGTGTAGAATTTTGAGGACAAAAATGAATTTATTCCATTTTGGAATAAGGCTGTAACATGACAAAATGTGGAAAAAGTGAAGCGCTGTGAATACCGGATGCACTGTATATGAGTCAGAATGGCAAGACCTAAAGGTTGCCTTCTATAGGTTCTCTGGTCTACATAAAGGGCTTACCTGGGTCCTACCATGATGCCTATATCCTGCGTCAGTCAGCCTTATTAGGTATGTTTGTCTTTGTATCACTTTTTACGAATGGCTTTATGTCTATGATTTACAAGACACATGGTCTAATGTTACCTATTTTTCTTCTGTCATTTCAGACAATTTAGGATATGGGTGTCAACACCTATGTTGAACCTACAAGTGACTTGCTCAACATAAGTACAATGAGGCACACATTTCCACTAGGAACATGATAGAACACACCTTTGGGATATTGAAGAGCATGTTTAGGTGTCTTGATAAATCTGGTGGTGCTCTCCTTTATTCTCCTCAGAAGATTGGAGATATTGTACATGCTTGGATCTATGCTTCATAATATTAATATTATTTATTATTAATATTATTATCTTACAGTAGGTTACGGCTGAACTAGACAATATAGAAACTTGCAGTAATGAGTCAGAGGCCCCTTTAACATCTGAACATGTGGTGAATACAGAGAGGGAAGGGAGGTTAGAGAGAGGCTCATCTGGTAGTACTTCACATGTAATAAATTCTTACATGGTGTTATTTTGAAGTGAAATTGTAGTAATGTCCATAGGTGAAACTAGACATTTGGTAATGGGTGGTCCCAGTTCCAACCCCTCATCAGAACTTATGTCACCTTCTGTGTTGCAAATAGAATTTTTTTTTTAGAGGCAGTGTATGCACCCAATATAGGTGTGGCTACGTGCCACGAGGGGTGTAATCACTTGAAAAGGGGGCATGTCATCATGACACTCCACCCACTCCACAATAGTGCCCCCAACTCACATTACGCCACACAGCAGTACACCTTATTCACATACCTCCACACAGTAGTGCCCACAATGACACACAGTAATGCCCCTTATTCACATTATGCCACACAGTAGGGCCCCTTATACACATTATGGCACTCAGTAATGCACCTTATTTACATTACACCACACAGTAGTACCCTTATTGCACATTATGCCACACAGTAGTTCCCGTTACTTACATTATGCCACACAGTAGTACCCCTTACTGACATTATGCCACACAGTAGTTCCCTTTATTCACATTATGCCACACAGCAGTACCCTTATTGCACATTGTGCCACACAGTAGTACCCTTTAATCACATTATGCCAAACAGCAGTTCCCTTATTGCACATTATGCCACAGTAGTACCCTTATTCACATTATGCCACACAGTAGTACCCTTATTCACATTATGCCACACGGTAGTTCCCCTTACTTACATTATGCCACACAGTAGTACCCCTTACTTACATTATGCCACACAGTAGTTCCCTTTATTCACATTATGACACACAGCAGTACCATAATTGCACATTATGAAACACAGCAGTACCCTTATTGCACATTATGCCACACAGTAGTACCTTTAATCACATTATGCCAAACAGCAGTTCCCTTATTGCACATTATGCCACACAGTAGTTCCCTTACTTATATTATGCCACACAGCAGTACCCTTATTGCACATTATGACATGCAGTAGTACCCTTTATTCACATTATGCCACACAGCAGTACCCTTTATTCACATTATGCCAAACAGCAGTACCCTTATTGCACATTATGCCACACATTAGTTCCCCTTATTCACTTTATGCCACACATTAGTTCCCTTTATTCACTTTGTCACACAGTGTTGCCTCATCCACATTATGACACAATAATGCCCCTTATTCACATTATGCCAGCCACAGTATAGACCCTTACTCACATATTCATCTTCTTTCCTCCGATAAGCACCGCCCCCTTTTTTCCTCTCTCCAGCTCCTTGGGTTCCTGGGAAAAGAAACCCTGGGTTCCCATTGGTTGATGGCGGACATCTTTAAGTAGCCTTGAAAAGGGTAGCCATTTTCTGTTAGCCCCTGTTACTCACAAAGATCTCTCCTGGGCTGGCAGCAACAGAGTTACAGCAGCACAGAACGGCTGGGGAGCAGGCGAATGGGTGGTGGAGACTAATGGGTGGTCCAGTGCCTATGGTAATGTCTTGCAAACCATTTATGTTTACATTATGTGAGGTATCCTTACTTCTGTCTTGACTTATCACATACTACAAGTGGTATGTGGTAAGTCATTTAAAAAGTCTTAACCCAAAAAAATCTATAAAAATAACACAATGTACACTACTTTGTGATAGTATAAGTAACCCAAAGTGCTTTTTGTTGTGTGAGGCATATATTGTAGCCATTGTAATTTATGTTCTAATACAACATGTTGTGATTTGTGAAGACATAACTATCTCTATATAACTATGTAAAAAGAAAATGTAATTTACTGTGAAACAAATGTCATAAATACAACTAGTATAACATCTAAATAACCGTGTTATACTATTTTTTTTATTTTAAGTTGGGTCCTCCCAACTGACCACCTACCCATCCCTTAACTGAATTCAAATGATCCAGATACTTCACACACACTTGGCTGAGTTTGTGATTGGGAGGGTAAGTTCTGCTGGCAGTCCCGTGTGAGGTACTGTCATAACTCGGGTCTGTTTCCCCTGCCGCCAGGTCACTTATCGATTCTGCCAGCCAGGGCCGTAACTAGGGTAGTGCGACCTGTGCCTTGGCACAGGGCACTGCAGGGCAGGGGGCACTGTTCAGGCCTGTCAAATTTACTGCTTATTATCATTCTCACTTGTAGCGTCCTCCTCTCTTATCCCCAGCATCTCCTGGCTGCCCCAGGAGAACCCCTATCTCTTCCCTGGCCCTTCCCCATGGAGCTATGGCCCTTTTTCAGGGGTACTATCTTATGTCCATATTTAAAAAATGGGGGGGCGCCAATGCTCTCTCTGGCACAGGGCTCCAAAAAGTCTAGTTACGCCAATAAGACGTAAGCCTTCCCATTAAATATATCTAGTGACATATTGGAGAAACTTAAGAGATCATATAATTATTCTTGGCAATCGTGCTCACTTAAATACTTAGGAGTTAATTTAGCCAGGGAAAAAGATTTACTTGATTGCAATTATAGTCCCCTGTTTAAAGTGTTCAAAAATTTTACAAAGGACTGGATGTCGCATGAAGTTTCATGGCTAGGAAGGATAGCGCCCTTCAAAATGGTTTTATTGCCAAAGCTCTTATATTTATTCCGAACAGTTCCTAGGCTGATTCCTAAGTCCTTTTGTAACAGATTTTATAAGATGGTGATTCAGTATGTGTGGAAGGGAGGCAGGCCAAGGATTGCAAGCGGTACTTTATCATTACCTACATTTGATGGTGGGGTGGCATTTCCTGACCTGGAAAAATATGAACTTTCATGTCTTCTGAGTCAGATAGGAGACTGATTTGAGAAAGATATCCCCAAGCTGTGGGTGGTGTGAGAGAGGGACGAGGTGAGACCCTTTCCCCTCCCTGACCTACTGTGGTTACCTGTCCATATACATCCCCTGGGTGCATCTCTTCCTGGATCGGTCAAAACATCCATATAAGCATGGCACAAAGTGGCAGCTTCTGGTAAGGATATTATATTACCAGCCCCAGCCCTTTCCCTCTCTAGTATAGCTAATCTAATTGGGGACTTGCGGATAAGTTCTTGGGTGACGGGTGGTATCTGCTCACTGGGGTATCTTATTGATGAAGTGGGAGTGGTTCCCTTTCCAGTCCTTCAAAGTAAACACAATGTCCCCAGGAAGGATTTTTTTAAATATTTACAGGTACAACCTTTCCTTCCTCTGTGGTTCGTCTATCTTCGCCTGAATATATGTATGCACGTTTTCAGTCCTCTAAGCTTAAAGAAGGAATTTCATGGTGGTATCTTTCTCAGATTAGGGAAGGCAAGAAGGGTAAATTGTTGTATCAAAAGAAGTGGGTGGAGGACCTTTCTATGACACTAGTAGAGGAGGATTGGGAGATTATATTTCGTACATGTTTTAAAATGTCCCGATACATCTGTCCCGACGCATCAGTCACTCGGAAATGTTTTCAAACTAATCCACCATGCATATTTTACACCTGAAAAGCAGCATAAAATCTGGCCCTCTGCATCTAAACAAAGTTGGATGAGCTGTGGCTGTGTGGGAAGTATCTTTCATGTTTTTTGGTCTTGTCCCCTACTGCAATCAGTGTGGTCTGAGGTTTTTACTTTGATTGGATATGTTATTGGGGTGAATCTATCTGTGGATCCATCTATTGCTCTTTTCCATTTTTACCCTGGTTATATGTCCCCGGGAGATAGGTATATTATGTGTCATATATTAATCGCTTCCAAGGCCGCTATTACCCAGCTATGGAAATCTTCCTCAGTGCCAAGTTTAACAGTCATTACACAAAAGGTCCAGAAGCACTGTGATTTCAAGACCATAGAATGCAAATACTCCACATCTGCCTCATCTCCCCACATGAAGTGGTTTAAGTGGAAAGAGTATAGAGAAATGCAGAATGGTTCTACTACCGTGGGCGAGAATAACGGTCCCACCCCCCTTATACCTTAGTCACTTCTTTCTGTTGTTCAATATTGTATCTATAAAATGTTGATCTACCTACTTGCTGCAATAAAATGCCCTACTGTGTCAGAATTTTGTTTTATATAATTGTACACCCATGCCTTCCCTTCCTTTCCTTCTTTTTCTGTTATCCCCCTTTTCTTATTTTATTTATGTTCCCAAACGTATTTTGTTTTATCATACCTCCCAACATGACCCTCTCCAGGAGGGACACAATGCTCTGGTCCTGGACTTCCCTGATAATTTATGATTGCCAAAAAATGAGGGAAAAGGGGATTGAGGGGAGACCCCAAGCACTGGTATCAATATTGGTTAGATATATGAAAGCAGAGAAAAACTCCTTAATCAAATAGTCATAATTGGGAAATACTACCCAATACTAATAAGTAATTCAAATATGGGAGCTGCATCGACTGTCATTTCACACCCTGCCAAACATCACTGGCTGGGACTCACTGGCAGTTGGTGTGACTCCCCTATTTGAATTTTGGACTGTGCTGCAGCCCAACCTCTGGAGCTGCCGCCAATCATAAATTCAAAGAAAAGAAAAAGAAAGTACTCTCTGTTGTAGGGGCACAATTCTCTGCTATAGTGAAGTAAAACTTAACGTTTATTAGAAATATCAATAAAATTAAAATACAGGACAGACAAAAGAGAGGACAAACAACATATATATAACTAAGCAGGGTGTTTGAGAATAAACCAAATCAGTCGGAAAATTACATAACCATCCGATGGTGACCTGCTGATATTTGAGTATGTAAACAAAGTCTCTTCTATCAGGAAATGAGACCATCCAATGAGATAAATATGGGTCTCATACAAGGATATACAAAATGCAAGAGATCAAAGACAGTCAAAATGATACATAGTTTGTAACCAAGTACAAGAAAAATGGGTCCCTATGACATCATGTTTGGTCTCTAATGATTGCAAAAAAAAATAACACGACTCACCCCTCTGATATGAAATCACAGTGCAGGGGGAACATTAAATGAGACGGTGCCTAACTGACGAAGCCGTGTCAGGTGAAATGCGCGTCTTGCTTCCGGGTAGTCTCCGGAGTGCACGTGGAGACTCCCGCTGTCGGGACAACATTGCTGCTACACTGCTACCATTCGTATCAGGTATTTACTTTTTCGAGGGACACCTGGGCAAGCACCGTCTCATTTAATGTTCCCCCTGCACTGTGATTTCATATCAGAGGGGTGAGTCGTGTTATTTGCTGACCCGGTGATGTTTTCTCCTTTTTGCTCTATCTCTTGGGTTCATGTGGAGTACTAGCGGTGCTGGTGAGCCCACAACTGGGAAATCCTTCTCATTTATTTTTGCACCAGGAGCACCATATCACCCTATTATTACCACTGAACACTCCAACCTGTTTTCAGGTGATTCATATTCTCTCACTGTTCTACCGGGTAGCCTGCATTTTATTTAGCAGGCTATCTATGGAGTAGACAGAGGAGTTTTTTGGATACCTACCTGACTATATTTCATACCCTCATGGTATATGTGATAGGTCCGCTCATGCTCCATTCACTACATTATGTACATGGAACACAGCAGCCACCTACCCGTTACTGATAAGTGAGTGGTTACTTTTCTGTTTCTATTTTAGTATAATACCTGATTCTTTGTATGTTCCCTTTTGTGTTTAACCACCACAATATCTTCACGATTTTTATTTACATTACTCAAATATCTATGTGTTGTGGTCTTTATGATTAATCATTGTGCGTATGATTCATTTAACCTGGACATGTATGATGTATTATGCCGCAATTACTTTGGGTTATAAATGTTTCTGAGCATTTTGATTTAGGGACACGCAGAGGGTACTTGGTTGGTGGACATACTCTACCACAGTGCTCAGATGTAGCAGCGTTTTGTTTCAGTATCTGACAGATATTATTCTGATTATCACACTTATTGTACTGTCATGAGATTTTTTTGGCATTAAGATTTTTCACCCAGGCTATTTTCAGATTTTATTATGGGTATGTTATAATGTATTATGTTTTGCAATCATTAGAGACCAAACATGATGTCATAGGGACCCATTTTTCTTGTACTTGGTTACAAACTATGTATCATTTTGACTGTCTTTGATCTCTTGCATTTTGTATATCCTTGTATGAGACCCATATTTATCTCATTGGATGGTCTCATTTCCTGATAGAAGAGACTTAGTTTACATACTCAAATATCAGCAGGTCACCATCGGATGGTTATGTAATTCTCCGACTGATTTGGTTTATTCTCAAACACCCTGCTTAGTTATATATATGTTGTTTGTCCTCTCTTTTGTCTGTCCTGTATTATATTTTTATTGATATTTCTAATAAACGTTAAGTTTTACTTCACTATAGCAGAGAATTGTGCCCCTACAATAGAGAGTACTTTCTTTTTCTTTTCTTTGAATTTATGATTGGCGGCAGCTCCAGAGGTTGGGCTGCAGCACAGTCCAAAATTCAAATAGGGGAGTCACACCAACTGCCAGTGAGTTCCAGCCAGTGATGTTTGGCAGGGTGTGAAATGACAGTCGATGCAGCTCCCCTATTTGAATTTTGAACTGCGCTGCAGCCTCACCTTTTACCAGGGAAGTCCAGGACCAGAGCATTGTGTCCCTGCTGGAGAGGGTCATGTTGGGAGGTATGTTTAATGTTGAAAATTCAATATAAATGTATTGAGAAAAAAAAAAAAGTCTAGTTACGGCTCTGCTGCCAGCAGACCTTGTCACATCCAAGATACACAGGCTTCAGTATTTCCTGGCCTCCTAGGCCACAAACAACATCAGAGCCTGTTCTAGAGTATTCTATTGACAAATCCCGGTCTCCTGACCACAGCAGCCAATTGGGTGACAGTCTGAGCCTCGCCGCACCACCTAACTGTGCTGATCCTATCCCGAGTAACAGGGCCGTATCTAGGGTAGTGCAATCAGTGCCATGGCACAGGGCACTGCAGAGCAGGGGGCGCTGTTTGGGCCTGTCAATTTTCCTGTTTATTATCAGTCTCACTTATAGCTTCCTCTTCTTTTATTCCCAGCATCTCATGGCCTCCCCTACCTCTTCCCTGGCCCTTCCCTATAAGGCTATGGCCCTTTTTCAGGTGCACTATCTTATGTCCTTATTTAAAAAATGAAGGGGGGGGTGCCAATGCTCTTTCTGGCACAGGGCACCAAAAAGTCTAGTTACGGCTCTGCCGGGTAACCCAGGGATATATCTTCTAGCCTCTGTCTCTACCAAATCGCGAGTACAATGTCTAACTTCAGTCTCCACTGAGTAAGCTATGCTGTGCTCGTAATGCATACATGGTTTCCCATTTGTGCACTTTTGCTCCTCTCTGCTGCACAGATTCTTGCAAGTGATCTACTCCTGTCTCAGCTATTCCACTGGCTGCACAGGTAACCTCAGCCTGTTCGAGCTACATGAACTAGTACCACGCCTGTGTATATTCCATCATTGCTGCACAGTGAGTTTGCTGGTTCCTGTTCCATTGGTGCCGTTCCTAGTGTCATCATCCACTATCCATTCCGGTGTTCGGTCTGCATCCAGTCCTGTTACCACGTGAGTGCTCCGGGATTACGGACTACAGCGACAGCCCAGTTTGAGCCTGGTAAGTACGTTGCCAAGATCTACCACTCCAGCTTTCCGGATTGCAAGTACAAGTAAGAAGAGTGTTATATATTATTCACAGTATCAACCCAGTACCAGCCTCTACCGACAATAAGAATCAGTCAGACCTATAGAACATGGTGGATAGAAGCCAAATTGGGATAGATATGCAAGAGAGGACATGACTCTACATTTACTTCTGTCAGAACTATTATTATTGGAATATATGGAGACATATATACATAACAAGCAACATATTAATTTGCCAGATTACTTGCAGTTTAGAAAGACAAAGGAGTACTTAATTTAACATCAGATTGAAGAGATATCGATCCGGTGAGATATGTAGCCACTGAAGAGAACTTGACATAACTATATTCCCGACCAATAATTCCTGTAATGAAGAGGAACGTATCATGACATCTGTAGATATCAATGGGATAAATTACACTCATTGGATAGATCACAGTAATTGATTATAACTATATGTACAGGTCAACACCGACCACAGAGGGGTAAGCTTATACATATATACAGTGTGTATGTATATATATATATATATATATATATATAAAAACAAAAACAAGAAAAATGCCCATCTTTGCACTAACAATATGCAGCACCACAAGGTGGGTCCTCTGTTAGAATGAACCCCAAAATTTACCTAAAGTACAAAAATACCAGGGTGCGCAATAAATAACCTCTAAGAGTCTTTTTGGCAGTTCATAAAAGATGATTCAAAACGTCTTATATGGCTTTGCAGTCCAGGTGATTTTTAACCTCAATAGACTGGTTGGAGCCTTTAGTTCTTTAGAAGATGTATTCTTTCAACCAAATGGAGTTGATAACTTCATAGGTAGTCCAAACGACAATCCAAGCGAATCTGGATGAAACCTTCACCAAATGCACACCCAAAAAACGGCCACATAGGCCAAATATTAATAAAAGACCAATCAAATATTGCTAACAGTAAAAAACTGATTGATTCAAGATAGGGCCTCACCAACACCTCTTGGTTTTCAATTAATGGCGGGTCAAGACCTTTATAGTACCGCCCAACACGTTTCGTCCATTAGGACTTCTTCAGGGGCAATGTTATAAATACAAATAGATATCTATTATAACAATATAATTCATTTAAAAATTATATAATTCATAAAAATATAAATATACAATAATCCAAGGTGTACAATAAACTACAGGTTCAAATTACCTACCTAAAAAGGTCCTCTATGAAGTTAGGATATTCCCAACAGATGATCTTATAAACCGACCTATATATTACAAATAATATTAAATCGGTACTAAACTGATATTACATATAACTTAATTTCTCCATTAAGAAACAAATATTATTACATAAAAATAACATACTATAAAAAAGAGATAATTCAGATCTTATTTATAATCCACAGCCAAGGATATCCAATATCTTAAAATATAAAGTGTTTTAAATTACTAACTAAATTTCCATAAACAACATTAAGTTCAATCCATAAAAACAAAGAGCTTACTTACTGAATTCAAGCAAATATCACAGCTCCTATCATAGAACCTTCTTCTTCTTCAATGCTACCAGAATGGAGAATGAACCACTCTCTCACTTTCCTAACCTTTATACCAACCAGTGGTGACATCACTTCCTCCCAATGTTACTGAATGGTCAATACAAAAAAAACTATTTATGCTATCACCAATACATTTAGACAGCAATTTTAAAAGCTGAAAATGGCAAACAAATAATACCACTAAGTCTGTATACATCCCAAACTTCTGTAAAAGCTTTAATTGGTGTGAGACCGATAACCACAGTTCCAGTCACATGACTATTTGGAAATGGTGAAATATGCATTCCAGTTAGTGGAACGCACCACCATACACAATACCTTTATCACTCCCTGGATCTTCAGTCCGCACAGTAGATTGTAGGTAAATTCCAGGCAAAATCAAACAAAATGAGTGCTCTCTAAAACAAGTCGGTGTTCCCACTTTAATATACCGCTAACCTATACTAAACTATCCCTCCATGGCTCTGCGTCACCCGTTACCAGGTGACCTAACAGTCACGTGTTATCCTCATAACCCCGCTTGTCTGGTTACCAAAGTAACCATATGACAAATACCGAAACCGAGTCATAAAATATTCAAATGACCTATATCTCATCGGGGTTAAGACACATATTCCAACATTAATCTGTGCAAATAAATCCTAAATATGTACCAATAGAATAGTGCTCTCTGCAATACGGCCAGTGTTCCAACCTTATATCCCCTTTTACTTTTACTAATCTATCCCTCCATGTCACTATTTCACCCGTTGCAGTTGTATCTAGTGCTAGTCTCCTATCCCTACGTAACAAGTGACATAATCTAAATACTAAATGTTATTTTACCTAATATTTAAGGTGGGTATGCCCACCACTACATCTCAATGTGTTCAATGACTTCATGTACAATCTACAACTACTATAATACAACAACACTAATACCTTAGTGTTTAATATATTCTACTACTGTACTTTACTGAAATAAGAATATATGATTAGTGTTTGCCATAAATTAATATGTGATAAAAAAATAATAAATAAATAAATAAAAAACACAATATACCGTTAATAATGTCTCTTCGACTATTCTAACAATAGGAAACTGACTTTTCGTTTGGAATAATGATATAAGATGATCATAAAAAAGAAACAATATCAATACTCTCATTAAGACCATTAGGGGTCAGAGAGTTAAGGGTAAAAATCCAAAATGTTTCTCTCTTAGAGAGGAATGTTTCTCTATTGCCACCTCGTGGATCATTCTTAACACATTCAATTACAGTAAAAGTTAGATCCTTAACATTAGAATCATGAACTGATGCAAAATGTCTTGGTAAACTATGGAACTGGGCTTTATTTTTAATATTTCGCAGGTGTTCCTGCACTCGTATTTTAATTCTTCTCTTTGTTTTTCCAATGTATATTAGGTTACAACTGCAAGTTATCTTGTAAACCACAAAGTCTGTATTACATGTCACAATTTCTTTAAGATTGTAATTAGTATTATCTTCAAATGTCCACCTAAAACTTTTTTTATCCATATGTTTACAGCAAATACATCTGTTACAAGGATAACAACCCACCCTTTTGTTCAAAAAAGTAGAAGAGACTGTAGGCTCCCTGTTAGATGATTCTTTTATAGACTTAAGTTTACTAGGAGCCAAAACACTCTTAAGGTGATTGGATCTTCTGAACACTAAATTGGATTTATTGGGTAGATGTGGACTCAAAATTGGGTCTTTTAAAAGTATTCCCCAATTTCGATCAAGAACTTTTCTAGTAAGATGGCTTTGTCGATTAAACTGAGTGACAAATGGTCTGTTCTTATTTTTTTCTTCTTTATGTACCACAACCTCTTTATCTGAAAGTAGTTCATCTCTATTCTTCTCCGCAGCCCTACATCTAGCCTCTTCAATATCAGACAATTTGTATCCAATATCTATAAATCTATCCTTCAGGATCTCAGATTGTTTCCAATAATCTTCCAAGATGCTACAGTTTTTTCTTACTCTTAAGAACTGTGCAAATGGGACGTTATTGATCCAAGGGAAAAATGACAACTATTATGAGAGATATAACTGTTGGCATCAACATCTTTAAAATCAGTTTAAGTGACGATTGCTTCTCCCGGTTTGCTTTGTAGTACTAAATCCAAATAGTCAATTTTTATAGCATTCCATTTAAAGGTAAACTTCAAATTAAAATCATTAGTTTGGTGGGTTTCTACAAACGTGACAATACTAGAACAATCCCCCCTCCAGATTAAGATCAAATCGTCAATATAACATTGATAAAATACAATTTTTTCAAGTTCATATACAGTGTTATAAATAAATGACTCCTCCTATTCCCCCATCAACAGGTTCGCGTACGCTGGGGCAAACTTAGTCCCCATCGCAGTTCCCTGCCACTGGAGGAAGAATGTATCTTCATACCAGAAAAAATTACGTTCAAGTATACATTTGATACTCTTAATAATAAAATAAATTTCAGCCTGCATTTTGTTTGGATCCCTCTCAAGGACTTTCCTTACTGACTCAATACCCTTAGAATAGACGAATACAGTGCTTGAACGTCTATCGTGATCAGGTGCCCATATTAAATCCTTAATTTTCTTCAACAAACTAGTAGAATCTTTAAGGAATGATCTAAGATCTTTCACATATGGTTGGAGTTTCATGTCGATGAAATGCGAGAGGTTCGCAGTCAGCGAATCTATGCCTGCTATTATCGGTCTACCCGGGGGATTATTTCTGTCCTTGTGGACCTAAGGGATATGATAGAAAATGGCAATCTTTGGATGTTAACAAACAAATAATCAAATTCTTCCTTGCATATTATGTTTTCATGTTTAGCTTCATTGAGTAGACTATACAATTCTCCTATATATAGGCTTGTGTAGGATTGTGGGTTAGTTTCTCATACGTGGATGTATCCTTAAGTATTTTGTATGCTTCCTTCAAGTAGCATTCTCTATTTTGTACAACCACGGCCCCTCCTTTATCTGCCATTTTGATGACTAGATTATCATCATTTTTAAGTGTTTTAATTGCCTGTTTTTCTCCCGGATTTAAATTTGCATTAAATTTATTACTACTAATTTTAATTTTATTTAAATCATCTTTAACTGATTCATAAAATATATCTAAATGGCTCCCTCTAGACTCAACTGGGTAAAACTTAGATGGAGGTGCCACTATCGGTTTTCGGGGAGGATTGTAAGCAACTTTTTGGATGGGGTTTTTAAGGAAATGTCTCTGAATTGTGAGTGTACTTTTATATTTGTTCAAATCAACAAACAAATTAAATTTGAGCAAACTTCAATCCCTTACTTAAAACCGCGTTCTGTACGACAGAAAATTCCTTTAGAGATTTGTTGATGATCCCTGTTTCATGTTGTCTTGAGCTAACAATAGGGGCCTTCTTTTTGGGGGGGATCTTCTGAATAGAAGTTCCTTTTCATCCCTTGTGGGGAATTTTGTCTTATATACAACTCTTCTTTTCTCAATGCTAATGGGGGGGGGGGCAGTCTCTTTCCTTCTTCTAAAAAACCCAGTGAGGGTTATAAGGATAGGAGGGGATATAAGGTAGGAACACTGGCGGTATTGTAGAGAGCACTATTCTATTAGTACATATTTATGATTTATTTGCGCAGATTAAAGTTGGAATATGTGTCTTAAACCCGATGAGATATAGGTCATTTGAATATTTTATGACTCGGTTTCGGTATTTTCCATATGGTTACTATGGTAACCAGACAAGTGGGGTTATGAGGATAACACGTGACTGTTAGGTCACCTGGTAACGGGTGATGCAGAGCCATGGAGGGATAGTTTAGTATAGGTTAGCGGCATATTAAGGTGGGAACACCGACTTGTTTAAGAGAGCACTAATTTTGTTTGATTTTGCCTGGAATTTACCTACAATCTACTGTGCGGACTGAAGATCCAGGGAGTGATAAAGGTATTGTGTATGGTGGTGCGTTCCACTAATTGGAACGCATATTTCACCATTTCCGGATAGATAGTCATGTGACTGGAACTGCGGTTATCGGTCTCACACTAATTAAAGCTTTTACAGAAGTTTGGGATGTATGCAGACTTAGTGGTATTATTTGTTTGTCATTTTCAGCTTTTAAAATTGCTGTCTAAATGTATTGGTGAAAGCATAAATAGCTTTTTTGTATTGACCATTCAGTAACATTGGGAGGAAGTGATGTCACCACTGGTTGGTATAAAGGTTAGGAAAGTGAGAGAGTGGTTCATTCTCCATTCTGGTAGCATTGAAGAAGGTTCTATGAAAGGAGCTGTGATATTTGCTTGAATTCAGTAAGTAAGCTCTTTGTTTTTATGGATTGAACTTAATGTTGTTTATGGAAATTTAGTTAGTAATTTAAAACACTTTATATTTTAAGATATTGGATATCCTTGGCTGTGGATTATAAATAAGATCTGAATCATCTCTTTTTTATGGTATGTTATTTTTATGTAATAATATTTGTTTCTCAATGGAGAAATTAAGTTATATGTAAAATCAGTTTAGTACTGATTTAATATTATTTGTACTATATAGGTCGGTTTATAAGATCATCTGTTAGGAATATCCTAACTTCATAGAGGACCTTTTTAGGTAGGTAATTTGAACCTGTAGTTTATTGTACACCTTGGATTATTGTATATTTATATTTTTAGGAATTATATAAGTTTTAAATGAATTATATTGTTATGATAGATATCTATTTGTATTTATAAGATTGCCCCTGAAGAAGTCCTAATGGACGAAACGCATTGTGCGGTACTATAAAGGCCTTGACCCGCCATTGATTGAACACCAAGAGGTGTTGGTAAGGTCCTATCTTGAATCAATCAGTTATTACTGTAAGCAATATTTTTGCTAATCATTTTAAATACATTTTATGATAAATTGATTGGCCTTTTATTAATATTTGGCCTATGTGGATGTTTTTTGGGTGTACATTTGGTGAAGGGTTCCATCCAGATTCGCTTGGATTGTCGTTTGGACTACCTATGAAGTTATCAACTCCATTTGGTTGAAAGAATACATCTTCTAAAGAACTAAAGGCTCCAACCAGTCTATTGAGGCTAAAAATCACCTGGACTGCAAAGCCATATAAGACGTTTTGAATCATCTTTTATGAACTGCCAAAAAGACTCTTAGAGGTTATTAATTGCGCATCCTGGTATTTTTGTAATATATATATATATATATATATATATATGTGTATATATATATATATATATATATATAATGTGTATATATATATATATATATATATATATCGTATTACAATTAAGACTGAGAAACTTAATATATACTGCGAAATCTCTCCATATAGCCTTCATATATTTGTATATTACGATATGCATGCCTAAATTACACAATTAATATAACATTTTGGAGCATACAAACCAGGATATTCTCATTTCCTTTTGATGTACCCCATACTTTAATCATAAATATTACATTAAGCATAAATATATTTATTATAAATATGACTGACAGATATATTAACTGTTGGATCGACGACCATGTGCATTTTAAAATTATTCAATTGGCATTTAATTAGGTAATGTACAGCTATACATGTCATACATTTCTCCTTCTTTTACTCCAGATCTATAATTACATACAACAGGAAGATTATACATGTGTTTTATATATATATATATAAAAAATAGGAATAGTAATGTTAGAAGCCGGCACCTCCGAAACCAAATTATATTTCCTTAGTATATACACAATATTTAGGGGCATGTTCAATTAGCCCCGCGGCTAATTGTCTCGCTGGATGGGATTCAATTAGCGGGGATTCCACGCGCGGGTGTCCCTGAGACCCCACGCGCGAGTCCCCGCTGTTTGACTTTACCTTGCACCTCATGTAGGTGCGAGGTAAAATCAGCGTGAAGCCGCCCTATTCGGACTCGCGCAAGAGGATATTACACACTGATTCCGCAGTTCTCACGGAATCAGTGTGTTCTCGCGCGAGAGTCCCGGTCTAATGACGCGGGGAAATAGCTATTTAATTGAATAGCTAAACCCCGCGTCGCGGGACTTTAGCCTGTCAATTAACCGCGGGTGAAATCCCGCGGCTAATTGAATATGCCCCTTAGAGTGACAATCACTGGAAATAGCTGTGAATTGACAACTCTCTGCAATACATGCCAACCTGTCTCCAAAACCGAAGTCCCTGGTGGTCTAATGGGCACGATACGGCACCTCTCTCCGCTGAACCCCGGGTTTGATTCCTGGTCAGGGTATTGTTCTATACTTCATGCTAGGAGGTCTCCTCAGGCCTGCCAGCTTTCTCTACACACCTCCAGACACCCATACAGACTTTTTTCAGACACCGGTTCCACAAACAAATACAAGTCTGACAGGTACCTGTTATTGTCTCCTCTGTAGCCTCATTTGGATCCACTACGGTGAGGATGCTGTGCCTCTCCACCAGCTCTTCCTCTGCAACTACTGCAGCAGAATAGGGTGGAAATGCATGAGATGGGCCCTCAGAAAAAAAGAGAATGTAAGTATTTACTGACATCAATGACAGTATCTAACATTTTTTTATTAGATGTGTTTAAAGGGATTAAACTGTATTTATCAGGTCCATTTTACCTAAGTGACTTCTACAAATATTTAAAAAAAAGTTTTGTTGTATGTTTCATTTTTGAAAAATAAAACTCAATTACAAAGTGACTGACAATCAGAGTCTTTGGTAAGTTACTGTTAGGTGGTTACATTACTTATAAAATCATCATGTGCTGCAGGATATTATTTCCATTACTGTAACTTACAACAATTTGTGCAACCATTATGACACTTGGTATATATCCATATCATGTTTATTTATTGAGAAGATGCTTCCTTTTATTTATTTTTCTTAATCAGGATAAAAATTGTTTGTAATATTTTAAGGCATGATTTGTTAATATTGATTATTTTATAATATTTTACACTTTACATTTTAGAACTACTCACCAGCTACTTCACCATCTTTCTGTGCAAGTTGTTGTCGTTTGGCTGACTCCTTTTTTTTAGAGTCGCACAGCTGTGTAAAAGTGGAAGGCACCATTAGAGTACAAGCCTGGACCTTATCATAACTATTGGTTTTACTTTGATGAGCAAACATACCAAAACTTATCCTACTCCAGACAAACTTTACTGCCTTTATTATTAACAAAAGGGAAGGTGTGAATCCGCTCTGACCTGATCCAAATATTATCAAAATAAATGTGTGTATAGTGTTACAGAACCAACATATAGGGCATCAAATAGTATGGTATGATCCCACTAAATCACAAGGTAGGTGGTGCTCCCAATAGTCAGGTATATCATGTGTAAACCAAAGGAAAAAGAAAGAAGAGTCTTTTTGTTGGGGCACTCTTTTGATTGAAATTGTTTTGTTTCATTAAAACATTAATTTTTATTGATATGCATTAAAAAAATAAGAGAGGAAGAACATTTACTTTCTCTACTCGGGAGTCTTTTCCCAGTAAAAGTACAAATATGAAAAGAATACGCTACAGTGAGTTCTGTAATTAGTGTTACACAATTTATTGATAGATGTTAGAAGATGAGAATGAGATTCCCTGGTGCACTCTAGGAGTATTGTTATTGTAATTATATTATGAGATGGTATGATATATTATCTAACTTTTAAAACATAGCCTTTAATGTTTACAATCTAAAAAACACTTCCCCCTCTCCAGAGCAACCCTAGCTTAGGCTGATAGCCCAGGGCATCCCCGCCACCCCTGGGCGGTGGGTGGTGGGTTGATAGTGTAAGTGTAGTGCATTTGAAATAGTTTCAAATATTGTCTTTTGCTGTGGAACTGCAGGTCCCAGCAAGCCTCCCCCGCATGCTGGTAATTGGAGAACCACAAGTACCAGCATTAGGTGCAGCCTTTGTAGAGCCGTATCTGAGCCATATTCCCCACATGTGTTTTGGGCAACACTGAAATCACTATACAAGACCAGTGTAACATTCCAACTCGGGAAACCATACTTGGTTACATCTGTGGATTTCACCACAGTCATTGTGACAGGAGGAACAGATTTCTGGACTAGACAGTATGCACTGATTAAGTGCAAATATATTCAATCTATTGCGATTATCTGCTGTTTTACAGCGAGTCTTGTTTTAAGTATATGTTGCCTTTTCGCAGGCTACACCTTTGTTGCATTGTTTTAAATTGTTGGATATAGTCCTTCATATCCAGAATATTAAATGTGATTCATTCAATATATATTTTATTATATGTAAAGCCTTATTTTGCCTTTTCTTTTATAGAATCATTTTATATTAAACAATTTTATACTACGTTAAGTGGACTCTCTCCTTTTCCTTATTCTTCTCTATCGCTATCTCCCTCCACTTTCCTTATTCTCCATAAGTATGCGCCAGTAATACGTTTCATGGTTGTCTAATTATTTACCAGCAGAGGAAGCTTGTTAATTGTTACAGGCTGCAACTTATAATATACTTATTTTTTCCATATTCCATAATGTGTGCAGATAGTTTAACCTGCCATATATATATTAATTTAATACTATCGATTCCTCCCTACCTATACACTCTAAAATGTCGCTATTTAGCGTTGTAAGTCGCACAAGAAATAATTACTCTTCAGACTTTGATTGTGTTTCCAAAGCACAAAAAGATATTATTCACCAAAAAGCAGATAGTTACACGCTGTGATCTAAATACAATTAGCGCAAACAAATTATACAGTCGCAAGGTGCAGTCGTTACATACGCATGCGCTCTGGATCCAGATCCCGGCATCAAAGATGAAACCTCCGTCACCAGCAAAGAAAAGATGACTGCCATCTAGTTTCAGAGAGCCTGCATATATACCCTTACAGAGACAGGCAATACAATAGAACAGGTTGGCATGATTCCATTGGTACTTCTTCCTGGTTCTTCGGTTACAGTACAGTTCATAGGTCAGTTTGTATGGTCACAGTCCAGCCTCCAACAGCTCTTTGTGTCCATTTTCCCGCTGCATAACAAATCTAACCTGGCTGCATTGCAGAGTACATTTTAATGCCTAACTCTCTATGATCCATAATTTGCAGACACATGTTGCGATCTCCTCACTGATGAAACCGGAAATCTGCAAAGACACAGTGATTTAGAATGACACCAAACACGGTCTGCTTATCATGTACTAAACCTTAGATATCAAATAACATGTATTTCACAACATTACTGATAATGAATAAAACCTTAAATATTAACCTTAATGCTAGGGAACCTTTTTATGCAAGTGTGCAGTGTGTAAGTATTGGGGTATTAAGAAAAGACGCTAGTTAGCGTTGTGCGTCTACGTGTTTGTGAAGTACACCGTGGTACGTGTTTTGCAGGGTTGATCATATTATATGTTTATATCAATGTATGCATTTATATAATGGGGACTTTTATCAATGTTCTATTGCGGGGGAGTCGCACGACGCTAAATTATAGCATCGCTGTATGTACTTATGCGTGAGATTCGCTAAAAATGGTGCTGGGCGGCCATTCGCAAAATGGCGTCTTGTTGCCATTTGCAAAATGGCGTTGTGCAGATTTAATTTTAAACAGATTCTGTCTCAGCCAATTATCCAGCTTCGACAATACACTGTTTAACAACCCTGATATTGTAATATGTACCTGTGGCCGGAGGCCGACCACACATGTTTAAAATGGCTGCCACGGCACTGAAGAGATTAACCCTCATGCCGCGGCACCATTTTTAAAAGGACCTTTAGGCGCAGTGTGCCACATAATGCAAATGTATACGTAATGTGTTTAAACATGTCATTCAATGTGCTGTGCACAGTTATTATTTTGTTTTAGAAGGCTGTAACATTTAAGTCAAATGGTTTTGAGACTTCTCACCTCCTAGTGATATGTTAATTATCCTGATGTAGTGACCAAACATTCGTTTACAGCACTTTCATTGAAATGCAATGCAGAGGTCTCCAGTGTGTGTCTGTGTACAATACTTCTGCAAGTTTGGTAAAAACAAGTTGTTTGTGTTTAGGAAGCTTCTATTTTGTGTAAGAGCTTAGAAGGTGTTAAGACTCCGAAAGCCAAAACTGGTTGTCATAGACATGTGAAAAGACGAATGCAATAGAAATTTGCATTATGTTTACCTTTTCAGAAACAGTACTGTATATGCTAACTCAGTTTGTGTTTAGGAAAGTCAAATGTTTTTGGGTGGTATCGAGAAAATTGATTTAATTTCTGTGAAATGTAAGCCGTATTTATTTATGTTTTGTGAGATAGCCTGATTGGCTAAGAGAAACCCAGGGCGGACTTACCCCTGTGGTAATGTGTATTGGAGTAGCATAAAAGAAAGCTTCGTGCCTGGTAAAATTGTACAACCCTGTCAATTCTTTGAGGAGAAGAACTGCTGATTGATAAGATTTATGTATGCTAATGTTCCCCTTCATTCAGAAGGTTGAGTCTTTTTTAAGACTTTGAGCAATAAACATCCTGCCTGACTTCAATTGCATCTCAATCCTGTGACCAACAGAATTGCGCCAAATGCTATTCCGTTCTCCGGCTGTTCTGGTTAAGAGATCAGCGTCTCCAAGTTCAAGCTGTCTGCCAGCTACCGTGCAGACCTGGTCCATTGCGAGGTATCAGGAGGAATCAGCCGACACCAATCAGGTGGTATGGCTGCAGCAAGTCAAATGCATATGCAGAAGAAGCAGTTCCAGGTGCCGAGGTAGGAGCCTGAGTGTACCTAAGAAGTGGTTCCAAACGCCGATGGTAGAGTTTGGTGGTGGCAGCATCATTACACCCACGGCGCAGTGGGCGGAGTCAGTGACAGGCTGTCACTGATGGTAAGCGGGAATCCCTGATACCACAAGGTCAAGTGGGGATTGAAACCCCAACCTGTGATGGGGAGTCTGGGCTGGAAGCCATCCAGTCACAGTCCCTAACATCAAGGGATATATAACTCTTTTTTCAGGGGTGATATTTACTTACTAAAATAGAAGTAAGTAATACCTAATTGATGAGAATTGAGACTGCTTTACATCTGCTTTAACATTTTGTGTAACAAATAATTAAAATAAGTATCACATTTGACAGCAGAATGTATTGATGTAATATCATTAGAAGTCCGATACAGCAAGTCTGCAGAATTTCAGAGTGTGTAAAAACATTGTATCAATTCCTGAGACACGTGGACTACTGTTTCAAATAAATTGCTACAAATGTCTTTGAATATACCAACCTAAAACGTAGCAGACTAAATCAGCACATCCACTCAGCCAGTGAATACAGTGTACTACAACGGCAACTACAGGTTCATCTATATATGACCTGACCAAGATAGGCATTTATGAATAAATTATATACACATAGGTGATAAGGAAATAATTGTTTAATATAATTTTAATTCACACTTTTCTTATCATTTTCATTTCTTACCTTTCTTTTGTTTTTATTATATTTCACCAACTAAGATTTATGACACTTTATGTGTTTTTTAGTTTGCAAACATTAAAGGCTATGTTTTAAAAGTTAGATAATATATCATACCATCTCATAATAGAATTACAATAACAATACTCCTAGAGTGCACCAGGGAATCTCATTCTTGTTTTCTTCCTATTCTTTCCTTATTTAATGGGTTTGGTGGCACCATATCCCAAATAATTATGTAATAATAATGAATATAATGAACAAAAATGAATTGGAAGAATACCCATTGGATATAAGGGATATGAATTTAAGATTATTACATGTGACAATATTTCTGTGCAGGACTATTCATTTTATGTCTAAACTCAGATTTGAAACAGTTCAATTATTTGACGTGCATCACAAATACAAAGAGTATTAAGTCAAGTTAAATTTGTGATGGTGGAATATAAAGTGGTTTGTACAAAATAATATAAACAATGAATACACACAAAAAAGGGGGGGTTGCTCACAATATATATAGGTTAATTGGCATATAGATAGGAGTGCACAAATTGAAAATACATTTATTACTTTTTGCTTTTAACATTTATCTGTATCAGCCAGTTGTAGAGTGATTTCCAATATTTGGATAGGATGCTATCCGGTTAATCACTAGATATAATGGCTGGGTTTAATGATCATAGTTCAAAAGCATATATAGTGGAGGTAGAGAGAAAATATATTCAATAGACAAAAATTATACAGATACAAATACAAGATATTAAAATTGGCGAAATTAGAGAAATTCTGGAATACTGAAGTACATTTTTCAGTTCCAAATAAATATCAATCACATAATGAAATGTAGTATCCACAATTTGCACAAAAACTCTGATAGTTTTAAGTTCTGAACCCAAATGTGTTAAATGTTTCTATCAGGAGGATGCTTTATAGTAATGCTTTGCATGTATAGAATGTGTTAAAATCATATGGTCCAAACCCCACGTCTACTTCCCACCTGTTTGTTTCTGAGCAGTGAACAGGTGGGTGAGAGTGTGGAAAACGTGGATCAGTGATGATAGAAATATTAACAAGTATAAGGATCTGCTTTTACACACAGAGATGAAACCTAGTAAAAAAAACATTGCAGGGGGTATGGTTATACTCAAGTGTAATGAGAGTCCCAGAAAAAGTAGAAAAGGGAGTGGGGGAGGGGAATAGAAAGAGGGAGGTGGAAGGGGAAGTAAATGAAAACATTTGCCGCTTGGTAAGTGAAGTAAAAAATGTCACCAAAGATATCCTGAGGCGCTAGACAACAACAACAAGACTGGGTATTTTTCTTATTCAGTTTCTCTAACGCTCTCTTCTTTACCCAGAATGCTTTAAAAAAAAACAGAAAAAGACAAACACAATAGTGCAATACTGTCTGAATTAAAAGTACAGGTGAAAACTACCAGAAGAAATGGTCTACATTTGAGGTAGACTTTCAAGCATGTCTCAAGGGGCAGTTAATACTGTATTCTGTCACGTGATGTAAATCTTTCTCAGTCACCCAAATCGTCATCCATCCGGTGAACATATAGATAAATGTAAAAGGTTCGATAGTGTAATACTGTATTTATTTACATTAAACAACAACACATTTAAAAATTATACAGGTATGAAGAAGGTGGACCCTCACCAAATGGTGTTGTCTACCTGATGGAATAGTAGACAGTCAATGCAATTTTTACCAAATGCCAGGTGTCCCCAGGTGATACAAATCATCCCACCAATGGATGAGGTCCCGAGATTCCCTTCACCTGTGTCCTCCATTCTTGTTCAATCCCAACATCATATAATGTACATTTAGTTATTTTTGATATGTACTATAATACACATATACTATGTTTGGTTTATATCATGTGATCGGAGTGTCTGAAACCAACGTAGGTCTGCTTATTAAGTTTATCCTATTTAGAGCACTTGCCTCATATTCTTACATCATACAATGTACATTTAGTAATTTATGATATGCACTATATTACACATATACTATGTGTCATATAGATTTACCTACATATCTATAAAAAGATATTAATATCAGTATGTGATTTCCATAGACTGTTTAATTATTGCTCCTGGTTACCAGGGTCCAGCATAGACCACATGATGTTTTTAACGTCATGCGATCGGGGTGTGTATTACGAATGTAGGTTTGTTCATTACGCGCCTAGAACACCTGCTGTTTGTTTACAACATGTGACTGGAATGCTTGCTAAACACGTGGGACCGGACCACGTGACACAGGAGAGTGTCACGTGGTTGAGATCGGACCTATCAGCATCCTTATAGATGGTTACTATGCCAACGATCCTCCGCACTCCACAAATGTTTTGTTTACATCACGTGGACGCATAGGATCGTAGATGACTAGCGGCAGGGTTTATAAATGATCTTGTCTCATCATTTGATATATATATAAATTATTTCCACCTTGGGTAAGTCTGTCTCCTTTTATCAGAATACTTTCTATGATTGTTATATTATCTGATCTGTTGTTTATATGTTAAGTGGTAACAGCTGCTAATCAGCAGCCATCTTGGACTATATACTATAAAAAGGCTCCTTTACAACATACCATCACATTTGATAAAGCTGTGGGTTTGTCACAGCGAAACGCATCAGGGAGTGGTTGTGCCAGTCTCCACCACCTAGTTTAACCAGAGAGTGCCAGTTGGAGGATCCCAGAAACGTGCTGCATCAGCTGTACCAGCTCATAGCCATACCTTTGACCAGGGGACCAGATATATGCGGAAGTTTGTCAACACTGCTAATTAGGACCCCTCAATCACAAATGGACATTGGGCTTGGAATACACAGCATTTGAGCACCAATTTATGGGACTTTTATTTGGTCCGGAGCACTCATGGACTAGAGATTTATGGTGGATTGGATGACAGTTTTATTGATTGAATTCAATGTCTATGTTTTTTAATTATTAAATATTAATGTAATACATCTATTTACAGCGCTGTATTCTTGTTTCTATATGTTCTAAGATTCGGTGTTTCAAGGCTTTTGAGGTCAAGCCCAGATATTTTAGGTTGCAGCTGCATATTATGCAGTATATGACCCCAATGGCATTACAGTTGGTGACGTTTTTGATTTTTAGTGTCTCACCATATTTATATGTGACTTCCTGGGTTCTGGGCATATATTGACAGGTTTTACACATGCCACAAGGAAAAGAGCCTTTTAGAAGATTTAATTTTGAAGGGTTCCTGACAAAGTGGCTTTTCACTAGTTCATCATTAAGATTCTTTGAACGGTGCCAGCTCATGGCTGCTTTTTGGTCTAGCACCATGGACAGATCATCATCCAAAGGAAAATAGACCAGTGTTTCTGAATGATCTCTTGTATGTTCCTTCATTCCCTGCAGAAGTTACCAAGGAAGCATATCTTCTCTGTATAGAGTCTTCTTTCTTTTTGTTACCATCAGGGAATACTAGTTAGTCTCTCTGGATTTGTGAGGTTGCCTTCTTTGCCTTTTAGATGGCCCATTTACTATAGCCCCTTTATTCCAGTCTTCTAGAGAGCTCACTTTGTCTCTGAGCAGTTTCTTCTCAGGTGCAAGAATTCCCCTTTAGGTAGGTTTTCAATTGTGGGTGGGAAATGTGCGCTAGTTTGGTGTAGAAGACTGTTTGTAGAGGGTTCTTTGCGATTTATCTCTGTCTGAATGTTCCCTTCAGCGCCCCTGTAGATGCTCAGGTCCAGAAAGGGTACTGAGTGTCAATCAATGTGATGGGTGAGATATATGTTAAAAGGGTTCTTGTTTAGCCTATCTACTGTAAAAACAAGAGTAGCATGTTTTTTTCTCCATCCCAAATCATAAGAATGTCGTGGATATACCACCACCATGTTAGTATATGGTCTGTATATTGATCATTCTTTTCAGCAAAGACTGTCTCCCATTCCCACCAGCCCAGGAATATATTGGCATACATGGGGGCGAAAGCTGCCCCTATTGCTGTGCCCCTAATTTGCAAGTAGTATCTGTCTCCCAAAGACAAATTTCAAAAGTTCTAGCAGAAAATCATGAAAGTCAGTGTGTCCTTCCATCTGCAGGAAATAGCTCACTGCTTTGATGCCAATGTTATGTTCAATGCTGGTATAAAGGGCTTCAACGTCCAGTGTGACTAAGAGATGGTTTTCTTCAAGTTTGATATCATGTAACTTGCATTTGCAGTGTTAATTGCTGATTGAATTGCATCATCGAAAGTATCAATCTCTCATTGTAAGATATCTAAATGGATGTTGGCACTTGGTTGTTGGGTGTATGCAACTGTCAATTGTTCCCTTAGACTAACTATGTACATTATTATCTACTGCTCAGACCATGTTTCTGTACCCAGCATAAACAGTGCTATAAGAGCATACTGTAATTTAATTACACAATATATTGTACTAGTAACCTTATCGTGAGGATGACAATTTGCATAAAATTCCAGATTCATGGTTGATTTACTAAGATCCTGCCAAGGTGACTGCTGTTTATTTTTATCTAAGATCTGTTCCTATTGAATTATATGAACATACATGCTATTTTATTCTCGCCAGGGGATGGTGGTGAATTACTGCACTACTATATGCTGATTATACTACATGTATAATATTAATTCCATGCTAGCCTATTGTTTTCGATCATTTAATGATAATTATTTTATGCATTATTTTTCAAGAAACCTATATCTTAGAGGTCCAATCTAAAGTGTATTATTTCAACACTGTGGGACCTAGAACATCTTCTCAGGACGAGACACTATTCAAGTCTCGTCACTTTTGTGTTTGTGTGTGATTATTTTGTTGTATTTCATGTGAGTGTCTTCTCTCATTTTTATATACTAACAATAAAAGTTAAAGTCTTAGTTACGTAATATTCATGATTTACATCTTTCTTATGATGGATTAGTGCCCCACCAAAGAGAGTACAGTCTTTATTCTCTTTTATCATCAGGTAGCTTGTGTAAGACATCTGCTGTGTCTTGTAGATAGGATGGTAAACTCAAGACATGACGGCATAGGTGAAGATCAATGAATGTGCTGGCTTTCTCTGATAGCCCTCCAATTCCTGAGACTACTGGTCTACCTGTAATGCTTGTGTTTGTTTGTGGAACTGGGGTCAGGGAAATGTCTGAATGAGAAGTTGGAGGTGTGTAAGTGAAGATAGCAGGCTTGAGGAGACCTCCTGACATGTAAGTAGATGCTTCCCTGACTGGGAATCGAACCTGGATCTCGGCAGAGATCATACCCACTAGACCACCAGGAACTTTGGTGTTGTTGATGGGATGATTTATGTAGCAGAGAAGAGTGTAGCAGTAGATTCACCAGGCTGAACTGGTTTATTACTTGATAAAATAATAGCAGTTGTCTTACTTGGTACTGTAGTCCAGGACACTTGAGTGGCAGAACTTGGCAGACATATTTACCAGGCTCAAACTGGGTTTCTCTTTAGTCTGAGAGCACACTGATGATAAGACCGGACACAGACAGAACACCGGAATGGATGTTAGCTGTGGAATAATTAGGAATGGAACCAGGAAGCTGGAATGACTGTTGTTAACTGAGCAGTCAGATGTGTGCTTTGCACAGGAGTAAATCAGAATCAGCAAAACTGGAGCAGGCTGGATATTACCTGTGCAGCTAGTGATGCGGATTACACAGAAATGGAATAGCATAGAAGTTAGTGCAGCAATAACAATCAGAACTGCACCAGCAGAATAACAAATGAATCTCACAGGAGCACGGTTAGCTTAATTTAGTAAGGACAGAGCTAGACAATGTACTGGCGATGACTGAGAGCCGGAGGCTAAAATTTATACCCTGGGGTTAACCCAGGATTAGATGAGTAGTGTCAGATGATACCAGCTGGCTCAGTCTGGCTAGTGATTTTCCAGATCGCGATCAGGTGTTAGGGACAGCAGTACTCCGGGTCTGGCTGGATGTGAGCTGCGCCAAGTGGTCTCAGAAACAATGAAGCCTGCGTCTCCTAGGGATGACAGTAGACGTGTGAACTGAGTGAGCCAGCTGGCCACAGGAGCAGTAAGTGATCCAGCGGCAGGGTTAACAACACTACCTGGGTTGTGACACTACCAGGGGGATTCATCAGGTTTTTATTAGAGATGAGTGGGTTTGGTTCCCGGAGAACCGAACCCACCCGAACTTAGCAGATACGAGGCAGATGCAAGTCGGCTCTGGTTTTCCCCGCCTGACTCGGATCTCAAAGCGATACAAAACGTCATCATCCCGCTGTCGGATTCTCACGGTCACGGGTTTTGGATTCTATAAAGGCCCCGCGATTGCCGCTATTTTTTATTCCATCTGTAGAGAGTGAAGAGGGAGCGAGCTGGGAGCTGTGCTGTGCTGCTGTTGTGCATAATTGTGCATAATTGTGCATAATTGTGATTTGTGAGGTTGTGCTGAGAGCTGTGCTGCACTGCTGTTGTGCATAATACTTTGTCCTGTCCATAGGGGCTGGCTGGCTGTTGTCCATAGGGACTGGCTGGCTATTGTCCATAGGGGCTGGCTGGCTGTTTGAGGTTGTCCTGTCCATAGTGGCTGGCTGGCTGTTGTCCAGAGGGGCTGGCTGGCTGTTGTCCATAGGAGCTGGCTGGCTGTTGTCCATAGGAGCTGGCTAGCTGTTTGAGGTTTTCCTTTCCATATGGGCTGGCTGGCTGCTGTAGTCCATAGGGGCTGGCTGGCTGTTTGGTTGTCCTGCTCATAGGGGCTGGCTGGCTGTAGTCCATAGGGGCTGGCTGTTGTCCATAGGGGCTGGCTGTTCTGCTGTGTTGTCCAGGGGATGCTCCGTCCATCAGGGGTGCTCTTCTTCACCCCCAGTATAAAAATAAATTTAAAATATTTGTGTGTTAGCTACACCACCAGGGAAAAAATAAAAACAATTTTGGTAGCCTGCCACACCACCAGTGAAAAAAATAAAAACTATTTTTTTTGTGTGGGCGTGTTAGCCACACCACCAGTGTAAAAACAAAAACAATTATTTGGTGTGTGCATGTTAGCCTGCCACACCACCAGTGTGAAAATAAAAACTATTTTTTGGTGTGTGCATGTTAGCCTGCCACATCACCAGTGTGAAAATATTTTTTTTTGTGGTGTGTGCGTGTTAGCCTGCCACACCACCAGTGTGAAAATAAAAACAATTTTTTGTGTGTGCGTGTTAGGCACACCACCAGTGTGAAAATAAATAAATTTTTTGTGTGTGCGTTAGCCACAATACCAGTGCGAAAAAATAAAAACTATTTTTGTGTGTGCGTGTGGCTGTTAGCCACACCACCAGTGAAAAACTAAAAACAATTT
Organism: Taudactylus pleione; assembly: GCA_031769625.1. Lineage (NCBI taxonomy): Eukaryota > Metazoa > Chordata > Amphibia > Anura > Myobatrachidae > Taudactylus > Taudactylus pleione. The sequence goes on from JAUIMM010000116.1 coordinate 510,241, forward strand.
TTTGTGTAGGCGTGTTAGCCACACCACCAGTGTGAAAATAAATAAATTTTTTGTGTGTGCATGTTAGCCACACCACCAGTGAAAAAATAAAAACAATTTTTCATGTGTGCATGTGTGTGGCTGTTAGCCACACCACCAGTGAATAAATAAAAACAAATTTTTGTGTGTGCATGTGGCTGTTAGCCACACCACCAGTGAAAAAATAAAAACTATATTTCGTGTGTGATTATGGCTGTTAGCCACACCACCAGTGAAAAAATAAATAATTTTTTTTGTGTGTGCTTGTTAGCCACACCACCAGTGAAAAACTAAAAACAATTTTTTGTGTAGGCGTGTTAGCCACACCACCAGTGTGAAAATAAATAAATTTTTTGTGTGTGCATGTTAGCCACACCACCAGTGAAAAAATAAAAACAATTTTTCGTGTGTGCATGTGTGTGGCTGTTAGCCACACCACCAGTGAATAAATAAAAACAAATTTTTGTGTGTGCATGTGGCTGTTAGCCACACCACCAGTGAAAAAATAAAAACTATATTTCGTGTGTGATTATGGCTGTTAGCCACACCACCAGTGAAAAAATAAATAACATTTTTTGTGTGTGCATGTTAGCCACACCACCAGTGAAAAAATAAATAATTTTTTTTGTGTGTGCTTGTTAGCCACACCACCAGTGAAAAACTAAAAACAATTTTTTGTGTGTGCGTGTGGCTGTTAGCCACACCACCAGTGAAAAAATAAAAAACAATTATTTTGTGTGCGCGTGTGGCTGTTTGCGACATCACCAGTGAAAAAATAATATTTTTGTGTGTGCGCGTTAGCCACATTTATCAGCAACGTAGGTACGCAGGACTGCTGTGCTGCCTGTGTCGTTTATCAAGAGGCTGCTGCCACGTTTGGGTGCTCTCTCTCCCAAGTGCCCCCAAATAATTAATTTAATCAAACAATCTTTTAATTTGTGTGTGTGTCAGGGGTGCTGCCTGTGTCGTTTATCAAGAGGCTGCTGCCTCATTGGGGTGCTCTCCCTCCAAAGTACCCCTCAAAAATTAATTCAAACAATAAATCTGTTTTTGTGTGTGTGTGTGCGCATTAGCCATGGCATCACAAAACGCCTCTGCTTAGATTTGCATAAACATTTTCAAAAGTGAAATTAGAGGATATGGTTTAAAAAATGGAATAAAGCAACTAAAACTGCATTCTCTGATTATAGTGTCCCTACTCCCAGTCCCTACCCATGGCCCCTCTACCTGAATTTCAGCGAGGCAGAGGGGCAACTCCATGCAACTGTATTCCAGAGTGCAGCTGCTCCTCCTGTAGCCCAGGTCAGAAGATGTGTAGGGGGTGTGGTGATGATATGGACTAAAATGGAGCTCACATCCACTAAAGTGGACAATGAATCCCCAATCTACCAGGGAGCGCAGCTGTAATTTATACACAACACAGAATGGGATGACAATATAGGCTTGGGTGATGGTTTAATCTGGGGTGATGTATACATCATCCTCCTCACACAATATTAATTTATCCCTGCTGGAATCCACTATTACAGGAGCTCCTGTCATTTTTGCCCGTAATTGATGGTAAAAGTCTTTCTCGTAGAATTTGTAGTTCATTTTGATGGGCATCATCTTTTCCACATTTTGGGGAAATAGTCTCAGGCCGATCAATGACAAGGTTCCCGGCTGTGCTGAAAACTCTTTCTGAGTACACACTGGAAGATGGGCAGCTCAAGTAAACTAAAGGCAGTTTTGTGTAAGGGCCTCCAAATTGCCTCTTTTTCCTGTCATGGTGCTTAAGACACAACGTAAGACTTAAATCTTAAATCTTAAATGTTGCATTTGCTAATCTGTTCCGCTTGTCCACAATATCTGCTCTGGTTAGGTGGACAGTGGGTACAATGGCAGTTTGAACTGAAGTCCAATAACTATGTTTTTTTTAATGTCCCTGTACAGGTTGGGAAATGCTTTTTGGAAGGTTTGCAAAGGATTATTTAACAGTCAATTGTTTTTGGAAAGCACTCTTCCTGGTCCCTCTCTGGGATGAAAATCCACTCCGAGCCGCAGAAGCAGGCAAAGGATTCTCAAAAAAGACACAAAGTAAGGCCTTAAATCGGGGGTAGCCAACCTCGGTCCTCGATAGCTGCTAACAGTTCACGTTTTCCAGACCACCTAGCAGGTGCACAGGTATATTAATTACTCAGTACCACATTTGAAAAGATCCACAGGTGGAGTTAATTATTACAGTTGTGATTCTGTGAGGAGACCTGGAAAACATGCACTGTTGGTAGCTCTTGAGGACCAGGGCTGGCTAACCCTGCCTTAAATCATAGATCTTACGCTTGTCCACATATCTGTGCTGGTTAAGTGGAACTTTGAGGCCACTAACTATGTTTTTTTTAATGTCCCTGTACAGGTTGGGAAATGTTCAATGTGGAAGCTTTGCAAAGGATTATTTTACAGTTAATTGTTTTGGAAAGCAGTCTCCCTGGTCCCCTTCTGGGATGAATATCCACTCCTAGCAGCAGAAGTTGGCACAGGATTCTCAAGAAAGACACAACGTAAGACCTTACGGGGTAAATTTAAATGACTAAAGTGAGTTTTTTTAGAAGTGAGTTTTAGAAGTGATGTTGCTTACCCATAGAAAATAATCAGATTCTAGCTATTATCTTCTAGAAAGTGATGTTAAGTAGAATTTGTTTGGTTGTTATGGGCAACATCACTTCTAAAACGCACTTCTAAAAACTCTCACTTTTGTAAATTAAATTTACCCCTTAATATCTTTGTGCTGGTTAAGTGGCATTTTGGAGGCCACTAACTAACTATGTTATTTTAATGTCCCTGTAAAGGTTGGGAAATGCTTTTTCATGTGGAAAGCGCTACTAGAAGTTTTCCTGGTCCATTTCTGGGATGAGAAAATCCACTCCCAGCAGCAGGATTCTTCTGGGGCAAAGACTGATGTGAATGGGTAAAATATTTTTTTGTAAATGCCTCCTCCCCTCCCCTTCTCCATCATAAATTTACTTTAGAATAAAAATATTAAATTAAATTTACTACCAAACCCTTCCTGTCCCTGCCTTCAACTACATACATACGACAACTCCCTCAGGACTCTTTTGAATAATGAAAACATTTGTTTCCTGATGTGCCATGTTGGCAGTTGAACTGCCACGTTTATGTGCCGGATAATTACGCAGGCTTTGTGTCATCCTTCAGGAGGATTTTCGATGAACCTGGGCGTACTGTATCAGCATCATCAAACATCATGACACTGAGACAAGGGGTCCGTCCTGTCAGTCAATATGCCGTGCAATTTCAAATTTTAGCATCAGAGCTCAAATGGAATGAGGAAGCCCTCACCTCGGCCTTCTGGCATGGGTTGTCAGACCGACTAAAGGATGATCTAGTCACTCGAGAGCTTCCTACTAATCTGAACGACATGATTTCATTGTGTATCAAAGTTGACCTACGCTTCAGGGAACGTCAGGCTGAAAAAAACAGAACTGACCGGCAAAGGTCATTTACCCCCTCCATTTCTACCCGTCCCATTCCTTCTCCTACTGAAGAGGAGCCTATGCAGGTGAATCATACACACCTCTCCAAAGAAGAACGTCAGAGAAGAATGCAAAAGAACCTCTGTCTGTACTGCGGAGAGTCTGGTCACCTGCTGATCTCCTGCCCCCGTAAACCGGGAAATGCCAAATCCTAACTGACCCTGGAGACATCAAGTTAGGAGTTATGAACCCGTCTCCAAAAATTAAAGATTTCACGATTACCCTAGCCTTGGATCTTAAACCCAAACCTATCTTTGCTACTGCTCTAATCGACTCAGGAGCAGCCGGAAATTTCATAACGTCTAGTTTCATAGATAAATTTCAGATACCTTGTTTGTCTCTCTACCATGCTATCTCTCTGACCTCGATAGACGGACGCCCTCTGACTAACGGGATAGTCACCAAAGAGACTCAACCTGTATTGGTCCGAATTGGGGCACTTCATTCTGAGTCCTTAAAATTCCTGGTGATATCAGAGGCCTCTCAAGAAATTGTTCTTGGTCTACCCTGGTTACGTAAACATAATCCCAGGATTGATTGGAGTTCTATGCAGATTCTGTCATGGGGTATGGACTGTCAGAAATCCTGTCTTCCAAAAATTCGACCTGTGAGAAAGACAGTTTCATTAGTTTCTTCTGCCATTCCCAAGGAATATCAGATGTTCGCCGACGTTTTCTCTGAACAACAAGCAAATATCTTACCCCCTCATAGGGAATGGGACTGTCCAATTGAATTGATACCTGATAAGATGCCACCTCGTGGTCGTACCTATCCGCTGTCCTTGCCTGAGACTCAAGCCATGACCGAGTACATCCGGGACAACCTGGCAAAGGGGTTCATCCGCCCCTCTACTTCACCTGCCGGAGCTGGGTTTTTCTTCGTTGGCAAGAAGGACGGTGGTCTAAGACCATGTATCGATTATCGAGGCCTTAATGACATTACTGTAAAAAATCGATACCCTCTTCCCCTGATTCCTGAGATGTTTGATAAGGTCAAGGGCTCTGTCATTTTTTCTAAATTAGATCTAAGAGGGGCTTACAACCTCATTCGTATCCGAGCTGGCGATGAATGGAAGACCGCTTTTAATACCAGAGATGGACATTTCGAGTATTTAGTAATGCCTTTTGGATTGTGTAACGCCCCTGCTGTCTTTCAAAGTTTCGTTAATGAGATTTTCCGGGATCTGTTATATGTTTGTTTCGGTTGTTGTCTATCTGGATGACATACTGATTTTTTCACCCTCTGTGGCTAAACATCAAGAACATGTTAAAGAAGTTCTGACCCGTTTGAGAGAAAACCACCTTTACTGCAAACTGGAGAAGTGCGTATTTGGAGTGCCCAGTGTACCTTTTCTCGGCTATGTAATATCTGGCTCCAGTTTAGAAATGGACCCTAAGAAGGTACGAGCAATTCTGGATTGGACCCGACCTCAGACACTGAAGGCCATCCAGAGATTGTTGGGCTTCGCCAATTATTATAGACGCTTCATTAAGGGATTTTCTACACTGCTGGCTCCCATTACAGCCTTGACCCGTAAAGGTGCTAATCCTGCCCAATGGTCACCTGAGGCAGAGTCTGCCTTTCATCTTCTAAAACAGGCCTTTATCTCAGCACCAGTTCTTCAACAATCAGATCTGGACAGGCCTTTTTTGTTGGAAGTGGACGCATCATCTGAAGCTGTGGGAGCAGTCTTGTCTCAACGTTATGAGGACAACCGAGTCCATCCGTGTGGGTTCTTTTCTAAAAAATTCTCACCTGCCGAAAGGAACTACACCATAGGTGAGCAAGAACTTCTAGCTGTAAAGTTGGCGTTGAAGGAATGGAGATATTTGCTAGAAGGCGCCAAGTTTCCATTTACTGTATTTACGGACCATAGAAATCTCCTATTTCTCAAAAACCTCCAATGTGTGAGTCCTCGTTTGGCCCGCTGGGCAATATTCTTTGCCAGATTTCAGTTCACCCTGACCTTCCGGTCTGGAGCACTTAATCAGAAGGCTGATGCCCTATCGAGATCTCTCCTCTGTGATGATCAATCTGAAAATCAAAGCAATACCCCTGTCTTGGAATCAAGAGTTTTTGCCTCATTACAAGTTCAGCCTCCTACGGGAAAATCATTTGTGGCCCCGGAATTAAGGAAGCAGCTTCTCACTTGGGCACATTCCTCTCGCTTCGCAGGCCACTCAGGCACTCGGAAGACCTTGGAGTTCCTGAAAAGACACTATTGGTGGCCTTCTATGAAGGCAGATATAATGGAGTTCATCTCTTCCTGCTCCTCCTGTGCCCAGCATAAATCATCACGACAAGCTCCAGCTGGGGAATTGCTTCCATTACCTACTCCATCACATCCATGGACGCATCTCTCCATGGATTTCGTCACAGACCTGCCAGTCTCTCAAGGTTTCAACACTATCTGGGTTGTAATAGACCGATTTTCTAAGATGGTCCACTATATACCGTTGAAGAAGTTACCTTCTGCCCCTGACCTGGCACAGTTGTTTGTCCAACACATATTTCGTCTACATGGCCTTCCTGCTGAAATTGTCTCTGACCGTGGTGTGCAGTTTACTGCAAAATTCTGGAGGGCTTTGTGTTCTGTTCTTCAAGTGAAGTTAAACTTTTCCACGGCCTACCATCCGCAAAGCAACGGCTCCACCGAGAGAGTTAATCAAGATCTAGAGACTTTCTTGAGAATTTTTATGTCATCTTCCCAGGACAATTGGGCTGCCTTGCTGCCGTGGGCTGAGTTTGCACATAATGCTTCCTACCACTCGTCAACTAACCAAACGCCATTTCAGGTTGTATATGGCCTTCATCCTCGTGTTCCCGAATTTCGAAGCCTGCCTGTTTTCGATGTTCCGGCCGTGGAGGACACGGTGCGGAATTTTGCTGCCATCTGGACTCAAGTACGGTCTGATTTGTTGAAGGCATCCTCTCGCTATAAGACCCAGGCCGATAAGAAGCGTAGAATAGTTCCACGCATGCAAGTTGGAAGCTAGGTCTGGTTATCCACCCGGAATCTTCGTCTGAGGGTTCCGTCTATGAAATTTGCACCATGCTTCATCGGTCCCTTCTCCATAACAGAAGTCATTAATCCAGTGGCCTATCGTCTACAGTTACCCCCATACCTAAAAATCCCTAATTCCTTCCATATTTCCTTATTGAAGCCCCTGGTCCTGAATAAATTCCATAGTGCTCTACCTGCTTCTCCTCGAGTCCAGACGGAGAGAGGAGTTGAGTTTGAGGTCGCCCAGATCTTGGACTCTCGTCTACGCAGAGGTCATCTACAGTATTTGCTGGACTGGAAAGGTTACGGTCCAGAGGAACGTTGCTGGACCGATGCTCGTGATATCCACGCTCCCACGCTCATCAGGAGATTCCATTCTGCCCATCCGGAGAAGCCTGGTGAGTGTCCTGAGGCCACCCCAAAAGGGGGGGGTACTGTCACGGCCAGGGTATTTCAGCATGGCGCTAGGCGAGTGTTACCTGTGAGGTCATTGTGGCGCGGGCTGTCTGGTGGCGGAGCTGGTGTCTGGCGGGGGGCTTTGGCTGCGCGCGTTGTCGTGCGGGCCTGTTGTCACTCTGCGCTGGTAAGGCCTGGCGGCGTCTCCGTTCCATTTGGCATGGGCGCCGCCATCTTGCCTTCTGGCCATGTGATGCGGCTGACCAATCCTGGTGAGTCACATGTTCCCTCCGGCCAGTAACAGCACGACATGGGGTATTTAGGAAGGGTCAGTGCCTTCCTTCTTTGCCAGTGCAACGTGTATCTCAGCCTAGCTGAGAGGGAGTTCTCTGTGCTTTCCTGTTCCTGTGAATTCGCTGTCTGCCAGTCTGCCTGTCAGCTCCTAGCTCCCACTGGACTATCCCGCTATCTCCATTACCCTTGCCCATACCTGAGTGCCTGAGCCTGCTGACATCCTGCGCTTCAGTTCACTATCTGCAAACCTGGCTTGTTTATTTTCAGTTTCACTACCTGCACACCTGGACAGCTCTAATTGTTTCTACTTGGACATTAACACTTTTGCTCCCACCACAGAACTCTTGTGCACATTTATATATTCCTGGACTTTTATTTACTGCCACATTATATGTCTACTCAAGCACTTATTAAAGATCCTAGTTTTATTTTCAAATCTGCTTCTGTGATCGCTCCTGCTACCACCCCGGGTCCACAAACAACCCAGAACATCACACCGTGATATCCAATGAAAAAAAGTTGTTGCAGGGTGTTCAGAGCTGAAAACTCTGCGCCACGTAAAAAAATAAAAAAACTACACTTACCTGCCTGGGGGTCTCTGGTGGTCTCTGCGGCTAGCGGTGGTCTCCCCTCCATCTTCTCACTGGGGAGGGGGCTTCTGGGAGACCCAGGGCCTGCTGGGAGGCTCCAGGGGCTGCAGGGAGGCACAAGTGCTGCTGGGAGATGTAGTTCTCCTATCGCCCATTACGGGGGGACATACTTACACTGGACACACACAAACACCGGGGGTCACACACACACTCACTCATAAACACTTACACACACTGACACTGACACTGTATTACTGACTAATTAAGCTAATTAGAAACTTCCAATTGCTTAATTAGTCATTAGGAAGGGTGCCGCCGGGATCCCAGAGCATTCCCCAATAATTTTTCACAAAATTGAGGATTTTAGGAAATATTGGTCATGCTCTGGAGTTGCGCAAAAAAAACTCCTGCTGCTCAAAAAATCTAAAACTCTGCTCCTAATTGAATAGCAAAAATCCTGCACCTGCAGGCAAAACCCCATGGGTGCGGGATTTTTGCTATTCTCGGCCCCAAATGAATATGCCCCTAAGTCTGTCATGGTGCCAGAGACCCCTCGCCACAATGACTTCACAGGTAATACCCGGTGACCACCATGACGAGAAACCATGGCCGTGACAGTACCCCCTCCCTTATGGGTGGCCTCAGGACACTCACCAGGTTTCTCCAGATGGGCAGCATGGAACCTCTTGATGAGTGCAGGAGCATGGACATCTCGGGCATCGGTCCAACAACATTCCTCTGGGCCGTAGCCCCTCCAGTCCAGTAGGTACTGCAAATGTCCTCTGCGGAGATGGGAATCCAAGACTTGGGAGACCTCAAACTATGCCCCTTTCAGTCTGGACACAGGGAGAAGCAGGCAGACTCTGTGAAATTTGTTTAGCACCAGGGGTTTCAACAAGGAGACATGAAAGGAATTGGGAATTTTCAGATAAGGGGTAGTTGAAGGCGATAAGCCATGGGGTTAATGACTTCCATGATGGAGAAGGGCCCGATGAAGCGTAGAGCAAATTTCATGGATGGCACTCGAAGTCGTAGTTTCCGGGTGGACAACCAGACCTGGTCTCCAACTTGCTTGCGTGCTATTTTCCTACGCTTCTTATCAGCTTGAAATTTGTAACGGGAGGACGCCTTTGCCAGGTCAGTATGACCTTGAGACCAGATTGAAGCATATTTCCGTACAGTGTCTTCTACAGCTGGGACATCAAAGACGGGCAGGCTTTGAAATTCAGGGACCCGAGGATGAAGGCCGTAGACCACTTGGAATGATGTTTGGTTCGTGGAAGAGTGGTAGGAGGTATTATAAGCAAATTCAGCCCATGGCAGCAAAGCAGACCAATTGTCCTGGGAAAATGTCATAAAAATCCTCAAGAAGGTCTCAAGGTCTTGATTAGCCCTCTCAATGGAACCGTTGCTTTGTGGGTGATAAGCCGTAGAAAAATTTAGCTTTACTTGCAATACAGAACATAAGGCTCTCCAAAATTTTGCAGTGAACTGAACACCACAGTCAGAGACTATCTCAGCTGGAAGACCATGGAGACGGAAAATATGTTGAACGAACAAGTGAGCCAGGTCAGGGGCAGAAGGCAATTTCTTTAGTGGTATGTAATGGACCATTTTAGAGAATCAGTCTACTATGACCCAGATGGTAGTGAACCCTTGAAAATTCGGCAGATCCGTGACGAAGTCCATGGAGAGATGCATCCATGGATGTGATGGAATAGGTAGTGGCAATAACTCACCAGCCGATGCCTCACGTGAAGATTTATGCTGGGCACACGAAGAACATGAAGAAATAAATTCCAACATGTGTGCTTTCATGGATGGCCACCAATAGCCTCTCTTTAAAAATTCCAGGGTCTTCCGGGTACCTGAGTGACCTGCAAAGCAAGAGGAATGAGCCCAGGTGAGGAGCTGCTTACTTAACTCCAGGGCCACAAAGGACTTCCCTGTAGGAGGCTGTAGCTGTAAGGTGGCAAAGACTCTTGACTCCAAAACAGGGGTATTTTGTTGATTCTCTGATTTGTCATCACAGAGGAAAGATCTGGACAGGGCATCTGCCTTTTGATTTAGGGCTCCAGACTGGAAGGTTAGGGTAAACTGGAACCGAGCAAAAAATATCGCCCATCGGGCCAGACGTGGACTCACGCACTGGAGATTCTTGAGGAATAGGAGGTTTCTATGATCTGTGAAAACAGTGAAGGGGAACTTAGCCCCTTCCAGCAGGTATCTCCATTCTTTTAATGCTAACTTTACTGCTAAAAGTTCTTGCTCTCCAATGGCATAATTTCTCTCGGCAGGAGAAAACTTCTTGGAGAAGAATCCACAGGGATGAACTCGATTATCGTCATAACGCTGGGAAAGAACAATACCCACCCTCTGAAGGCGCATCCACTTCCACTAGAAACGGCCTATCCAGATCTGGTTGTCATAAGACTGGAGCTGAAATAAATGCCTGTTTTAAAAGTTGGAAGGCAGTCTCTGCCTCAGGTGGCCATAGGGCAGGGTTAGCGTCTTTTCGGGTCAACGCGGTAATGGGAGCCAATAATGATGAAAATCTTTTAATAAAATGTCTATAGTGGTTGGCGAACCCAATCAATCTCTGGATGGCTTTCAAAGTTTGAGGACGGGACCAATCCAAAATCGCCTGCACCTTCTTGGGGTCCATTTCTAGACTGGAGCCAGAGATGACGTAACCAAGGAATGGCACACTGGGAACCCCAAAGACACATTTCTCCAGTTTGCAGTAAAGGTGGTTCTTTCTCAGATGGGACAATACTTCCTTCACATGTTCATGATGTTTTGTTACAGAAGAAGAAAAAATCAATATATCGTCCAGGTAAACTACAACCAAGACGTACAACAAGTCACGGAAAATCTCAAAAAAGCCCTGAAACACGGCAGGGGCATTGCACAACCCAAAGGGCATCACAAGGTATTCAAAGTGTCCATCTCTAGTATTAAAGGTGGTCTTCCATTCATCGCCAGCACGAATGCGGATGAGATTATAAGCCCCTCTCAGATCCAGCTTTGAGAATATGATGGACCCTTTAACTCTGTCAAACAATTCAGTGATCAGGGGAAGAGGATACCAATTCTTAATCGTTATTTCATTGAGGCCCCGGTAATCTATACAAGGTCTTAGGCCTCCGTCTTTCTTGCCAACGAAAAAGAAGCCGGCTCCAGCGGGAGAGGTGGAAGGTCGAATAAATTCCTTTGCTAGGTTGTCCTGGATGTACTCTGACATGGCTTGAGTCTCAGGCACGGATAGAGGATAGGTGCGACCACGGGGTGGCATCTTGTCAAGAAGCAGCTCGATAGGACAGTCCCATTCTCTATGGGGAGGTAAGACGTTCGCCTGTTGCTCGGAAAAAACATCAGAGAACATCTGGCACTCCTTGGGTATATCTGGAGATGGTAACGAAGCTGTCTTTCTTACAGGTCGTATTTTGGGAAGACAGGATTTCTGACAGTCAGTTCCCCATGAAAGAATCTGCATTGAACACCAGTCTATCCTGGGATTATGTTGGCGTAACCAGGGTAGTCCTAAAATGATTTCTTGAGAAGCCTCTGGTATCACTAAGAATTTTAAAGACTCGAAGTGGAGTGCCCCAACACGAACTAATACTGGTTGAGTTTCCTTGGTGACCACTCCTTTAGCTAGAGGAAGTCCATCTACAGAAGTCAGGGAAATTGCTTGCTTGAGAGATGAACAAAGAATCTGTAGTTTATCAACTAGGCTGAAAGTCATGAAGTTTCCGGCTGCTCCAGAGTCTAATAGAGCAGAGACAAAGACAGTGTTGGGCTTGAGATCCAAAGCTAAGGAAATCTTGAAATCTTTAGTGTTTGGGGACGGGCAAATAACTCCTAACTTGATGTCCCCAAGGTCAGTTAGGAACGGGTGTTTCCCGACTTGCAGGAGCAGGAGGCCACCAGGTGACCCAACCGCAGCTGAGAAACACGTTGCACTGGCAAGCAAGGAAGGCTCTGGATCTTCCTAAATACTCAGTGCCATGCTGTGACTGGCTGTAATGAGCACATGACCTACCAGGATTGGACAGCCGGAATCACATGGCCGCAGGCAAGATGGCGGCGCCCATGCCAATGGAACAGAAACACCGCCAGACCTCACCAAGCCTAGTGACAATGTGCACGCACAGAACCACGCGCAGCCAATGCCCCTCGCCAAACACCAGCACCGCTGCCAGAGACCCCCCGCCATAACGACCTCACAGGTAATATCCGGTAACTACCATGCCGAGAAACCCTGGCCGTGACACTCACTCGATGCCATTAGGGTCATGTACTCCATAACTTGCAGCTGCAACCTAAAATATGTGGGCATGACCACAAGAGCCTTGAACAGAATCTTAGAATATGTTGGCTCTATAAGAAATGCCTCCTTTGATCTCGTCAAATTCATAAAACAAAATACAGTAGCACGCCACTTTCATTACCTTATGTACAAGGATTTAAGAGCCTTTGGACTGGAAAAAGTCAGTCTGGGAATCTGAGGTGGGGACTTAACCAAGAAACTCCTGAAACATGAAAGCGAGTGGACATTCTTAATTTCAAAGGAGTCTCTGAGTCCCTTGCACAAAACCATCGCAGACTGCAAAATACTCTTACACTATTTATTTACTATATACGGTTTTGTTACCTATTATTATCTTGCTATTTTCATCACAATTACTGCCTATATATTTGGGATCATCCAATGAATACTTTATATCTTGCAGCAAACGTATTTATTTAATTCCCCTTCCCCTTTCACCTCCCTCTTTCTGTTCCCCTCCCCCACTCCTTTTTCTACTTTCTGGAACTCTCATTACACATGAGTATAACCATACCCCCAGCAATGGTACATACTAATGGGCTAGGGTTAATCTCTGTGTGTAAAAGCAGATCCCTTATACTTGTCTATATTTCTACCGTCACTGATCCACGTTTTCCACACTCTCACCCACCTGTTCACTGTTCTCAGAAAAACAGGTGGGAAGTAGAAATAGGGCGTGGGCCATATGATTTTAACACATTCTATACCTGCAAAGCATTACTATAAAGCATCCTCCAGATAGGAACATTCAGCCCATTTGGGTTCAGAACTTAAAACTATCAGAGTATTTGAGCAAATTGTGGATTCTGCATTTCAATATGTGATTGATATTTATGTGGAACTGAAAAATGTACTTCAGTATTCCAGAATTTGTCTAATTTGGACAATTTTAATATATTGTATTTGTAGCTGTATAATTATTGTCTATTGAATATTTTTTTATTTCTAATTTCACTAAACATGCTTTTGAACTGCAATTATTAAACCCAGCCATTATATCTAGTGATTACAACTGATACATTTATTACTTTGTGCTTCTTACATTTATCTGTATTTTCAATTTCTGCACCCCTATCGATATGCCAATTATTCTGTATATATTGTGAGCAACCCCCCCCCTTTTTGTGTATACATTGTTTATATTATTCTGTACAAACCACTTTATATTCCACCATCACAAATTTAACTTGACATATTATTTGTATTTGTGATCCACCTTACATAATTGAACTGTTTATTATCTTCTCACATCTATCAACATGTAAGTAGATGCTTCCCTGACTGGGAATCGAACCTGGATTTCGGCATAGATCATACCCACTAGACCAAAAGGGACTTTGGTGTTGTTGATGGAATGATTTATGTACCAGAGAAGAGTGTAGCAGTAGATTAACCAGGCTGAACTGGGTTATTACTTGATAAAATAATAGCAGTTGTCTTGCTTTGGTACTTTAGTCCAGGACACTTGAGTGGCAGAACTTGGCAGACATATTTACCAGGCTCAAACTGGGTTTCTCTTTAGTCTGAGAGCACACTGATGATGATAAGACCGGACACAGACAGAACACCGGAATGGATGGTAGCTCTGGAATAATTAGGGATGGAACCAGGAAGCAGGAATGGCTGATATTACCTGAGCAGTCAAATGTGTGCTTTGCACAGGAGTAAATCAGAATCAGCAAAACCAGGGCCGGATTATAGGTGGGCTGAAAGGGGGGGTCGTCCAGGGGCCCTCACACATTTGGGGCCCCCACACATTGCCCCTACCTGGCCCACTCTGCTACCTCCCTTGCCCACCCGGTGTCCGCAATCATGGCTAACTCGCACACTGCAGTTGGACCCTTCCCCTACTCACCTTCCAGTCCAGGGTCCAGTGCGGGCTTTTCCTCAGGCAGCGGAGATGTGCTCCTCGGCGCTCTGCTTGCTTGACTGGCTCCCCGCTGCTGCTGCTCCTCTGTGAAAGCCGGGCCAGTGACAACACCTCCGGCAGAATGAAGATGGCAGCTGACGGCGTGATGCGCATCACTCGTGGCCACCGGGGTCCTGACAGGTAATGCACCGGGTCCTGGCCCCCTCCTTGTATGTGTGTGTGTGTATGTGCGTTCTGCCTTCAGCTGCCCATTGCGGCTGTGATGGAGGGCTCCAGCCGACAACCTTGCATTGCAGGATTGTACCTGGCTGCCCAGAGATCTCCTTCCTACTGGCTCTACTGCCCCCAATGTTCCCTACTGCCATGTGTCATACTATCATGCAGGGGCATAGGAGAGGCAACAGGCGGTTAGTGTCTATTTGATTGGTTGGGGCCCCCACAACTTAGTTGCCCCGTGGCCCCCACAAGTCTTAATCCGGCCCTGAGCAAAACAGGAGCAGGCTGGATATTACCTGTGCAGCTAGTAATGCTGATTACACAGAAATGGAATGGCATAGAAGTTAGTGCAGCAATAACAATCAGAACTGCACCAGCAGAATAACAAATGAATCTCACAGGGGCACAGTTAGCTTAATTTAGTAAGGACAGAGCTAGACATTGTACTGGCGATGACTGAGAGCCGGAGGCTAAAATATATACCCTGGGGTTAGCCCAGGATTGGATGAGTAGTGTCAGATGATACCAGCTGGCTCAGTCTGGCTAGTGATTATCCAGATCGCGATCAGGTGATCGGGACAGCAGTACTCCGGGTCTGGCTGGATGCGAGCTGCAGCCAAGTGATCCCGGAAACAATGAAGCCTGTGTCTCCTAGGGATGACAGTGCAGGGCCGTAGCTAGGGTAGTGCGGTCGGTGCCATCTCACAGGGCACCACAGGTCAGGGGACGCTGTTTGGGCCTGTCAAATTTCTGTTTATTATCATTCTTGCTTATAGCTTCCTCTTATTTTATCCCCAGCATCTCCTGGCCTCCCCTATCTCTTCCCTGGCCCTATCCCATGAGGCCATGGCCCTTTTTTGGGTGAATTATTTCCTTTGAAAAATGAGGGGGGCGCCAATGCTCTTTCTGGCACAGGGCACCAAAAAGTCTAGTTACTGCTCTGTGACAGTGGACGTGTGAACTGAGCTCAGGGAGCGAGCCAGCTGGCCACAGGAGCGGTAAGTGATCCAGCGGCAGGGTTAACAAACCTGGGTTGTGACACTACCAGGGGGATTCATCAGGTTTTTATTAGAGATGAGTGGGTTCGGTTCCCTGAGAACCGAATCCACCCAAACTTAGCAGATACGAGGCAGATCCGAGTCCGCTCGGGTTTTCCCGCCTGACTCAGATCTCAAAGCGAGACAAAACGTCATCATCCCGCTGTCGGATTCTCACAGGTTTTGATTCTATAAAGGTCCCGCGATCGCCGCCATTTTTCATTCCAGCTGTGGAGAGTGAAGAGGGAGGGAGCTGGGAGCTGGGCTGCGCTGCTGTTGTGCATAATTGTGCATAATTGTGATTTGTGAGGTTGTGCTGGGAGCTGTGCTGCGCTGCTGTTATGCATAATAGGTTGTCCTGTCCATAGGGGCTGGCTGGCTGTTGTCCATAGGGGCTGTCTGGCTATTGGGCATAGGGGTTGGCTGGCTGTTTGAGGTTGTCCTGTCCATAGTGGCTGGCTTGCTGTTGTCCATAGGAGCTGTCTGGCTGTTTTGAGGTTGTTCTGTCCATAGGGGCTGGCTGGCTGCTGTAGTCCATAGGGGCTGGCTGGCTGTTTGGTTGTCCTGTTCATAGGGGCTGGCTGGCTGTAGTCCATAGGGGCTGGTTGTTGTCCATAGGGGCTGGCTTTTCTGCTGTGTTGTCCAGGGGGTGCTCTATCCATCAGGGGTGCTCTTCTTCACCCCCTTTGTAAAAATAAATTAAAAATATTTGTGTGTGTGTTAGCCACACCACCAGTGAAAAAATAAAAACAATTTTGGTGTGTGCGTGTTAGCCTGCCACACCACCAGTGAAAATATAAAAACAATTTTTTGTGTGGGCGTGTTAGCCATGCCACCAGTGTAAAAACAAAAACAATTGTTTGTTGTGTGCGTGTTAGCCTGCCACACCACCAGTGTGAAAATAAAAACTATTTTTTGGTGTGTGCGTGTTAGACTGCCACATCACCAGTGTGAAAATATATATATTTTTTTCTGGTGTGTGCATGTTAGCCTGCCACACCACCAGTGAAAAAATAAAAACATTTTTTTTGTGTGTGCGTGTTAGCCACGCCACCAGTGTAAAAACAAAAACAATTTCTTGGTGTGTGCGTGTTAGCCTGCCACACCACCAGTGTGAAAATAAAAACATTTTTTGTGTGTGTGCGTGTTAGCCACACCACCAATGAAAATTAAAAGCAATTTTTTGTGTGTGCGTGTTAGCCACACCACCAGTGTGAAAATAAAAACAATTTTTGTGTGTGCGTGTGGCTGTTAGCCACACCACCAGTGAAAAAATAAAACAATTTTTTGTGTGTGCATTAGCCACACCACCAGTGTGATAATAAAAACAATTTTTTGTGTGTGCGTGTTAGCCACACTACCAGTGAAATTTTAAAAACTATTTTTGTGTGTGTGTGTGTGTGTGCGTGTTAGCCACACCACCAGTGAAAAAATAAATACTTTTTTTGTGTGTGCGTGTTAGCCACACCACCAGTGAAAAATTAAATAACATTTTTTGTGTGTGCATGTTAGCCACACCACCAGTGAAAAAATAAATATAATTTTTTGTGTGTGCGTGTTAGTCACACCACCAGTGAAAAAATAAAACAATTGTTTCGTGTGTGCATGTGTGTGGCTGTTAGCCACACTACCAGTGAAAAAATAAATATTTTTTTTTGTGTGTGCATGTTAGCCACACCACCAGTGAAAAAATAAAAACAATTTTTTGTGTGTGCGTGTGCCTATTAGCCACACCACCAGTGAAAAAATAAAAAACTATTTTTTTGTGTGTGCGCGTTAGCCACATTTATCAGCAACATAGGTACGCAGGGGTGTTGTGCTGCCTGTGTAGTTTATCAAGAGGCTGCTGCCTCGTTCGGGTGCCCTCTCTCCCAAGTGCTCCCAAATAATTAATTTAATCAATCAATCAATCTTTTAATTTGTGTGTGTGTCAGGGGTGCTGCCTGTGTCGTTTATCAAGAGGCTGCCGTCTCGTTTGGGTGCTCTCCCTCCCAAGTGCCCCTCAAAAATGTATTCAATCAATCAATCTGTTTTGTGTGTGTGTTTGTGTGTGTGTGTGTGTGTGTGTGTGTGTGTGTGTGTGTGTGTGTGCGAGTTTGCCATGGCATCACAAAACGCCTTTGCTTAGATTTGCATAAACATTTTCAAAAGTGAAATTAGAGGATATGGTTTAAAAAATGGAATAAAACAGCTAAAACTGCATTCTCTGATTATAGTGTCCATACTCCCAGTCCCTACCCATGGCCCCTCTACCTGAATTTCAGCGAGGCAGAGGGGCAACTCCATGCAACTGTATTCCAGAGTGCAGCTGCTCCTCCTGTAGCCCAGGTCAGAATATGTGTAGGTGGTGTGGTGATGATATGGACTAAAATGGAGCTCACATCCACTAAAGTGGACAATGAATCCCCAATCTACCAGGGAGCGCAGCTGTAATTTATACACAACACAGAATGGGATGACGATATAGGCTTGGGTGATGGTATAATCTGGGGTAATGTATACATCATCCTCTTCACACAATATTAATTTGTACCTGCTGGAATCCACTATTACAGGAGCCTCTATCATTTTTGCCTGTAATTGACGGTAAAGGTCTTTCTCTTAGAATTTGTAGTTCATTTTGATGGGCATCATCTTTTCCACATTTTGGGGAAGTAGTCTCAGGCCAATCAAGTTTTCAGTCCCGGCTGTGCTGAAAACTCTTTCTGAGTACACACTGGAAGGTGGGCAGCTCAAGTAAAGCAAAGGCAGTTTTGTGTAAGGGCTTCCAAATTGTCTCTTTTTCCTGTCAGTAGTTATTTATGTCTCTTCAGATCTGTATCCGTTGGGAAGAAAAAACAATGTCTTCATCCCTTCTGGGATGACAATCCACTCCCAGCAGCAGGCATGGCACTCAAGACACAACATAAGACTTAAACCTTAAATATTAAATGTTGCATTTGCTAATCTGTTCTGCTTGTCCACAATATCTGCTCTGGTTAAGTGGACAGTGGGTACAATGGCAGTTTGAACTGAAGGCCACTAACTAACTATGTTTTTTTTAATGTCCCTGTACAGGTTGGGAATGCTTTTTGGAAGGTTTGCAAAGGATTATTTAACAGTCAATTGTTTTTGGAAAGCACTCTTCCTGGTCCCTCTCTGGGATGAAAATGTACTCCTAGCCGCAGAATCAGGCAAAGGATTCTCAAAAAAGACACAAAGTAAGGCCTTAAATCGGGGGTAGCCAACCTCGGTCCTCGAGAGCTGCTAACAGTTCACGTTTTCCAGACCACCTAGCAGGTGCACAGGTATATTAATTACTCAGTACCACATTTGAAAAGATCCACAGGTGGAGTTAATTATTACAGTTGTGATTCTGTGAGGAGACCTGGAAAACGTGCACTGTTGGTAGCTCTCGAGGACCAGGGTTGGCTAACCCTGCCTTAAATCATAGATCTTATGCTTGTCCACATATCTGTGCTGGTTAAGTGGAACTTTGAGGCCACTAACTAACTATGTTTTTTTTAATGTCCCTGTACAGGTTGGGAAATGTTCAATGTGGAAGCTTTGCAAAGGATTATTTTACAGTTAATTGTTTTGGAAAGCAGTCTTCCTGGTCCCCTTCTGGGATGAAAATCCACTCCTAGCAACAGAAGTTGGCGCAGGATTCTCAAGTAAGACACAACGTAAGACCTTACGGGGTAAATTTAAATGACTAAAGTGAGTTTTTTTAGAAGTGAGTTTTAGAAGTGATGTTGCTTGCCCATAGAAAATAATCAGATTCTAGCTATTATCTTCTAGAAAGTGATGTTAAGTAGAATTCGATTGGTTGTTATGAGCAACATCACTGCAAAAATGCACTTCTAAAAACTCTCACTTTAGTAAATTAAATTTACCCCTTAATATCTTTGTGCTGGTTAAGTGGCAGTTTAGAGGCCACTAACTAACTATGTTATTTTAATGTCCCTGTAAAGGTTGGGAAATGCTTTTTCATGTAGAAAGCACTACTAGAAGTCTACCTGGTCCCCTTCTGGGATGAGAAAATCCACTCCCAGCAGCAGGCATGGCACTCAAGGATTCTTCTGTGGCAAAGACTGATGTGAATGAGTAAAATAATTTTTTTGTAAATGCCTCCTCCCCTCCCCTTCTCCCTCATAAATTTACTTCAGAATAAAAATATTAAATTAAATTTACTACCAAACCATTCCTGTCCCTGCCTTCAACTACCTACATACTCCAACTCCCTCAGTCCTCTTCTGAATAATAAAAACATTTGTTTCCTGATGTGCCATGTTGGCAGTTGAACTGCCACATTTTTGTGCCACCCACTGCTGCCACATAGCTTAGTCAGCCAGCTAGCTTTGTGCAAATTTTGGGCCTAAACTGGATGAATACAATATAGTGAGCTGTGAGGTGGTCAAAATTGACTGGAAATGAGTGGAAATTTTTTTTATTGAGGTTAATAATACTGTAGGAACAAAAACAGGCCCATTTTATGTGATTTTAGCTGTTTTTATGAAGTTTTAAGAAAAAATCCAGATGCAAAACCAAAACCGAAAAACAAAACACAGAGGTGAGGTTTTGTCAAAACCAATCCAGATCCAAAACCAGGGGAGATCCAGATCCAAAACCAAAACACGGGGATCGGCGCACATCTCTAGGTTTTATGAACCTTAGGAAGAAGATAAAAAATTGGGGTTTTAGGATGTATTGTTGTTAAGTAGTCCTATTCCTGTTGCATGATTGTTCCAGTTGTTAGTGCCTTATTGTCACGGCCAGGGTTTCTTGGCATGGTGGTCACCGGGTATTACCTGTGAGGTCATTGTGGCGAGGGGTCTCTGGCAGCGGTGCTGGTGTTTGGTGAGGGACATTGGCCGCGCGTAGTTCTGTATGGGCACATTGTTGGTGAGGCCTGGTGGTGTTTCCATTCTTCTGTTCCGTTTGGCATGTGCACCGCCATCTTGCCTCAGGTCATGTGATTCAAGCTGTCCAATCCTGGTGGGTCATGTGCTCGTTCCAGCCAGTCACAGCGTGGCACCTGGTATTTAGGAAGTTCCAGAGCCTTCATTAATTGCCAGTGCAATGTGTTTCTCAGCTGCGGCTGAGAGAGAGTACCTGTGCCTTACCTGTCTGACTGGAAGTGCTACTAGCCTGTTACCTTGCCTGCTCCAAACCTGCTGGACTCACCCTGCACCCTCCATTTACCTTTCCCCTGCATGAGTACCTGAACCTGCTGTTTCCCTGCACCTTGCATCACACTCTAACTCCCAGCTGGACTTCATTACCTCTGCCTGCACTTCGTTACAGCTCAGCAAACCTGCATACTGGACATTTCCTGTCTGTCACTATCTGGACAATCTCCCATTTGCTTCACCACAGTTATCAAGTGCACTGTAGTGCTAAACCTGGAGTTTTTCTTTTGCCATTCCCATGTCTGCTAAATCACCTATTAAAAACTCCACCTTTTTATTTAATTCTTCTTCTATGTCTGCTCCTGTCACCACCCCGGGTCCGCAACAAACCCAGACCTTCACAGTTTGCACTGGCCCCATGGATCCGGCCACGGAACAGGAGTTTGGAGTGGATTTATTTAGCTGTATTGCTGGTCGTTTAGAAAACCTGGAAACTATGCAGCATCAAATGGCTCAGTTTTTACAAGAGATGTCTAAGCGACAAGATAATCTGCAAACCTCGTTAACCACCCCTGGGGTATCAGCAACTACACCTCCTCCTGTGCCTGGTAATACAGGGACCAGGGTATCCCCTCGTTTACACCTACCTATGCCAAGAAAATTTGACGGCAATCCTAAGCTCTGTCATGGTTTCTTAAATCAGTGTGACATACACTTTACCTTACAGCCTGATAACTTTCCCACTGCTAGAACTAAAGTGGCATACATTGTGTCTTTGTTGTCCGGCTCAGCTTTGGATTGGGCCTCCCCACTCTGGGAGCGTTCAGACTCACTGCTGGATAACTATGCAGACTTTGTGTCATCATTCAGGAGGATTTTCGATGAACCTGGATACACTGTGTCAGCATCATCCAGTATCATGGACCTGAGACAAGGAACCCGTCCTGTCAGCCAATATGCCGTACAGTTTCAAATCTTGGCATCATAGCTTAAACGGAATGAGGAGGCCCTCACCTCAGCCGTTTGGCATGGCCTTTTGGACCTGCTAAAAGATGATCTGATCACCCGTGAGCTTCCCACTAATTTAAATGAGTTGATCTCACTCTGCAATAAAATTGACTTATGCTTCAGAGAACATCAGACTTAAAAGCACATAACTGACCGGCAAAAGTCATTCACTCCTCCCTTGCCTACCCGTACACCCCATCCTCCTATAGATGAGGAGCCTATGCAGGTGAACCCAAACCCATCTCTCCAAAGAGGAACGTCAGAGAAGGATGCTAAAGAACCTCTGTCTGTACTGCGGAGATTCGGGTCACCTGGTGGCCTCCTGCTCCCGTAAATCGGGAAACGCCCATTCCTAACTGACCTTGGGGACATCAAGTTAGGAGTTATGAGCCCGTCCCCAAATACTAAAGATTTCAAGATTTTCTTAGCTTTGGATCTCAAGCCCAACCCTCTCTTCGTCTCTGCTCTATTAGACTCTGGAGCAGCCGGAAACTTCATGACTTCCAGCCTAGTCGATAAACTACAGATTCCTTGTTCATCTCTCAAGCGCGCAATTTCCCTGACTTTCTGTAGATGGACGGCCTCTAGCTAAAGGAGTGGTCACCAAGGAATCTCAACCAGTATTAGTTTGTGTTGGGGCACTCCACTCTGAGTCTTTAAAGTTCTTAGTGATACCAGAGGCTTCTCAAGAAATCATTTTAGGACTACCCTGGTTACGCCAGCATAATCCCAGGATAGACTGGTGTTCAATGCAGATTCTTTCATGGGGAGCTGACTGTCAGAATTCCTGTCTTCCCAAGAAAGACAGCTTTGTTAATATCTCCAGCTATTCCCAAGGAGTACCAGATGTTCTCTGATGTTTTTTCCGAACAGGTGAACGTCTTACCTCCCCACAGAGAATGGGACTGTCCTATCGAGCTGCTGCCTGACAAGATGCCACCTCATGGTTGCACCTATCCTCTATCCATGCCTGAGACTCAAGCCATGTCTGAATACATCCAGGACAACCTAGCAAAAGGGTTTATTCGTCCTTCCACCTCTCCTGCTGGAGCTGGCTTCTTTTTTGTTGGCAAGAAAGACGGTGGCCTAAGACCCTGTTTAGATTACCGGGGCCTTAATTATATAACGGTCAAGAATCGATATCCTCTTCCACTTATCACAGAGTTGTTCGACAGAGTTAAGGGGTCCATCATATTCTCAAAATTGGATCTGAGAGGGGCTTATAATCTCATCCGTATTCATGCTGGTGATGAATGGAAGACCGCCTTTAATACTAGAGATGGATATTTTGAATACCTTGTGATGCCCTTTGGGTTGTGCAATGCCCCTGCCATGTTTCAGGGCTTTGTTAATGAACTTTTCCGGGACTTGTTGTATGTCTCGTTTGTAGTTTACCTGGACGATATACTGATTTTTTCGTCTTCTATACAGAAACATCATGAACATGTGAAGGATGTATTATCCCATCTAAGAAAGAACCACCTTTACTGCAAAGTGGAGAAATGGGTCTTTGGAGTACCCAGTGTGCCATTCCTTGGTTACGTAATCTCCGGCTCCAGTCTTGAAATTGATCCCAAGAAGGTGCAGGCAATTTTGGATTGGTCACGACCTCAAACCTTGAAAGCCATCCAGAGATTGCTTGGGTTTGCCAACTACTATAGACATTTTATTAAAGGATTCTCCTCATTATTGGCTCCCATCACCGCTCTGACTCGTAAAGACGCTAATCCTGCCCTATGGTCACCTGAGGCAGAGAATGCCTTCCAGCTTTTAAAACAAGCTTGTATTTCTGCTCCAGTCTTATGTCAACCAGATTTGCACAGGCCTTTTCTATTGGAAGTTGATACGTCATGAGGCCGTGGGTGCAGTTCTTTCCCAGCGTTATGAGGATAATCGAGTTCATCCCTGTGGGTTTTTCTCCAACAAATTCTCGCCTGCCGAAAGAAATTATGCCATAGGTGAACAAGAACTCCTTGCAGTGAAATTGGCATTAAAAGAATGGAGATACCTGCTGGAAGAGGCTAAGTTCCCCTTCACTGTTTTCACAGATCATAGAAACCTCCTATTCCTCAAGAATCTCCAGTGCGTGAATCCTCGTCTGGCCCGATGGGCAATATTTTTTGCTTGGTTCCAGTTCACCCTGACCTTCCGGTCTGGAGCCCTTAATCAAAAGGCAGATGCTCTTCCCAGATCTCTCCTCTGTGATGACAAAGCGGAGAATCAACAAAATACCCCTGTCTTGGAGTCAAGAGTATTTGCCACCCTACAAGTACAGCCTCCCACTGGGAAGTCCTTTGTGGCCCCGGAGTTAAGAAAGCAGCTCCTCACCTGGGCTCATTCCTCTTGCTTTGCAGGTCACTCAGGTACCCGGAAGACCCTGGAATTTCTGAAGAGAGGCTATTGGTGGCCATCCATGAAAGTGGACGTGTCGGAGTTTATTTCTTCATGCTCCTTGTGTGCTCAGCATAAGTCTTCACGTCAGGCTTCGGCTGGTGAGTTGTTGCCGCTACCTATTCCATCACGTCCATGGACTTCGTCACGGATCTGCCGAATTCTCAAGGGTTAACTACCATCTGGGTCGTAGTAGACCGATTCTCAAAAATGGTCCATTACATACCACTAAAGAAATTACCTTCTGCTCCTGACCTAGCTCATTTGTTAGTACATCATATATTTAGTCTCCATGGTCTTCATGCCGAGATAGTCTCTGACCGTGGTGTTCAGTTTACAGCAAAATTTTGGAGAGCCTTATGTTCTGTATTGCAAGTAAAGCTAAATTTTTCTATGGCTTATCACCCACAAAGCAATGGTTTCATCTAGAGGGTTAATCAAGACCTTGAGACCTTCCTGAGGATTTTCATGACATCTTCCCAAGACAATAGGTCTGTATTGCTGCCATCGGC
The DNA here is from genome assembly GCA_031769625.1 of Taudactylus pleione. Lineage (NCBI taxonomy): Eukaryota > Metazoa > Chordata > Amphibia > Anura > Myobatrachidae > Taudactylus > Taudactylus pleione. The sequence goes on from JAUIMM010000116.1 coordinate 534,551, forward strand.
TGAATTTGCGCATAATGCCTCCTACCACTCTTCCACGAACCAAACCCCATTCCAAGTGGTCTACGGTCTTCATCCTCGGGTTCCTCAATTTCAAAGCCTGCCGTCTTTGATGTACCAGCTGTGGAAGACACTGTAAAGAGATTTGCATCAATTTGGACTCAAGTTCGAGTTGACCTGGAGAAGGCGTCCTCCTGTTACAAATTTCAAGCTGACAAGAAGCATAGTATAGTACCACGTATGCAAGTTGGAGACCAAGTCTGGTTGTCCACCCGGAACCTATGGCTCAGAGTACCATCTATGAAATTTGCTCCATGCTTCATTGGGCCCTTCTCCATTATAGAAATTATTAATCCCGTGGCTTATGGCCTTCAGTTGCCCCTTTACCTGAAAATTACCAACTCCTTTCATATCTCCCTGCTTAAACCCCTAGTGTTGAATAAGTTCCAGTGTCCTGCCTGCTTCTCCCCGTGTCCAGACTGAAAGAGGCGTGAAGTTTGAGATTTCCCAAGTTTTGGACTCCCGTATCCGCAGAGGACATCTGCAGTACCTCTTGGATTGGAGGGTTTACTGTCCAGAGGAGCGTTGTTGGACTGATGCTAATGATATCCATGCTCCTCATGCACTCATCAAAAGGTTCCACGCTGCCCATCCAGAGAAACCTGGTGAGTGTCCTGAGGCCACCCATAAGGGGGGGTACTGTCACGGCCAGGGTTTCTCAGCATGGTGGTCACCGGGTATTACCTGTGAGGTCATTGTGGCGAGGGGTCTCTGGCAGCGGTGCTGGTGTTTGGCGAGGGGCATTGGCCGTGCGTGGTTCTGTGCAGGCAAATTGTCACTGAGGCCTGGTGGTGTTTCCGTTCCATTTGGCATGGGCACCGCCATCTTGCCTCAGGTCATGTGATTCAAGCTGTCCAATCCTGGTGAGTCATGTGCTCTTTCCAGCCAGTCACAGCACGGCACCTGGTATTTAGGAAGGTCCAGAGCCTTCATTCATTGCCAGTGCAACGTGTTTCTCAGCTGCGGCTGAGAGAGAGTACCTGTGCCTTACCTGTCTGCCTGGAAGTGCTACTAGCCTGTTACCTTGCCTGCTCCAAACCTGCTGGACTCACCCTGCACCCTTCATTTACCTTTCCCCTGCATGAGTACCAGAACCTGCTTTTTCCCTGCATCTTGCCTCACACTCTAACTCCCAGCTGGACTTCATTACCTCTGCCTGCACTTCGTTACAGCTCAGCAAACCTGCATACTGGACATTTCCTGTCTATCACAATCTGGACATTCTCCCATTTGCTTCACCACAGTTATCAAGTGCACTGTAGTGCTAAACCTGGATTTTTTCTTTTGCCATTCTCATGTCTGCTAAATCACCTATTAAAAACTCCACCTTTTTATTTAAATCTGCTTCTGTGTCTGCTCCTGTCACCACCCTGGTCCACAACAAACCCAGACCTTCACACTTAACCAATATTCTTGTGAGTATTGTGTTGTAATTGTCAGTTGGATTGAATAGGATTCTTTTGTAGCAGGTCTGGTCTTGAAGCTGTCATGATGCTTCTTTGCAATACATATCCACAGGCCATATGACAATGTTTCCGCCTTTGTCTGATAGTTTTATTAGGACGCCTTTCCATTCTCGTATTTCTCTCAGTATCCTCATCTTTTCCTTGGTCAAGTTGCCATTCTTGGGTGTTCTTCTCCTAGTTTTCTGATGGAGTATGTCTAGGTCTCGTGCTACCATTTCTTGAAATATTCTTACTTGTGGGCATATTTGTTCCTGAGGAAAAAAAAATTATTTATTTTTTCTTGCAGATTGGTCTGTTCTATGATGATATTGATGGAGTTTCTTAGTTTTCCTATTTCAGTTATTTCAGTGTTTGAAGAGCTGTGCCTTCTTCCCTGTCTAAGGGGCATATTCAATTGGGCATGAGGTTTAGCGAGGAAAAAACCTTGCGCCCCTCGTGCCAAATTTTGGATTACCGTGGCTATGCGCGTTCCCTATACCCATGGTATCCAATAAAAAAAAAAGTGGTTGCAGGGTGTTCAGAGCTGAAAATCCTGTGCCATGTATAAAACTAAATAAAAAAACCCTACACTTACCTGCCCGGGGGTCTCTGGTGGTCTCTGCAGCTAGCGGTGGTCTCCCCTCCATCTTCTCACTGGGGAGGGGGCTGCTGGGAGGCTCCAGGGGCTGCAGGGAGGCACAAGGGCTGCTGGGAGATGTAGTTCTCCTATCGCCCATTATGGGGGGGGAAAAAGAAATAGCAAATTTAATGAAGATATAACCCTTCAAAAAATGTAGAGAGCGCTGTACATCTAACAGGAATGATGATAAATACTTAATTAATTTTAAATAAAAAAACATGATTAGACACAAGAGATAATCACACAGATATGATATGATATGATATGGAACATATGATATGGAACTCCAATCAATCAAACTAAAAAAAGCCAAGAATACTAGTAAATAAATATATTGGACTTCATATGAAAATCAATAGTCCTTGTATTTCCCTTTTATCATTGGATAGTGTTAATAGATAGCATTCGTTTTTATGTTAGTGAGCTCCTTGCATCTGATTTAAGGGTAATTCCTTGGAAGCCTTGTTAGTAGGAGGTGCTGGATCAGATTGTGTGGTGAGATATCCAAGAGCAGGGCTTTGTAACGCGTTTTTCCTCCTCCAACCGGTATCAGCGGCTTCCTCAGAATTGCTCAGAATTCCAACGTCGGCATCCTGACAAGGTTAGAATACTGATACCTGCCGGTAAGTTTACTGACTCTACCCGTAAACTTAACCCTCCCTGCAGTCTAAACCTTACCCTCCTACTCGCAGCCTACCCTTCCACACCCAGCAGCCTAACCCTAACCCCTCCCCTCACATCACTGACCCCTCTCAGCACAGACCCTCTTCTCCTCCCCTCACAGCACAGACCCCCTCCCCCTCATAGCACAAGCCCACTGTTGCCTCACATCACTGACCCCTCTCCCATCTCAACACAGACCACCTCACATCACTGACTCCTCTTTCTTCACATCACTGACCCCTCTCAGCACAGACTCCCACTGCCCTCATAGCACAGACCCAATATTTCCTCACATCACTGACCCCTCTCAGCACAGTACCCCCTCCCTTCACAGTTTCTATGTCCGTGTAGAACCAGATTATTGGGAACATAGCTTATAACCTGTAACATGCATATATATCAAGTTAGTGCCCCTTATACAGTGCCCTCTGTAGTAGTCCCCCTGTAGTAGTGCCCTTTATGCAATGTCCCCTGTAGCATTGCCCATTATGCAGTGCCCCCTGTAGCAGTGCCCCTTATGCAATGTCCCCTGTAGTACTGCCCATATGCAATGCCCGCTTTAGCAGCGCTCCTTATGCAATGCCCCCTTTAGCAGTACCCATTATGCAATGCCCCCTGTTGTAGTGCCCCTTATGCAATGCCCACTGTAGTAGTGCCCATTATACAATGCCCCCTCTAGTAGTACCCCTTATGCAGGGCCCTCTAGTAGTGCCCATATGCAGTGCCCCTGTAGTTGTGCCCATTTGCAGTGCCCCATGAAGTTGTGCCCATATGCATTGCCCCTTTTAGTTGTGCCCATATGCATTGCCCCCTGTAGATGAGCCCATATGCATTGCCCCCTTTATTTGTGCCCATATGCAGTGCCCCCTGTAGTTGAGCCCATATGCATTGCCCTCTGCAGTTGTGCCAATATGCAGTGCCCCCTGTAGTTGAGTCCATATGCAGTGCTCCCTGTAGGGGTGCCCATATGCAGTGCCCCCTGTAATTGTGCCCCTTAAAGTAGTGCCCCTGTAGTTGTGCCCCATAAAGTAGTGCACCCCCCCCAGTACTTACCTGACTCCACGCAGCCATCATCCAGGCTGTCACTCCCGCTGCCGTGCTGATTGGATCTAACTTGATCCAGCAGGCACGGCCAAGCAGGCTTCTCACGTCGTGGGTGATGCCATGATTTCACCCACACAGTGTTCACTGGGAACGCTGGCCTCGGAAGCCATCGGAAGCTTCCTTATCCTCCGATCACTTCAGAGGCCAGCATTCACTGGCCCTGTCCTGAAACTCCGCCTCCTCTTCCTCCCCCCACCTGGTAGGAGATGGGCTCTGGACGTGCTGCTGCTGGCACTGGCTGATGAGAAGAGAGCATCTTAAAATGCAGGTTCTCTCCAGGGCCAGATTCCGGGGTGGCCCGGCCACGGGCCCCTTGGGACCCGCCAGGCCCTACGCGTTCGCCTAGGTTGCCTAGCGGTAAATCCGGCCCTGGTTGTGTCCCAATCTCTCGCATCCCACCCACTTCCTAGTGAAGTGGGCATGATGGGGAGATAATTTCCAGGCTTCTCCCGAAGAGGACAAATAAAAGTCAGCAAGTATGAACTTACGCCAATGAAAAAGGTCCAGCAGAGGTTAGGAGAATGCATCTCAAACTTTTGGAACTCAACAAATAAATTCCTAGATGGCAGCAGGATCAAAAGGGGAAGGGGGAGGTGATCCAGTGGGTGGGTATGGGATGCTGGTGCTCGGGATCCCGGCAGTCAGAATCCCGACGCCGGCATACCGACAGTGTTTGGATACCGACACCTGTCCCCCCTCTCCCTACCCCTAACCCTCCCTCTCCACTGCCTAAACTTAACTTCCCCCCTAGTGCCTAACCTGCCCCCTAGTGCCTAACCCTAACCCTTGAGCCTATTCTATCCCTCCCCCTAAACCCAGTACTTACCACCAAGATGCCGGCGGTTGGGATGCCGGTGCCGGGATTCTGAAAGATGTCGGGATTCCGACAACAGCATTCTAAGTGCCGGCATCCTGACTATTGGGCTTATAACTACATCCCATTCCAGTGCTTCTCCAACCTTTAGTCTCAAGATGTGTGGGTTATTTAATTACATCCCATTCCAGCGCTTCTCCAACCTTTAGTCTCAAGATGTGTGGGTTATTTTACAAAAAAAGAGGAAAACAAATATAGTGTACACTATGTGAGTCCAAAAACATACACTCTATATGATATATGCTCACCGATTCTTGAATGTAATCGAGTCTTGGGTAATATAGCACCACTACCTGACTGTGTTTGCAGATTGCACTGGAGGCCAGGGGCGCTGAGAAGGGGGGAACAGGTATTAATTACCCAGGCTTGCTGAAGGGGCCTGGGCAGTGGTGTAGCAACAATAGGTGCAAGGTGTGCAATTCACACGGGCTCCTGGGTCCAGCGAGGCTCCGCGCCACACACCCTACACCCATAACATAATCCGTGCTGTAGAACTCCATGTAAGTGCTCCTGATGGTACCATCTTCCCATAATGTGTTTCGGCACCCAGAGCCGGCCCGACCTATAGGCCTGGTATGCGGCTGCGTAGAGCGCCAGACTGAAGAGGGCGCCGCAGCAGTCACGGACAGTGAGTTACTCACTTGGTCCCGATGGGCGCCCTCACTGCCATTGATTTTAGTCAGAGGGCAGCTGGTAGAAAATGAAGGGTGTTTGTGGTGTTGTTGGGGTGCTTTGGGCCAGCGGCGGGTGGAGGGGATGTTGCATCCGGTAACATCTTCAGCGTCTCCAGTCATCATGCCCCCAACCAATCACTGAGACCGACAGCATTTCCTTATCCAATGGCCACCTGAAACCTCTGCCTCTTGGTCAGGTGATGCTGCCAGGCTAGCTTGGCCCTCTCCTCAGGATCTCTGGTTGGAGTATGGTCGGCCCCCACTGCCATGAGGAAGGCAGGGCTGCCATTTATCCCCGGGCCTGCAGACGGCCCCTGCTTCTCTCTCCCACACTTCCACCACTCCTCTGTGCTCCAAAGGGGAGGGTAGCGCTGCTGATACTATGAGGGGATCACACTGCCACCTTCTTCAATCGGGATGCCGCACACAACTCTGGCGCTGAGGAAGATGTAGATCTCGGTTAGTAGAAGACCCGGGTGTGAGCATGACAGAGAGGAGGGGGGAGGTGTTTGTGTGTGTTTCTGCAGGGGGTGAGGGGCACTGTGCAGCCCCTGGGTGTAGGGGCACTGTGCTGCTCCTGGGTTTAGGAGCACTGTGATGCTCAGTTACAGAGGCCCTGTCAGGGGGTGGAAAGTGCCCTAGTAGGCCTTAGGTCCACTGCACACATACTGTGACAGAGTTGGGATAGAGGTCCCCCTCCAGGGATAGATGGACTCCCTCTTTACACACAGCAGCCGTAGAAAGAGGAGACAAGTCTGGGAATCTTGTACAAACTGGCCGGCGCCAGTCTTTATTGTGCCACACACAAAAATATAAACAAAAGTATAAACATAAATCCTAGCCAGGCTGGGCACTAACTACACAGCAGATTCCCTTGCTATAACAATGGTAAAGCCTATTGCCCTCACCATCAACAAAACACGTGCACAGCACTTACAGGGTTTTAGTGTCTCTGAACAGGCTAGACTGCCAGCTCCCCCAGGTATGAGACCCTCAGCCACAAACAAACCCAGCTTAAATCAGCCAGTTCCAGGTGGAAGCCCTAATGAGCCTGCTACCAGGCTGAAAGGCCCAAAATCTGGAGTGGCCTGTGGATGGAGCCCTCCCTCACATCCACACTCCCAGGACCCAAACCGGCTTTTCCAAAAACCGACACTCTGGTCTGTTTACAAAACAGACTTCTCCTGGGGTTTTTTAGAACACATAGGCCAAAAACCTAGGACAAACGTACCTGCCATTAACCACTTTACCAGTGCTTCTATCACAATACATACTGAACACATACCCACTGCACACATACATACTGAACACATACCCACTGTACACATGCATACTGCAGATGCCCACTGCACACATACTGCCATCTACCCTTGCCCTCTCTCTACACTCTACCCCCAGCTCTGCCTGCCCTTACTCCCTTCTAACCCCAGATCTCCAACTTATTCCTGCCTTTATTCCCTGCTTTACCCCAACTGATGCTTGACCTTAACCCCCTTTACCCCAGCTGTTACCTGTCCCCAGCACTGTCCCAACTGATGCCAACCCTTACCCCCATAATATGTGATAATGTAAGAGGTGTGCAGTGCAGTGCCTGCTGCAGTGCAGGTGTAACCTTGTGGCTTACCTGGCATCGCACCCTCTCACCTTCCGGCCGTATGGTGATCAGACGGTCCTGGAATTCCAAACAGGACACGGACACGATGACCTAGGAGGAAGGAGATGACGTGAGAACCATCCTTCCTCAACGCTGACCGATACGCCCTACCAGACCGAGGACTAAGCAAAAAAACAGATTTGGGTTTTAAGTGAAGATCATCACTGGCACTTTTGGCCTCAAATCCCGAGTTTCACCTATATGTATTTGCGCACCAGGTGAAAACTCGACCTTGCACCGGGGTGCAAGGTCCGCTGTCCACCCAGAAGGAAGATAGAGAGAAAGGGACAAAAAGACAGTGAGAGACAGTACACACAGATATTGCTCACCGTGTCCACTCTTGTTCTTTGTCTGCTCACTCACCTACAGGTCCCTGTAAGGAGATAATCAAACACCACAGCCGTGCAGGGCCTAAATCTGTTTCACACTACTACACATACTATGACAACATAGCCCTCAACCTACAGTGGGTGTAGTGCAGCATGTACAACAATAAACCATTAAACTTTTGCCCTGCATGGAAAAACAATCACAGACGGTAATCACATAAGAGTAAAACATTGTGCTGTCCCTTTAAATGTTTGCTACCTGCCTAACTAGAGCTGGCCAACTCCTCTTCTAGTTGACTGGGAAAACACTACATTTTGGTGGGAGCCTGACAGCTCTCCATGGGGTACTTTGCGGGTTAAAGTTATTTTCGGTGGGAGCCTGACAGCTCTCCACTAGGTACTTTGAGGGTTAAAGTTATTACTGGTGGGAGCCTGAGAGCCCTCCACTGGGTACTTTGACGGGGGGGGGGGCTGCCTACTTACTATACCAGTGGTCTGGGCCTAGTACCCAGAGCCACTCTCAATGGGCTCAGCGCCCTGGGCCTAATGCCCAGGGTCTTACCAGTGTCTCAGGCTTCTAGCCTGCCTACTATAGGGCACAAAAAGGACTTGGGCCTAATGTCCAGTGTCCCTTTCTGTAATGTGGCCTCAGGCCTATGGCCTGCCTAATGGAGGGGCTTAGCTAGTGTCCTGGGCCTAATGTGCAGGGACATTTTTCACAGGGCTCAGGCCTATGGACCTGCCTAACAGTGGGGCTTAATCAATTGGGCCTGGTGCCCTCCTGTATGTGTACAGGCCTAAGGCCTGGCTGATGGCCACGGGCCTAAAGCCTGGCTGATGGCCACGGGCCTAAAGCCTGGCTGATGGCCACGGGCCTAGTGCCCGCCTACTTTCTTGATTAGTGACCTGGGTCTTGCACCTAATTGGGACAAGTAATCTCTATAGGGCCTAATGCCTGTTTACAGTGCTCGGGCCTAGCTCCTGCCTATATGCCCACAGGCCTAATGCCTGACTGTGTCCCACGGGCCTAGTGCCCGACAACCCTGGTGGTCTAGGGAGGGGTTAATGATAGGCCTCACAGAGGGCCTATCTGTTATGGTGGAAGAGGCTGCGGGGGGGGGGGCTTCGTTTGCTCTTTTACTTTCCACCCCCACAGTCCTCTCCGGTCCTCAGCCGCATTCTTCTGCCGGTGGCCCGTCTAGCGTTGTCTAATCTTAGATACCTCAAGTGGCTGGTCCTATTGTCTGCTGGACCGCAAACCGTGTTTGGCTCGCAGCCAGAGCCAAACACCCACCGCCGCTTCAAGGCTAACGGGCTTGACCGGCGCTGGGAACAGATACTCTGTCCAAGGGCCAGCTTCCATCTGCTTTTGCTTACCCGGTGCTAAGGATAAACACACTGTCCCAGCGCTGGCCACGGATGTGTCCCGCAGGGTACACATCTCCTTTACCTGCTCCTGCAGCTGTGCCGATGCTGGGATCAGACACTTGATCCCAGCACGGCTTTCCACAATGGGACCCAGAAATGGTGGACCCCAATTTTTTAAAGTGAGGAGTCCTTGGAATTCACAAATATAACAGTGCGATCACTGGTGCTGTCAAACTGGAGTGTTCAGTCCTAACACAGGCCCTGATTCAGACCCACTCGCGAGCGGCTGTCCGCTCGCAAGTGGGTCGATGTTCTGCACTGAGCATGCGCACGACGGAGGGAGCTCCGTCGTGCGCATGCGCCAGACGCGACGAGCGAAGGACTTTCCTTCGCTCGTTATGTCTGATCAAAGGGGGCGTGCTGTTGATGTTGATTGACAGCACGCCCCCTTTGGTGGGAGTGCCGGGGGCGTGCCTCCCTGCCGGGGGCGTTCCTAAGGGAACGCCTCCCGTCAGAAGCCGCCCACTGACATCACTAGTGATGTCAGTGGGAGTGATTTTGGCTCTGATAGAGCCAAAATCACTCCGGGCCTTGCGGTTGAAAACCTCAACTGCAGGCTCCGGCTCGCAGTTTCGATGGTCGCGATGGTCAAGACCATCGCGGCCATCAAACTGCACGCTCGTATAGGCTGTGGGTGGTGACCCACAGCTATACGAGCATCCAGGAGGACGCTCCATAGTTATGGAGGCCGGCCCTCATTCAGCGCGTGCGCTCTGCTCAGAGCGTACGGTTCTGAATGAGGGCCACAGTCACAACTCTACTGAGGTGCTGGCCAGAGAAAGCATGACTGGGAGGGAGATGATATCGCACTCTGGGCCTGATTCAGACCCACTCACTAGGCTGCGTTCCCACGCAGCCAGACGAGTTTTCCAATCTGCGCATGCATACACATCGCAGTGCACAAACTAGTCCATGTAATCGGGAAGCGTTCGCTCGCAGGACAAGCAGTTTGTGGGATGGTCCATGAAAACGGGGGAGTGGTGGTGCTAACACAAGTGTGCCTGACCATCCTAACGCCGTTTAAGAGGTGTGAATAATTAAGACGCAGCGTCAAAGTACACGTCATTTGGTTGTATTTCACACTGAAGCACTCGCAGGGCTTGCGGTAGGGTATGGTCAACCATAAGTGCTGTGATCGCATCTGATGGTACTCAATGCTACCGATGGTTGCATACACTTCCTGAACATGATGTGGGAAAGTGGGCGTCTTAAGACAGGCTGGTGGGCGTCTGTATACACATAGCGATAGCACGCTAAGACATAGTGGGCGTGCTAATACCTTGCCGTGCGATCGCCTGCCTTTGCCAGATTTACATAAGCTGGGTGCGTGTGAACGCATCTAGCGACCGGGTCTGAATCGAGCCCTCTGCACAAAGTAATCTGTCCCAATTAATGCCCGTATTCAATTTGAGGCAAAATGACGTCATTTTCGCCTATTTGAAATATCCCCGTATTCAACTACATTGACTTTTCACCGGTGCGAAAAGTCAATGTAAAAAAACGGGGATCATTTTTCGCCAGCCTTTAGCATGCGGAAAAAAAATACAGAATTGGGGTTTAGGGTTGTAGGCTTAAAAAAAGTAGCCTGCACCCTTGGGAATGCCCCCTTAAAATGAAATGTGCAAAAAAAAGTAACAAAAAATCGGGACATTCCAAAAAAATAATTTACAATTTTTGGGAGAAAAAAAAATGGGGCAACGGTGTTTAAAAATATCGAAATATGTTCAGGGGTACTCTGTAAGTATGCGGCAGGTGTATTCTAGAATAGATTATTAGCGGCAGGTGCATTTTAAAAATTAGTTTAGGGACTTAAAAATATGCTAGTACCCATTTTCATGTACCCCAAATTTGATGGCACCACTTTTAAAAATGATTAAAAAAAAGCTAAGTGCTCTGCTGCATCACTTCTTCAATGTCGGGAAAAAAAACACCTGCCGAGGCTGTTTAAAAACCCGACTTTTTTCTGCAAACAAAAACGGGGGTACCCATAGTGATCCCCCAGGTCTGCACATCTTTAGTGGTGTCCAACAATTATTTCCCGAAAATTCCCGTATTTTTTTGCCGATCAAAATTTTGCCGGTTCTCGAATTCGCATACTTTGGAATTGAATACGGGGAATAGCGGGCACGCGCGCGATACTTTTCCACCTGGAAAACAGGCGAAGGAGGCGAAAAGTCCAGTAGGCGAAAAGTTTGGACTTTTCGGCTCAAATTTAATACTGGCCTTAATGTGGTTCCGTGTGAACCCTGGGCCTGAATCAGACCCGCTCGCGAGCGCTATGCGCTCGCAAGCGGGTCGATGGTGGCCCAGTGCGCATGCGCGCAACGGAGCCGGCTCCATCGTGCGCATGCGCGAGACCCGGATAGCAACGGGCAATCCGTCGCTCCGGGTCTCATACCAAAGGGGGCGTGTTGTCGATGTTGAGTGGGAACGCCTACCGTCTGGGGCCGGCCCCACTGACATCACAAGTGATGTCAGTGGGCGTGCTTCCGGCTCTGTTAGAGCCGAAAGCACTCTGGGGCTTGTGGCAATGAGACCCTACCACAAGGGTCTCGTCGCAAGCCCGATGGTCGCGATGGTCTTGACCATCGCGACCATCCTCCTGGCCGCTAGCTATAGCTGTGGGTGGTCACCCACAGCTATGCGAGCGGCCAGGAGGCCACTTTGAAAAACAAGAAGGATGGCCGTGATGCAGAGCGAGTGCTCTGTCAGAGCGTCCGGCTCTGAATCAGGGCCCCTGTCCCTAATGCCTTCACTGCACTCCTATGCTCTTGTAATCTATACTTGCCCCCCTCGTTCACGGTGGTCATAATAAACCTATAACAGACTGTTAGATTAGTGTCTGTATGTGTATATACTGTACATATTAGACATAGAGTAATTATTTATACATTTGTGTGGATATGTAGTTGCATAGTTATATACATATGTGAACATGCTTTAGGTATGTGTACGGTTTTTCCCACAAGACCACGCCCCCTTAATTTTTTTTTGTTTCGGCGCATGCACCAGGACCTCTGTGGGCGCCAAAAGAAATATTACCTAAAAAATAGGGTTTGGGCACCATGGAGCATTCCAGGAAATGAGGGCTTGTCGGGCCTGTTTTCTGGGCAGACTAAAGCCAGGAGCTGCATTTATAGACGCAGTTTCACTGGTCCAGGCAGTGTGATTTTCCCAGACATACTGAGTAACCTGAGAGTTACTCAGATGTCCGATGTGCACGCAATTGAATCAATGGCTGCATCTTCAGACACAGCATCAGATCAGAGGAGCCGGCAGTGGGCGTCTTTTTATTTAAGATGCCTCCTGCTGCTTTTGCATATTTTATTTGCCTTGGATATTCAACTATAATCCTGACGTCCGTCTGTTTAATAGTAATGGAATAAAGGCCCTCATTCAGAGCCACTCGCTAGCGGCAGTACGCTCGTTCCAAGCGATGTTCGCACATCTGCGCATGCGTACGGTTTTTAGTACGCATGAGCGACCCAGTCAGTGCGGCCGAAAATCGTTTCTACGCAATATAGCGAGTGCCTGCTATTTTGAGTGACAGAATGAGGCGTATGTGGGTGGTAACAGGGGAAGGTGCTTGAAAACGGGGAGTGGAGATCAGAACGCAGGCATGCTTAAAGGTCAAAACGGGCGTTTTATGGGTGTGCATAATTAAAATAGCAGCGTCAATGACCACGTCATTTGGTTTTTTTAAACTCAGAACTGCTCGCAAAATAGCGGTTGAAAAAACCAACCACAAGAATAGCGAGCAGTTCATATCCTGTTCGATGTAATCGATTAATCTAATAAATAGCGGACATGACGTATGGTGCGAGCGGCCAGGGGGCGTTTTTAAGAAATAAAAGAGCGTATGTTTTGCTCGCTCGTTCAGACTTAGAGGTGTGAACAGACTGCAATGTGCGAACGGATCATTTGAATAGCCACCCCTTGTTTTTGAACGAACGAACGCAAATAGCGAACGGCTCTGAATGAGGGCCAAAGTCCTGATAATTCATTACAGAGAGGTATAAGGACTTAGGGGCTGATTGAGAGTTGTTGCGAACAACTCCGATGTTTGAAGATCTGCGCATGTGCAGGATCTGTACTGCACATGTGCAGATCTCTTACTGCCTGAAGGTTGACAGGCTTTAGCCTGGGGCAGTGTTGGGCAGCATCCCAGAAAACGGGGGTGGGTCAGCCTCATTTTCTGGGTGTGCTAAAGCCAGTGTCTGCATCCATGTACAGTATATGCAGCTTCACTGGCTTCAGCTGTGTGAAAACACCGGCCATCCTGAGTAACAGGCCTCAACACCTGTCACTGTACCTTCAGGTCCCAGTGCTTTGGCCACTCAGAGACAGGTGCACAGAGATAAATATAATATTGACCCTGTGGGCAAAAAAATAATTACAAAAATAAATAAAGGTTTTTCTATTTCATTTTCCATAGCTTACTATTTTCTTGTTGGAATTTGCACAATTTTGGATTGAAAATTAATAAAAAAAAAAAACAACAACAACAAATAAACAATTCATTTGTGAATAAAATTATTTATTTGGCAAACATTATTCTGCTTTGGTTCTTAACATAGAAATAGATGTACAGTATGTGCGTAATTTACCAGTTGTACACAGCTATGGGGGATTCTGCCAACTCTAGTGCTGTCTGGGTTTTACTGGTGATCTTCATGGGTTTCATTTACGTGAACCATACTTACCAACTGCAGTAGCGCACGCAGGGGGGGTTTCTGAGTACCTAGAAACCCCCCCTGCCAGGCCGAGCAATCGCAGCAGCACACCAATTATTATTATTATTTTTTTTTTGTAGTGAGATGGAGAGCTTGTCTCCATCTCATTAGGCCAGTCCTGGAGCTCCGAATGGGCTGCGATCAGAGCTGCCGGTCATGCGCGGCAGCCTCCTTGTAGCCATGGAGATGGGCGAGCGTTACAGGGAAGCTGCTGCGGTACGCAACTCCTCCCTGACAGCTCCTATGGGCCTTTGAGTGTCAGTGAATCCCTCACTGCACTCCTCCTCAGCTCAAGACAAGTCCAGACAGCAGGTAATTTACCACTGCTACAAATAACGGTCATCACAGGTACGTGCCTGCTCCTTTTGGGTGTGGGGGAGAAGGGTCTGCAGTCCGAGCGTGTGTGTGTGGCGGAGGGGGCAGTCTGCAATCTGTGTGTGGGGGGAAGGGGGGGGGAGTCTCAAATCCGAGTGTCTGTGTGTGTAATCTGCAGTCTGAGTGTCTGTGTGTGGGAGGGGGGCAGTCCAAATTGGGAATAGACCTATACTTACTCAATACAATGTAAAAATTTAATTTTTCAAAGTAAAAAAAACATGTGCGAGAGTCACGTGGGTGGTTTTATATATATATATATATATATATATATATACACACACACACATACATATGCAGAAACCCCCCCTTATAAATCCTGCGTTTGCCCTTGAACTACCTGACTGCCCCCTCTGGGATTGGGCAGCCAGTCGGCTAAGCAGGGGACGTGACGCAGGATAGTGGACAGGCCCATGTGCGTGACGTGATTGCGTGAAGAGCAGTATTGATAAATAAACCCTAATTTAGTTTTCATTTTGTGACTTTTCTATTTACAATCTGTTTGTGTAGCTAATAAATCTCTTAATTGTCTAGATTTTTTTTTTATATCACTACCTTTATGCTAATTATCCTGTTCATTTTATTGCAATATTTGCCTCCAGTGACCTCATCCTTAAAAAGATACATCCAGTCAGAGTGATGTGCTTATAACGCAGGTATGAGGTCCTGGGATTAAGGGCCTGATTCAGACCCACTCGCGAGCGGCTGTCCGCTCGCAAGTGGGTCGATGGTGTGCACTGAGCCTGCGCACGACGGAGGGAGCTCCGTCGTGCGCATGCGCGAGACCCAACAAGCGAAGGACTTTCCTTCGCTCGTTGTGTCTGATCAAAGGGGGCGTGCTGTCGATGTTGATTGACAGCACGTCCCCTTTGGTGGGCGTGCCGGGAGCGTGCCTCCCAGACGGGGGCGTTCCCAAGGGAACGCCTACCGTCAGAAGCCGGCCCACTGACATGTCAGTGGGAGTGATTTTGGCTCTGATAGAGCCAAAATCACTCCAGGGCTTGTGGTCGAAAACCCCGACCACAGGCTTCTGGTCGCACTGGCGATGGTCGCGATGGTCAAGACCATCGCGACCA
This sequence comes from Taudactylus pleione, assembly GCA_031769625.1. Classification (NCBI taxonomy): domain Eukaryota; kingdom Metazoa; phylum Chordata; class Amphibia; order Anura; family Myobatrachidae; genus Taudactylus; species Taudactylus pleione. The sequence goes on from JAUIMM010000116.1 coordinate 549,600, forward strand.
TCATCCTGCACGCTCGTATGTGCTGTGGGTGGTGACCCACAGCTATACGAGCGTCCAGGAGGACGCTCCATTTTTATGGAGGACGGCCCTCATTCAGAGCGAGCGCTCTGCTCAGAGCATCCGGCTCTGAATGAGGGCCTAAATTCATAATATCAGTATGTTCATTTACCAAGGTACTGTAAGGGTCTTTCACTGTTTTAATGGGAACCTGATTTGGGGGGAGATTTATCAGAGCTTGGAGAGAAACAATCAGCTTCTGTCATTTTAAAAACAGCCTGTAAAATGACAGAAGCTGATTGGTTAGTACAGTACTTTATCTCTCTCCAAGCTTTGATAACTCTCCACCAAAGTATACCCAGCTCTGTTATCGGTTTGTAACCTCATTACGTACTCATGCCTGTGTAAGTGTGTGTAGACTAGGTGAATTGCTAACAAGTATACTATATATATTAGGGATGGCCATCCACTATAGTTAACCACCGATAGTTGATGGTTTCGCCATCGATGGCAGAGATTCAGTTGTTCTGTTCTCCGCTATCGATGGCACAGAACTCCGCGATGTGGTTTTCTTTTTATTATTATTATTTAGGTCCCCCTGGCGCCGGGGCTCGGAGCCTAGCACAGTGGCATATTCTGCTCTGACGTCACTGGTCTCTCTCTCTCCTGCGCCAGGAACTCTATGGTGCTGTTGCCATGACTCCGCTCAGCTCCGTGGGAGAAAACCTGACGTCACAGTACTTCCGGTTTCTGAAGTTCAGGACGAAGCTGTGAGATGATATCACTGGGGACTTGTTGTCAGGTTTCTGGTGTGTGAGGAAAGTGCTGCTGGCTGGATCAGATGGTGGCTGAGGGACGAGCCTGCAGGTGAGGCCCGTTCCTAACCCAGGTCACATATAGTACTGGTGACACTGATATACCGGCGGCACTGCTCAGGAATTCACTGCACAAGTTTGTGTATGCTGTGATCCCTATAGTGCTCTGACACACATATAGGAAGCCCAGAGTGGTGTCATTGTATGTTAGGTGATGGGTTGTCCAATTACTTTGTATTCATGACTGGTACTGTAGTTTTGCTGGAAATGTCATTGGATTAGGCTCTAGTATTAATCAGTTGTGATGTATAATAAATGTAGACGAGAATGTAAATGTAAACGAGAGACCCTGCCTTCTGTAACTGGCCGCCACCACAAAAGTAGTAAACACTAACGGCAGAAGCCTAGAACATCACTGGCTATAAACATGCAATTATTAAGCTATTTGTATAGCTCAGACATATTTACACAACATTCATATAATCACATCGGTCCCTGCTGCAGTGGAGCTTACAATCTATATACAGTATCCCCTACTTCATGTCTCATGCACGCACCCACTAATAAATATATACACTACCAATTTCTTGTTAGAATCCAGTTGACCTACCATAATGTTTTTGAATTGTGGGAGGAAACCCACGCAAACATGAGGCTTACTTACAAACTCCACACAGATATTGCCTTGGTGAGAACCATACCCAAGACCTCAGTGTTGTGAGGAATTAATGCTAATCACTACGCCAACTGTGCCATCCAGTTAAAACCAAGAAACATGGAGTACTCATTTGGAGAGTTTCCTGTGTTCGGCTTGTACGTTTAAGGTGTGCTGACTGAGGTTTCACTGGTAAAATGCACCCTAAGGCTGGTTACCCATGGGTGCTGTGAAAAAATGCCAATGAGATCTCATTTAATATTAGGTGTTAATGGACATAAGCACTTATTATGTTTGGGAGTTTAGTCAATGGAGAACAAGTAAATTGATTGGCTAATATATCTGTGTGTACCCAGCATAAGCGTTCTTAACTGAAGTCTTCATACTCTGTTCAGTGTTTAGTGATCTTTTTCAGCAATATGTTTATTGATGACCAATACATAATACAAATGTTAAATCTGTCACAAATAGAGGGCCTGATTCAGACCCGATCGCTGAGCGCTCGCAAGCGGGTCGATGGTGCCCAAGTGCGCATGCGCACGACGGAGGCGGCTCCGTCGTGCGCATGCGCGAGACCCGAATAACGACGGCAAAGCCGTCGTTAAGGGTCTCGCACCAAAGGGGGCGTGCTGTCGATGGTGATTGACAGCACGCCCCCTTTGGTGGGCATGCCGGGGGCATGGCTGCCCAGACGGAGACGTTCCTATGGGAACGCCTACTGTCTGGGTCCGGCCCCACTGACATCACTAGTGATGTCAGTGGGTGTGCTTTTGGTTCTGATAGAGCCAAAAGCACTCCTGGGCTTGCGCAAGTGAGACCCTACCGCAGGGTCTCGTCACAAGCCCGATGGTCGCGATGGTCTTGACCATCGCGACCATTATTTTGGCTGCTCGCTATAGCTGTGGGTGGTCACCCACAGCTATGCGAGTGGCCAGGAGGCCGCTCCAAAAAGTAGCAGGGATGGCCCTGATTCAGAGCGAGCGCTCTGTCAGAGCGTCCGACTCTAAATCAGGGCCAGAATCCAATAAAGTATGGGACAATTGACTTCGCATTTTGGTGGAAGTAATACATAATAGGTCACATTTTATAAAAAGTCAAAGTATAACATTGGTAACAAAAGAAGTACAACAGCAGTGATCGCGCAAAACCCAATGTTTTGTGGGTCACTAAAAAATTGGGGTCCTACTCTACTGTTTTTGGGTCCCATCGCATATTGTGGGGGGTGAGAGCAGGCAGCAGTTGGGACAGTACTGGGGGTAGAGGGGATTAAGGGCAAGCAGCAATTGGGGTAAAGTCGGAGAAGTTGGGGAAGAACTTGGGGTAGAGGGGGGTAAGGGCAGGCAGAGCTGGGGTTAGGGAAGAGGTAAGTGCAGACAGCAGTTGTGACAGTACTGGAGGGCAAGGAGGAGGCTAGGGGCAGGCAGTGCTGGGGGTAGGGAGAGGGCAAGGGTAGATGGCAATATGTGTACATGTGCAGTATGTATGTGAACAGTGGGTAAGTGTGCAATATGTATGTCTGCAGTGGTTATGTGTTCAGTATGAAAGTGTGCTGTATGCATGTGTGCAGTACGTATGGAAGAGCTCTGACAGTGAGACTAGTACTGCAGCAGAGAGCACTCGCTGTCAGGGTGTCACAGGGGAAGAGATATGGTGCTGATACAGTCTATTTAGATGGCTCTACAGGCTTTCCGCAGACAGCAGGATAGTGGGCTTGGGACTTAGGCAAAGATGTTCTACAGGTGAGAGTTGGGAGTAAAGACTGTTACTGAGGTTAGGGGAGGGAGAAGTGTGTTAAGTAAAGGATCATTTGTGTTACAGAGGAGAGTGAGAGGGAAATGTGTTCTCAATGAAGAAGACCTAATGCGCTAAAGGGGTGGAGCATAACATGCCCATGTATGATCTGACCATATGCCCAACGTGACATGGCAACACTTCCTCGTCTGACTCCTTGGGGCAAATGCTTTTACGTGCACAGAACTTTAGCAATGTTGGGATATATGGTGTAACTGCAGAACTTCCCGTTTTCCTATAGTAAGCAACCAGTTTCAAGAATGTTAATGTGGGTCATCATCAAACAAGTACAATCTCAGTCACAGTGATGGGAGCAAATTAAACATAAACCAGCAGGTGTCCTGCCCATGTCACTAGACTTTTAGGGAGCAGACTTCTCTCACAAGACACTCACATGGACAGGAGTGGGAATTACACTTGCTATTTTCAATCCAATCAGTGCAGGAACAAAGATCCTCGAGGTCACCAATCTCCTGCTGAGTATGTGACTTCCTGTAATGCATTCCCTGGTAACAGTGTAGCTGCATCCCTGCCCTCCTTGATCCGGTGCTCAGAGGAGCAGCGGTAGCGTGGGAAGAGAGGGGCAGGCTTCAGGTACGGTATGGACACTCTGCAGCAGCGGACACCTTAGTCCCACCTCAGCTTCATGGGGCCAGACCACATCATCCGTCAATATGGATGGAGCTGAACACTCGATCTGTGAGGTGACAGGAGAGAGCCCGGCGGCATCATGTGATGGAGGTGGAGGAGGTCTCAGGCTGTGATTGGATGAGGGGACGCCGCCGCTCGCGTTGATTAGTTGGGGACTCGGAGATGCTGTGGAGGTTTTTGACCCAGCTGCTACACAGCGCCTTCCACAGGATCCGCTTTTAAAAAAAAAAAAAAAAAAAAAAGAAGTGAATCCCTCACTGCCTATAGCGGTTAAATATGCGTGTTAGTGCTTATTTTGCGATCACTGAATAGGTAGAGGGAAGAAGAGAAGAATAAGGAAAACTATAAAGGAAAAGGGAGCTTCGCTACCAAAAGACAAAGCTATACATCAGAGCAATCATCCCGAGAGATCAGTGGGATATCAGCCAAGTTCTGCTACTTCTATCCCTAGCCATGACAAGCGCCTTATAATGGTCTGATTCTTTGTAAAGTAACCATGGGTACCAGATCACTGTAAAATTCTGGCAATTATCTGAATGAGGTAACAGATCATCCACAGACCTATAATGATTAAGATGTGCACACCATTTAGTCATGGAGGGGGCAAAGGTAGATCTCCAGTGGACAGGGATGACTTCCTTGGAGGTATTTAGTATATGTCATAATAAAGTATTTTTTTAAATGTGCCTGAGGTTTCCGTACGAGATTCAATAGCCAGAGACCAGGGCTTGAAGGGAAGTCTTCTTGAAGGATGATACTAGCCGTCTAAATTACCTTATCCCAAAATGGTCTGGGGGAGAGAGCACTCCCACCAAATATCAATGTTTAGTGATCTATTTATCAAATGGGAGCAGATCCTTAAATAGGCTCTTCCCTATTTATCAAGCACCGCAGACATCACTGGGTCTCTTTTGCGACTGCATTGGAAAGCTAGTTATTGCATATTTAACAAAGTCGATCTTTGATTCAAGTACTGCAGCTGTTCTCCAGTAGCTTCTTTTTTTTAATAGATCTTGTAAAATCTGCAACTGGAAACCCAAGTCCATTGCAGTATGCATGTGCTGCCAGGTCACCCATGCACAAAAGCGTACTACACTGCCCTGGCTGGTGGCAAGAAATCTTAAAAATAGAATAGGCGTTTTCGGAAATGTGTTCGTATAACAAATTGGTGCTAAGTGTTACTTATGTGCACCGATTTTGGTCTCATCAGTGACTGCATTATCACCTGTTCTGCAATGTGTGTGTTAGTGATATGAGCAGCTGCATTTAAGTACACCAGTAGCATACCTGCCCCTTAACCGACAATTTTTTTACTAAAAACCGCTCAGAAATTGTCGGCTATTTTTTATGGGTGAATTAGGTGAAGTACATCTATTTCAACTTATCCAAAATGATTTCATTATAAAAAAAAAAAAAAAAAAACATCTGTCAGCAAATTATATTTGCCTGATAATTACATTTCTTCGAGATACTTCATGGCAGCCATTACTTGTGGGTTTAGATCCCATCCTCTTAATATTAGACAGGAAGTTTTTTTTCCCCCCCTTAAGACAGCTCACTCCTCCCCTTCCTCCTTAAGGTGCCCATCGACTTGTAGATGAGGGACGACGGCACGATTACGACACATCGTAATCGTGCCGTCGTCTCCTTGGGGGTGAAGTGCATACACCTGAACGTTCAGACATTCAGTGTATGCACATCAATCATCCCCGAACATGGGCAACCTGACAATAGTAGTCAGGTTGACCGTCATGTTCGGGCGATAATAGATGTCAGAAACGACCCGATGTGCAGCCGATGACTGAGTTATTGCACGATTACGATGTCGTAATCGTGCAATCGCTCAGTATTATCGGCAAGTGGATGGGCACCTTTTAGTCTTTTGAGTGTCTCCTCACATTCTGTACCTGGGGAAAAAACAAACTTACGGAGGGTATATTATAGGCTGCCATGAAGTATCTCGAAGAAACGAAATTATCAGCTAAATATAATTTACTGTTTTCTTCTTCCTACTTAATGGCAGCTATTACCAAAGCATAATATAAGGAGGCATAATAAAATAGTCCATCAAAAATTCTTATGCTTAATGAATATATTTATTTATGCCAATGCCCCCTTTAAGGACACGACTTCCAAAATGTGCATCTGAAACATCCAAAGCATAATGCTTAGAAAAAGTATGAACAGACGACCAAGTAGCTGATGCGCAAATGTCTTTCACAGACGCTTGAACCTTCCTAGCCCACAAAGTCACCATTGCCCTGGTTGTGTGCCTTCAGATTATCTGGAACTTTACGACCACTCTCCTCGTAAAATAAACGTGTTTTAGCTGTTTAATCCAATTTGCTATTGTCTGTTTCGTCGGTGCCCCACCTTTCCTTGCACCTAAATGTAGGATAAACAGAAATTGCTCACAATAAGTCCAACCTATTCAAACTTTCCTCCTTCTCATCCTTCATTTGTTGAAAAAAATGAAGGCAAAATAATTACTTGATTTAAATTGAATGTTGGTATTACGTTTGGCAAAAAGCTTGGGTTTGTTCTGTGAACGACTTTCTGCCAATATATTTAAATAGGCCTCTTCTGCCCATAACACTTGTATTTAACTAATTCGCGTTGCTGAACTAATAGCGTAGCGTTCCCACTGGGCTATTTTAGCGAGGCGCAGCACCCTGCCCTATTTCGAAAGGGCAAAAACCACCCTGCCCTCCAGCACGGTGGCCAGCTAAAATAGCATGCGGGTGCCGTCCCTATCCGCAGGTCGCAGTGTCTGCGGATGGGGAAAACTGCGGTGTAGAGGTCACTGCCGGAGAATGGATGACAGGCGCCTGCGCCCGGCATCTATTCACATGCACAGCAGCGCTGGGGGGCAGCCCGGCATGTTCGTAAGTGCCGGGCACGCCCCCAAGAGTGACGTAAAGGCATGCCGCCTTTCCGGGCTCACGCACAATAGGCACGCGCAGATGTGCCCCTTCTCTAGGTCTGGCGCCAGTCCTAGAGTAACACATTAGCAATTAAATTTAAAACCATCACACAGGAACTGCAAAACTTGTGGCGTGTCAGCCTTCATATTGTCAAATCTTGAACCTGCCCAGAGTGCAAAGATTTTCCAGATTCTGTAATAGATACCTGAAGATACTTTCTTGAGAAATTGTACCATTTGTTCAGATAGTCCTTTCTGCCTTAGTAGTTTCCGTTCAATTTCCACACCATCAAACAAAGGTTTTGGAGATTCGGATGGAACAATGGACCCTGATGCAACAGACATAGGGCCAAATGTAATAGGGGGAGAGTTTAGAAAATGTGAAAGTTTAGCTGTAAACTCTCACATTCGGTTGAGTTTTATCTTCAAAATGGGAAAACATCTGGATGAGATTTTATATCGTGAGTTTTCTGATTCTGAAAAACATGAAAATTTTCTCTGTTGCTTTATTCTTGGACTCCATTACATTGGCCGAGTTTAAAAAGTGTGAGAAAACTCAGATTTTCTAAACTCTCACCCTATTACAATTGGCCCCTGGTGTCCAATTCCCACTCTCCCAGTAGTGTCCTTCCCTGGTACCTGAAGGGCTGACAAGGAGTTGAGGTATTCTTCTGCACATTCCAAAATTCTTGATACTACCTCCATTAAAGGTTGACTGCTGGTGCCACCTTGATAGTTCAGATAGGCCACCACCGATATGTTATCTGAAAATATCTTTAAGTGTTTCCTCTTAACTGATCTTGGGAAAAATGTATCGCTTTCAAAACTGTGCTCATCTCTCTGGTTTGAGGACATCAACTTTTCTTGAATAGTTTGTTCTAACAGCTGCACTCCCCACCCTACTGAGCTTCCATTGGTGGTTAAGACTAAACCTGGAGTCTCTGATAATGGTGTTGTCCTTGAGTTAAGCTCTGTATTTTTCCACCAATATAGAGAATACCTTGTTTCTTGGTGTATGCTTACTTGATAGGACAGAGGAAGTACCATTTCCTCTGTATTGGAGTAGGTTCCACTGTAACCGTCTCATCCTGTCTTGCTCAAGGAATTCTGTCTATTGCGGAATACCTCATTCCCAGTAGGGGTGATCCAAGGTGTAACGGTATTGTGTCGCATACCTGAACAAAAGAGGCTAAGCTCTGAATCTTTTCGCATCTTTCTTCTTATAGTGTGATTTACATATTTTAGGGTATCTATCCATACGCCCAGAAATTGTATTTGCTGTCTTGGATTTAACTGGCTTTTCTCCCAGTTTTATAATCCAACCATGACCTTGAAGGAAATTTATCGTTCTGTCTACTGTGTATAGTACGATTTCTTTTGAACTTCCAGCAATTAACAGTGAACTATAAGAGTCACCAGGACCTTTGTAAATGTTCTCCGGGTAGTTGCCAGTCCAAACGAAAGATGGGTAAATTGTAGATGTTTTCCCAGAGCACAGAATCTTAGAAACTTTCGATGTCCACTGGAACATGGAAATAGGCATCGATCTATTGACACCAAGAAATCCTCTCGTCCTATACCAGTCAGAATGGATTTCAGTGTTTCCCTACGGATTTTGTTTAGTTTCACAAACTTGTTCAGTTGTCTGAGGTCCAGAGTATTGTTCTGAAACCCCCTGAAGGTTTTTCCACCAGACATATTGGGGAATAGAAACCTTTCTGTCTTAGAATCACAAATCAAACTTTTTGGCGCCTGAGCTGATCATTTTCTCCAAACTGTCTTCCTGACTTCCAAAGCCACTACCGGAACTCTTGACACTAAACAATTGTTCTTTTTTGGCATCTCTAAAAACCCTGGGCCTGATTCAGACCCGTTTGCAAGGCTGCATTTGCACGTAGCCTGCTGATGTTTGCAATCTGCGCATGCGTACAAGACGCAATTTCCGTGCGCGAAGTAGTCCATGCGATCTGGAAGCGTTTGTAGCCTGTACACAGATGCACCGCAAGCATGAGTGACAGGATGTGCTGTTTGTGGGTGGTGACGGGGGGTGGTCAATGGTAACAGGCGTGTCTGCGTTGGAACACCATTTTAGGGGTGTGCATAATTAATATGCATCATCAGCGTACATGTCACATGGTTGAATTACAGCACTCGCAGTGCTTGCGGTAAGGTATGGTCAGCCACTAGTGGTGCGTATAGGTCCGATGTTACCGATTGTTCAATACTTCCTGGAGATGACGTATGTTACTAAAAGAAAGTGGGCGTCTTGTGTCAGGCTGGTCGGCGTCTAAATACATATCGTGATCGCACGGCAAGACATAGTGGGCGTGTTAATGGCTTGCTAGCGATCGCGGGTTTTGCATACTTTGGCTGCCGATGGTTGCGTGTGAACGCAGCCTAGCAAACGAGTCTGAATTGGGCCCACAGTCCAATGGGCAGACGGAACGTGCTATTCAAACCTTGGATCAATATCTACGTTACTATGTCTCGAAGTGTAAGAACGATTGGGTGTCCCATCTGCCCATGGCTGAATTTGCGTTCAACAACTCCTGCCACTCAGCATCTTCAGTCTCCCCGTACTTTTGTGTGACTGGGCCCAGGCTCTATTCGATATCCCGAGAGGTTGGGTATGAAATACTAGATACTCGTAATGCCGGGTAAGTATACTAACCCTCCCCGTTAGTGCCTAAATCTAACTGCCCCCCCTTATTGCCTAACCCTGCCCTGGTGCCTAAACCTCCGTCCCCCACCCCTGTGGCTAACAGTTAAGACGCCCCGGTGTACCTTCGATCAGAATGGTGTCTATCGAGATACCGGTGTCGGGATATAGATAGGTGTTGGGATTTCCACGCCTATCTTTAGTGCCGGGTTGGACTTAGAAGTCTGCCCCCTCCTGACACCTGTGTCAGGGACCCTGGATAATCATTGTTTCTTCCATAGGACTGACGAAAGGACCTCCAAGTCATCCATGCAGAATATATGACACTATATTTTCACCCAGGCCTATAACTTCTTGCTTTTTTTAAACTGTTGTTTAGGAGATGGCAGAGGATACCTGCTCCTTCTATCCTGAGGTAACGTTACAGATTTATCTGCCGTCGACTTTAGTATGATTGGTGATAAATTGGAAACAAAGAGCAGTGAACCTTAATAAGGTAACAGAACTAGCCTATTTTTTGAATGTATATCTGCTGCCCAAGAATGCAACCATAGAGCCCTTCTTGCCATCACTCCTGCAGATATAGATTTTGCACAAAATTCCAACACCTTAAGTGAAGCTTCTTACAGGATCTATAGCTTTACTCATTATAAAGAGGCTTATTTGTAAATAATGCATGGAAATTTTCTCTTCCAAGTCTGTGTTGATAACATGCTCAAAGTTCTAGAGACCGAGGCAATCGCCACACCAGATTTCAACGAGACTCACTGCTGCAGAGCTATGCAATTTCTTAAAGGAGCTTTATATCCTCGTATCCATACTATCTCTGAAAACTGCTAAATTTTCCAGAGCAATGGTAGTTTGACACATGATGCAGCAGTTTTAGAAACCGCTGCATCAATTTTAGGCACCGCACACCAAGCTAAAAACTGTTATGGTGGGTACACACTACACGATATGCTCCCTGAGCGATATCGTGTAGTGTTGTCCCAGGCAGGCTGTGCTCAATGTCGTTACTGATATTGAGCACAGCCGCTGAACGATATCATTAACGATATTGTTCAGCGCCGGGCTCTCTCCCCCATTCCCTGACATGCAGCAACCTGACGAGATCGTCAGGTTGGCCTGCATGTCAGCCCGATGAACGATAATGACGAACGACCCGTGGGAACGCGCGTCGTCATCGTTCATCTTTTTGGGGTTAAAAATGGACGATAAAGTGGACGACTGAACGATAACTATATCGTTATCGTTCAGTCGTCCACTTTATCGCCCAGTGTGTACGCACCTTTAGTCATTAATAGTGTACATGCGATCAATTGTCTTGACATTACCCAGACGTTTATCAACATTTTGCCACTCTTGACGCATGATTTCCTTCATAATTTTATGCACTGAAAAATATCTGCTTTTCTTAGATCTGTCTTCAAAAGGTAAATCCTGCACATCTTCCACATTCTCTTTATAATTCATAGATTTACATATATTTTTTTAACAGACTATCCACAAGATCCAAGTTAAATATTCTAGCATCAATTCTGGTGGAAAAGCATCACCGTCAAAATCCAAACTAATTTGTGACCTAGACCTTTTAGATCCTTGTGACTCCATAAATTCTTCCTTTTATACCAATTTCAGACGAAAATCTTCAAAAAACCCGTCTTTTACCTGGCATTTGCTTGCCAGGTTGTTTTGCTGGTTCCTGCCTGCACCCCCCTTCAGACAGAAGTGCAAATTACCGTGTCATACATTTCTACCCGGTAATTTGCTGATTAATAATCCCTTTCAGACAGAAATCCAAATTACCAGGTTAAACAGTTCAACCTGTTAATTTGGTGATTTACATGGGACCTTTTTCTGCCTGAAAGGGTCATCCCGGGTCTAAATTCCCGGGACTTCGACCCTGGAATTTACCAGGGTCGGAGACCTGGGAATTTAGTCCCGGGTTGACCCTTTCAGACAGAAGAAATACACGTGTAAAACAGCAAATTACCAGGTTGAATTTTTTGACCCGGTAATTTGCTCTTCTGTCTGAAGTGGGGTTTAGACAGAGAATGGCAAAACAACCCGGTACGCAAAAGTCGGGAAAAATACATTTTTTTTGTTGTTGCCATTTTCTGTCTAAAAGTGGTATAACACAGGTATTTACTTATTTATTTTAACGTCACCACACTGCAACACTGTTTCCCCAGTATCCAAAATTAAACTAAGGGCCTGATTCAGCACGGATCGCAAATGCGACTATGCACACAGAAGGACGATTGTTGCGTTCTGCGCATGCGTATACTTTGCAATGTGCGTGCGCAAGGCATCACAATCGCAGTCACCACGCAGATCCATCGCAGTGTGATTGACAGGCAGTGACCGTTTGGGGGTGCTGGTCGGCGAAACACAGGCGTGCCAGTGCGTTTTAACGATACTGCCTTTGAACCTCTATACACCAGTGCCTATACCTTCTGATATCCTGCCTATAAACCTCTAAGGATGACGCTATTTTGCGTACGCAGTCATACCGTAAATAAAGACTCCAGACCTAGAACCTGTGGTTCCAAAGCACAAAGTATTATTCAAGTAAAAGTACAGTCAGTTACACACTATGATCTTAAATACAATTTTAGCGCAAAGGAATTATACAGACCCAAGTACAGTTATACATACGCAGCGCTTTCTGGACCAGATGTAGGCATCAGCAAGAAACCCCCGTCAATCAGCATTCAGCACGAAGACCAGAAACCCAGGGTCAGAGCACACATATTTATACCCCCCAGAAATAGACAACACAATAGAGAAGTTTGTTGCTAATACCATTGGTCCTAAAGGAGAGGGCATATGTTACAAGGCATCTAACAGGTTGGTTCAAATAGACACAGTCCAGCCTCTAACAACTGGTGGTCTCTGGTTTCCCACCTCATGCAAATCCTAACAGTTGGTCATATAATGTACATTTTGTTGCTTGAAGTCTCTGCGGTCCATAAGTTGAGAATGCCTGTTGCGATCTCTACATCGATGTTACCGGAATACTGTTGAGAGAGTACACATCAGTATAATACCAAACATGGCTTACTTATCACATGTAAAACCTTAGTTACAAAATAATCTTTATTTCATAGCAATTATAGTAACTGTGCATACTTGAATCTTATACCTTAAAGCTTATGGAACCTTGTATGTGAACATATAATGTGTGATTATGTGGGGGTTTGATGTAAAGACGCTAGTTAACTTGGGGCAGATGCGTGTGCATGAAGCTAATAATCAGCGTTTTCATACAGGATCTTATGCATTCACTAATATGCGACTAGTTAACAGTGCAATTGTGCGTATTAATGTGTGTATGAGAAATGGTGTAAGATGCAATCGCATGATGCTAATAGTAATATCGCTACATGTACTAAAGTGTCAGTTTATCTAAAATGGCGCTTGGGCGGCCATTCGCAAAATGGCATCTTGCGATCTCATTTTCAAGATGGCGTCTTGCGGCCAGTCGCAAGATGGCGTCACTGCGATCCATTTTTAAACTGATCTTGTCTCACCCAATTATCCAGCTTCGACAGTCCACCCTTTGATAGCAAACAACATGCTATCACAATCTGATGTTAAAATATAATTTAGGCTTACATTTATATACTATTTAGTGTTATTATGGGATGGCACAAGGTGGTTCTTAATCCATCAATAATGTGTCTCTCAGTGGGGACATAAAACTACTATTATACGCACACCGCAGATCTTGGAAGTTCATGTGAAATGTGTGGGGATACACCAGTCCTATAAATACAGTCTTGAAGGGGAAATTTGAGACTTACATTGTCTGAGGTGTTTTTAAAAATAATATTTCAATAATACACTCTATGCAGGTCTAAATATAATACATTAAATGATGGTATTTCCTAGTTCAGGGTTGTAATGCAGTTCTGTATTTACCTCGGTATTCATACTGACCACCATCATAATTTCGTTCTTTTGTTTTACTCTACTTTTACATTTTCCACACTTCAACACAATAGGAACACACCGGACACATATTCCAATTATTATGATGACAATCAGTATAAGGATTAAGAATTTGCCTATGCTGTCGATCACTTCCTGGACCCATTCCCCTAGACCTGAGAACCATTTCTCTGGGTTCAGCCATGAAACCCATCCTTCTATCTTCTCCCCTACTTCAGCCACTGAAGCATTATGGTTCTTACGAAATTCCCATTTTAGCTGCAGAATTTCATCCATCTTTCAGTCTATCACCTCCTTGGGGTCGCTGGTATCATTGGTGACATAGGCGTAACATTTTACTCCGAATTGGGTGGCCAACGTTACGCAATACCCTCCAGTAACAGCAGTTAAATAATTTAACACTAGCCTGTGTTGCACCAGTTCTTTCTTGTACGCTTGCAATTCTTTCCCTGTATACCTGAATGTGTCATCGTACATCTCGGTGATATTATCTATCAATTTAGCAAGTTCCTGAATATATCTGAAGTTTAATGTACCCCGTGCGATCCTGGTGGGATCCAATGCGACTAAAACTTGAAAGCCAGTTGTCTCACTAATTGAGTGGCTTTATGCACTTCACCAGGTATCATATTTTGTTTGCCTCTGTGTTCATATTGCGTGTGAAGATATGGTGATGGTGTGTTTTTATGTATACCAAGCATTTCAACATGTGAGGATCATAACTTCTGGGACTACTCTTCCCAGGTAACACAAACCTTCGGAACTCGGGGAGAGCCACTTATACGCTTTTCTTCCACATATAAAATATACATTATCAGGGAGAACATAAGGAATGGTATGCATCATTATAATTAAGCACATTTCCCTTGCAAACAATCCTATTTCTGGGTCTTCCATCTGGTACATGCAAGTCTCTGGCTGTATTATTTTAGCACAATAACCATCTGGCACCTTACCAATAATTTCTTTGGTGGAACTCAATGTATACCGGTACCTAAAATGTCTCCCACTGGATTTAATTGAGCGTAGCAGATCATGGTTTATGGACTCATTATCAACTCTTTGTGAGAAAGTCATCGTCTGATTATTCCCTGTCACTTCCAAACTCCCTGGTTTACCGGGTTTATTGGGGTTGGTTATGTTTAAACACAAAAGTGATCTATCTACTTGGAATTGATGGAGTTTGAAATGAGGAGGTTTGGATGAGAGGAATTTTCCATCCAATGTCTTCCCTTTCTGTAATTCTAAAATTTCCGTGATATTCAGCGGAAATGGCACCAACCCTACATTATGCTGTCCCTGTGGCACATGTGAACACACCCAGCAATCAGTTTGATTTAACACTTTGCCTACCATGCTATGATAATCCTCTAAAGGATACCCACCCCAGTACGTGTTATATTTAGGCTGGCACTGTTGGATACAATTCTCAACAACTAGGGACCCACAAAGCTCAAAAATACAGGAATCTTCAGACGATAAACCTCCACACTGTCCCTGAGTATCCAGAATATCAGCTCTCTTAACAATAACAGTACTAAGATTGGTCAGACACTCCCCCTGATTGGCATTGCACTCCTTCTGACTCCACTCCATCAGCACTGCCATCAACTCCCCTCTCCACAATCGGTCCCCCTTCACAGAAACCGGACATTCCCGAACCGACCAGGATGGTGAACACTCTAAAAGAGAACATGAAAATGAACACAGCAGGCCCGTCCATTGCTACAACAAGACCTGCAGATTTCTTTTAGTTCAGGTATCTCACTACGACCTTTTCAATCCTCCCGGAACAAGCTCACGAGTGACAGGTCCACGTTATCAGCCTTGTCTCCGACTCGTTTCTCCACCGGTTGGTTGACCTTTTTACAGTGAGTGGAATGGACCCAGGTATCTCTCTCAGCCACCTTCAAAGATGTAGCACTTGTCAGCAGTACCTGGTACGGACCTTCCCACTGATCAAACAACCTGAACGCAAGAAATTTCTGATCATAACATATTCTCCTGGTTCAACATCTTGACAGTTTGTTTCAGGCATATCATTGGACAACAATTTCAGTTTCTGCTGCTGTTGTATTAACTGCTTACTCATTGATATAAGATACTTTACAGTTACCTCGTTGTTACCCTTCAAGTCTTCCTGTGGACTTATAATCAAATGAGGTTGTCTACCGAAAAGTATTTCAAATGGGGACAGATTTAGAGGGGGGTCTAGGAGTGGTCCTTATGCTATGTAGGACCAAAGGTAACGCTTCTGGCCATCCTAGTCCAGTCTCTGCCATGATTTTACTTAGCTTATTTTTAATAGTCCCGTTCATCCTCTCTACCTTGGCACTGGCTTGCGGTCAGTAGGGGGTGTGAAGTCGACTATTAATACCAATCAGCTTACACATATTTTGAAAAACATCACCTGTGAAATGAGTACCCCTGTCACTCTCAATGATTTTAGGGATATCTTACCTGCATACAAATTCCTGAACTATTTTCTTGGCAGTAAACGCAGCAGTATTAGTGGCCGCTGGGTAGGCCTCAACCGAATTAGAAAATACGTCAGTGCACACCAATACATACGTATGATTCCTGCAGGGTGGTAATTGGATGAAATCAATTTGTATCACGTGGAAAGGTCCATCAGTCGGTGGAATGTGGGAGGTTCGGTAGGGTTCGCTTTCCCTATGTTCTTCCTCAAGCAGGTCAGACAGGACATTGCTATCTTTTCTGCTTGTGAAGAAAATCTGGTGCGCCACCAGTATGCTCTCACCAACTTGCACATACCTTGCTTTCCCAGATGAGTCAGACCGTGTTCTGCCTCAGCCAGGCTGGGGTAATATGCCTTGGGGGCTACTGGCTTACCTTGTCCATCCCTCCAGAGCCCGGAGGACTCTTGCCCACATCCCTTGGACTTCCAAATGGACTTTTCCTGGATTGAACACAAATTTTGCATCTCAATTAATTTCAGCATTTCAGTTGTTTGAAATGACATAATTTTTTCAGTTGGAGAAAACATTTTTAACCCTGCTGCCCATTTTGCAGCTTCATCGGCTCTGTTGTTGCCCAATGACACCGGATCATCCTCACATGTATGGGCTTCACACTTGATTACTGCCACCACTTTGGGCAGTTGGATTGCTTCTAAAAGGTGTTTTATGTGTCGGGAATGTGCAACTGGTGTGCCTGCTGCTGTCATAAAATTTCTCAGACGCCATAGAGCCCCGAAATCGTGCACCACCCCGAACACGTACCTCGAGTCAGTGTAAATGTTAGCAGATTTGCCTGCTGCCAGTTCACACGCTCTAGTTAGTGCTACTAACTCTGCCACCTGGGCTGAGTGAGGAGGACCAAGAGGTTTAGCTTCTATGATGTCTGTGTCATTTACAACAGCATAACCTGTACATAATTCACCTGTGTCTGTTTGTCTATGACATCTCCCATCCGTGTAAAAAGTCACATCTCCCTTCTATAAAGGTGTGTCGTGTATGTCAGGTCTAGCTGAACTCACCCCCCGCCAGCAACTAGTCTCCTTCCACCCTTTGTACATCATGTTGTACATATGGTAAATACAGCACGCTGAATCCAGCAATGTATTGTTTAACAGTGATGTTTGCAGGTGCGATTAGAGCTAGTTCCCATTTGGTGAACCTAGCTGAAGAGACGTGTCTGGTTTGAGCAGAATTCAGCAGAGCAGATACAGCGTGTGGAGTGTATACAATCATATCATGACCCAATACTACGTTCTCACTTTTACTCACCAATAGAGCGGTAGCTGCTACACTTCTCAAACAGGTGGGGAGTGATCTTGCCACAGTGTCCAATTGGGCACTCTAGTATGCTACGGGCCTACTGGCATCACCATGTTTTTGTGTAAGGACACCTGCAGCATAACCATTGGCTTCCGTACAATACAAATCACAAGGTTTTTCATAATCGGGTATTCCCAATGCAGGTGCTCTTGTCAGACTATCCTTAAGATTAAGGAAAGCCTGCTCTGATTCCTCTGTGTGTATGACACGATCGGGATTTGAGGAAGAGATTAATGGCCTGATTCAGAGCCGCTCGTAAGCGGCCGCTCGTTCGCTCCGAGCGATGTTTGCCCAACTGCGCATGCGTACGGATAGTTATACGCATGCGCGAACCAGTCAGTGCGGTCGAAATTCATGTGCTCGCAAAATAGCGAATGCCTGATAATTTGAGTGACAGAAAGAGGCGTATGTGGGTGGTAACAGGGGTAGGTGCTTGAAAACAGGGAGTGGAGATCCGATCGCAGGCGTGCTTAAAGGTCAAAACGGGCGTTTTATGGGTGTGCATAATTAAAACAACAGCGTCATTGACCACGTCACTGGGTTATTTTATAGCCAGAACTGCTCGCAAAATTGTGGTAGCAAAAACCAACCACAAGAATAGCGAGCAGCTCATACCCTGGTCGATGTACTCGATTAATCTAATAAATAGCGGACATATGACGTAGGATGCGAGCGGCCAGGGGGCATAGTTTCCCAAAAAATGACCGCAAGTTTTGTTCGCTCGTTCAGACCTAGAGGCGTGAACAGACCGCAAACAGCGAACGGTTCATTTGAATAGCCACCCCTATTTTCTGGACGAGCGAGCGCTAATTGCATCTGGCTCTGAATCAGGCCCTAATTCCTGTAAAGGCAAGGCCAAAATAGAAAAACCTGGGATCCACATTCTACAGTATCCACACATTCCCAAGGTACGAATTTGCTGTTGATTCTGCGGCAGTGTCATGTTCTGTATGGCCTAGATTCTATCATTTGTGAGATGTCGTAACCCCTGGGTTAGGCAGTGTCCCAAATATTTTACTCTGGATTGGCACGGCTGTAGTTTGTCCTTAACCACCTTGTGTCCTGTATGCGAGAGATGAAGCAACAAAAGTTTAGTATCATTCAAACATGACATAAATTAATCAGAACACAGCAATAAATCATCCACATATTGAATTAGAACAGATCCATTTGTAGGTTGAAAAGATTGTAAACAGTCGTGCATTGCCTGGGAAAAGATACTGGGGCTGTCTATGAAGCCTTGGGGAAACCGTGTCCATGTATATTGCACACCTCTGTATGTAAATGCGAATAGATACTGACAGTCAGGGTGGAGAGGCACATAGAAGAAAGCAGAACAGAGGTCAATGACAGTGAAATGGGTTGCATTTGGTGGGATCTGCATTAGGATGTCAGCTGGATTTGGCACTTCGGGGAATTGGCTCTCTACGACCTTATTAACACCTCTAAGGTCTTGTACCAGCCTATAACCCCTCCCACCACTCTTTTTCACCGGAAAGATGGGACTGTTGGCTAGACTAGCTGTACGGACTAAAATTCCCTGTTGCAATAGTTGCTCAATTATTGGAAAAACCCCTAATTCTACCTCCTGTTTTAGTGGGTACTGGGGAATTTTTGGAGCTTGCCTACCGCTTTTTAAATTTACCATTACGGGGCTTACGTTTGCCATTGATCCAGTGTCCTGTCCATCCTTAGTCCAAAGGGAAACTGGAATTTGGGACAACATTTGATCTACCTGGGACAGATTTTCATTTAAACTGGTAGAGTGATACATTATCCTTTGGGGAGTGTCCAACATATCCTGCACCTCGTGCGCAATTCTCTCAGGGATATCTAAAAATATACCATCAGGGGTGCAAAATATAACACACCCCATCTTACATAACAAGTCTCTGCCCAGCAGGTTAGTAGGAGCTGCAGCAGCCAAAATAAAAGAATGCCTGGTATGAAACGGCCCAATAGGAACCTCTGTGGACTTTGTTAAAGGATAATGTTCCACTTTACCTGTTACACCCATTGTTGGTACTGTCTCGTTGGTCACTTGTAAATTAACGGGAGATTTTATCACTGACCTGGTCGCCCCTGTGTCTACAAGAAAAGGATATTCAGTACCAGCTACATCAACCATCATGACCGGTTTCATTCCTAGTACTTCCCCTTAACCTGACTATCTGTAAACTACAGGTATGATCTGACCCCTAGCGTTGGCTACCATTCTCCAATAAAGCATTAACGGCCACAATTGGAGCTGGTGCCTGCTGGACATTTGCTGTTCTCTGTGCATATGCCTTATGGGGATATCCAGGTACTCTCTGGTTTGGGGGTCCTACACTTTTTACTCTGCAGGTTCTACTTAAATGTCCTGGCTGGTTCCAATTAAAACATATTCGTGGATCGGATGAAGAAACGGGTTGTTGTGAGGTTTGAGCAGGGGGAAAAGGTGATGGATATGGAGGATAAGGGTATTGTGGGGGATATGAAGTTTGTGAGTAGTGTGGGACCTGTGGTTGTGTAGGGTTAGTAGAATAGAGCTGTGTTTGCCGTTGTGTGGGATTAGTGATGGCATATAACTGTTTAAGTGTAGGTGTGTGTGTAGATGCAAGTGTGTCTGTTGGCTGTGATGTTACCGTCATTCCTTCCAGAGCTTGAATACTGACAGCTATTAGTTTTTCGCTCTGGATCTCTCTCTTCTTTGAGATGTTCTTATCATGTTCTATGGCAGATTCTATGAGTGTATCTATTGTGACTCCCCTCCAGCCAGGTTGTGAGGTCTGAACCCGAGTCTTTAAGTTTTCCTTAAGACCGTCCATGAGTACAGTGACTATCATTCCCCTGTGGTGAGTGCTATCTTTAATATCTTCTATCCCAGTGTACTGGGTGATAGCCTGCAGAGCCCGGTCGCAATACTCTTCTGCAGATTCACTCTCCTTTTGCTTTATGGTGAAAATTTTGTTCCAGTTAACTACTACCGGAAAGTATATACCCAATTGAGTTACAATGCGGGAAATGTTATCTTGGTTTACTTGCTCTGTTAAGCGAACGTCACCATCCAGTACACAATCCGTGATAAATTTTGTCACGTCAGTATTGCGTGGTAGACAGGCCCTTAACACCACCCGCCAATCTTTATTAGTTGTCTCATGAGAACTACCCAAGTTCCTCAAAAATCTTTGACATTTGGCTAGTTCCTTTTTGGGATCGGGGAAATCATTTATGATGGAATTTAGTTCTGCTCTTGTCCAAGGACAATGCATTACCACTTCCCTCGTGGGCACTACACCGTTCGCATCTGCATTTCCATTCGGAACAGTTATTGTCCGAATGGGATGCAGACTGGTAGCGCTGCTACCTTTGACCTTGTTACCTGGCTGGGGGTTTAATCTGTTGCTGCTACGTATGGTATTAACAACTTCCTCTACGGGTGCAGCGGGTGTTAGCACTTCCCTTGCTGTTACCGATGGAGATGGCGGCACCACTCGTGATTGTCGTGGTGTAGCATCTATCATTTGTACAGCATGGGAAATGGCAGACATTACAATAGGCTCATCATCATCCACATCATGAACATTTTATTTATAGTTGCTTAAGAGAGGGTACAAATTGCTTGTTACATTTTTATGGATATTTTTGATAATTGTACTTGCATCTCCATCCACATAAGGTAGGGGTGGTGCGCGTGAACTGCTGGCAATACCTTCCGCAACGCTGCACGGGCACGTAATTTTGCGGCTCGCCCGCATTGCAATTCAGCGTCGCAGATGTATTCTCTGGCAATGCGCTCGCAATGCTAGTTTGCGTCGCTTGGGCATTTTTAAGCCACGCATCCCCTTCATGCTGCCACAACTTTAAACATTCATAATATTTGACATTTTTCTCTCGGGAGCGCATCAGACTGATGTGATCTCGGACATTATCTAATACATCTTTATCAAAACTACCAATTCTGGGAAACGGTCTAACACTCTTCATCGTCATCTTAAACCATACATCACAATACCTTATTGCATAAGTACCGTACTTAGTATGCATAATACGACGGGCCGATCCAAGCGGCGCTTCTATTAGCAGCACATCATTGTCTAACATCTCTATTGTTTGCGTGGCTCCCATTCTGAGACAACTCCTACGTTTTTCAATAAAGATTTAAACTGGTGAAAGACAGTCAAGATACTTTCACTTACCTGCGAACGTCTTGGAAAAAAGGCGTATTCGCAAACCTTATGGAGGACCTCTAGACTCTTCCACTCACCTACGGAAGTAAAGGCCGCTTCCGCTCAGCAATCCCTTTTTAACTACTTCTCAACTGCTAGGGGGCAGCAAAGTACCCTTTGTGTTCCAGTTGATTTCGTCCACTCTCCCACCAGCTCACAATCACAATCTAGCCAAGATTATGTGGTTCAATTATAGTGTTCAAATAAGCCTAACAGATCACACACATTGATTACTGAACGCTATAATCACGCTGGGGGCCGAACCCGAACAAAAAAAACAAACCATACACCTGCTCTGTGTAAAAGTAAACGGCAAAGCTGCTACCGAGTCACTAGGCCAACTCCTGCGCCTAGCACTTAAGGGTCCTACGATACCCTTAACATTTAGGTCCCGTGTTACACCCTAAACAAACACTCACAGTTACACACTTTTTTCCTGCGCAGAAAAATACACGTTAACCCAGATATTTAGCAACAATTGATAATGTAAACTCAATGGCTTTGTTTAAACATGTGGCGGCACAACTGGAAGTACGTATACGCTATTGTGCGACCAGTCGCATACACAATAATGCGACTACCACACAACCGTATGACAACTTTAGCTGCGTACACAAAAGTGCGTCTTTACTGTGCACAAAACTGCGACTCAGCCGCGTGTTCAATACTGCGGCACCCCTTTAAATGTTAGGTTCTATCAACAAAGGAAAACAAACTTTTTCCTCTCTTGTCCCTAGATTCTAGTCAGCGTCCCTGGCTCACACGAAAACGGGTAGCGATTTCTCAGCACCGAGCGGTTGCAGGTAAACCCTGCATGTGGCCACTCCACCCTTTGGTGAGAGATCGATAACCGTATGTGCCGTGTGAGTGGGTAAGTGACTTCACTATGAGCCCCCAACGAACGATACTGCCTTTGAACCTCTATACACCCCTGCCTATACCTTCTGATATCCTGCCTATAAACCTCTAAGGATGACGCTATTTTGCGTACGCAGTCATACCGTAAATAAAGACTCCAGACCTAGAACCTGTGGTTCCAAAGCACAAAGTATTATTCAAGTAAAAGTACAGTCAGTTACACACTATGATCTTAAATACAATTTTAGCGCAAAGGAATTATACAGACCCAAGTACAGTTATACATACGCAGCGCTTTCTGGACCAGATGTAGGAATCAGCAAGTAACCCCCGTCAATCAGCATTCAGCACGAAGACTAGAAACCCAGGGTCAGAGCACACGTATTTTTATACCCCTTCCTGCTTCTAGATCTCACCCCCCATCTCCTGTCGGCGGTGGGTATACCCTGCACAGCTGCAATCCCACCCCTACCCCCCATCGGCGGTGGCTATACCCTGTACAGCTGCAATCCCCACCCCACCCCCCGTCTGCAGTGGCTATACCCACCCTGCACAGCTGTAATCCCCCCCCTCCTGTCGGCTGTGGCTATACCCTGCACAGCTGCAATCCACGAGCAGCGATTGCTTTGCAATTACTCTTGTACATAGGAAAGTGAGTGACAGGTAGTTTGCGTTTGGGGTTGGTAACGAGGGGGTGGTTAAAAAAAAATGCAGGGGGTTCTGACCGTTTAAACGCCGTTTAGTGAGCATGCATAAATTAGCCATTGCGTTCTCCAGCACAGCATAAGACCTCTCTTACACGCTGCTTGACTGCCTGCTGTGTGAATCTACTTTTAAATAATTAACAATTGAGGGTTAGTATGCATTCACAAAAGCAATGTAAGTTATCTTTAATGTGTTATAAGACAACAATTGTAAAGCTATATTTATAATAATGTACAGTAAGTAAAATATGCCTTTTTCTTTTTTTTTTCTTTTTTTTATAGGACCTCTACTGTCCAGAGCATGAGATTTTTGCCCTTTCGTTGACGAAGTTGGTCAGTTATACTTCAAGTTATTTTTTGAGATGTGAAGAATTCAGGAACATTGTTTTTTAAACATCTCAAGTGTAATTGAATAGGTGAGTCATCATTTAATTGAACATGGTCAGTAGGATGAGGTTTTAGGCTTCTCTCAATTTAAACAGACACTTTTTTTTAACAATGGTTTTCGTAGAATTCTCAGATTTTTCTACGATTCCAAGAGGGAAGACCACCAGTGAGTGTTTCCTAAGGCTTACAGTTATGTAATATTTATTTCCAATATACTGGTGAAGGAGAACATACCTAAATAGAGTGGGTAAAATATCTGTATGAATACATTTATTGGTGAGTAGTAATACAAAATAGTGGTTGCTCATATCAGCTAAATGGTTTTTCACAAGTGCTTGTAAAGGAAGGGGTTTACTCTAGACTACAGGAAAAAAGAAAAAAGTTTGCCTCCAGCACACTGCAAAAAAAAAAGCAGCAAAAAGGCTTGAAAACTACATGATAATAGAAATCCAGAGGTCTTTGTTGCATATATTTGCAAATATATGGTTAAGCGCCGGGCCGCGTCAAGGCTCCTCCTAACTGGTGTCCCTAACGCTACATAATAAAATGACCCATATTGGGTCATAATTGCATACATGATAACAGCGTGTGTGTGTGTATATGTGTGTGTGTGTGTGTGTGTGTGTGTGTGTGTGTATATATATATATATATATATATATATATATATATATATATTATTTTATTTTTTTTTAAGTTGAGATCCAACTCACTTAGGAGGTACCCCAGAAACCTCCAAATAGCACTACACGGACCAGCACACCCTTTATTGGTGAGTATGTTTCTTAATGTATTCAAGTCTTTGTTCAAGGGCAGTGTCAGGGTGAGTGATTTTCCAGCTATAGAAAGTGTTTATAGTTATCAAGTTGTTTAGTACTGACAGACTGACCTGAGTGTCGAACTCTCATCCTTTCATTCAGAAAACGTAGCATACAGCATCTTTAGAGCTTAATCACTCGTATGTGGCAGAAGAAGAGTCTACCTACTTCTGTGTTTCAGGATTTCAGTGATGAATGCTAGCACTTTTCTCTCTTGAAAAGCACCTGTCTGACCTCATCCTAAGTAAATTGGCTTAGGTATGTTCTAGAAAATGTATGTTATACTTCCCTCTCCTTATGACATCTCTGTGGATATGCGCCTCCCCTTGAAGCGCCCTTCCACCGATTTGCTGACCTATGTGCTTTCTTAGTACATAGTTCCCCTCTCCTTTGTCGGCACCCATGGCCTTGGCCTCTTGTGCCATTTGACCGACCTACCTCCCCTTTCCCTCACCGGTTTCCCTTCCCTCTCAAACAGGATAATACTCCCCACCTATATACCTGATAACGGGCTACTTTTGCTAACCTTTCCATCTTCAATTGTTTTCTTTCCAGCTTTCCTCTCAATCATTGTGCATGGGTCTTGGGGTACAAGGCTTCAATGTGAAGCAGGCGCTTTACCACCCTTAATATATATAAGGGAGATTACATGCAAATCCTGTCTTGCAGGCTTGACCCTTCAGGGTTCTATACAGGATGGTTTGTGTACTAATTGTTATAGATTTACTCACCAGTCCACATTACCAGCCCCGGTATATGAGCCACCCTGGGTGTCCTCCTTATCCCAAGTTATGCCGTAGCTAGTGGTTCGTTTATCAACTCCCATGCTGCCTCCTACCATGGGGTACCCACAGCTGTTACAACCTACAATGTCTCTACCCCCTATGCAGTCTCCTTGGATGGATGTTTATGCCCATCAGAATATGGCTCAAACATCTGCCGCCTCTCAGCAAAAGTTACAGGCGGGCAGTCCATTAACCACCAAAGCACATAGGCAGACTGTATTATCCTTTCAGTCCACCCTGCTTTTGGATTCGGACGCATCATCTGAGGAGGCAGTTGAGGCACAAGGTTTTCTCTCCGAGTTACAATTTGGTGAGGAGCATTGTCAATCAACAGTGGATGTTCCTGCTTTAGTGAAGGCGGTTAATACAATTCTGAATATAGAGGATGAATCCTGAATATTGTAGTATTCCTTCAAGAAATCCACATTTTGCAAAACCTGCACCCAGAACTCCGCTCTAAAGCCTATTGCACCACCTACCATGCCTGCGACTTCAGGCATAAAAAAACGAGGCGTAGCTATGCTCTTTGCCCACCACCTCACCTTTGACATGATCGACTCTTATGAAGATAAGGAGAGCCGTTTCCTTATCCTCATGGCCACTTTTAACAATACTATTATTAACGTATATGCCCCTAATCAAGCCCAGTCTGTCTAATGCCCTACTCTCTCGTAAATGGCAGAGCTCCTTTATTTTGTCTGGTGATTTAAATGCAGTCCTGAACCCTTCATTGGATAGATCTACCTTTGGGGACACTGACTCCAGCAGCGCGGACCTCCGCAATTCCAAAGCACTCCTTGGTCTCATGAAATCCCAGCTCCTCTATGACTCCTGGCGGGTAGTCTGTAGTCTGGCGGGTAGATGTAGTCTTACTTGGGACTACACCTTTTTCTTCTCTGTGTATTCTTCTATTCCCGTATTGACAGGATCCTGCTCAGCCACGACCTAGCCATCCGACTTGTGGATGTTCGGGTCCACCCTTTGATATGGTGTGACCATGCCCCTGTCTCAACTGGCATCTCCTATATCACCGAACGTCCTCATCCAATGACATGGCGTTTCTGGGCAGCGGAGACGCAGGTAAGTGGCAGTCCTTACCTCCGGCGGTGGAGACCTGCCGAGGTGCTGCTGCAGTGGGGTGACCGGTTTGTCCGTTCCCCCACTAGACTACCGGGGCAAGTTAGACTGGTGCTGGGGATTGTGGCGGCGGCCATTTTTTTTTTTTTTTTACGAGGCCAGCGCACCTGGGGGTTAATGCAGCACAGGGGAGGTAGGTTCTCCCCCAGCCCAGACGGCGTTCCCTCATTAAGAGCTTTCCCGCTTCTGGGCTGCTGCTCCTACCCTCCTCCATATATGAGACGCTCCGTAACCATTATTCAGTGCTCTGCTCAAGCTGCTGATCTCAGGAGGTTTGGGTCCAGTCTCCCTGTAATCCTCTAGCCAGGGGCCAGGTTATATAGTGCCCAAATCCTACCAACCTATGTGCTTGTGTAGCTGATTCAGAGCCCATTGTAATTCGATTTATATGCATTGTATGTGACTTGTGCTAGCTCTGCTGTGGTGATACACTTTAACTTTCTGACTGTCAGTTGTTCATATCACTGATGTTTCTCTTTAATCCTCAACGGGATCGGTATGAAAATCCTGATGGTTCAAATTCCGATATCTGAAGACCGGCAGCGAAGATGCTGACAGTTAAGTATTTAATCTATTACTAACCGAACACCGGGTCCCTAAACCTCCCTTAGGGGTGCCTAACCCCCCCCTTTCCTGCAGCCTAAACCTAAGTCTCCCGGGAGGGGGGGGTGCCTAACCCTAACCTCCCCCTGGGGGTGCCTAACCCTCAGTCCCCCCTGGGAGCCCCTAACCTAAACCCCAAAGCGGGTGTCCGCGCCTGGCTTACCTTTGATCGGTATGTTGGGCTCCCGACGTAGGTAAAATGACAGGCGTCGGAATTTCAACGCCTGTCATCAGACCCCTGACTGGATTTGACAGTCGAGAAGCCGGCGGTTGGCATTTCGACCGTCTGCTTCCTGACTGCACCACCCCTCAACTACCAGGTTTGTAGGGGTTTTTTAGTACTTCATATTTACTTGTAAAGGCTGTCACTTAGCATTGTTAGCTTTACACTTATTGTGTGCTATTACTGCCTATGTCTTCTATAGATAAGGAAAAACATGAGCAGAGGCCCCTGTGCTGATTACATGCAATCCTGTCTTGCAGGCTTGACCCTTCAGGATTCTATACAGGATGGTTTGTGTACTAATTGTTATAGATTTACTCACCAGTCCACATTACCAGCCCCGGTATATGAGCCACCCTGGGTGTCCTCCTTATCCCAGGTTATGCCGTAGCTAGTGGATCGTTTATCAACTCCCATGCTGCCTCCTCCTACCATGGGGTACCCACAGCTGTTACAACCTACAATGTCTGTACCCCTATGCAGTCTCCTTGGATGGATGTTTATGCCCATCAGAATATGGCTCAAACATCTGCCGCCTCTCAGCAAAAGTTACAGGCGGGCAGTCCATTAACCACCAAAGCACATAGGCAGACTGTATTATCCTCTCAGTCCACCCTGCTTTCGGATTCGGACGCATCATCTGAGGAGGCAGTTCAGGCACAAGGTTTTCTCTCCCGAGTTACACTTTGGTGAGGAGCATCGTCAATCAACAGTGGATGTTCCTGCTTTAGTGAAGGCGGTTAATACAATCCTGAATATAGAGGATGATGAACCGGCCCCTGATTTAAAACCTCGTTGTTTAAACGTCAGACGGTGGTTAAGGCTGAATTCCCTCAATCAGAACAGCCCACTGAGATCATGGGAGAAGCTTGGTAAGTGATTCCAGGTCCCAAAGTGTTCCCTACAAAGGAGTGTACCCTACAAAGGAGTGTACCAAGTTGGAAGTCCCTTCCTCTGTTGACTTGCATGTGCCACACTTAGTTAGAAACTCTACGCTGCCATTACCATCTACGTCCTCCCTTAAGGAAACCACGGATAGAAAGTTAGAAACTTGTCTAAAGTCAGTCTACTAGCTTTCTGGCGCTATCACTAGGCCAGCTATGGCTGCAGCCTGGGTGGCTAAGGCTATAGAAGGATGGGCAGGGGCACTGGAAGAGAGCCTTCCATCAGACGCTAGCCGGGAACAACTGACCTATATCTCCCATATTCAGGAAGATGCCTCTTATTTGGGAGAAGCTGCGTTGGATACTGGACTCCTTGCCTCTCAGGCATCTGCGGCTTCGTTAGTCGCACGCCGGGTCCATTGGCTACAGTCCTGGAAGGCGGACCTGGGATCCAAGAAGGCACTCAAATCCTTACCCTTCTCTGAAGACAAGCTGTTCGGTGAAGAATTGGACAAGATTGTGGCTACCGTGGCAGCCTCTAAATCTGCCTTTCTGCCATCAGCAACTGCCTCTAAACCTTGACTGCCCTCTTATCGGTCCTTTCGCCCCCAGGGTAAGGCAAGAGGGCAGTCTTTTCCCAGGCAGTCTAAGACCACCAAGAAAACGAGTCAAGCACCCTTGGTCGGCCACATGTCCAGCTTCTAAGCCTGACAACAGACTTTCCACCTGATTGGGTGGGCATCCTCCTGGGGGAGGCCGGCTTCTTCAATATGCCGACTTTTGGCGTCAAACAACAACAGACGCCTGGGTCCGAGAAGTGGTCTCTCAGGGTTATGCCCTCACTTTCTTGAGGCATCCTCCCCAGCAATTTTTTTGTACAGGTCCCCCATCAGACTCTATCAAGGCCCTGGCCCTCCAGGAGGCCATTCACTCCCTGTTGCTTCAGGGGTGATAATACCTGTTCCTTCGGCTCATACAGGAATAGGTTTTTATTCCACGCTCTATTTGATTCAGAAGTCGAATAGGTCTCATCGGCCTATTCTGAATCTCTGTTCCCTCAACAGGTTTATCAGAGTGCCCAAATTCCGTATAGAAACTTTACGATCTATTGTCCTGGCAATGGAACCTGGGGATTTCATGGTTTCTATGGACATTCAGGATGCATACCTGTACCTATTACTCCAACCCACCAGCGGTTCCTAAGATTTGCTGTCCTGCAGCAACATTACCAGTTTCGGCCACGTCCCTTTTGTCTGGCAACAGCCCCTCGGGTCTTTACCAAAATAATGGCGGTTATGGCGGAATACCACGAACAACAGGGAGTCAAAATTCTGACCTACCTAGATGATCTCTTAATCTTGACACTCTCACCGGTTGTGTTACAACGCCGTCTCCAGCTGACCGTGGACTGACTCTGCAAATGGCTAGATCATCGATTGGGAAAAGTCCTCCCTATCTGACACAGCGGATAATAAATCTGGAGGCACTCTTGGATTCTCAAATACAGAGGATCTTTCTGCCAGCAGACAAGATTTTGACACTACACTTGTGTGTGTGCAGCTTGCTCCACAGTATCCATTCACTCAGCCATGTAGGTCCTGGGGTCCATGGTGTCCACCTTTGATATGGTGGAATACGCCCAGTTCCACTCTAGGCCTCTGCAACACCTGATTTTCTCCCGGTGGAACGGACTGTATCATCTGATCCGGTCCCAGACGATCCTCCTCTCTCCAGAGGTCCGGTTTACCCTCTAATGGTGGCTACAGACATCCCATCTGGACAAGGGTCACCCCTTTTGGATTCCAGTTTTGGAGCTTCTTACGACAGATGCCAGCCTTCGTGGATGGGACATGGTAGTCTGTCATCATTCCTTTTCAGGGACGGTGGACAATTCAAGAAAGTCTCCTTCCCATAAACATTCTGGATCTTCGAGCAGTGTACAGAGCATTCACTCAGGTGCAGGATCTCCTCCACGAAAGACCGGTCCAGATCCAGTATGACAACGCAACTGCGGTAGCGTACCTCAACCATTAGGGAGGCTCGCGAAGTCGGGCAACTTTGTGGGAAGTGACAAACATTTTGGTCTGTGCCTACGGTTATCTCCCAGAAATCTCAGCAGCGTTCATTCCAGGAGTCCTCAACTGGGAAGCTGACTTCCTAAGCAGTCAGGACATACACGTCGGAGAATGGGCACTCCACCCGGAGGTCTTTCAACTCCTGCTGGATAAATGGGACCTGCAAGACGGAGACCTCATGGCCTCACATTACAACCAAAAGGTCTCCATAGGCATTCCGTTTCCACTTCCTCTACTGCAGGACCTGTTGACGCAGGGCCCTTGCCTGCACCTGGACCTACTTCGTAGGTCTTTGACGGCATGGCTCTTGAGTCTTCCCTCTTAAGAGCCAAGGGTTTCTCTCACTCTGTGGTCCAGACGATGCTCAGGATGCATAAACCTGCATCAGCCCGCATCTATTACAGCGTTTGCCACTCTTACTTCCAATGGTGCTCCCCCAGAGGCTAAGACCCTACAGTTTTTAGGGTCTCCGGGTGTTTGCCTTTCTCCAGGCTGGGTTAGACCTTGGTCTCTGCCTGGCCTCCCTTAGAGTTCAGGTTCCAGCAAAGTATTGCTCCCCTGTTGTCAGAACATTCTTTCAGGGTGTCCTCCGCATTCAACCTCCTTTTGTCCTCTGGTGGCTCCTTGAGACTTGTCCTTGGTTCTCAGGGCTCTACAAGCTCCTCCGTTTGAACCTCTGGACTCAGTGGACCTCAAGTGGTTGACAGCGAAGAGACACTTTCTCCTCGCTATTTCCTCTACCTGCAGGGTATCGAATTTAGCAGCTCTCTCTCTTGTCGCTCCCCATTTTTGATCTTTCATCCGGACAGAGCTGTCCATACCAGAGCTGGGTACCTCCCTATAGTGGTATTCCGGTTCCATTTGACTTAAGAGATTGTGGTTCCGGCCCTCCAGTCCTCGGATCTTTCTGCAGGTGAAGTTTCCTTGGATGTGGTTTGTGCTCTTCGGATCTACGTGGATTGTACTAATTCCTTGAGGAAATCGGATTCTCTTTTATTTGTGTTGTATGGCTTTCACAAGCAAGGCTGGCCAGCTAACAAACAGACTCTGGCTCGATTGCTTTGCATGACAATCTCTCAGGCCTACACGCCAGGTGATCTTCCTGTTTCAAACAGGGTTACAGCTCATTCTACTCGGTCTGTGGGACCTTCATGGGCGGTTCGTCGTGACGCTTCTGCTGAACAATTGTGCAAGTCGGCCACGTTGTCTTCCGTTTACACCCTTAGGGAAACTGCTATGGGACATCCCCATGGTATCCCTGTGGATTCTCCTATGGACCCTGAAGACGAACTATGGACCCTGAAGACGAAATTAATAGCTATGGTAGACTTTTTGTTAACGCCATTTCTTTGAACTCCATAGGATCCACAGAGTGCCCACCCTGACGCACCTGGCCTCAATGGGTATTTTTATTTCTTAATCACTGATTCCTTCATCTTTTGGGAGAGTGTTTCTTGAGAGTAATGTTCTTCCTTCTCCTCTTTCCTGCTCCTGCCTTGGGCTTGTTTACAAAACTATCTGCCTTTGGCCGGGGTATATGTGGAGGAGGACCGATGCATCCTGGGAGCTAAAGCTTAACTGTTTGGTGCCTGGATCACTCCAACCACACACACCCCATGGTATACCTGTGGATCATATGGACTATAAAGATAAGTCTACCATAACTCTTAATTTCTCTCGATTCTGAAAAAGCATTCGATAGGATCTCCTGGATTTTTTCACAAACTCTACGATCATTTGGGATATCGGGAGATTTCCTGACTGGTATCATGGCCCTTTATTCCAGCCCTCCTTTCACAGTCTCCATCAACTGCATCCCATCCGAACGTTTCTCTATTTCAAGTGGCACCAAGCAGGGCTGCCCTTTTGTCCACTTTGATCTTCGCCCTGGTGATAGAACCTCGAGCCTCCCTCACCCGGCTGAACCCTAGCATCCACGGAGTGCAGGTTGGAAATACCTCTTTTAAAATTGGCCTTTTGCTGACGTTCACTCAACCTCAGATCTCTTTGCCCAACCTTTATAATCTACTGGACCGTTATGGTGTACTCTCCGGATATAAAATCAAACACTCTAAATGCTTCTCCACATTCCCCACTGGGGACTAAGTGGCTAACATTATAAAAATCAAATATCTTGGGATCTATCTGACTATCCCGATATGATTTATTGTACCAGGAGAATTTTCCACAGCTGCTTACGAAGCTTCAAGCGCATCTGGCCTCCTGGAAATGATTTATAATCTTGTGGCTAAGGAGGATCATCACGGTCAAGATTAATATTATCCCTAAATTGCTCTACCTCTTTCAGACCCTCACAGTAGCAGTTCCCCTTCCCTCCTCCATAACCTTCAGAAACTGTTTTATTTTGAATGACAAACACCCCCGTCTACACCCGACTATCCTTTAAAAGTATAGCTCCAGATGAGGTAGAGAACTCCCTGATTTTAAGCTCTACTACCTGGCCTCAATTGTTTCCTCCTACTCCCCCCATGAAACGACTTCCTGGCTTGACATTGACTCAACTATATCAACTCCCCATACCTCTCTTCCCTGTGGGGCCTACAAAGGTAACACCGTCCTCCTCCCTCCAACCATTAAATTCCTCTTACACATATGGACTTTATACTCATTTAAATTTGCTATTACCTCCCATACATCTCCTCTTACCAACATAATCCCAATTTCCCCCCAGGTTTGCATGCGGCTCGCGTGAAGTCGTGGATAGCAGCGTCCCTTAAATTTCTTGCTGATTTTAGCTCGCAGGTGCTCTGGCTTTCTCTCTCAGACCTACAATTGCAATCTCCAGCCCAACCCTTAAATCCCTTTGAATTCTTCCAAATACTGCACTTGTTAAGCTCCTTACCACAGGCCCCACTCCTCCACGTCCATACCCCCTTACCACTCTGTAATATTGCCCCATGTCCAAAGGAATGATCTCTCAAATCTACAGCATTCTCATCGATGCTACTCTCCCTAATAATAATCCCCATGAATCCTCCTGGGAGATAGACCTCGGCCCCCAACCTGACGAGGAGGCTTGGGGTGACATGAGACTGGCAATTGCTATCTCCACTCGTCTTAAAGAAACTTCTTACAAATTATACTACTGCTGGCATACAAAATAGCTAATTTGTAATGCTCATTATACTTGTGTCTTCTCATGTTTGTCTTTGTGAGCTTTCTAAATAAAGAATAATAATAATAAAAAAAATATGTTACAGTATAGACCAGTGTTGGCTAAGCTGGCTTCTAAAAGATCACTAACAGTTCATGTTGCCAGAACTCCTAGCATACACATTTTTGAACTATCATGGATTCTTGAGGGCCAAGATCTGTCTTTAGTGTTCCCGCTAGACTGTGGGCAGGGCAGGGCACTAAGGGGACAGGCAGGGAGTCTATGCACGTGCTGAAGGCGCACACACTCCTGAAATTGTGACATGCCCCCAATTCATCACACTTGGGGGTGTGCGGAGGTGCTGGGCTTCCCCCGAGCACTCCCCTCATAATGAATCAATGCCATCCCGGGGGTGATCGGTCACAGCAACTCTTCCCACCAGAGGGTGGGGAAATCATGGGGCAGCTTGTTTTAGTGGAGCGCCGCTAAAAGGGCAGGACGCCTTTTGCCCTTTTGAAATCGGGCAGAGGGCTGCGCCCTGCTAAAACAGCCTAGCGGGAACACTACCCCTTTTTTAAACTATATTAATCAAAAATCACACAATATTATGGTCGGGGACTTTTTATTTGATTTTATTGTGTGCAGAGTTTATAATTTTGGCTTTCATGTTGATCTCTAGAAGCATTGGGACATTTTTACCTCTTGCCAGTGTTTCCTTGACCATTACTGATATAGATGCATACATATTTTTTCCTATACCACTTGCAAATGAGTTATGAGATTTGTTCAGTTAAAATTTATTTTAGACAAATGAAATGAATTTATTCTTACTGATATTTCTATTTCTTCTTAGTATTCCATGGCAGCCATACTATGCTTATACCACTTTCAGACAGAAAATGTAAAAAAAATTTCTCTTACCTGGCATTTGCGTGCCGGGATGTTTTTTCCTGTCCCTGCCTGTACCCCCCTTCATACAGAAGTGCAAATTACTGGGTCATGCATTTCTACCCGTTAATTTGCTGATTAACACTGGTATTTCCTCTATCTGAAAGGGTCAACCCGGGTTAAAATTCCTGGGTCTCCGACCCTGGTAGATTCCTGGGTCGAAGTCTCGGGAATTTCGACCCGTGTTGACCCTTTCAGACAGAAAAGAAACCTGTGTTGATCAGCAAATTACCGGGTAGAAATGTATGACCCGGTGTTTTGGATTTCTGTCTGAAAGGGGTATAAGTAACCCATTCCCAGAATAGATACAGGACCACCCACTCACTGCATATAGTCTAGCTCCTCCTTGGTCTTTTGAGTGTCTCTCCTTATTAGATCTCTGAAAAAACTCATCTTGTTGGGTGGGTAATTTGTAGGCTGTAATGGAGTACTTTGCAGATATAGAATTATCGATAAGAATAATCCTCTTTTTTTTCTTATTCATTCCTCCATGGCAGCCTTACTATGGGATGTACCCAAGCAGAATACAGGGAATGCTATAATAACCAGCAAGAGAATTCAAGATATATGCTTACAGCGGTGTCCAGATACACCTTTCCTCAAATCGCTCTAAATAGCTCTGTTTAATGCTTCGGGAACTTTGCTACTTAGCCGGAACAAAAACACTAATCGTTAGTACGTTATACACTACGTATAAGCGAACTAAAATGCAAAATTGATGAAAAAAGTACACAATCTAGGATAAAGAGGCAAGGATAGGTCTGATACAAGTAACCCTCAGTGTCCATCATTATGCTCAATGTGCAACTTTATACCCAATTACTTTGTGACAAAAAAAACTCATCCTAAATACCCAGTACACCGTTTGTGAACTAAGGGGGTGATTCAGCTTAGGACGGAATATACACAGAAGGTGTACACATGATTTATGCTGGTAAATTATATTTCATGCTTGACAGACTTTTATGATTAAATCTTCTGAAGACCGTTTTCTAACCGCCAGTACACACAGCACGATGCCCCGATATATCTCCAAAAATATTGAGCATCGGCTGTGCAGCAGAGCCAGCGCGATATGACTGTGAACGACCGTTCAGACATATCGCTGGTACATTGGCCGATGGGCACCTGATATATTAGCCGATCACTTGATAGGCCAATATTTCTGCCAGTGTGTACCCAGCTTTAGATTCACATTTCACCAGACAAGGAAGACTTTTTTGCGGACTTTTCCAGCTATATATAATTCAGAGGCAAATATTTGCGACTATCTGAATACATTCTTTTCTAAGGTTCTCATATGCCTTCCTAACCTTGGAACTACTTTTATAGTCAAGGAAAACATCCCCAATAGATAAAGTCCTGTCTGGAGTTGGATTTTGGCAACTTGACTGGACTAACACTGACAATTCTTGAACTTTCTTGCATCTTTCCTCTGAGAGCGTAATTCTGTTGTGTCTATCTGTACACCTAAGTATTTTATTTGTTGAATTGACCGTTTTCCCAATTTATGACCCAAACCTGGTCGAAAAAACAGACTGTCTTGCACAATCTTGATTTCCCTGCAATCAGGATATAGAGACATGGCCAAAGTGGTATCTTTAATTTTCCTAATTTGAGCGATAAGGATCACAAGAATTTTTGTGAATATCCTTGGCGATGTTGCCAGGCTGAATTGTAGGCATGTAAACTGATAACTGTTGCCTAGGACACAATATGTGAGATACCTTTGATGAAAATTGGCAGCAGGAATATGGAAATAGGAATCTTTTAGATCTATAGAGGCCAAAAATTATCCCCTTTTTATCCCAGTTAGGATTTAATTAAATGTGTTCATGCAAAATTGTTCTGTCAAGTCTAGTATACTCCTGAAATGCCCTTAGGGCTTTTTTAGTAGAAAAAGACAGGGGTAAAATCCTTTTCACATCTGTGCAGAAGTGTCACTGCTTGTATGTTGAGCATTTTTGTTAAACTCTACTTTAAAGCAGAGCTTTCTATATCTGCTGTAGGGGTGCTTGACACTACAAATATCTGGTACCCATGAGACACTACATACATAGCCAATCTGTCCTGAATAGACCGGTTCAATTAGTCAGTAAATTTTAGGAACTTGTCTTCTACGAGGATCGGCAACAAACAAGGTCATTGTGACTTTGGGTCAGATCTCTTGTTGAACAGCCAAAGGACTGTCTTGATGTCCCAGAATAATATTGTTTGTCATACTGATGGCCTTGTCTGTAACTTCTGGCTACCTTATGTTGCTGTTTTGATGTAGTATCAGATATTTAATCCTCTTATGTTATGGTAGTTTATTAAATTTTCCACTAGTAACTTCCTGTATCTTAGAGCCTTCAAATGGCAAGGTAGTCAACGTAGTTTTGGAGTGTGCACCTGCAGCCCAGGAACTTGGCAAAAGAGCTCTTCCAGTCTCCACACCAGAGGCCATTGATCTTGCTGAAAAAGTTACTAGATCAATAGAAGCTTCACACAAATATTCCATAGCATTCTGCAGAATTTCCAAACTTTTAAGCAGATATTGTCAAGAGATTTTCTCTTCCAGATCTACATGCAGCGAAGAACTCCACAACCTTAAGGCCCTGGAGACTGAAGCCATTGCCATACCTGACTTGAATGATAGAGATGAAGAAATATGTATTCTTTTGAAACAGCACTCTATCTTTTTATCCATTGAATCTTTACCGTCCTCTAATGAAATGGTAGTTCTAGAGATTAATTCCACTACTGCAAGCATCCACTCTAGGTACGGTAGTGTACACCAGTTAAAAAAAATCTTCATTTTTAACTGGACACATACATACTAGTTCCATTCTAAAGGCTCTTGAATCCTCCTGAATTTCCCCTGATTCTTCACATGAAAATGTCTCAATATCTTCTCCAAAATCACATTCTAAGGAAGTTGCAACATATACTTAATCAAGACTTGTCCGTGACCTAGACCTCTGTGACCCTTGCAAGGCCATAAATTCCTCTTTAGAAAAAAAAGTAATTTTTTAACCACTCCATGAGTTCTTGTAAATGAGTAGGGGGCTGAATCGGAGCAACTACAGACTGTGCGCAGTTTTCATAAAATAGAATAGATTTGTTACAAGCTGCACACATTTTTAAATGCTTTTTCTTTGCAAGCTTTTTTTCTTACTTCAACTTTAGCAGACATACTGTTAAACACGGTACCCATATGAAGAAGGATATGCAGCACACCTAGAAGGACCCTACCTTGTGAGGGTGCTGACTGGCTGTTAAGGAGAAGATTCAGGGTTAATTTCTAATTCTGCTACAAGCAGTACACAGCAGGGAAGTCAGGTAATGGAGCAGCTCCATTACCCATTGTGTGGTGCCATTTTTTAAGACCTCCAGACATCAATAACTGACGTGTTTACAGTCTGCCTGGACCACTGCCAATGACGGAAGCATGCTCATTCGCAGGGTCCGGTGACGTACAACCCCAATACGTAAGTATCTTCTACTTTGTCGCATTTGCACTACAGCGTGCAACTAGCGATATGCCGGGGAGCCACCCCGCTTGTGGATCCAAAAAGTCCCTTTTGAAGTCTTCCTGTCTCTATCCTAGGAATGGGTTACTAACCCTATAGTAAGGCTGCCATGGAAGGATGAAAATGTGTTCTAATCCACTAGGACATAAACTATATCACAGTTATAAATTATAATAGTTATGTCTCAAGTTTTACTATTGCGAGCATGTAAAATATATGTAAGATGAAATACTTACAAATATTCAGACTAATTTAAAGGTACTGTAATACGATGAGTGTAAAGGAGTAATGCTTTCCCACCTACAGATGTGTCCTCATACGTCTTACATCCGTGTGCTACAAGTCACGTTAAACATAACACGTGAGCACCTTGCAACTCTGTAGCGATGAGCGTCTTTTTGTGCGACTTTTTACCTTCAAATTAATTTTATTTGCAAAGCGTTGCGAATAGGACTCATAAGCGGCTTCTGCTGATCAAAAAAATGTGGTTTGTCTATATGCTGTGTGCA
Source organism: Taudactylus pleione (assembly GCA_031769625.1). NCBI lineage: Eukaryota > Metazoa > Chordata > Amphibia > Anura > Myobatrachidae > Taudactylus > Taudactylus pleione. The sequence continues at coordinate 587,612 of JAUIMM010000116.1, forward strand.
AGTGTATCTGCATGCGAAATACTAAGTTAGTGTCAGCAGCCGTGACACTGCAACATAGCATTTTGCATGCAAATACACCCGCAGTTGCACACAGTATAGACATACCACAAATCATTTTAATTAGCAGAAGCTGCTTGTTCATACTATGTGCATCACTTTCTGAAAAGATGCATTTGAAAGTAAAAAGTTGCACAAAAACACGCTTGGTGCTACCGAGTCATACCACGGTATGGCGCGACTAGAAGGGCTGCTTAACGCGCAAGGAAGTAAGATGTATGTGAACACATCTGTATGTTCAACCTTGATATTTTAACTTTACACACAGTCCTTACAATTAATTATAATTATTTTTACATTTCTGTGGACACGGACACTGAGTTTCATTAATTTATTTTCCAGGTCCAGTCGAAGAACGTACAGACACCTCTGTTTATCGTTTTCTGAAAACACAATGCCACATGGAAGACTGAATGTTTCCCATGATGGGCTGTGGGACAAGCAAAGTTCTCCCAGAGCCTCCAAAGAACATCCAGTTGGACCTAGTAAAAAAAGTGGAACCTTATCTAACCTCAAAAAACGACCAGTATAAGCACTTTATTACAGATCATGGGCGAACAGACACAAAAGGGGCTTCTCCAACTCCCCCTTTCTCCAATGGCTACCCACACGGTCACACAGAAACTGCTGATCCTCGCAGACATAAAGTAGCTAAGTACAGAGCTAAATTTGATCCACGAGTAACAGCTAAATATGACATTAAGGCCCTTATTGGTAGAGGAAGCTTCAGCCGTGTTGTAAGAGTGGAGCACAAGGCCTCCAAGCAGCCATATGCTATTAAAATGATTGAAACTAAATATAGAGAGGGGCGGGAGGTGTGCGAGTCAGAACTTAGTGTTCTGAGGCGAGTCCGGCATACCAATATCATCCAGCTGATTGAAGTATTTGAAACGCAGGAGAGGGTGTATATGGTGATGGAGTTAGCAACAGGTGGAGAACTTTTTGACCGAATAATCGCTAAGGGCTCCTTCACGGAGAGAGATGCCACTCATGTATTACAGATGGTTTTGGAGGGAGTAAAGTATTTGCACACTCTCGGGATCACACACAGAGACTTAAAGCCTGAGAATCTCCTGTATTACCACCCAGGGACAGACTCCAAAATAATGATCACAGACTTTGGGCTTGCAAGTGCTAGAAAAAAAGGGGACGACTGTTTGATGAAAACCACCTGCGGAACGCCAGAGTATATTGCACCTGAAATTCTCGTAAGGAAGCCTTACACCAACTCTGTAGACATGTGGGCATTAGGAGTCATATCTTATATTCTTCTGAGTGGTACTATGCCGTTTGAAGATGATAACAGAACACGTCTGTACCGACAAATTTTAAAGGGAAAATACAGCTACTCTGGTGAGGTAAGTGGTTATTTTGCTGCCATACGCAAACCTTTAAAAAAAATCTTCCATAATACAATAAAAAACCCACACCCTTAAAACTAAGGTACTATTATGTGGAGAACAATTAGCTAAATTGTAATTTGAAGTAAAACGTATCTGATATAGGATGCTTGCTGGTTCTTCTGTATTTATTATGGTCCCATGTCTGCTATGCTATTACTAGAAAGTGTGTAGAAGTGGCCTTCTCTGTACTGTAACTATTTATTTTTTCTTTCTGTCTATTATAACTATCACTGTTATTGCTACTTAACATTCATTGAGATTTTGTAAAGGCTGTCACATAACTTTGCGATTTTACCTTTTACTTTGAATATGTCAAAAGATAAAGGGAAACAGGAGAGGGAGCCACCTGTGCTGGTTTCATGTAAATCATGTATGACTTATATGTCCTCACGGACATAAAGGAGGGTTTGTGTGTTGTCTGTTATAAAGAGCCACCTCACCAGTCCGGTTTACCTGTTGTTGGACAAGAGCCATCTTGGGTTGCCTCTTTGTCCCAGGTTATGATGCAGGTGGTGGATTTGGCTACTCCGACGATGCCTCCTTGGGTGGGGTGTCCACATATGTTTACACCTCCATATGCATTCCTCAATAAAGGATGTTGATGGCCATTCTAGTCAGAGTATGGCACCATCTAATGTTGATAACAGACCGGTAGTGACTAAAGTGCATAAACGCAAGTTGTCTTCATCTCAGTCTGCCCAACATATGGATTCAGACGCATCATCAGAGGAATCTGATGATGCACAGGTTTCCTCTCCAAGATCTACTTATGAGGAGGAGGATCATCCATCTACTGTAGATGTTACTACTTTGGCGAAGGCGGTTAAATCATTCCTAGATATTCAGGATGATGAACCAGCTCATAGTAAAAAGACTCCAATATTTAATCACCACCGAAAAGTGGTCAAACAGAGTTTCCTGTGTCTGAACAGCTCACTGAGCTTATTGAGGAGGCATGGGGTAACCCTGATAAGCGATTTTATGTAGATAAGAGAATAAAATCATTGTATCCGTTCCCACCTTGTGTATGTGCTAAATGGGAGATGTAGATGCTCATGTAACGCATTTAATCAGAAATGCTGTATTGCCTATTACATTAGCATCTTCTCTGAGGGATTCCACAGATAAAAAGATTGAAGCCTGTCTTAAGGCAATATTTTCATCATCTGGAGCTGTTACCCGTCCAGCTATAGCTGGAGCCTGGGTAGCCAAAGCTGTTGAAGAATGGATTGAGGCATTGGTAAACTCTCTACCAAATGCTACCAGAGATCAGTTGATAAATATCTCCCACATACGGGAAGCAGAGGGGCTGCAGTGGATGCTGGAATGCTAGCTTCTAAGGCATCAGCAGCATCCACAATAGCATGCAGAGCCCTTTGGTTCAGATCTTGGCAAGCTGATACAGGATCAAAGAGGGCGCTGGAAGTCTTGCCTTTTCATGGAAAGGTGCTCTTTGGAGCAGAGTTGGATAACATAATTACTACTCTGGCGGATTCAAAGTCAGCAGGTCTGCCATCTACGTCAAAGAATAGAGCTAGGCAGGTTTCTTTTCAGTTCTTCCGTCCTCAGGAAAGAGCTAAAGGACAGACTTTCTCTAGGCTGACTAGTATTCCTAAGTCAAAGTAACAAACGAAGAGGTCTGGTCAGGCAAGACGTTCAGCTTCTAAGCCGGACAACAAGCACTCGGCCTGATGGAGCGGGCCTTCTGGGGGATCCCAGGGTGGGGGGGCCAACTTCTTCAGTTTGTGGATTATTGGCATCAAACAACTACAGATGCCTGGGTCCGAGAAGTGGTCTCTCAGGCGTATGCCCTCACTTTCAGGACACATCTCCACTAGAAGTTTTTTGCCACAAAGCCTCCATCAGATGTGGACAAGGTCTTTGATTTTCAGGAAGCCATTCACTCCCTGCTACAGTAATAGTCCCTGTTCCTGTGTCCCAACAAGGAAGGGGTTATTACCCAAATCTATTTCTGGTCCAGAAGCCGAATGGGGCATATCGCCCTATACTGAATCTAAAAAACCCTCAACAGGTTTATCCATATTCCCAAATTCCGCATGGAAACTCTCCGGTCAATTATTTTGGCTATGGAGCCGGAAGATTACATGGTTTTCCTGGATATTCAGGATGCATGTCTGCATAGTCCAATTATCCTATTTCACCAGCAATTTTTACAGTTTGCTGTCCTTCATCAACATTACCAATTTCAGGCTCTACCCTTTGGACTTTCTATGGCTCCCCTGGTACTTGCCAAGATAATGTCAGTCATGACTGCTTATCTCAGGCATCAGGGAGTCAGAATACTGCCATATCTGGACGGCCTTCTGATATTGGCACAGACTCCGATAGTTTTGCAACACCGTGTTCAGCTGAATATAGCCTGCCTACAAAGGCACGGCTGGATCCATCAATTGGAAGAAATCATCACTTTCTCCAACACAGCAGATGGTACATTTGGAAGCATTTCTAGATTCTCAGGCACAAAGGGTGTTTCTGCCAGAGGACAAGATTGTGGTCTTATCAAATTGGCTGCTTCTCACCACGCATGCCAGTCTTTGCGGATGGGGGGCAGTGACAGGTCATCACACCTTCCAGGAGAGATGGACACATCAAGAAAGTCGTCTGCCAATAAACATACTGGAAATGCGAGCAGTATACAAAGCACTTGTCAGTACACAGGACCTCCAGGGCAGGCCTGTCCAGATCTAGTCCGACAATGCGACTACAGTGGCCTACCTCAATCATCAGGGAGGCAAAAGAAGTTATGCAGCCATGAAGGAAGTGACAAAGGTTCTCATTTGGGCAGAACGTCCTCTTCCGGCCATTTCTGCAATATTCATTCCGGGAATACTCAATTGGGAAGCAGACTTACTAAGTTGCCAGGACATACATGCTGGAGAGTGGTCTTTCCATCAGGGAGTGTTTCAGCTTCTGGTAAACAAATGGGGTCTACCAGAAATAGATCTCATGACATCACGTCACAACTAAAAGGTCCCCAGGTACAGATCCAGGTCCAGAGACCCATCAGCACTCGTTGTGGACGCACTGGCAGTAAGATGGGACTTCAAGCTGACGTATGTCTTTCCTTCCTTTCCTTCCTTGCTTCATTACCAGATGTTAGAATTTTTTTTCCAAGGAGTTCTGCCTCCTTTTGTTCCACCGTTGGCACCGTGGGATTTGTCTTTTCGTTCTTAAGGGATTACAAGCTTTCCCATTTGAACCTTTAGAAACAATGTGAAGTTGTGAGGCACCTCTGGGTGCTAATAATAAACAATGATGATATAATGAAAAGAGAATGATACTATATTTGTTAAGTAGAAAAACGTTTTCTGACGTCCACGGTACATATGTAATAAAAGATAGAAAAAAGGGGCACAATAGTGCAATAAAACTTTAGGTAATTTTTGGTAATTTATTCAATTATCTTAGAAGCCATAAACATTTTGATAATAAGCTCTAATCATGAGCACAACATCAAATGAACATAAAAACAGTAAAGAAATATATAGCAAGTCTTTATAAATAAGTCCTTATGGATGGGCCCGTACCAAATAGAAAATGTAAAGCAGCATTATATTGCAAACGGGATTTCCGGATTTCCCATGTGTGACTCACTGTTCAGATGTTTCCAGGTAGGGTCCTCCAACAGCATTGCAGCAGGCTGAAGCGTTTCGAGCACTGGGGCTCTTTGTCAAAGGTGATGCATGCTGTGTCTTCTGAGGAGATATTTATACTGAAGTATTTGGCACGATTTTCGGGGACTTCTGGTTTTGCGGGACCTCTACTTCCGGTTTGACCGAAAATCGGAAGTAGGAACAGGGGCTTCTGGGAGCCAAAACTTTAACTGTTTGGTGCCTGGTCTTCCAACCATAATATCCCCATGGTAACCCTGTGGACCTAGAAGAAAAGGCGTTATATCGGCAAGTCTACCATTACTCTATATTTTGTAGTTATAGCTTGTGTTATTAATTGGAAAAATACTGCTTCTCCCCCTGTACTGCACTGCAGACTCCTTGTGGTGCTTTATAAGTAATAATAATACTTTTTACTTTTAATTGTTATATAAATGTTCAGCAAAACATAATGCCAGACTGCACTCTCTATGGAAAGGGAACTTAGTGGCACAGTTTGTGTAACAGCATATAGCTGGGTAGCCCAAGTCTCTCTTTAATATAGAGACAGAAATTGAAAAGGAAAATAGAGTACCTCTAGTTGATTTCTAAATGAATGGCTTTAATTAATAACAGCCTGCTTTTGAGTCAACCTGCGCTGAGAAGTGGTATATTTTCTCTGGTGCCTCCTGATTTTGGGAGCGGCTACTTGTAACAGGCAGATTGCAGTTTAGCGTAAAGTATCTCCTTGGAGCCCGTCGGTAAGTATCTCGTTTGGCTGTGTATGTGTGCCGTCTGCCGGGGCACTGGTTTCTATATCGGACTTCCAGATTCTCCGGCCAGGTAATGGATCAGTCTGCACTCTCCTTACTAACTACATATTCTGTTGTGGTTAAGAGCTGGCATTGCTTTTTGCCCGGTATATATGTGAGATTTGCTGTTTATAAGACTGCTGAAGTAGTTTGGAGTTTAACTGCAGTGTCACCTTACTAGAGTTTTCTCAAACTTTTATAATTTTTTTTTCAATATTTTAATCTTGCAGCCTTGGCCAAGTGTTTCCAACCTGGCAAAGGACTTTATTGACCGTCTGCTCATGGTGGAGCCATCAGACAGGATGACAGCAACTCAGGCCCTTAAGCACCCTTGGGTAGTAAGCATGGCTGCATCTTCATCTATGAAAAATCTGCACAGATCTATTTCCCAGAACTTACTGAAGAGAGCTTCCTCTCGCTGCCAGAGTACAAAGTCTGCACAGTCTGTTCGCTCCAGTCGCTCTACCAAGTCCACCAAGTTACGGCGAGTGAGAGAGCGTGAACTTCGTGAACTCAATTTGCGCTACCAACAGCACTACTACGGATGAGGACATTGTACAAGACCTTTAAGAAACATATAGTAACAAGTGCCTTATCTCTTCTGCAACAGTAGAAAGTGCTTTATTTAGTTGTTCATCACATTTACTTCCATGTGTGAAATGATTGCTTGGAGTCATACGTGTCTTACACTAATGAAAATGTTTGGGAACAGCCAGGTTAGCTATGGACCAAATCAAACTTGTAATTGTCAGACCAAGGGCTATCAAAACAATGTACAAGTCATAGGCAAGCCAGTCACATTCAGCAGATTGGTTCTTTTTCAGAAACATTCAATAAACTCAAACTCAGCGCTTGTTCTAGATTAGTAACCAGTGTCAATCTATATTCACACCTGCCGCAGATAATTAGAGGAATTGTCAACCTCTTAAATGGAAAAACCTTAAATAGAATACACACTGCGCTGATGTGATATAATTCCAAATATATTGAAATTCTATATATATTAAAAACATACACACGTGACAACAAGTTTCAAACATTTATATATCACTAATTTTCCTATTACCTCTTATCTAGCAGTAAAAATGTTTATAGCAACAGATCATAAATCGGCATTCAATTAGCTACAAAAACATACAATAGCAATCGATTAGAGATAAATCTAAACTAAACCTATATCCTAATTTGTATCTTATGTTGGTTAAAGAGAAACTGACAATACAATAAAAATATATAAAAAAATAAAAGGGCCTCCTATTTAGAAGCAATGATGTTATTTTCTCTTCATTCATAGTCCCACAGCTTAACTGCGTCACTACTGGTAGCAAATGGTTGAATGTAGGTAAACCATCAGTGGTAATAACTGTCAACAGCCTTAAACTCCAATAGACATGAATAGAAGTATTGCTCTCTATTTATAAAAATTAGCCTAATGTGACAGGCTGAATATATTAATAAGCGGTTACCATCCTTATACACAGTCGAGTCACATTATTATGACCACCTCCTACATTTGACGTCGGCAGCGCCGTAGCCCATGAAGTACGTCACATGTCGTTGGCTGGCTTGGTGGGTATAGAAGGTGTACGATAGGCCGTTTGCACACATATTGCTAGTTTCTGTCATGGGTAAAAGGGGCGATTTATTAGAGTTGCAAAAATAGGATAATTGGCTTTCGGGCCAAGGATGGCAGTGTTTCTGGAACAGCGTAGTTTCTGAACTGTTCGTGTGGTGACTGTGTATTGTGCCTGGACAAATGGCACCATTGCAAATAACCGACGTGGAAACTGTGGAGCACCAGGTGCCATTGTTATGAGAGTTGAACATCGGCTACGAAGGTGCATGAGGGCCGACCGACACGCTACAGTGCTGCAGCTCTGCTGCGTATGGGGCTCCGAAGCAAGCGCATGGTAACTGTACCTATGGTAACGAAGTTGCATTGGCGGAAAAGGCTTCAATTTACACACCTCTATCGGAATTGGACCTCTGCTGATTGGCGAAGGGTTGCCTTCTCCAATGAGTTACGTTTTCTGCTTCATTGAACAGATGGCCGTTGGTGTGTCAGGCACCCATACTTGCTGATTGTCTTTTCTGAGGCGGATGGGATCTTCCAGCAAGACAATGCGACCTGTCACACGACTAGAAATGTCATACAGTGGTTGGACGAGCATGACCAAGACTACCAAGTACTTCCCTGGTCCCATTATGCCCCGGACTTGAACCCAATTGAGCATTTGTGGGGCCACCTCGAACGCTGTGTTCGAGGTGGCCCCACACACCCTCCAGCAGCTGTGGAATGCACTGCAGCATGGCTCCAGATACTTGTGCCAACCTACCAGCACCTTTGAGTCACTCCCAGCCTGTCTAGTTCTCCTTTTTTAGGGCTGTTAACTGTCACCCTCTTAATCTCTAATAACTGCTCTGTATGAATTCAAGGCAGCTGGTTACAAGATCCACCTTTACTTATGCTCTGTGCTCTCTCACCGTGTTCTGGGTGTTAGCTGGCTCTGTGTTACTGGTAGTTGCCGGCACTGGCAAGCATAACTCGTCCCTCCACAGCTGAGATTATTAGGTGGAAGGATATTTAGGGTACACTTAGTATCTGCACTCCAATATCGGAGGTTCACAGATGGAAATTGCGTAGGTTGGTAACCATCAATGATATGCAGTAGGGAGAACAGCTACACGTTTCAGCCACTGCTGTGGCCTCTATCAAGCTGAGAGCGCAGAGCATAAGTAAAGCTGCCGCTTGTAACCGGCTGCCTTGAATTCATACAGACCCGTTATTGGAGATAAAGGAGGTAATTTGAAACGGTATGCAATTGGGAAGCCGACTGCCTAAATACCGGCAGCCGGCTTCCCGACTGTCATATCCCGGCATGGGTGAAATGCCGGGCGTCTAGATGTAGACGCCCGGTATTTCCCCGACGCCGGGAGACTGGCGCCCGGCATCCCGATCGTAGTGATGCCGGGCGCCGCGAGCGGACAGCCGCTGGGGGGGAGGGTAAGGTTTAGGGCTCCCGGGGAGGACTTAGGTTTAGGCACCCCCCCTGGGAGGGTTAGGCTAGGGGGAGGGAGGGTTAGGGTTAGGCACCCCGGGGTGGGACTTAGGGTTAGGCACCCCCCCCTGGGGACTTAGGTTTAGGCAGGGGGGAAGGGGGTGGTTAGGGTTAGGCACTTAGAGGGGGGATTAGGGTTAGGCACTTGGGGGGGGAGGTTAGGGTTAGGCACACCTAAGGAGGGTTAGGGGGGTTAGGTTAGGTTAGACAATACTTACCTATCCACGATCGGGATTTCCAGCGCTGTCGGGCTTCCGCTGCCGGGATCTCTGCTGATGTCGGGCTGCCGCTGCCGGGAATCGAACGGCCGGCGGTATTTCATACCAATTCCATTTGTAACACCCCCAGGGTGACTTTTTGTACAGCCCTAAATAGGAGATCCCCAAGGAGTATTAGAGACTGCGGGTAACTATAAGGATGGTAACTGCTTATTAATATATTCAGCCTGTCACGTTGGGCTAATTTTTATAAATAGTGAGAGATACTTATATTCATGTCTATTGCAGTTGAAAGCTGTTGCCTATTATTACCACTGATAGTTTACTTATATTCACCCATTTGCTACCAGTAAGTGACACCAGTAAGCTGTGGGACTTTGAATAAAGTGAAAATTCATCATCACTTCTAAATAGGAGGCGCTTTTATTTTTTATATTTTTTTATATATATATTTTTATTGAATTGTCCGTTTCTCTTTAACCAACATTAGATACAATATAAACTAAACCAGTATCCTAATTTGTATCTCTAATAGATTGCTATTGTATGCTTTTGTATCTAATTGAATGCTGATTTATGATCTATTGCTATATACATTTTTACTGCTAGATAAGGTTATAAGAAAATTAGTGATATATAAGTGTTTGAAACTTGTTGCCACATTTCTGTGTGTTTTTAATAAATATTGAATGTTGATATATTTGGAATTAAGTGTCACTTATATCACATTAGCACAGTGTGTATTATAGTATAGGCTTTTTCTTTTCAGAAACAGTCAAGATGTCTGTAATAGAAATCACCCTGAGCACTTGAGCTGTGAAGCAATATTGCAGTTTTTCCTTTCTGTGATGCGCCAAGTAGATAATGATTTTAAGACTTGGAAAAATAATGTTCTTGTTAAATGAAAAGCTTAGTAAATGAAAGGAATTGTCCATGCTCATATTACACATCAGTCGAACAGGTGAGTGGAGAAATAATATTTGAGTGAGGATTATTGCAAGTGGGACACTTTTTAGGAAGGGGGCATTTATTAAAATATTTTTCATTTAGGTCTACTGGCTAGTTTATCTGACCAAAAAGCAACTTTTTACAGACTATGCAAACAAAGTCACAAATTACAATGTATTTATATACATTAAGATTTTTCTTTAAGTGATCGTTCCATATGCTGAATTCTTGTATATCTTCTTTAGAAGATGACTAATATCAAATTATTTTTGTTTATTTGTATTTGATCCAGGATAATTATTGTTAAAATCCTTTTTTTGCAAATGAAACCGGCATCGCCTCAGCAATAGTGTTGGAAGTTTGACAGTGCATACCTACTGTGCCTTGAGCTGTGTCAGGAGTACAGTAAGCACAGTCGGTAATTTCACAAGTATTGCAGTGTGCTTTCATGGCCAGGATCAATTCAAGGCAGGTATGCGGGGCTCTCGCACGTTATTATACTTATTTTTGGTTCCTTGCATGCCTGCTTTCAGCTGCGGCTGCGGAAAGGTAATCCCAGACAATAAGTACAGAGCTTTATTGTAATATGCGGTGGTGCAACAGCTGCACGCACTTTGGGTCGCTCCAATTCAGTACTATCTGCAGCTGCACAGTTTTCTAGCTAATGTGGTACAGAAATCTCACTTGTTTTTTTGCTTGTTCCTCTATGGGGTCTGAGCTCGCCTGAATATTCAGCAATTGTGTGAGACCAAGAGCTTACAACGGAAACGTCTAGATGCGATGGATGATGCAGATCCTGCATATAATGCATGGTAATTTTGATAAGTGATGAAAAAATGTTAAACAAATTATAATAAATATAAGCACTTAAAATTCACAAAAAAAATTAAAAGTTCTAGTAATAAAATATGTTCAGTTCACAAGATGTAGTTACAAAGATTACAGCTGATTAACCATCCTGTGAGCTATGTTCCAGATCCCAATTAATTAATCGCTAAGCACAAGAAGATGCAAGTTTTTTATACATGACTTGCAAAATTATGACATGCAAATGAACTCACATCCATCTCTATATTGGGCCCATTGCCTCCATGACAAATGTGTGTTTTTATAGTTCATTTTGCTAAACAAAAATTATCTTGCACAAATACAAATAAACTGTTTGGAGGTTGGTGTTCTTTTAAACTGTACGACTCGTGGTAAAATGTGAAAGTAGGAAACTAAAAATCATGCCACTTTTTATTGTTTTTATTTAACTGTTTTACTTTTAATTATCTTTATTTGCAAATGGCAACAAACCCGAGTAATATGAATCATGATCTAAAATATTTAGTTTAAACAGAAAATAAATTCTGTATAGAAGTATACTGTATTACATGCATTAGAAAACACAATTTATATTTATTTCTTTTTCACAGAATTCCAATTATTGTTTATTATTTACTGACTGTCAATTTTCATTGCTGAATTCAAACTACAATGTAGCACCTAAAAAATAATGTTTACTTAATATCCAGTTGGGTAAAATATGATAGGAATACAATATACAATCACTAGGCAATGTACTGTATATTTTAATGGATGCAATATTATGGGTATAGGAAATATTTTTCTGTTGACTTAAGTATTAAGTTTTCGCAGAAACATTCCAGCTTTTTTCTCTTCTATTTAGTGCATTAGACTACTAATTATAACCTGAATGACTTGCTTTGTAAACTACGACTGGCAAGTTGTGGTTGTTGAAACCAAGCTGTGCATTTATATAATTAAACTTCAGTAATGGTTCTTCTTTAGTGATCTAACTGTACTTTGTGCTCCTTGCTTATGTCTGGGATGAGCAAATATTACATTCTTAAGCATTGGTGGCACATCCATCTGCCTAATACCCTGCAAGATAAAACAAACCAACAAACCCAAAATAGAAGTTGGTCTATATATAAGAGCAACTATTTTGCATTTATAAAGATATTTAAAATAATGGTATTGTACTGGATAATATTTTTTTTTTTTATTAATACAGGCTTTGGGCCTGATTCAGACTTGCACACAAGTTGACTGCATTGCGAGCTTAGAAATAAATGAAGATTTTCACCTACGTTCAGAGTCTGCAACATCTTCTATATACAGCCGTGTCACCTTTATTCATCCACTTGTGAAAGTGACATCATCACCATCAGTGTGCAATTGCACCAGACCTTTGGTTGGTGCAAGAGATAAATCTCTGCGTACACTCATCTCTGCATAGCACATAATTTCTGGCTACACGCCCACAACTCAGCACACATTCCACATGTGAACACCCAGTTGCAGTCCAGTTACACTCACTCAGCTGTGCACACAAATCTAAATCGCCCATAGTTGCTCAAGATTGTGTATATTTGTTCGCAGAACGGACTTGCCTGCATCTCTGAATCAGCCTGGTGGTAAATTCATTGGAGGACACTGAAGTCAGACTCTTTGTCCCAAATGACTGTAGAATGAAAAAAAGGAACTTACACGGCTAATGCATTATTTAACATATGTTCTGTCAAGAAATTGGATCTTAATATATATTCATAATGTACTACATGGCCATAATTAAGGTTTCCCTATGCAGAGCTGTCTGTAGCTCCAACTACAGGTTGAGTCTCCCATATCCAAATATTCCGAAATACGGAATATTCTGAAATAAGGAATTTTTTTTAGCATGACTGAGAAAGTGAAACCTTTGCTTTTCGGTGGTTCAATGTACATAAACCTTGTTTATAGCACAAATTATTAAAAATATTGTATACAATTACCTTTAGGCTTTGTGTATAAGGGATATATGGAACATAAATGAATTTCATGTATGTACATAAACTTTGTTTGAGCCACAGAATTATTGAAAATATTGTATAAAATGACCTGCAGGCTGTGTGTATAAGGTGTATATACAACATAAAAGCATACTATGCTTAGATTTGGGTCCCTTTCCCAAGATATTTCATTAAATTATGCAAATATTCCAAAATACGGAATATTCCGATATCCAAAATATCCCTGGTCCCAAGCATTTTGGATATGGGAGACTCAAACTGTAATAAGTGCAGTGCTTTTAAGTAAATATACTATTCCAAAATAAAAAAGGTATGTATTTTAGATATTTTGCTCTCAAGTACAGTGTGCACTTTTTTTGATTTTGGAATAAAAAATTCAGATTTTAGAAGAAGGAAAAATGATTAAAATTTATTTTTAGGTTTCTCTTATTTATTTGTTGGTACATTTTCGTGCAATTTACCTTGTACAGCACCATATATTTCCCCCTATCCACAGATTTTTTTTGTTTTGCCTTTTAGAGCTGCAGGCTGTTTTAAATCGGGAAACATTAATTACGGCTAGATTGTATATTATATGTAAATTTCTCAGTAGCTATCTTACATAAGATAACTTGTGACTATGTAACTGAATCTGGCAATTTATTTAATTATTTTTAATAATTAACATTTTTTAGTGTATCCACTGCTGTTCATGAACAAATTGAGCCTATAACTTAAAGCTTTCCAAAAATAGCAGAATAATTAAAAAGGAGTATTCTAAAAAACACTATCCAAAAGTTATTGTTTAATTAAATAAATTGCCATTTTAATTGTAGTTTATTTTGGTAATACAGGTTGAGTCTCCCATATTCCAAAATACGGAATATTTTTAGCATGACTGAGATAGTGAAACCTGTGCTTTCTGATGGTTCAATGTACACAATCTTTGTTTAAGGCACGCAATTATCAAAAATATAGTGTATAATAACCTTCAGGCTGTGTGTATAAGGTGTTTATGAAACACAAATGAATTTCATGTATGTGCACAAACGTTTTTTTGATGCACAAAATTATTAACGATATTGTATAAAATTACCTGCAGGCTGTGTGTATAAGGTGTATATGAAACATAAATGCATTCTGTGTTTAGATTTGGGTCCCATTCCCAAAATATTTTATTATGGTATGCAAATATTCCAAAATACGGAATATTCAGATATCCAAAATACCCCTGGTCCCAAGCATTTTGGATATGGGAGACTCAACCTGTAATACTCTTAAATAGATTAAGTATTATTAAATTTCAATAATGAATTGCAGTATATAAATCATTGCATCCTTTTTTTTTCTTTTTAAATAGGTTAACCATTTCCATCCACTGTCCCTGTACTATAAATATTTCCGTCCCTCCCTCCATATTTTACAGCTCAGTGAGAGGCCCTCCGTGATTTAACATTGTTACTTCATATATGTTTGTCACCATCTGGTCTGTACTTGGAATACATCTGTCATTTTAAACTCTTCTGGTTTCCATCAAAAGATGGCATGCAATGTAGTGGTTGTTGTTCCCGTCACTCCCCTTTTAGTCCGAAGACAGGAACAGGTAGTCAGTCTGACAAGCCTAGCATGCACTGCCCAAACAAGCTGTGCTTCCGGTCACTATGGGGTAAAAATTGCTACCACAACAGAGCTCGTCACTGATGTCCTTTATGATTGTGGGGTGTGGGGTGAGGCACATGAAGTTTGTGTGGGATTGCTAAAAACACAATATGCAGGATTTTACTGTTCATTAAAGTAGACTACAGGTATAGATAGTTCCTTCAAGCTATCTATATCGTTTCTATTAAATTCGATGAAGCCCTTGCAGAGAGCAATAGCAATAATTTCCACACTGCATAAAAGTCATTATAGATAATATAAATAAATATAAATTAGCAAAGAATAACATTTATAGATTTAAAAAAAAATCAGGAAGTTCAATTACATTTATTTTGTTATTTTATAGCAATAATCCCAGAGGAAATAAAAATGGTTAATGGAGACAATTGAATTGCCACTGTGTAGGTAAAAACAACTTTCCTAAACCTTGTTAAGGACATTCAAATGTACTGAATAGTTAAAAGTTTTAAAACTTTAGTTCTATACTTTCATATTTAAACTTTTTTTTTTTATATATATATATTTTACTTTGTTACTTGCCATAGATTAAATAAAGTCTATACATCTGATTGGTGCATTTGTGTTGGTTTATACTTGTATTCAGGCTAGCAGTTATGATGTAACCTGTTTTATGCGAGTCAGGCAAGTGAAGAGAAATATAGCTGTTAATGCACTTCTGAGCAACATGTTATCCAGTGGAGGATACTATCCTAGCTTAACCAAATAGTTAGCTAAGATAATGCTCCAATCCCTTTTTGAATTATATGACAAAGATTTACTTGCATTTTTTTACATATTATTGTAAATTAATATTGATATAATATTAACAAACCTGTATAAAGTGTAATACATGTTCTTCATATGTAAACTACATTTCTAAAGTTCTGTGCCTTATTTTACAGGCATGAATAAAAATGAATATTGTCTCAATCATTTCAAAGCAATCTGGGACTTTGTTTCTCCATCATCATAAGTGCTCTAGTGCAATATGAAGGGTTAAACTTTTTTCATTACATCACCAAAATAAAGCTAAGCTATTTTATTTGTTTGTGAAAACTGACATAAATGTGAATAAAGTTGTAAGAAAAGTATGAGGGTAGGAAAACTGATGGTAAATGCTCAAATACACAGAATATTTTCTAAAGCTGTTGTATTTTTCTAAATGGAAATAAATATTAAATAAAAGCAACAGGATAGATTGTCTATTTTCAAAGAATAGGCACTATTAAAACTCTGTTAGACATAAAGCTTCATTAAAACTTTAGCAGAAATACTTCCAGGTATGTTGTTTTTTTGTTTGTTTGTTTTTGATGAGCCTGAAATGGCTAGCTCTGTTAGCAAAAATTGAGACACAAAGGGCTTTCCTTATGATTGATTATCATGAAACTAAGAGAAACATTTCAATAACTTAACATCCTAGAGAAATTGTGAAGGAATTTTGAGACTTTTACCACTCCTCAAAACGCCTCCCTCTCTTTAAATAGGACCTGATGGTTTGCGCTTACATCTAGAATTTTCTCCTCCGATTCTCGTAGGCTCTGCTCTCTATACTAAATGATGAAATAACCCCAGAAGAAAATAGATCAGCCATTAAATCTCTCAAATCTTTCTCTGCTCCCCAGCCCCGATTGCTTTTAGTATAATATTTTTAGAAGTTTGGCACAATCCTCATGCCTCACATTACAAATTTCTTTAACAAAATACTTGAGGGGGATTCTTTTGCCCATGCACTAATTTAGCAAATAAGGCGATCCTAAAACAAGGAATAGACATCATACACTCCTTAAATTACAGGTCGATATCCCTGCCCAATGTAGACTCAAAAACATTTGGGTTTATCTTGCGTCGTCAAGCGCTGGATAATACTAGGTGAAACATGGACCTTTTCCACTCCATCCATGAATAGTAACTCCCCTCCCTTATTTTTATCCCTTGATACTGAAAAACATTTGACCACATTTTGTGGTCATTTGCTTTAATCAGTGTGTTTATCTGTGTTGACGACAAATTGGCCTTATACCGACCTCCTTCAATAACTGTCTCTGTGATCAGAATTTACCTCACCCCCTTTCAGTATTGCCAATGGCACGTGACTATGCTGCCAATAGAATAGGTACCATTTGGAGGATTGTTTGTGTCCAAGTAGGGAAAATTCCCCTGTATGTGGAGGATGTGCATTTGACTGCTGTGCCTTTCCATTCCATACCACATCTTTGTAAGGAGATTGATCTTTAATGGACGATTTTCGGGTTACAAGATAAATACTCAACTGAGGTTTTAGATTTCTATATACCCTGGTGCTAAGGGTTTTTTATTTAAACCTATTGAAATAGACTTCGTGTTTCAGTGTCTAAATTGCAGTTTTACTAAGTCGGTTTTGAATTCAATTTGAAAATCGACATCAATGTGCAGTCGGGTTTGATCTTTTTGTTCAAAACCAATGGCAAACCCCTCCAAAAAAGGACTGCACACACAGATCACATTGGGCCAAATTCAATTCAAGATGAATAGCTGCGGAGGGAGCTCCCGCAGCTATTCAATACATTGCGCTGTGTGCCTGGTCGTGAATAGGTTAAGTCAGAGAATGCCGGTTATCGCCACTTAACCTGGGTGTTTAGGCGCAAGAACCGGCATTCTCAAACTAAAGTGCTAGCTGCGCAACCTGCACTTTTGTCTGACTTCTCGCACCCCCCTGGGGATGAGAGAGAAAGTATTGTTTATCCAGCCCAAACATCGTGTTGAATTGAATAGCTGTGGGAGCTCCCTCCCGTGGCTTTTCATTTTCACATTGAATTGGATTCGGCCCTATGATCTTTAGACTTCTTAGGGTTAAAAGTAAATTAAGTGTTAAGGTTCCTTTTAAAATAAAGGAGTGGGGACCCTCCCCAGATCCAGCCCTGGACCTTTCAGCCTGAACTTGTACAGGAAAATAGGGGAAAAATCATTGTGGGGTTCCCCCTATTTTCCACTAACCAGTACTGGGCTGAACAAGCCGGAGTAGTAATGCCATAGCAGAGGGGACATACAGTGTGGGTCCCCATGCCATCACATTAACTAGCCCTAAACTGGTCAGCCCGGGGCTGGAAATCCTCAGTCTGGACCACAAAATTAAATTAGGGTCACCACTACCGAATATCTAACAGTAGCCCAGTGCTTTTCCCCACATCCCTGGTGGCTTTGGATGTGGGAATAATGTGTAAAAGATTTAATATTGTGTTTACAGTGGAACTACAGGTTCTAGCAAGCCTGCCCCAACATGGTGGCACTTGAAAAACCACAAGTGCCATTATGCCTGGACATTCTAGGCCTGCTGGCACCTATAAAGAAAATATTACAAAAACAGGACACATGCAAGAATTGTTTTAACCCTTTATTAAACACACTTACAAATAATTTTTTTACCTATTCCTTGGATGTGCTCTGTCCCCTTGTTCATGTAGTAGCCCAGGATCTTGGTAAAACAAAAAAACATAGTCACCAGAGCCCACAGACATACTGTATACTATGTATAGCGCTAACCAGGATATGACCGTTCCCAGGTGGGACACTGCACTACACAATGGTGAAGCGCTGATTGGCTAAGAGTCAGACACTCTCAGCCAAATAGCAGATGGTTTCTATGGCGTTATGAAAAGAATCCTTATTTATCACAAAAAAACTGCAGGGACCTAAGGAAGTTTTCCCATCATCACTGCAGGATCTTGAAACTCCACCCCAGTCCATACTTTTGAAAACTAGTTTCAGGGAGCTTACAATTGGTAGTAGAATGTGGAACGTAGCGTGCCTTTCAGGGGGTGTGCCATGCTCTGCCCAAAGGGGTGTCAAGCTCGACCTGTGGGTGTATCTATTGTCACTCGGGTGAATCCTGCACTGAACCGGGAGACTCCCGCAGGATGCCTGAGGATAGGCAAGTATGCCCCTTACCTATACAGTGTCCAGCATGCACCCCTCATACCCAGACAGTGCCCAGAATATGCACAACACCCATACAGTGCTCAGCATGCACCCTCCCATACTCACACAGTGCTCAGCCTACACCCCCTCCATACCCACACACAGTGCTCAGCATATACCAATACAGTGCCAGGCATACACCCCCCCATGCCGACACTAACAGTGCCAAGCATATACCCCCATACAGTGACCAACATGCACCCCTATACCCACACACTGACAGTGCCCAGCATACATCACAGCCATACCCAAACAGTACCCAGTAAACCATACCCAAACAGTGCCCCTATACCCATACATTACCCACCATGCACCAAATAGTGCCAGACATACAAACATAACAGTACAGTAATACTATACCTGTAGCACAGCCACACAGCATCCACCATAGCCTTGTATCAAGCAGTAGAGATATTTATAGGAGAGGGTAAGTACTGTGCTCACTGCAGAATGGCGGCGGCCATGTTGCCGGAGTTCTATAGTACCGGACACCACCTTTCTCCTCCTGGTGGCCACCGGCAGCAGCTGCAGGCAGCTAGAGGGTGCTCTACAGCAGGTTACTCCCGGCCGCCACTACAGTGGGGCAGGGGAGTGCGGGGGTTTTAATTAATTTTCCGGGGCATCGGGAGACTCTACCTTGATCTGGGAGTGTAAGCAAGCATCCCCCAGTTTACTTCCCTGCAGTGTGGCGACCAGCAAGTGTATGTCCAGCTTCAGCCTCCCAAAAGTGTCTAAATGTATTAAAATGTGTGCATAGGCTTTATATTAGTCTATATACATTTATATTTTGTATTTATGACTCATGAGTATTGCATGAGAGAGCTGAATATCAGTGCAGTAGTACCTACATACCCAGTAGAATATTTAGCACAGCAGGTAGGTTCAGGACCTAGTACCAGGACCAGCAGCAAGTACATAAACACACAGGAACTAAAGTGGGAGGGAGTGAGACAGTGAGTAAGCCTAATGGCTCTGAACTAAAGCCAGAGCTCTGAACTAAATTAACTAGTTCATTTTGATTATTAGTCCATTTTGAACTGACCATTTGTGAACTACCCATCACTAGGTCTTGCTACTCCCCTGCTTCTGACATGAAACAAAGAAGGTGAATACACATTTTAAAATGGGCTGTGTTAAAATCTTTTCCTATTGCATTGCATTGTATTGTGTAGTAAGGACTACTTAACAACCAGTGCATTATCTCACTGACTAATTATTACTTTGGGAAATATTCCCATAAACATGCCATTAATAGGGATGGCCATCGGTGATGTTGCCCTTGATGGTGATTGTGGCATGAACCTTTAAATGGTAAACTATTTGCTTCTGTACCATCGATAGTTTAGACAATTGAAGATTTGCGCTTGCACAGAAGAGACTGCCCTTGTAGGTGGGCAAATTTCCTCTGCGCAATCGCGGCAGCCGGGCAACTTCTGACTCGGGCAGGGCCGGGGAAGGAGTCTCGATCTGCATCTCGATTCCTGGCACACTGTGTTTAAGAGCAGGCGCTAAGGGCTGCTGACTGACAGCTGAGCCTGTCATTTCAGCTATAGAGCGAGACGGGCCATCGGTATCCTGAGTCCCCAATACACTGAATGTGTGTAACGCACATACAGTGTGTTGGGATGCCGATCGCCCACCTTGCTCTATATGGACTGGTCACACTCGCTCTAAAATCAAGCATTTGGAAACCCCCTCTAGAAATCCTGCATTTTCCCCTGTACTGAGGACCATAGTTTGCGGAATATAACCTGTTTTGGTCTGACTAATACAGAAACTCAAATACTAGAAAATAATACACGTGCCTTTTTGCAATGCTTGAAGGTGCCCATACACCGTGTGATGCACCCTGTAGGGCGACTGCCGATCCGTCAGCAGACGGATCGTGCTGTCACCGCTGGCAATCGTGCAGTTCCCGCAGATTGCACGATATGCCGGCTCCCCCCTCCTTCATCTGAATGGGATCGTACATCGATTTTTAAGCGTTGTGACATCAGTAACTTGAATTTTGAGTTTTCACTGTGAAGTTTAAATGATTGTTTTTGCCTTTTTTAATTTTTTTTACTTTATGGACTATAAATTGGATTTCTAACTTTTGTCATGTACGGATTATATGTACATACATTGCTGAATTGCTTTGTAATCTATATAAAACTATAGAACATATTAAGGTTGATGAAAGGAAGGGTGATATTCTCAAACAAACAAATATCTAAACGTGAAACCTACTGGATATATACTTTAAATATGTTTGTGTCAGCTGGTTTGAATGAGGGCTGTGACCTCGTCCCTTTTTTGCACAATTAATGTAGTCCGTGGGGTACCTTTGTGACACAGCTGTTGTTGGACTGTGTCCCGGCTGTGATGCTTATAAGGCACATCTAGGGCTGCACAGTGTGCAATAACTGATGCCTATAGTCTGGTTCTACCTGTCAAATAAATCTTACTAGGTATGGACCTTTTAGTATTGTATATCTTAAATTACATCCTGTTTTGTCTACCTATCTGTATTATAAACTATTCATAAATAACAAGAACCTCTTGCACAGTATATACCAATATATATTTATGTTAAAGTTTTTAATTATGAATTATATCTGTATTGTTATAATAATATCATCCACAGAATGCATTGTATCAATCTCCATTTTAAAGGTGTCATTTGATGAATGAACTATATAATTTGCAATTTTAAATCAAATGTTTCTTAGGGTCCAACCAAAAATGGCTACCTCCGTTACTAGGAATAGAACTTGTTTCTTGATATACCATGTAATGTTATAATTAATGTGGAAGGACGTTTGCCCTCTAGTAATAATTTGTCTTCATTTGGTGTAATAAACCACAAGAAAATGGCCACGGCCATGTGACCAGGACTCAGTGCTGAATTTGTGGTTATACCTGTTGAATTATATACAGTATTGCGCTTTGTATAGATATATATACGTGTTTACGCTAGGTCTGGCGCCAGGGAGGGCGTCGGACCTAGAAAGGGGCACTACTGCGCACACCCGAAAAGGGGGCATTTCTTTAAGAAAAGAAAAGCCTCAGTTAAAGAGGCGAAATTAGTCAGAGAACCCCCTGATTGACGGCACCCCTATTATGCGACAAGTGACCTTGGAGATTCTCACTAGTACCAAGTGGACTGGACATCTTGCAGTCAAATTACAACAAGGTGGACTTTGCAAACTGCTCCGTCATTTGAATTACGGCCTCTACAGCTGATAAGCACGGGACACAGATAGATTGCTGGTGCAGCGGGACCAGGCCCGGCTGCAGCTGAAAGACGTATCGGAGACTAAATCCATCTTCTGGCATCATTTGTCCAGGAGACGTTGACCACAGTTGTCTGTAGGTACTATGCGTCACCATTCTTTGTGACTTAATAGCCTGTTCCATTCATATGATACATATGGACAGTGTTGCAGTCTTTTACTAAATTGGACCCAACATCATCATATTGAAATCCTTTTAGGGGTTTTTTCAGAGGAATATGCACTATACTGTTTTATAAATAACTAATTACTGATATTCAACAAATTATATTTTATTGCATGTTATTGCTTATATATACATTGATGGTTTATATGCGATTAAATACAAATATATTTTTTTAATGTACGGAGCCGTGACTGTTTCATTTTCTGCCACCTCACAATTTACAATCAGATTATTATTAGCACAGTTTCTTATATTATATTTTTGGATTTTTATGGGTGTTCACAGGCCCCAACAATAGGATCTCCAGCTGGTTAACAATTAAGTTAATTACACATGATTGTTGGATTACCAGTATAGTGTGGTTTATTAGTGCCGAGGTTAATGATTTATTTTTGCAGTTCTGTTGATATCTTTCAATTGCAGTTAAAATAATTTTTAAGGGCGTTTTGCTCAAGGTAAAAAAACACGTAATATATATATAACAGTGACACGTGTAATAATGGCAGCTCTCATGTACACTCATGATTAAGTCACAAATAAGGCTGCAGCGATTATCTTTGGAGAAAACTGTGGTAGGAGGTTGGATATTTTGCAAAGTGAACCTTCTCAGATGTTTCTACCTGCCAGAATACATAGCCTCAGCTCTGATTTACGGAAGACCTGGAAGTGTGGTCGATGGAACATTTAGGCGCACTGGTGCAAGACCGTGTGCATTGTAAATAAGAGTCAGGGTACAGTCTCTTATGCTCTTCAGGTTTAGGTCCATCCATCAGGCATTTAATTTGTTACTGAGATGTAGGGATTATAGGATGTAGGGATATAGGGAATGTAGTTTAAATCCCAGCGTGCAGGATGCCGGTGCTCAGAATGCCTCCCAGCGTGCAGGATGCCGGCGCTCAGAATGCCTCCCAGCGTGCAGGATGCCGGCGCTCAGAATGCCTCCCAGCGTGCAGGATGCCGGTGCTCAGAATGCCTCCCAGCGTACAAGATGCCGGCGCTCAGAATGCCTCCCAGCGTGCAGGATGCCGGCGCTCAGAATGCCTCCCAGCGTACAAGATGCCGGCGCTCAGAATGCCTCCCAGCGTGCAGGATGCCGGCGCTCAGAATGCCTCCCAGCGTGCAGGATGCCGGTGCTCAGAATGCCTCCCAGCGTACAAGATGCCGGCGCTCAGAATGCCTCCCAGCGTGCAGGATGCCGGCGCTCAGAATGCCTCCCAGCATGCAGGATGCCGGCGCTCAGAATGCCTCCCAGCGTGCAGGATGCCGGCGCTCAGAATGCCTCCCAGCGTGCAGGATGCCGGTGCTCAGAATGCCTCCCAGCGTGCAGGATGCCGGAGCCGGAATCTCAACACCAGTCAGAATCCCGGCACTGGCATCCCAACGTTAAATATTGGGGTTAGGGGGAGGGTTAGGGTTAGGTACTAGGGAGGAAGGGTTATGTTTAGGCTGCGCGGGGGGGGAGGTTAGGTTTAGGCTGTGGGGGGGGGGGGGATTATGTTTAGGGGTAGGGTCAGGATACTAACCGACAGGTGTCTGTATCCTAACCCTGTCAGGATGCTGATGTCGGGATTCTGACTGCCGGAATCCCGAATGTCGGGCACCCCGTACCCATCCCATATATAGATATGGAGAAATAAGAGAACACAACTCTGGATTCTAAGCACTTATTAAGCAATTGCTTTATTAAGAAATTGAACTATGTTTCCACAAATAATTACTGTAATAAAGTGATTGGATAGAAGCACATTTTATTATTATATATAAATATATTTTTAAGACAATTTGTCTTAATATACAAAATGAGTATGAAAGTGCATGATAGCAGGAGTATATTGCTTAAACCAAGTCTATCTCAATTCCAATCAATACAGACAAAGCTAGACTTGCTATAAGCACTAGTCAAATGGAGATGGAAGCACTAATGTAGCACAGCAATGCCAAACAGCTAAAGCGTTGTTGCAGTAACACTTGATCTATTTGGAATCGCTTCTATCTATTACCAAACAGTGACTCCATCTTGCTGTGATATTCCGAAACCACCTATTGCTAGTATAACAGACAGCTCCGATACATGGACTGTGCAGTTAGGAGAGCAGCAGAGGGAATGATTACTTCTCACTCTCAATGAATTTCTTTTAGCAGAACTAATTGCTATATAAGCTTTCTCTCATTTAATTATATGTTACCATTCTTGCTCTGTGCAGTGAAGAGCTGAACTGTTTATTGCATACTAGTATTATTTGTGACCTGTCATGTGAGTGCTGTCTTCTGACTTGGATCCACAAGGACTTGGCAAAACCTGTGTCCTAGGATTACATTGGCAAGAATTGCTACGTCAAAGAACTTCAGATTTATAACTCAGTTACTAAATTAAGTCCATATAATAATATCATATGTGACAACAGCTGTCCATTTTTTTAATAAATGACAGTTACAAAATATCCACAGAAACACAAAATAAATGTAAGCCTGAAAGCATCCACTAATATATTGTAAAACTATATACGACTGTATGATGTGTCTATGGTTGCTGATAACATTGTGATGAATCAATTTCCTCATAATTATAAATTAGTTATAATTAAACATTATTTACAAGTTCAAATCCAAGAACTTTTTTTTTTAAGCGTAGAACAATACAGTAGTTATTATGCCTGTTGAGTTACAATCCACTGCAATGCCCAAGCAAACACAATTGGAAACAGATTGTGTTGTGACATGTATGCTAAACCCCTGAGTGTTTCTTTGTTTGTTTCACCAGAATCAATGCCACCAATTCTGTTTAGTTGCTGACTTCTGGAAGTGCATAGGTCGTGCAAATTGCCCTGGTATTGAATTTTCCTTGACTCCTGCCTTAGGGACTCCCAGATGGCAGCAGTATCCTCTGGACAGTTGACCAAAACATTGCTGGCACACTTGTGAAATTCATCCCAGGATCTAGATAAAATAAATAATTGTACCCATTTAGATGTGCATTATAAAATAAACATATTATTTATTTTTATGTCATATAGTTATAAGCAAAATATACATTTATATCATATTAAAGAACATCAATCATTTTGTCTACAAAAAGCTCAGTATCTAGCTCTCAGCTGCTTTTCAAGCATTTTCACCTGGATGTCTTTTCAGCTGAGAGATTATTATTTTTTTATTATTTTTTATTTGTACAGTGCCACAAATGGTCCACAGTGCCATACAAAAGGGGTTAACAGAAAAAAAAACATTAAACAGTATTAAACTATGCACCGATAACCACAAGTAATACCCATTAAAACAACCAAACAAAAACAATTTACAGACTTTAAAAGGATGGTAAAAGACTGTATTTCCTTTTCTCCTTTTTATCCTACTAATACCATATCCTTGAAGCAAATATTCTATTTTTTATTATTTAATAACAGATCATAATTAATTATAAACATTTAATAACTTACTCGCAAGGTTTTACCCAGAAAATATATCTTTAAATCATTAGGATAATTCATTCAAGAATGAGTACACACAAGTATGAAATAAAGTAAGGGAAGGGTATGTCAGAAACAATTGCTTATACAATAATATTCACATATATGTAAAACAATATTATCACATTATCCAATATTTCAATATGTTCTAACTGTATACGTGTATGGGTGTGAGTGTAGGGTAGAAGTTTCTTCATGCATTTACAGCAAATCCCAGATTTATTGATAAATTGGGGAATACAATCTATCTGTAGAAAACACTTAGGGGCGTATTCAATTAGAGGCGAAAAGCCGCGATCGGTGAAAAGTTTTTTGCCTATGTGCGGTTTTCGCCTGTTTCCAAGTATCGCCCTATTCAATTCCAGGACATTTTCGCCTAGGCAAAAACTCCATAGGCAAAAAAAGTTTCTCCACCTAAAGGCAGGAGAAAAGAAGTTCAGAATCTATATTTTGTGGTAAAAATGGGGGGACTTTGTTCAGAACCCCTTGGACACCTCCCCCTAATGACTAATTAGGCAAAACATTTTACAAATCATCTTAATTCACCCCCAAAAAAACATAATTTTGGGGGCAAAAATTTAAAAAGTTCTGGAAAATGGGGCTTAAGTACTGGGACAGGTATTTTGGAGTGCTGTATGGATGGGACAGGTGTTTTTAGGATTGCAGGGGGCTGTAGCAGGTGTTTTTTTAACATTTATTTATTCTGCACTTTACAACCCCCAAAATATCCTAGGATCCATTTACATGTACCCCCAATTTAACTACAGCAATTATTAAGATATTGCTTAATATTTTTCCACTGTTATGCAAATATGCATAAAACAGCCCTAATTACTTCTATCATGGCTAATAATTATCTATATTGATTCTCTGGGTGAGTTAGGCTTTATTGGGGGTACAGACTGATTTCCCCCCCAAAAAATACCTTTTCACCAGTTCCGTTATTTGCTGCATTTGCCCATATGTGTTTTTGCCTGCTTTACAATTGAATAAGGCGAATAGCGGGTGCGCGCGAAAACACGCGAATGAGGCAAAAACATCTCGCTTTTCGACGATCTCGGCTTATAAATTACCCCAAAAGTTCTTCGTAAGTTGCGTACTTTGGCAAAAACGATTGCGCAAATTTTGGGTGAAAAAAAATTACTTTGAAAATGGTTTAAATGTATTGGGTCTGATTTTTGGGGGGCGGTATGGATGCGTCAAGTGTTTTAAACATCGCATGTGGTCGCAGCAGGCGTTTAACGGTTTTTAAAATTGCGTTTTTACGGCACGAAAATACACTTGCACCCATTTTAACCTACCCCCAATTTACATAGAACAGTAATTTCCTGGGGAAAATATTGCTTTCTATCATTTTTCAACAATTTGTTTCTTTTTTTAGGTTGAGGAGGTGGGCAAAGATGGAGCAAACTTCAGGAGAGGTAGCTGAGAAGGTGAAAGGGGATTTGATCGATGTGACAGGTGAAGGGGTGAGGAGAGGAGAAAGGTATGCACTAATTCTATACAAACCAGATAGAAGGAAGAGAGGGCGGGTTGGCAAGAAGGGGAGTTGACAGTGGAGAGAGGAGGGTGGAGATCATGTCCCCAGTAGTAGGAGAGAGATGTGACAAAGTGGGCAGACAAGAGGGAAAGGATGGGGTAAGAGGAAACTGGTGTGAGGAGATGCTGTACCATACGGATTCATGTTGAAACTGAAGTGTGTGGTAAGAGCAGAGAGCAGGAAAGGGGAGAAGAGCAGAGGAGGGAGTTGAAGTTGACAAAGGGGGTTGAAAGAATTTGAGGAAATGAGAGCCGTAAAGTAAGACTGTATATAGTGTGACAGAGCAGAGCTGTAGAAGGACAGAATTAATTTGAAGTGGCATAAATGTAACATGAGTGTAATTTCTCCAGCTTAGTCATGCAGGACAGTGAGATATGCCATGGTTAGGGTAGGAGCAGGCAAATTCTAAAAGTGATAGACCGAAAAATTTTGCAATTGAGATGCACAGTATCGGAAATGTCTTAGAAAAGTGCTGGGCGGTGACTAGGAGGTGCCAATTCAGACACACAGAGATGGTCCGTCTTATGGGAGTGTCACTGTCACTGTGGTGTCTGCATACACAGATGCTAAATCATTCACTTTGAAAGCCATACTCCAATGGAAGATCTGCACTTGCCATAGAACAGGTGCAAGTTTTGATGGTGCGACTGATGGCGGCATCTAAAGACGCATCAGGCAGTATTACAGCGTCTGCAGATGCTCAAAGTAGTCGTCTCAGGCCTTGCACATGCAGATGTACAGTATACCAGGTAAGGGCTTTGTAGCAGCATTTGCATAGTCACAGAAGAGCAACTATAAAAAGATGCCGCCATTGGGTCTATTACCATCTCTAAAATGGCTCCATAGTATGGAATATTTACCATTGAGTAAGTAAAAACAGCTATTGAGATCCATTTACAGATAACTGGTGCAGAGATTTCCTAATGGTTTCATGATGTCATGGAATCTGCAACATGATATGAGTGATATGAGTGATATCAGTGAGTAAGGGGTAAAAGCACTAAAATATCAGGGTTTGGTGAATAGTTTTAGATACAATTGTGCCTGTTTCACCTCCCAGTGAGTAATGTGCTTACTGCACTCTGAATTTCCACAGCCTCGAGAGTTGCTTTAAGTAATATTTTGTGAGTTTTGGGCAATGACGGGGTTAGGGCTTAGGCACATGTCGGCAAAGCTGCATATTTAAACTCAAAGTACTGCTTACTAATACATTTTACCACACCGAGTAATCTTTTTTTGTTTGTTTTCTCTTAAAATCCTTCATGTCATCACATTGTTTAGGTCTTCTAAATCTGCTTATGGTAATGAGACATTCAAACTGCCTTTATTTCAAGTGTCATAATTTAACTTTTTAAGTTTATAATTAGTTTATTGTATTGTTTTGAATCTATATTAATTATCCTTCCTCTAAAATCAGTTGACTCGGCACAAATCGGCTTAGTAATGACCGACACTGATTTCTGTTACCACTAGGACATTTGAGTCAATATTCTATGGTGCCAATGTTTAGGGGTGGCACCTGAGAAGGGTATTTGTAGAGTAGCCAGGGCACAGGCCCTAACTAAGGTAGAATTGTGGGTGTAAAGAGTTTTTGTAGTTGGAAACACCATGGAATATGTACACATCTTTCCTAAGCAGGCACATTTCAATATTTTTTTTCAATGAAATTTTTTTATTTTTTGCCTTTCTGCTAAATACCAGTTACACCATTATGAATATCCTGCCTTCCATATGGAACTATCCTAATTTACCATTGTTCTCAATTCTTTGAATCTAAGTTTACTCATGATACAAACACCGATTTTATTGGCCAATGCAGTGTGTGTTCATGGAAACAAGTTCACTATAGCAAAATAGACACAAAACAAGAAAACATGCTAATGAACATCCACATTTCTTGAGTTCTTAAATGACTGATAAATTCAAATTCATAACTACTAGATGTGCAGGTGTTGGGTTGATATGGGGCCCAGACCACCTCCAGAGCCTACCTTCTTTGAACCTCTGTTTCGCCACTGAATGGTTCTGGGAAATAAAGATGTGGCCAAACACATAAGTGACTCCATGGGTGCATAGCCTCTGCTCTGCACAATCGGCCACACAATGCCTATTACAAAATAGAGGCAGTGTGTGACCACTCTTTCTCCTTAGTTAGGGGGCAGAGCTTCTTCTTGCATATAGTGCACATGCACACCCCTTCACCTTTGCATCTCCTCATGACCTTTCCTCTGCTCAGTTTCTCTTCCCCTATGTAAGTGGTGCACTTCTCCCCCCCCCCCCCCCACACACTTTGTTGCACTATGTTTATGTTTAATTATGCATACTGTGAATTTTTTTAGTCAGCTTTTAACTGTGTATGCGTCTCTCTGGGTATAATTAATTAGATCACTTTTTTTTTTTAAAGTCAAAGATCTTCAGCAATTTTTCCAGCAAGAATTAAAACTTATATTTTATTAAATACAAAACCCATATGTTGAGTTGGAAAATGTATATTTAGTCTACTCAACATGCCAGGTTTTAGGGGAGATGTATCAAGTCTTGGATTCGCCCTGTTCAATTTCAAAAGACACGAAAACTGAGACACGCGAAGTCAGAACAGGCGGAAGGTGGTATCTGAATCGGGGAAATCAGCCTGAACCCCCCAAAAAGAGCGGAAACATTGGGGATCCCTGACGACATTGCCAGGCGTGGGAATCGCCAAGGATCCTGGACCCTTTAGGTAAGACAAAGGATTCTTATCCATAACTATTATTGGCACCTTACACTAAAGGCTCTCCGGTTTTCTTTTTTTTTTTATTCCACTAATTTTTTATTTATTTCACAATAAAGTAAACACTAAATATACATTACAGATTATCATATGCATGTGTGGTCTCCTTATTAGATTTGGTCTAAAAGACAACTAAAATATAACTAATATGCAAAGCACAGTTTTAACATACATTTTTAGGTACAATATACATATCCTACTACAGAGAATTATATTAAAATATCATATTTAGGTAACTGTACAACTCACATATAAATAACAGTCAGAATATATGTATATATCAGACTCTTTCTGGCATCTCTAGCAGACCAGCTATTTAATCACAGGCTCGCAGATGTAAAATTGGGCCCTAATTACATAGATATTACTATATGTATCTTGACATGCAGGTTAACACAAATGCTTCAGCAGTCTCGCGTAACTCCATCCCCATTGACTACCTGTATCCCAGAGATTCCTGTCCTCCCTCTGTTCCGCACATATGACGAGTCCAACCATCTACCTCACATAAAATGAAATTTTTTTTCTCAGCCTTTCTGGCTAGGTAAACAAATTTCTCGTGAGCTACAGTCTTGTTTACTAATGATAACCATGCTCCTATTTTTGTACCCTCAGGGGCCATCCATGTTCTGGCTATGCAGATTTTTGCAAGCATGCACAATTTAATAACATACTGTTTGGAATGTTTCCTCAATTACAGCCAATGTACATATTATGGGGGTGAGCATATCGTCATGGACACCAGTGGATACCTGTATACAAATTACTTCCTCCCAAAAGGAACTAATAATTGGGCAAGGCCACAATAGATGCCAAAAATTCCTTGCGTTCAGATTACACTTAGGACACTTTGAATACATTCTACCACCAATTTTGAACAAACGGTCTGGCATTAGATATATCCTATGAATCAGAAACAATTGGATTTGTTGATATCAAATTGTTGTTGTCGACACACGTGGACTACCCAAAGCTTGTTTCCATAAAGCCTCAGACAATATTCCCAGGTCTACTTTCCACTTTTGATTAATAGATGTTAGATCCGTATTATGATGTGCTTGTAACATGGCTGAATACATTATAGATATCAAGTGTCTACTGCCAGCAGATTGCAGTAATTGCGGGAATCTTGGAGCTCCGGGGGGGCTTCCACAAATTGAGCATTCAGGGCTTGACGGAGCTGGAGGTATCTATAGAAATAATGTTTTGGAATACAGACATTTCTCTCTTAACGACCAAATTCCGTTCTTACGACTCAGTCGTTAAACGAAACAGTCGTTAAGCTAAGACGTATCGTGGCCAGGAAGCAGCAAGGACCCAGGCTGAGAGTGACACATGCCTGTGTGTGCCCCACCTCCTCCAAGAGCGTGCTGCATCCCCATCCGTCCTTTCCCTCATGGGAGGCAATGTCTCCTGTGTTTCCCGCGCCACAGCCATGGCCCCTTCTCGGGCAGAATCCGGTATTTTTTTTTTTTTCATCAGTGCAAGCCACAGTTAGCTGATCGAAGCACCGGTCGTGAGTCCGAAGGTCGCTAAACAGGTAGGCTGTTAAGTGAGGAATGTCTGTAGCAAACTCTTGTTGCACTTGTTGGAATGACTTAAATAATTTGGAAGTGTACAACTGCCCCAGAGACACCACCCCCCATTTTCCCCAGACTTCACTAAACTTAAGCGATGAAAGCTCATCAAGCCCACGGGTACGGGATAAGGGTTATCAGAATCCCATCCCTGTCCCTGAAAAATCTGGGAAGTCGGGCTCCAAATCAGGACTGCTTTCCTAACAATTGAAGCCCCTACCCCCCTCACCCTACTACTCAGCATTTGTGGTGTGTCCCGGGCACATCTGCATCACCAGAAGGGCAGGTAAAGCATCTGCACCCGTATATTGCAGCCATGACCACAAATGTGCCAATTGCGATGCATAATAATAAAACTTAAAACGATGTAGTTAAAGTCCCCTGGAATCACGTGAAGAAAGTGTATCCAACTGAATGCAAGCTCTACTGTTAACCCAAATCAAAGAGGATAACAGACCATCTATTTGCCCAAATATTCTTTGTGGAATATAAACTGGGGAACGTTGAACTACGTAGAGAAGTTTGGGTTGTAGAACCATTTTAATTATATTCTCCCATCCAGTAAGTGTTAATAGTAGTTTCTCCCATATTGCTACCTGGGACCTTAAATATTCTATCTGTGTATTAATATTTAAAGGCACATAGCTGCAAGGGTCATTAGTTATCCGCACACCTAAATATTTAAATGAGTCCACTCATCTCAACGGGAGAGTTATAAGTGGAGTATTAGGACATGCACCTCTAAGAGGGAGTATACAGGATTTATCCCAATTAATCAACACACCCGAGTTTTTGCCAAAAGAGTTAATGATTTCAAGGGCACTTGGCATAGAAGTGTCATATTTAGAAACAAAAAGCAGAATGTCGTCAGCATAAAATGCTATTTTATCTGTTCTAGGTCCCATCTAGAATCCCTGAACTGAAGGACTAGCCCTGATCAAAGAAGCCAAAGGCTCTATAGCTATGGCAAAGAGAATAGGTGACCAGGGGCAACCTTGATGTGTACCCCTCGAGATGGGGAATGAAGAGGAGACATATCCGTTCACTGATACCCTAGCAACAGGTGCTGAATAAAGCAATTTAACCCGTTTGATAAATCCAGAGCCTATCCCAAAACAGTCCATAGTCTCCCACAAAAATAATCATTCCACGGAGTCAAACGCCTTGGCGGCATCCTCGCGAGACACCTATAACTGGCAAAAAAAGCGACAAAGGTTAACTGATGTTGATTTTCCCTGCATAAATACAGTCTGATCTGGGTAAATCAGCTGGGTGATCACCTGGCCTAGCATAATGGCCAATACGTTAGCAAGTATTTTAATATCTGTAGGAAGAAGAGATATGGGCCCGTATGAATCCGTCTGTTTGGGGTCTTTACCAGGTTTCGGCAAGACAATTATTAATGCCTCAGACATGGACTGAGGGAGAGAGTTACACTCAGAAAATTGATTGAAAAGCTCAAGCAAGAGGGGCACATAGAATTGATTTGTTTTTTTATACAATTCCAAGGGGATCAAATCTAACCCTGGGGCCTTTTTACCTGGAAAGGATTGTGTAGCTAAATCAATTTCCTCCACCGTCAGTGGGGGGTCTAGATAGTCCTTTGCCTCAGAGGACAAAGTGGGAAGAGCTATGGCCTTAATGTACTGACGCAATTCCTGCCCACTGCAATGTACAAGTGCTGATAGTAACAAACAAACTCCAGTGCAATGTCCGGAGTTTGAATGTAAGTTACATCCCCTGGGCCAGTGATCTCTACTATCATTATCAAGGAGCACTTTGTTCTTTCCAACCTGGCCAAATAGCTTCTTGGTCTGTCACCCGTTGCATATCCAGAATGTGCATTAAATAATAATTTGTATTGGGTTTTGTCCTTTAAGCAGTCATTCCACGCCTTCTGAGGACTCCAGCCCATCAGCAAGACCAGTGCGTTCTAAGGATTGACCTGATGCCTCTAACTCCAACTCCTGCTATTTATAGAAAGTCTGTGACACGCTTAGTCAAAGTCCCCCTAAGAAAAATCTTAAAGGCATCCCATATTACTGGGACCGGGGCAGAATCAGGATTAGTTTGGAAGTATTCCTCCCATACCGCCTCCAGTTCAGATCCTGCACCAATACGCGTCAACCAGAATGGGTTAAGTTTCCAAAATTATTGACCACGTTGACAGCCCAAATCTAAACTAACTATTAAGGGGGAGTGATCTGAAATTCCCCTAGTTTCATATTGCACCGATAGGACTCTAGGCATCAAATCCCGGGTGAGCAGCGCCAGATCAATCTTGTCCTCCAGGCATCAACCAAGCCCAGCCACATAAGCTGAATACCGGGTCCAAAACATTGTTAAAATCCCTGACACATATTGTAGATGATCCGATGATAAAGCCAAAAATTAAGCTACCTTCTTTAATAGTTGATGGGAATAGAGATGTGGTATGTATATTGCGAGCAGTAGCAGTGACACAGTATTAATCCTATATTTCAGGAACACATATTTACCCCCTGGATCACTTTGTACCATCTCTAGGGAAAAAAAAGGGACAGATTATAAACAAGGATAGAAACTCCTCTAGAAGCGGACGTGTATGACGCATGGTAAGGCCAGCCCACCCATGGCTTTTTAAGGGAGAGCAACTTCCCTCCCGCTAGGTGCATCTCCATCTCCATGAGACAGATTGTACCCGATCCATATTTTTTAAACTGCCGCAAAACCAAACATTTGAGTTTGTCTTTAAGACTTCTCTCACATTCCAAGTAAGGATATTAATGTTATCCGGTGCTATGACTTAACAATATTAAGTAACATATTTTCCCTCTGTGCATACGACCGGAACACCAGCATTAAGCCCCATTTTGCACATATACCATTCAAATACACAAAAAAGTCAGACATGTTTTTACCCAATAAAAAAAGAGACCAGAAACCACATAGCTGAAACAAAATAACTGAATACCTTAACAAAAAAATAAAACCCTTTCCCATCCCTTCCCCCCACCCTGTATATCTGTCCCCAACTGTGGCATGCCTATACCCTAACCCAATCCTCAAACAGGAAGAAAACAAAAAAAAATGGCAAACTCACAAGGTGAGTATAAACTATTCTATCCCGTACACGAGGTGAGGCAAAAGAGTTGAGAATGACCCCTAAACACATGGAGCCCTCCAGTGCTATATGCACTCTGGGGATTTAAAACAAATACAACCCAAAACATGTACCAAAAATAAAAAGAGGAGCATACAGTATAGCGTGGGAGTTCAACTTCTATAAATACACTGCACTAATCTTAATACAAACTTCAGATATCTGCTTAAGATTAATAGTACCAATTTTCAGCTGTGTAACTAGGGCAGGGCCGCCGGGGCTCGTGCCCTGGGCGCTGTGGGAGCGGTGCTGGCCACGGTACCGGCCTGTCCTAGTTAGCCAGTGTAGTGCCGACGGCAGTGAGTGCGGTCAGCACTACACATTTACTCAGGACCGGTGCTAGGCTTTCCTGCGCCCAACGCCGTCGTGTGCTACACACCCAAGCCCCTTCCCTCCCCCTGAGTGCTTACCCAATAGCGCCAGGTGAAGGGTGGGAGGCGGGCTCAGGCTGGTGCATTTACACACACATCGCCGTCAGCGCGGCGGTGATGTGTGTGTTAATCAGCAGCCAATGAGAGTCAGACAGACTCTCATTGGTTGCTGCTGCGCCCAATGCAAGAGCCGGGCTGGAGCTCACTCATGAGCTCCACCTACTGGCTCCTGCAGTGGGTAATGGAACAGACGTCATGACGTCTCTCCCATAATGCAGAGCGCACCAGCCCGGGAGGACCGACATGCGGATGGCGGCGGGAGCAGTGGCTGGAACCGGAGCGTGGATTCAGGCATTTTTTTTTCTTTTATTGTGTGTGTTTGGTGGGGGGAGGGAGGTGGACCTCTACTGGGGGCGCTGCATCACGGGGGTGGACCACTACTGGGGGAACCTCTGGGAGGGACCTCTACTGGGGCACTGCATTTGGAGTGGGGCTACTACTGGTGGCACTTTATAAAGGGCACTGCATAGGAGGGGACTACTGCTGGGGCCACTATATAAAGGGCACTGCATAGGGGGGACCACTACAGGGGCACTGTATAAGGGGCACTGGATAGGGGGATTACTACTGGGGGCCTGCATAAGAGGGACCACTACTGAGGGCACTGCATAAGGGGCTCTACTAGGGGCACTGCATAGGGGGGATCACTACAGGAGGCACTGCATAGGGGGGGTCCACTGCATTGGGCACTGCATAAGGGGGATCACTACTGTGGGCATGCATAAGGGGGAGCACTACATGGGGCACTGCATAAGGGGAACCACTACTGGGGACATTGCATACTGGGGGTACTGTATAAGGGGCACTACTGGCAACCTGCATAAGGGGGACCACTACTGGGGGCACTGCATAGGGGGGATCACTACAGGAGGCAATGCATAGGGGGGGTCCACTGCATTGGGCACTGCATAAGGGGGATCACTACATGGGGCACTGCATAAGGGGGATCACTACTGGGGGCATGCATAAGGGGGAGCACTACTGGGGGCATGCATAAGGGGAACCACTACTGGGGACATTGCATACTGGGGGTACTGTATAAGGGGCACTACTGGCAACCTGCATAAGGGGGACCACTACTGGGGGCACTGCATAGGGGGGACTTTATAAGGGGCACTGCATTAAGGTGCATATGGAATGGAAAGGAATGTGTGTCATGTGGACACGCCCCATTTTTAAGTGACCTTGCCCATTTTTTGGCGCACTCACATAGGAGGGGGATGGCTTAATTTTTAAATTTGCCCTGGGCTCCAAATATCCTAGTTATGCCACTGCCAATATTGCCTACGGAAACCATCACACTGTATAGGGTACTACAACCCAACAGTAATATATTAATAATAAATGAAAAATAGGGATTTGAAAATAGTAGAATGCACAGCTATGTTATAGTTACGTG
Source organism: Taudactylus pleione (assembly GCA_031769625.1). Taxonomy (NCBI): domain Eukaryota; kingdom Metazoa; phylum Chordata; class Amphibia; order Anura; family Myobatrachidae; genus Taudactylus; species Taudactylus pleione. Next base: position 623,877 of record JAUIMM010000116.1, read on the forward strand.
CAGTCTGAACTGCCAGTAGGGCTTAGAATCAGTCATTTACCAACGGCCTCCTGGGCGGCGCATGCGATCCAACCAAAGACCAGCCTCCCTTGGGGTGAGAAAAAATGTAGTTTCACTGTCTGCAACTACACGTAATTTTGAAGGAAACTACATAGCGTAGGGGAGATTAAGTTACCGCAGACTACGTTTATCTGGAATAAATTAAGCCCAGTCTTTCTGGACTTCCATGGAGAAGCCGGGAAATACTGAAATCCGAGAGCCATTGCGTTCCATAGGACTTCTAGTGCGAGCCAACCGTATTAAAGCCATGATCCTGGTAGTGGAGGAACTTGGCGATAAAGGACTCCAGGAGGCATCACTCTAGCTGGTACACGATGAGCCCGCTCCACTGCAAAGTGCAAAATGAAAGCCTCTTTGCCATATGTTTCCAGAAGCCACTTTTCCAAAAATTCCTCAGGGCAAGCAGCCTCCTTTTTCTCCGGCAGCCCCACGAATCTGACATTATTACGTCGAAGATGCCCCTCTATATCCGACAGCTTTTTATGCACCGCAGCCATCTGGGAGTCCAGTGTATCCACTTTCACTTTCAGTGGGGAGATCATGTCCTCAAGCATAGAAGTACGTGTTTCCACTTCTCCCACCCGCTCACAGACACGTTGCAAATCGTGATGGATTATAGATAAGTCAGATTGCACCTTACCAATTTTGTCTGCCAACCTTTTCTCACTTGCTGTGACTGCATCTAACACACTTTGCAGGGTGGCTGCTAGAGACTCTGCGGACATTGTATTAGCTGGTGGGGATGCAGGGGCAGACCCACTTCCCTGTTCATCCACAGGTGGAGGCTGCGGGGTTGATTAGCATGCATAACGCTCTAGTTTTGCTGCTGCAGCATGGTGGGTTTTCCCCATGTTAGGCAGGAAGTTTAATGTAATAGAGTATAATAATATCACTGAAAGCTGCTGCAGAGGACCCCTGGAAGGTGCAGTCTGAGGAGTCTGTAAGGACTCTGGCAGGCAAGATGGCGGCCAGCAAAGCAGCTCAGAAGGCACAGTGGAGGGGAGACAGGCACCAGAGCAGCCAACTAACCAGGTCACTGCCGGCAGGAAGGGACCCCAGACATCGGGCAGGAGTAGCCACCAAGTGCAGGAGACGGAGCGGGTCACTTTGCAGCCACGCTGCACAGAATCACAGAACCAGCCTGCCTCCCACGTGATGCGCTGCGGCTTCAGGCCCTGTCCAACAGCCCAGAACATGCCAGACAGGCCGCAGAACTCCCCGGATCACGGGTCGCCAAGGACTCCCTGTCCTCCGGTACCAGGTGAGCGAGGTCTTGTGACACAGGAGGTGGATAGAAGCACTGGAGAGCTCACTACCATGTGTGCTACTCCATAGATGTAGCGGCCATGCCCCCGGCTCTCCGGTTTTGTAATGTGAAGCTCACCACCCACACACCAGTTTGCACAGGCTGCAGTCAAGAGGCGGGCATACGTCCGGATTTTCTTGCTGTGCTACAAATGATCCCATATCTCACTTCAGATCTGGTATAACTTATTCAATTTGGAGAGACTCACTCGAGTGGGGTTTCTACATCCTCACGGGTCCCCATTAGTTACTACCAATTGTTTTTCTTATTGAACTATCATTCAGAAATATTTCTTTTTTTTAGCTATTTATATGTGAACTTGCAGACACACTCCATGTCACTGATTGCATTGTGATCTATACGCTGACGATTTTATTCACCTATATAATATTTATATGCTTATTCATTTTTATTTTAATTGCTTGAGCTATATTAAATTGCTGCTGAATATTTACACTATGGTCAATTGATTTAATGTATATTATTTAAGTCAGTGCTTGAAGTGTGCCGCTATGCAATGCAGGGGCGTATCTATAATGGGTGCAGTGGGGCCCACACCACACATCCTACACCCATACTTCCTAATACTTACCTCTCCGAAGTCCCACATCGGCTGGAGAGACACTACACACCAGGGTCGGCTCTAGGGGTGTTCGACCAGTGCAGTCGCACAGGGGCGCCACCCGTAGAGGGGTGGAACCCCTCCCCAGCATCCCGATTTCAGCGGGACAGTAATGTCCCGCTGTTCCACCCACGGGCCGAAGTGGCCCGCGGATGGTCAAATCGTGAGGTTGGGGACCCCCACCGCTGCACCGGTGCCGGACCCCCGGAGTGCCCCCGGGGTGTGAGAGGGCTGGGGGAAGCCCAGCCAATGACGGAGTGCTGGGCTTTACCCCCAGCCTGCCGTTATTTGGAGGCGTGCCATGCGGGCACGCCTCAAAATAACATCACACAGGGGGCGTGGCCTATGGTAATTAGGCCACGCCCCCACACGATGTTAGGACATATTCTGAAGGGCCGGCACAGGGTGCTCCGAAACCTGGAGCCGGCCCTGCTACACACAACACCTGGAAAGTGCCCACAGTGGCCACTTTCCTGGCATTCTGCGCATGTACAGTAGGGGAATCTCCGGGAAAATGCCTGCCACACCAGACTAGTGCCCAGAGTCTACTGAACCTGTCTGTATGCCGCAGCCGCCGGAGAGAAGGGAGGGTCCCCGGATGGTGGGTGAACACAGGTGTTGATGAGTCAGTCAGTGAGTCAGGACATTTGATTATAATATGTATATATATATATACATACATATATACTGTATATATGTGATTGTATGTCTAGCAGATTGAGGGCCTCATTTATCAACGAGATTTATCATTCACAGAGAGTGATAAAACTCGCTGTGTATGATAATGGTGCTCCAGCCAATCAGCTCCCATCTGTCTGAAAAAAGACAGCTGGGAGCTGATTGGCTGGAGCACCATTTCGTATATACACTCGTTGTGAGTGATAAAACTCGTTGATAAATGAGGCCCTGCATATGATAGCTATGGGCCAGGGTTCTTTAAAGATGTTTATTCTGGGGGCCTATTCATCATACCTTAAAATTCGATGGAGGTAATTAGGTTTAGACCTCGCATGGAGTTCTACTTAATTACCGGAGGAATTCATCATTCCTCCTCTCCTTAACTATCTATTCCGAAAAGCTGTCATTTTTGCGATGACAGCTTTTCGGGAAATAGATAGTTTTCCCTGTCTACACTGACTTACAGCAGCTGGAATCTGTGCTGCACATGCGCCGTTACATTCGTAAACCCAGCTGCTGTAATTTTGTGTACCCCAACCCCCCCTCTGCTCACCTCCCCCCATCCCCCCCCCCCCCCCCCGTCCCGCACATACCTCCCCACGTAGCAGCCTCCGGCTCCGGTGGCTGGTTTGACACGTGGTCTCCCAGCAGACCACAGTACAGTTTAGAAAAAAAATACACTTTTTTTTTTTCTAAACTTTATTGTGTTCTGCTGGGAGAACACAGTGTGTGAGCAACCATTGGAGCCAGAGGAGGGACCAGTGCGCCGGAGGGAGCTGCGGGGGACCTGTCCAGCTGACCGCAGGTAAGCGTTACCTGCTATTCGCCACCTCACAGTGGCGGATAGTACCTCCATCAAGTTGCATCAAAAAAAAGGTTCGCCAGGTTTTTTTTGGGGTAATTAGAAACCCCCTCCTGCTTGCACTAGTGCACTGTGTGAGTGACTGTGACTTGTTTTTTTTTATATATGATACTGTTTATGGTGCCTATTCATCAACACTAAATTAACGTTTTTAGGGATATTTTCCTTAAATAACGTTATTTTAGTATTCATGATGACACTTAGCACAGGAGATAACACTGATATCTCCTTGCTAAGTCCCTCTGCGTTAATTTCCACATTCCCCATACATTATGGGGATATGGAAATTATGGTATTCATCATATTCCGAAAATTATATATTTTCGGAATTTGATGGAGGTACTATCCACCACTGTGAGGTGGCGAATAGCAGGTAACACTTACCTGCGGTCAGCTGGACAGGTCCCCCGCAGCTCCCTCCGGCGCACTTGTCCCTCCTCTGGCTCCGGTGGTTGCTCACACACTGTGTTCTCCCAGCAGAACACAATAAAGTTTAGACAAAAAAATAAAAAGATAATTTTTTGTCTAAACTGTACTGTGGTGTGCTGGGAGAACACAATGTCAGACCAGCAGGACGGAGCCGCAGGCTGCTGCGCGGCAGGTAAGTGTGGGAGGGAGGGGGGGGTACACAAACTTACCACCGCTGTAGGCAGTGCTGCGCATGCGCTGGGTTTACGAATGTAACAGCGCATGCGCAGTACTGATTACAGCTGCTGTAAGTCAGTGTAGACAGGGAAAACTATCTATTTCCCGAAAAGCTGTCATCGCAAAAATTACAGCTTTTTCGGATTAGATAGTTAGGAGAGGAGGAATGATGAATTCCTCCGGTAATTAGGTAGAACTCCATGCGAGTTGTACCTAATTACCTCCATCGATTTTTAAGGTATGATGAATAGGCCCCTATATCACAGATCATATGTATATAAAATGTACATATCTCTAAACATGTGTAATGTATATGTGTGTATTAGTATATTATATATATAAACATGTGTCTGTGTGTCTATATATATATATATATATATATATTTTTATAAAATGCAAGGTCTGACACTCATTGTTTTCAATAAAGCTGCTGCTTACTGGGTGCCCTCCATGCTGCTGATATAGATAAATACAGTGGGATGGCGGCACTCCGGAATAAATTAGTAATGCTGTTCCCAACAAATGCGCAATAAAGCGCTGAAACGTTGAAATCTTGTAACGCTGCGATGAGTCTTTATTTCTAATCTGGAGTGCCGCCATCCTACTGTATTTATATTATTATCGTTTACTTATATGGTGCCACAAAGGTTCTACAGGTCCTAACACAGTACATAAATGAGTATACAATAAAAAATTTTATTTAGCTGTACAAAACAATGCAGAACAAGGACATGATTTATAGACATTGCTGAATAACACAAGCAGCAGGGTGCCGTGTTAGGTGCTGTTTGGGGAGTTAGGAGTACATGACTGTGGGGTCTAGTTACTAAGCAGTGTTAGGAGACAGAGTGAAAAGTGATAAAGTGCCAGCCAATCAGCTCCCAACTGCCATCTCACAGGCTCTGTTTGAAAAATGACAGTTGGGAGCTGATTGGCTGGCACCTTATCACTTTTCACTCTGTCTCCTAAAACTGCTTAGTAAATGGACCCCTGTATAAGTAGGGTAAGGAGAAGCATGTGAGGGACGAGGGCCTAGTATAAGTAGGGGAAGGAGAAGCACGTGAGGGAGGAGGTCCCTGCTCACGAGAGCTTACATTCTAAAGGGGAAGAGCAGGCAGACAGAGGTGACACAGATGGAGTAGATAGCGAGGAAGTAGCAGTGGGTTAGGATATGTGCTGCATAATGTGTGTGTGTGTTATAAGATGACCTGATGTGTCAAAATTAAGTTCTTCATTCATCTATCTCTATGACAGAAAATAGATTTTATTTATGTGTTATATACACATGAGAAATGTACTAAATAACGTTGTTGCAATTTAATTTCTGTCTGTTACATCCAGCTAAAGATACAGATATTGTGGGACTATCCCGCATCCTAATTGTGAATCCTTTTGTCCTAGCTGCTGGGTGCTATGCCATGCTCCTGTGAGTGGGTACTTCTCACATGCTAGACACACCCACAAAGAGGAGCAGCCGTGCCCAACATACTGTGGCCAATCCTCCTCCTGGGGGGCCCCAAGGATGTTTCTGTACCCGGGCCCAAGATTTCTCTTTCAGCCCTGGGTATAGATCATGCTGTGAACACTAAATGACTATTTTCCACTGCAATGAAAATAGTATCTTTCATAGAACTTCAGTTATTTTAACCACTTGCCTGGCGTGGTGGCATTGTCTGCAGCCGCCAGGTGGCAGAACCTTCCGCCTGGCAGCTGCAGGGAGGAGCTGTCACCAGGGAAATGTAAATTCACCACCTCTAAGCCACCCAGTGTGTACCTGGTGCTGCTCAGAGGAACAGCTGCTGGGAAAAAGAAAGTTGCGATGGTCACGATGTTCCGAACATCAATGGTTCAATATAGAGATGACCAATTTAATAGAAATCGATGTTAATGTTATGTAAAAGGTTTTTGGTTTTTTTTTTATAAAATCGTGTTGGATAAGTTTTAAATAGATGTTCTTGATCCAATTCAATCATAAAACCCCCTGCAATTTCTGAGCGGTTTTTTGAAAATAAAACTTGGTTAAGTGATGGTATAATATCATTTTTTTTATACTATTCTTCTAGCCTATGGGCCTGATTCAGATTTTGGAATAGAGTAAGACAGAGCAAGTAACTGTGTAGCTGGACAAACCATGTTGCAATGCAATGGGTGCAAATACATACATTGTTCTTGCATGCAGGGTAAATACTGGCTGCTTTTGCACTGTAATTTAGATGTCAGTTTTGACACACTCCTCCCAAATCTAAATCTCTCTGCACATTTTACATCTGCCCCACCACAGGGCCGCAACTAGGGGGGGGCTGGAGGTGCACGTGCACCGGGTGAGCCGCTGTACCTGGTGCCAGTGACCTCCAGCCCGGCGCTGCAGAGAGGCTCCAAGCCGGACGTCCGCTGGTAATATTTATTACCAGCGGGCGCCCGGCTCCTCTGCAGCGACGCGGTGTAGCCGGAGCCGGAGGCTGGAGTTCTCTCCCGAACTCCAGCTTCCGGCTCTCCCCACGGGCACTATGGGGGAGACGTCATGACATCTCCCCCATAGTTCCAAGGAGCAGCCGGCGGACCGGACGCGACGCTGGATGCAGGAGCGGGGTTCAAGGCAAGTATTTTTTTTTTAATAAGCTGCACTACAGGAGCATTATTATGGGGGCAGGGGCATTAATATGGGGGCATAGGCAATAAGGGGCATTACTAATGGGGCATGAGCACTACAGGGGCATTACTATTGGGGCATGGGCACTACAGGGGCATTACCACAGGGGCATTACTGTGGGGGCATGAGCACTACAGGGGCATTACTGTAAGGGCACTACAGGGATATTACTATGGGGGCATGGGCAATACAGGGGCATTACTATGAGAGCATGGGCACTACAGGGGCATTACTATGAAAGCATGGGCACTACAGGGGCATTAATATGGGAGCATGGGCACTACAGGGGCATTACTGTATGGTGGGCACTACAGGGGCATTACTATGGGGGTATTAACATATGGGCATTACTATGGGGGCATTACAATATGGGCACTACTGCAGGGGGAATTACATGGGGGGCGCCAAATTACTGTCTTGCCCCTGGTGACAAAAATCCTAGTTTCGGCCCTGCCCACCAGCATGGTGTTACCAAGATGCACAGTTACTTTCTCTATCTTACTATATTCCCAACTCTGAATCAGGCCCTATGTACATTTTGTCTGCGATCACATTATATAGTGTATATTTATACATTTGTTATTATGATGTTTTATATAGTATGTATGAAATGTAATAAGCAGATATGTATTCGCAAGTAATATTTATGTAACGATATCACCATATGCAAATAGCATCCGGCTAGTATATAAAGGAGCTGGTGACGAGGTTATGCCATGCGCCCTAATAAGTCCAAAGGATTGACGAAACGTGTTAGACGTGGCTTATTACGTGAGACTACAAATGTAAAAGGATAGGTTGCGCTGCTGCTATTGGAAAATCACTTGACCTGATTGATCCACTCTCAAATCTCTCTGAATCATGAAAAAACATTTATTAAACACATAACAATAAAATAGACATTCACATACATAATTAATATCTCTAAAATAGAGAATAAAATAAAATTGTTATAATAAATGTGACAGCTCTGGATCGCTGGAATAGATGTATCCACAATTAGATACAATTGGATATAATGGCTCACCACTCAATCTATCCACTGTGTTTAGATATCCAATAAGTTCATCCAAATGAAAGCATTTGATGTTGATACATAAAAGTTCCTTTTAAGGTGTGGTATTAATAATTATGTCACTAAAAATCCACAAAAACACCATTTTGCAGAAAATTGTAAAGCTGTAACAACCCCCCTTCAATTGGGTGTCCAGCAATTGCATATGTAAATCTGTAGCTGGCTGATATCTGTAGTGCGCCAGAACTATTTGTATGGATTTATATAGCGCTAGGTGTGTGAAAGCACGCTCACTTGAATAATATCCACACAGTCTGTTGGTGAAGATCACCTCTTTGATGGTAAAACAAGGTAGCAGCTATGTGCAGTGCACGTACCTGGCCGGCACCGTGGTCCGGCAATGGACTCGTGTCCTCCTGGATAATGCAGATTGTGCCGCTCTCTCTTGTAACCTTAATGTCAGCAAATAGGTTAGTTGGTACGTGAGACGTTATGACATCTTTCAGGAGGCTGAAGTTTTCTCCGGAGATGATTGTAACCAGAATAATTATTCTTTCCTTTCTTCATGTCCGTGAACTTACATACACTTAAAGGCTTCTCTTCTGAAGCTGCTGGGCTCAAGGAATGACAGGCATAGCAGTCAGCTACTCTTGCAAATCCTCTTTAAGCCAGGAGTGAGGACAGGATGTCACAATATTTCATACCCCTGACATAGGGATGGACATTGGAAGCCAGTTATCAAGTGGTGGGATGGGCTTCTGCCATCGAATGTTGCTATGAGATGGTAGCTTACCCCAAGATGCCCTGATGCAATAGTAGCCGGGAAGGAGGCAGAGGTAGTGCAGCTCACTGGATTTAGAAAAAAAAAAGGTAACCATGTAACGCCATCGAATCATTACCATTCAATGGCAAACATTGAAACGCTGCCATTGAATGGTAAAGACTATCATCGGAAGAAAAATAATTGATGGTCTGTAACCATCGACAATTGATGTCCATCCCAACCCCGGCAGCAGTGGAGGAGGATATCCTACCTGTGGTCTGGTGCCAGGCGTTCTCTACAAACTTGCTCATCGGTACTGCGGCCCAGGCACACTGTCACTGAGAGTAACGAGTATATTTACTAAAGTGAGAGTTTTTAGAAGTGGAGATGTTGCCCATAGCAACCAATCAGATTCTACTTAACATTTAACTAGCACCTTCTAGAAGATAATAGCTAGAATATGATTGGTTGCTATGGACAACATCTCCATTTCTAAAATGTCTCACTTTTGTAAATTTACCCCTAATACTCGTCAATGTTACAGATGGGCCTCTGTATACCTAAGGATATGTGCGGTGTGTGGAAGCATAGCCTGCACACCCCGTGGACGCACCAGTGGATAATAGGGTTAACAGCATTTTATAAAATTTAAAATGATAGTCATTGTATTTTTATGTTTTAAATGCTTGGGAATAAACTGTGGCCTCTTTATTTGGTATGCTCAGTATGCCGCACACAGACTGATCTTGTCTTGGTTAACTCTGCAATAGTGGGAGGGGGCAGGCAGGCCCGTTTGGCTCCCATAAGTACAACAGATATGTGCACCTTCAGTTAAATTCCTCAATATTTAAAATTGATATTGCTCAATATACCATACATGGGACTTGAATTTCCAAGCTCATACACCACAGTCAGACACTTAACACATGAAGCTAATTGCTCCTGCATAGGAAGCCTGGTTGTTCTAACTACACAAAACTAATTGTAATTGTTTGTTTAAACCTTTGCATCTAAGCAGATCTATATAGTATGTGATGGCATGTAGTGTGTGGTTGCACACTACAAATAGCTTCTTAGCTGCAATGGTTTAAAGTGAACCAGATGTTCCCAAATGCATTTCTCAAGGCTCCCCAACAGTTCAGGTTTGCATGGTTGAACACTGGTGGTTAAATCAAATTGACTGAGGTACTAATTAAGTTACCTGTGTTCAACCATGCATATCTCCAAAACCTGGAATGTTGGGGAGCCTTGAGGACCACCTTTGGGAACCTCTGGTTTAAACTAATAATTACAACACATGGAGCTATTTGCTCCTGCGTTAATTCTAACTATATGAAGCTAGTTAAATGTCTGACTGTGGTATATGAGGTGCGGTGCCAAGTCCCATGGGTAGCATGTTGAGCATTGTGTATCTTAAATACAGGAGGCTAAAAATTATTATTGACAAGGTGCGCATGAATCACACTGTTACTGATAGCTCAGAAGTTAACTGCATGAAGTACATGTTTCACTTGAGTACTGTACACTTATTTTACTTTCAACTTCACATCATCCCCAATGTCCGTCTCTTGGAAGACACCACAAAACCTAAACGTGCACATGTGTATGAAAAATCTTCAGAGGTGCACTGTGTAAAGGTGTAAACAGAACACAAAAAGGTCAAACTCCTATGACTTTATAACCCCCCTTTCCATTTAAATAAAGCTTTTTAGTTTTTATCCTTAAATACTGATTGGTTGGGACTCAATTATGGCTACTATACTTTCACTTTTGAAACCAGCACTGAAGCCCAACAAACATATCTGAAATCAAATATGTTGGTCCAACATGGCAAGACTATTGATTACAGACAGTAAAAGTGCCAACACACTTGGCGATTTTTTACACGATCTGGCCGATTCCGACGCATTGGAACGACAGATCGTGTAAAAAATGCCCAAATCGTGAGTCCCCACTCATGATCACGATGCGATGCGCGTCCCCGCTGGTCGCACATCACATTTTCAGATCTGCCGTGCTGTAGGGCGGATTTGCCAATCTGGGACACGATGCACGATAGATCTTAATTGGGCATTTTTTACTCCAAATCGTGGGTAGGACTGCCGGGGAGCTGCCAAGGGAAATCGTACATCGTGAGCACATCGCAAAGTGTGTAGGCACCTTCATTTGTCAAAAAAATGGCACCCATCTGTGCCAACAAAACACTGACCCACGTGTTATCTGTACCAACAAACCACTGACACCTGCTGGAAGCTGTACCAACAAAACACTGACACCTCTTGCAATCTGTACCAACAAAGCACTGACACCTGCTGGAATCTGTACCAACAAAGCACTGACACTTGCTGGAATCTGTACCGACAAAGCACTGACACCTGCTAGAATCTGTACCGACAAAGCACTGACACCTGCTGGAATCTGTACCGACAAAGCACTGACACCTGCTGGAATCTGTACAAACAAAGCACTGACACCTGCTGGAATCTCTGCCAACAAAGCACTGACACCTGCTGGAATCTCTGCCAACAAAGCACTAACACTTGCTGGAATCTGTACCAACAAAGCACTGACACCTGCTGGAATCTGTACCGACAAAGCACTGACACCTGCTAGAATCTGTAACGACAAAGCACTGACACCTGCTGGAATCTGTAGCAACAAAGCACTGATATCCGCTGGAATCTGTACCAACAAAGCACTGATATCCGCTGGAATCTGTACCAACAAAGCACTGACACCTGTTGGAATCTGTACCAACAAAGCACTAACACTTGCTGGAATCTTTACAAACAAAGCACTAACACTTGCTGGAATCTTTACCAACAAAGCATTAACACTTGCTGGAATCTTTACCAACAAAGCATTAACACTTGCTGGAATCTTTACCAACAAAGCAGTGACACCTGCTGGAATCTGTACCAACAAAGCACTGACATCTTAATAAAACAGACTGATAACATATGAAAGGCATTAATCTTGATAGTTTATTGATCATAGTTGAAAATCCCGTATCGAAACAAAAAAATGATAGAATCAATTTATATATATATATATATATATATATATATATTAGGGGTGTGCACCGGCCACGTTTTGTGTTTTGGATCTGGATCTTTCTTCGTGTTTTGGATCTGGATTGGTTTTGCCAAAACCACCCTTCCGTGTTTTGGGTTCTGGGTTTTGTGTTTTGGATCTGTATTTTTTTGAAAAAAAGCATAAAAACAGCTAAAATCACAGAATTTGTGGGTTTTTCTGCTCCTATGCTCTTATTAACCTCAATAACCTTAATTTTCACTCATTTCCAGTCTATTCTGAACACCTCACACCTCACACTAGTGTTTTTATGTCCAAAAGGTTGCACCAAGGTAGCTGGATGACTATGCTAAGCGACACGAGTGGGCGGCACAAACACGTGGCCCATCTAGGAGTGACACTGCAGTGGCAGACAGGATGGCAGTTTGAAAAACTAGGCCCCAAACAGTACATAATGCAAAGAAAAAAAATAGGTGCAAGATGGAATTGTCCTTGGGCCCTCCCACCCACCCTTATGTTGTATAAACAGGACATGCACACTTTAGCAAACCAATCATTTCAGCGCCAGGATCTGCCACACGACTGTGGCTGAAATGATTGGTTCGTTTGGGCCCCCACAAAACAAGCTGGCAATTAATCTGTCCCTGCACAAACTGGCTCTACGGAGGCAAGATGTCGTCCTCATCCTCCGATTCCTCACCCTCTTCAGTGTTGTGTACATCCTCATCCTCACAGAGTATTAATTTGTCCCCGCTGGAATCCACAACCACAGGTCCCTCTGTACGTTCTGGAGGCTGGTCTCCCTGGAAGAGTTGATAATTCATTTTATGAACATCATCTTCTCCACATTTTGTGGAAGCAACCTCCTACGCCTTTTGCTGACAAGGTTCCCGGCTGCACTAAACACTCTTTCGGAGTACACACTGGAGGGGGGGCAACTCAGGTAAAATAGAGCCAGTTTGTACAGGGACCTCCAAATTGCTTCTTTTTCCTGCCAGTACAGGTACGGACTGTCTGACATGCCTACTTGGGTGCTGTCACCGATGTAATCCTTTAACAGACAGACGCACGCTTGTCGCTGCTGCTTTAAGGATGCAGGTGCGGCTACAGCCCACACATTTCACAAAGACAGAAAAAAAAAGAAGAATATTTTTATTGTTTGTGGAGCGCACTTTGAGGGTGTCACCACCCTTTAACAGACAGACGCACGCTTGTCGCTGCTGCTTTAAGGATGCAGGTGCGGCTACAGCCCACACATTTCACAAAGACAGAAAAAAAAAAGAAGAATATTTTTATTGTTTGTGGAGCACACTTTGAGGGTTACACCACCCTTTAACAGACAGACGCACGCTTGTCGCTGCTGCTTTGAGGATGCAGGTGGAATCTAGACGGGATTTGGAACCGGGGGGACACTACCTCCATCAATTGTCTAAATCCCACTGCACTAATGGCGGATACCGGACCCACGTCTAACACCAACATAGCAGTCAAGGCCTCAGTTATACGTTTTGCTTCAGGATGACTGCTGTCGTACTTCATCCTCATCGCTAGGGACTGTTGGAGGGTCAATTGTTTAGTAAAAGTGGTGGTGTTCCTACTTCCTCTCTGGGATGATGAACAACTCCCAGCAGCAGCAACAGCACTAGGAGGAAGTGGTTCTTGATCTTTCCCTATTTTATTTTTATCAGAGAAAGTTTGGTCCTCCATTTATGTTATATTGATATATACGTGCGGCTAAAGCGCACACAAACACAGAAAATATTTTTTTATTTTTGCTGGAGAGTAGTGCACTTTGTGGGTTACACCACCCTTTAAGAAATGAGCCAGCCGGCTCTTTACTTATGGGACACAGGCGCACGCTTGGCGCTGCTCCTTTGTTGATGCACGTGCAGCCACAGTGCACACAAGTCACAAACACAGAAAATATTTTTTTTTTGGTTTGGACTGGAGTGTACTTTGGGGGTTACAACACCCGTTAACGGTCAAGCCAGCCAGCCCTTTACTTATGACACAGGCGCACGCTTGGCACTACTTTGTTGATGCACGTGCGGCTACTGCGCACACAATTCACAAACAGAAAATATTTTTTTATTTGGTTTGGACTGTACTTTGGGGGTTACAGCACCCTTTAACGGTCAAGCCAGCCGGCCCTTTACTTATGACACAGGCGCACGCTTGGCACTACTTTGTTGATGCACGTGCGGCTACTACGCACACAATTCACAAACACAGAAAATATTTTATTTGGTTTGGAGTGTACTTTGGGGGTTACAGCACCCTTTAACGGTCAAGCCAGCCGGCCCTTTACTTATGACACAGGCGCACGCTTGGCACTACTTTGTTGATGCACGTGCGGCTACTGCGCACACAATTCACAAACACACAAAAAATATTATTTTTTTAGCACTTGGGGGGAGCACCCCTGATGGACAGAGCACCCCCTGGACAACACTACAGCACCCCTTTAGGACTGGGACACTGCACAGGACTTTGGAGTGGACACCTATGGAGAACTGACTGCACAACACAGTCCAGCCAGCCCCTATGGACTTTGAAGTAGTGGACACAGCCCCTATTAAAAACAGCAGCACAGCACAACACAGCCAGCCCCTATGGACTTTGAAGTAGTGGACAACAGCAGCACAACACAACACTACTCTGCACTACACTACACAGCCCAGCCAGCCCTAACTCCCACCCTCCCTCTTCACTGTCCACAGCCGAGTGAGAAAATGGCGCCGACGCGGGTAGCTTATATAGGATCCAAAACCCGCGAGACCCGGAAGGCGGGATGATGACGTTTTGCCTCGATTTCAGATCCGAGTCAGACAGGAAAAGTCGAGCCTGACTCGGATCGGCCTCGGATCGGGGGGGCTCGGATTTCAGAAATCCGAACCCGCTCACCCCTAATATATATATATATATGTGTGTATAGAGAGAGAGAGAGAGAGAGAAAAAATAGTTCGCACTCACAACTTCCACAGCTTGTCAATAGTCTGGGTGCTCCCCACTGGCACCATTCCAGGTCCAGACATATAGAGATAAATCACAAAGGACAGAGGGGCACTCGCCAGAGTCAAAATAGAGTCAGAATAGATTTTAATGCTTACAACTCCCAACGGTCGACGTTTCGGTCAAACAGACCTTTCTCAAGACATACAATTGTGTCATCAAAACATCCTACAGAAGCAGGTTAATCAGAGGAATAGCATGTAATTACACCCAACTCTAACATTTTTTTTAAATTCCTTCGACACTGATTCTCTTTGGGCTTCTGGTAACCTATACGGTTTTAGGTTAACCTTAACTCCTGGGTCAGTGATTATGTCATGTTTGATGACCATGGTTTTCCCTGGTAGGTCAGAAAACAGCACCCTATTTCTGATCAGAAATTCCTTAACTTTCTGCTGTTGACTGGCTGACAGGGTTTTTGACACTGTCACTTCGGGTACCATGGGCCTTGGGTTTACTGGAGGGGCTCGGACGGCTGACAGTGTTGCTCTATCCTTCCAGGGTTTTATAAGCTTTACATGGTATATGTGTTCTGGCTTTCTTTTCCCCGGCTGGTAAACTTTATAATTTTTCCTGCCCCACTTTTTCTAAGATTCAAAGGGTCCTTGTCATTTATCCAAAAGTTTACTTTCTACTGTGGGAACCAACACCAACACTCTGTCCCCAGGAGCAAAGTTGCGTAAGCGAGCATTATGGTTGTACACCCTCTGCTGTGCCTGTTGGGCCTCTTCCAAGTGCTCTCTTACTATTGGCACCACAGCAGCAATTCTTACTTGCATTTGAGAAACATGCTCAATAACTGTTTTATACGGACTGGACTGCCCCTCCCATGTCTCTTTGGCAATGTCAAGTATTCCCCTTGGATGTCTCCCGTACAGTAAATCAAAAGGGGAAAACCCTGTGGAGGATTGGGGGAACCTTTCTTATGGCCAACAGCAAATAAGGTAACAAGTAATCCCAATCTCTACCATCTTTGGCCACTATTTTCCTTAGCATGTGTTTTAAACTTTTATTAAACCTCTCCACTAATCCATCGGTCTGGGGATGGTACACAGAGGTTCTTAATTGGTCAATTTTAAACAGCATAACTCCTTCATGATTTTTGACATAAATGGGTACCTTGGTCAGTCAGGATCTCTTTAGGTATTCCCAACCTGCTAAAGACATGGACTAATTCTCTAGCAATGGTCTTGGTTGACGTATTGCGTAATGGTATCGCTTTCGGGTAGCGTAATCCATTATCACCAGAATATATTGATGGCCCGGGCAGATTTCATTAATGGCCCAACCAAATCCTTAGCTATTCTTTCAAACGGAACCTCAATAATGGGTAACGGAACCAGGGGACTTTTGAAATGTGGCCTTGGAGCATGATACTGACATTCAGGGCAGGATGGACAATAGTCAGATACCTCTTTATGGACCCTGGGCCAAAAAAACCTCTGCATAATTCGCTCAGTAGTTTTCTCTACTCCTAGGTGGCCTGCCATTATATGACCATGAACCAGATCTAATACTGTTCTTCTGTATACTTTGGGAACTATTAATTGTTCCACAATATCTTCCCCCTTCTTAGTCACCTGATACAACAAATCCTGACATACTGCCGTTTGAGGATATGACAAAGGACTATCAAATGTACCTGCCATTGACCACTTTACCAGTGCTTCTATCACTATATATATATTAGAAAATGGTTTCTGTCTAGAACACTAGTAACTGCTGAAATATTAATTTTTTTAAAATGTTGCATAAGGAAATTTAAATTTTGATAACTTTCCAATGCTGGAGTTGACATTTCAGTTCTTGGTTAAGACCCAAACCTACAGAAGAATTCACATCTTCACCGACCATGTGTTTCTGATTTTAAATCTCACCTATTTGGTCAGTATTCATTTATTCATGACAAATGACTGTATAATTCTAAATACAGTTTATTAAGAGAATCATCAAGCTCCAGGCCCAAGTCTATGGGCTTGTTCAACATAAATATGACCAAGCTCCGCTGGTAGCTTTAACAATTGAGTAAGAGTTGTGGACAACAATACTACAAAAGTGGGACCTTTTATACAGTAGCTTTTGGGAGGCCAAGGATGCAGAGGTTGTCAGGTCTGGATCTATTATTCAGATCATCCAATTTACTGAGAACTTGTTGGTTTTGAACATTTTATTGTGTTCTTTTTGTGGAGAAATATCATGTTTTCTCCTATTCACATTTCATTCATGTGAACTTCCTTAGAGGTTTGAGAAAGTTAATCTATTAATTCTTGCATAACTGCTGTGACTTTATGACCTGTTATTTCTTAAGAGGTTCCATTTCTCACGAATGGCTCTAACCTGCTTGTCATAGGAGATGGGAGATGATGTGGCAGTATGCTTTGCAGATGTAGGTGGAGTAGTAGAATATAATAGATTTTCAGTAAAAGGTTTAGAGCAGTGGTTCTCAAACTTGGTACTAAGGACCCCACACAGTTCTAATTTTCCAGGTCACCCAGCAGGTGCACAGGTGTGGTCATTATTTACTGACACATTTGAAAAGATCCACAGATGGAGCTAATTAATTCACTTGTGATTCTGTGAGGAGACCTGGAAAACTTGCACTATTTGGGGTCCTGAGGCCAGAGTTTGAGAACCCGTGGTCTAGAGCCAGTCACAGCAGTGTCCAGAGACTTCACTGAAGTAATAGCAGAGGCCATACCTTCCGGGAGGGAGCAGCCAGATTCGCAGGATGGGGTGGGGGGGGCGTGGCCAGGACAAGGGAGAGTGGCTAGGCAGGAGACAGGCACTTGTGGGTGTGGAAGGGGCGGGGCCACACAAACGCATCAGTTTGGCCCCACCCTCGCTACACAATGCCGATAATATAGGCTTTGTGAAGCAGGGGTTGGGGATAAAATGACGCGAATCGCGTCACCGACCCCCTCGCTGCGGGGGTTACAGGGGTTATTGCGTGGGATAGGAGGGGTGGGCGGCATCTGGGAGGATTGCCTGCCTTCCCAGGAGGTCGGGAGCGGCACCCGATTTTCAGGAGGCAAGTATGGCACAGGTATCATCTCTCTTTCTGACTCATTTTGCACGCTCTTTAAAGAGGTCAGAGCATTAACAATCTTATCCATATTGTCGGATAACAAGATGGGTCACTGAAAATATGTCAGATCTGCATGATCATCAGGATTGAGAATATAGGAATAGAGATAAAGAAATTATTTTGGAGCATACATAACAAAAGCCGTCCCAGTAGCTATAAACTGAGCTTTTGCAGAGGTTGTATAATATAATTCCCAAATATAAACCTATTTTCCAGAATGTGAATAAAACTTTAGGTACAGAAAGAAACCGAATTATGGAGTAATGCACAGTCTCAAAGTAAATCTAATGTGTTTCTTTCTCAATCTGTAACAGATTATACACTGTATAATCTAAGCAAGAAACAGGTTAAAGTAGCAAAACGTCACCTGGCCACTAGATGGAGCCAAGAAACTATTACATGCAGTATTCATTAATGTACTGTCAATTTAGTCACTTACAATTTATTTTAATAGAGACCCTTATTTATCATTCACAACAAGTGATAAACTTGTTGTACATGATAAATGGTGCTCCAGCCAAACAGCTCCCAACTGTCATTTTTCAAACAGATGATAGTTGGGAGCCTGCCGTCCGACCAAGGCCCATCCGCCCTCGCCCCATCTCCAAACCGTCCGCAGTTGAATTGCTGGCCATAGAGCCGGCCTGCAGCACAGTGAGTGGAAGGCTTCTCTAGCCCACCCCTCCCTGCTCTGCATAGTGTCATGTGCCGGCGCCTCCTCCTCTCCACGTGACGCTATGTGCTGTAAAAGATCCATCTGCCCTCCCGGTGGGCTCTGCGGTTACAATGGAGCAGGAGAGAAGCACACTATCATGCTGCGCCGGAGGCAGACTTCATTCTCCAACAGGTACCGCCTCACACTGCCCGAACGCAGCTTTAATCAATCCTGCACTGCTGAGACAGCGCTGCAGACACCAGGCCACACACAGCACCTGAACTGCCGAACAGCAGTGACTTATGGTACCAACAACCCCTAGGACCCTAATCTCAACAGCATCAAACCCCGATCTCCTGTTACTGCCAGCACCACCTTCCCATTCCCCACACTTACCTGTCCCTGTCTGCTTACCTTTTCTCACCACAACCTATGTTACTGTTGCCTATTCATTTGACACCCTGACTGGAATCCAACATCAGTTGCTGCCTAATATATAATATTTTATCATAAATATACAGATGTGCCCACATATGTCTATCCTCTGTGCGCTACAAGTCACGCCACACATAACACGGGAGCTCATTGTGACACGGAAGCGCTGAGCGTCTGCGTCTTTACCTCCAAATGCATCTTATTCACAAGACGATGTGAATAGATAGCACAAGCAGCTTCTGCTGATTAAAATGATATGCGGCATGCCTACGTTCTCTGCGCAACTGCGAGTGTATCTGCATGTGAAATGCTACATTACAGTGTTCAAACTTCAAAGTCAGATATATATTAAATACAAAAAATTTCTTATATCCTATCCTCTCATCGATCAGGAAGCTCCCCACTGACATCACTGCTGATGTCAGTGCGGCCGCCCACAAAACGGCAGGCATTCGCTTAGGAACGCCTCCGTTTTTGTAGCCACCCCCCCCCACCCCGCTTACAAAATGGGCCGAGCTGTCGATCAACATCGACAGCCGGCCCTTTTGTAGTGAGCTCCAGAGAGAAACTCTCTCGCTCTGGAGCTCACTACAAAAGGGCCGGCTGTCGATGTTGATCGACAGCTCGGCCCATTTTGTAAGCGGGGTGGGGGGGGGTGGCTACACAAACTGAGGCTTCGGGGCTTGCGCACGCGCAGTGCGGCCGATCCAGAGGCCATAGCAGTATTCTACCAGTCATCTGGTGACGACTGTACTCTCTCAATCCAGGGCGCACATGCGAACATATGTATACTGGTTTGTAACTCTGACTCTTTCTTGAACTGTATTGTACCACTGTATTATTTGTAATAATAATGTTATATATTCTTTCAATACAATAATTACTTTTGTGCGTTGGACCACAGAAACTGTGTGTGTGTTCACTTGCTTTCACATAAGGTTATTATGCTGTGATATATATATTGCACTGTAATTCACATTGTATTTCGATATGAAGATTAGCATTTATTATGCACACTGTTAGTGTTACAGTATAGGAAGGTATTGCTTATGCATCACTCGTTGCGTACACCGTGCATTCACATTTGTGTATCGCCATACGCAAGGTGCGTCAACAGCCATAGAGAGATTTAAAGTAGGATTTCACAAGTGTCAGCGGCTGTAACACTGTAACATAGCATTACACATGCAAATACACCAACAGACGCACAGAGAACACCCACAGCTATACGAGCGGCCAGGAGGCCGCTCTAAACATCCAGAAGGACGGCCCTGATTCAGAGCGAGCGCTCTGTCAGAGCGAGCGCTCTGTCAGAGCGTCTGGCTCTGAATCAGGGCCACTGTTCAAAGCCTCTGTACAGGGATGTCCATCGGAAGGGCGCCATCAAATAGTTGCGGAAGTGCCATCATTGCAACGTGCCTTGCAATGATGTGACCATCGTTTGTAAACAATTCAATGATTTAGCCATCAATGATTTACTGATGTGTTTGTGCAACAGAGCGAGATTGTTTGCACATGAATTACATGACAGAACATCGACCAGAGCATCAATAATAACCCATCAGAATGGGAACAAGTGATGCTGGCAACCATCGCAATAAGGCAGTCGACTTAAAAATCCAGTAACCATCACTACCTCAAGAGAAGGCCTAGATTACTGGTTGGCAAAGATAGGCATGGCACACATATGTCAGCACCACACCAGGTCAGCACTCACAAAGAGCCTCTCCCTTATACCAGCAAGTTGAAAACTGTGAGGAACAGAGTATGTGAGGATGTAAATCAATTTATTAGGTTAGATCAGAGGTTCCCAAACTGAGGGCCTGATTCTGACCCGGTCGCAAGCGCTGTGCGCTCTCAACCGGGTCAATGGTGGGCCAGTGCGTATGCGCATGACGGAGCCGGCTCCGTCGTGCGCATGCGCGAGACCCGGATAGTGACGGGCACTCCGTCGCTCTGGGTCTCGTACCAATGGGGGCGTGCTGTCGATGTTGAGTGGCAGCACGCCCCCTTTGGTGGGCGGGTCGGGGGGTGGCTGCCCAAACGGAGGCATTCCCATGTTTGGGGGCGGCCCCACTGACATCACGAGTGATGTCAGTGGGAGAGATTTCGGCTCTGTTAGAGCCAAAATCTCTCTGGGGCTTGCGGCAACGAGACCCTACCACAAGGGTCTAGTCGCAAGCCCGATGGTCTTGACCATCGCGACCATCTTCCTTGCCGCTCGCTATAGCTGTGGGTGGTCTCCTGGCCGCAGCTATAGCGAGCGGCCAGGAAGATGGTCGCGATGGTCTTGACCATCTGGCTTGCGACGAGACCCTTGTGGTAGGGTCTCGTTGCCGCAAGCCCCAGAGAGATTTCGGCTCTAACAGAGCCGAAATCTCTCCCACTGACATCACTCGTGATGTCAGTGGGGCCGCCCCCAAATGGAGGCGTTCACATGGGAACGCCTCCGTTTGGGCAGCCACTCACCCGGCCCGCCCACCAAAGGGGGCGTGCTGTCACTCAACATCGACAGCACAAACCCTTTGGTACGAGACCCAGAGCGACGGATTGCCCGTCGCTATCCGGGTCTCGCGCATGCGCACAATGGAGCCTGCTCCGTCGTGTGCATGCGCTCCTGGCCACCATCGACCCGGTTGCGAGCGCTCAGTGCTTGCGACCGGGTCTGAATCAGGCCCTGTGTTTGGGAACCTCTGTATTAGTCTGATGGAGCTACTAGAGCAGTGTTTCCCAAACTCATTCCTCAGGAAACACTAACAGTGCTTGGTTTCCATCTTTCCTTGTTGGTGCACAGGTGTTAACATTACTGGCTGACACATTTAAAAGATCAATAGGTGGAGCTAATTATTTCGCTTGTGATTCTGTGTGGAGACCTGGAAAACATGCACTGTTAGTGCTCCCTGAGGAATGAGTTTTGGAAACACTGTACTAGAGAATACGTAGTGCTACCTTGGTAGCCAAGCTACTCCCACCACCTTGGGGACTTAGGGCCTGATTCAGCACGGATTGCAAGTCTGCAATTGCACGCACCCGCTTGCTGCAAAAATATGCAACTGAATGTGATCACAGCACTATACCAAGACTCCGCCCACTTCCCATTACATACATACGCAAGTCAGCGAAAACATTGATAACATCGAGTAACATCAAACCCATATGCATGGTTGTGGTTGAGCTTGACATGAGTCACAACCTGTGAAGCTTCCTGTCACCATGTAGAGCTCTGGCTGCGTATGTCGTCGTTGGGGCTTAATTATGCACGCCCCTGTAATGGTGTTCAAATGTACAGGCACGCCTGCGTTCCTTTGACCACCCCCCTCTCCACCCCGAAACGGCACTTGCTGTCAATCATTTCCTTGTGTCTCTGCGTATCCGATGCATTCGCATTGGTGATCGCAGCGGCTGGTTCGCGCATGCACAGAACATCGACCGGGTGCATGCGAACACATACCTGCGACCCAAGCTGAATCAGGGCCTTAGTTAATAGGCGTTGAGTTACCAGAAAGTTCAGGGTTGTCACAGCCTCTGGGCAGACCAGTTGGCAGGGAAGGGTAAGAGAGAGCTAATCATTACCCTGGTATCCTCACAGCCATATACTGAAATCTGTGACAAAACTCATCTTAAGATGTTCTCATGATTCTCAAGTTAAAATCGCTGCACATTCATATATTCCCTCCTTATAGAAACACATTACTGTAACATCAGAGCTGTGTTTGAAAGTAGATTATATTTATCACAGACTCACAGGTTGTCCAATACAAATTCAAGACATGTACTGAATCGTCTGATCCACAATTTCATGTCTTAAAATGACAAAAAATAATAATGAAAGAAATGAAGTGTCTCTTATGCTCATACAGCACCTGACTCAGATGGAGACACTGCTAATGTTTGCCCAGATCAGTGATTATTTGCTACTGTGCATGCCTGAAAAGTCCTGAAAACCTCTATGGCGCATACGTCACCCTGGGCGTTTGGCTATAGAATGGGAGAGGCATTAGAACCGGCGAGGCAAAACCATGGGCTTTCCTGGGTGATGAATGGGAGGTGGTTTGAAGTGATTGCAAAGAAAGGCCGCCCAAGGGACGTGTTATGGGACCGTCCCGGTGTCAGTGAACCTGGCTGTGCTTTCTGATGCAGAGCTGCAGCCACAGAGGATATGCTCAGTGACATTTCAGATGGATACACTGTGTCTGCCATCGGCTGGTGCCTTGTCAATAGTGAATACAATGCTGCACCAATGGTGGAATGTTTAGAACCATTAGCGGAGTTGCACTGTCCAAGGGTATTGGGGCTTGCACATTCCAGCGCACACTAGTACACAAAGGGAAGGAAACTAGCATTGCAGTCACTGCATTAGCTTCACCTCTGAATCAGACCCACTGTAAATTCATATTATATGAATTAAATTATGTAACAACCAGTTCATACAGTAATTATAGTTATCATTCAATGTTACAAGGCCCTAACATGCCTATAATCTCTACACTGATCAAAAGTTATTGAATATGATAACCAGATGCAGACAAACAATCTTGTTATACTGTAATATTAAAAAAAAAAAAAAAAAAAAACTTAGAATTTTCAGAAAATATTATTAGTCTTTTTGCTTCTTCGAATATAGCAAATAAAATGTACTCAGCATGGCCAAAAGGTGGAGGTTTTTTCTTTTAAATGAATTTGCATGAAAGTGCACCAAAAGAAAATATGTAAATAACAATATTATTAATAATAAGAAGAATAAATACTGGGCCTTATTCGGAGTCAGTCTGAAATGTACAAATAGAAGCCCAGAGTGCTATACACTTAATGTTAGTGCCGCTTTACATTTTCACCTGAATCCCACTTAGAAGCGGTGGCTTACAGAAACTGCCCCTCCATTAATATAACCCAGGGAGAGAGAAGGTGAAGGAAAAAATACCCTGCACTGTAGTTAGCGGCCTGGCGAAGGACAGGTCCAGAATGTTAGTGTATACACACCAAAACACACACATATATATAAATATAAGCATAACATGACCATGTCGACACTGATGAAATGTCAACATACTCAGAATGTCGACAGACCAGTCGATCCTGAGGGTGCAGTGATCACTTATCTATGTTTAGCTCAGGCAGTGCAGCTGTGCCTTTTAGGTTCAGTTCTGGTAGTGAGGACACTAACCCCTCACCCTAAACCCTCACCCTAAACCTAACCCTTCCCTCGCAGCTTAACCCTAATGCCAGCATTCTGCAGAATGTCTGCAAATTACATTTTGACATTGTGTACATGTCAACATTTCAACAATGTCAACATTCTGGTGTCACCATCGACTGTTGACATTTTGAATGTTGTTGGAATATGTATGTACAGGTAGCAGTGGTTTGGCAGAGTGCATGTACACACCAGCGGATGCCCTGAGACAATGAACAGCCCAGTACTTAACTAGTGGGATGGTTTGTTTAGCAGCAATGTGAATGTACAACCATAGTACAGTTATGCATGCACAGACTTGTTGCATGGAGCAGCACTTGAGTGGAGCATACAGATCACCAGACAGTGACTGTATGTGGGTAGCGGTGGAGAAAGCAAGTGGTATTAGAGTCTTCAATGGGTTGGATAGGCAGTAATCGTAGGGTTTCTGAGTAGCTAAGGGGAAGACATCCTTCTCCCACCGTGGCGCTCTAACACAGTGACAAAATGACACAATGCATATGCAGAACTACAGACGGTAGCCATCATCATAAGGGTTTGAAGTCTCCGTGGAGAAACCAATATGGAGCATGCGCAGTAACACTCTCCATCTTCAACTAATTTGTCCCCCTGGAAATTCCCCTTTTAAAATAATTCCCACTTTTCTTTTTTCTATATAACATTGCAAAGTGTGCTTACTGCAGGGAGCTCTCATCAGGCTGGATTCAGAGCTGGGCGCCAGTCCAAAGCAAACGGATTTCATGCAAATCTGTAAACTGCGCATGTGCTGTAGAAAGCAATCCCTGCGCTTGTGCTGTACCATGCCTATGCACACGGGTGGAGCCTACGCACACAGGTGGAGATGAAAGTCCATTGACAAAGCCCTTTTTCTGTGAAATGGGCATTTGTGGGTGGCAACTGGGTAGCAACCAGGCGACTGCATGGAACAGATCCATCTCGTGGTGTGTCATGGGAGTGTAGGCCGATTTCCCTGCTTGCTCACAACATGCAGATGGAGATGGGATGCCTGTTTCTGACAGCATGTTGCAGCCAGCATGGAGTGGATGTAATTTCAGATTCTAATAATGATGCATACTTGCCTACTCTCCCGGAACTTGCAGGGGGCTCCCAATTTTTGGGTAACCACTAACCCCCCACACCACCAGAAGAGTAGGCACTTCTCCCACCCAATGATGTGATTCTATAAGAATTGCATCATTTGGCCCCACCCCCTATTTATATATGCAGTATTCACTGCTATGTACCATGAGGGGGTCGGGCTTAGTGATGGAAAAAGCCTGACCGTGCGCCCATCACCGCCCACCAGCTTATCCTAACCCGAACTTCTCCTGGGGAAGAAGAACATAAAGTAGGTATGTAATGATGTCTGCGGCTGAAGACCGAAAAACTATGGGTGGGCCGGCATCTGCATGAAGATGGATACATAATCAGCAGAGATGGGCGTATACTTACATTAGCATAAGACAACAGGTTGCCATGACTAGGAAGGGACCCCAAGAGGGGGGATGAGTGGGCACTAATTATCCTTGTCCAGGCTTGTTGGAGGGGTCCGGGTCAGCTACTGAACAGCTCAGTGTTTCTGTGCAAACACTCTGTTACCCTCAACATCAATTATTGTGTTGAAAATTTTAATTAACTGGAGTGAACAAAGTACAGCGGACTATTCAGAAGTAAAGTTGAGTATCTCTTATTATTACTAAATGAACTTACACTTGCTCTTGCTCCAGTCTGCAGTGATAGAAGTAACACTAGGGTGTATTGCCTATAAAAATTGCTGCTTTAAATCCTGTGGCAAAACTAAAAATAGATTGTTTGTAAAACCCAGATTAATAAATAAAGCCTTACTTTCTCCTCCTTCCCCAATGAGTCTCTGTGTGCTTCATGTTTTCCT
The DNA here is from genome assembly GCA_031769625.1 of Taudactylus pleione. Lineage (NCBI taxonomy): Eukaryota > Metazoa > Chordata > Amphibia > Anura > Myobatrachidae > Taudactylus > Taudactylus pleione. The sequence goes on from JAUIMM010000116.1 coordinate 649,783, forward strand.
TGTTCTATCTGTGTCACCTCCATAGACACCCTTCCATCTGTCATGTCATTGTCCAAATTATCAGCGAAAATTATTTCATGATTTACTGTCTTTTTATCCGAAGGATTAAATTAACTTCCGCTCTATATTTTGTGTTTTAAAGGACGGCTACACTTTATTATTAGCATGATACATTTTACAATTACTGAATTTAGATTTTTTTTTTTAATTCTTAATGACCTTTTTCCTCCAAGTGACATTCAAATGATTACTGAGCTGTGAGAATGAAGGTCCATCCTGTTAATCCACTCCATACATGTGTGTCTAATACAGTATTTTAACCTAATTAGAATTTTTATAATTTTAAGAGGCTTTAAAATATAGTTTTCAATTGTGGTAATATCTCATTAGAGAAACATTTCTCTAACCACAACCTTTTCCAAAGTTTTAAACAAAGACATTTATTATAGGGTAAGGATCCCTAAATCCTGCAAAAACTGACATTTTCACATGGTATAAGGATTCTTTCTAATTACAATTCATCACAGCCTGTGATGGCCATTGCCAGGTTTCACCGGTGATGGAATTGCAGGGGCTTTCCTGCGATAACTTCATCATGCCTGCAGGAAAATAAATGTCATTTTCCAATGCCTTAATTTCCATCATAAAATGATTCTGTGGTCAGCTGCATGTCAGTCTAGTACTATTACATGGAATAGCTTTACCTTTCTTTTGTTCCAGGCAGGGCCGGTTCTAGACATTGTGGAGCTCAGGGTGAAAGTTCCTAGTTGCGCCCCCCAACAAAAAATAGATGGCGTTCCCCGGCGCGTGCGCTTATGGAAAGGGGGCATGTCCTTGCTGACCACCCCCAATTCATCACACTTTGGGGCGTGCCCAGCACTTACGGTGGGACTGGGCTTCCCCCAAGCTCTCTTCTCACAGTGAATAATTGCCGTGCGCAGTGATGCGCCTTACATAATATGCTTTACACAGTAATGCCCTTTATAACACATTATGACACTCGCAGTAATGCCCTTTATAACACATTATGCCACATGCAGTAATGCCCTGTATAATACATTATGCCACAGGCAGTAATGTCCTTATACATTATGCCACACACATGTAATGCCCTTTATAACACATTATGCCACACACATATAATGCCCTTTATAATACATTATGCCACACACATGTAATGCCCTTTATAAGACATTATGCCACACACATGTAATGCCCTTTATAATACATTATGCCACACTGTAATGCCCCTTACACATTATGCTACACTGTAATGCCCCATATGCACACATACACTCATATCCATAGGTACATATATATTCATATATAGTTACAAGGACCGCCCCTTGTCTTTGCCCGCTGTGTGTGCTTCCCCCTCTGCATCTCCATGAGACAGCAGCATCGGTCCTACCTGCATTCCTGCAGCTGGGGGGCGGAGGGAGGTGTTTATTGGGGGAAACAGACTCCAGAACCTCCTTTCGGGCAGTGTGGGAACCAATTCTAAATATCTCCAGCCTCTGCTGCCAGCAGCAGCTCTTCTAGCAGCAGCACGGCAACTGCTGCTAAGGACGGAAGCTGGAGACTAACTGAAACGCCCCCAGACAGCAGCAGGGTTAGCAATAAAATTCTTTGGGCCGAGTACACTCTCTCGGGGGGGCCCCATCCCTCCCTGTGTGTCTCTATAGTGCCAGCCCTCCCACTGTGTGTCTCTATAGTGTCAGCCCTCCCCCTGTGTGTGTCTCTATAGTGTCAGCCCTCCCCCTGTGTGTGTGTCTCTATAGTGTCAGCCCTCCCCCTGTGTGTGTGTCTCTATAGTGTCAGCCCTCCCCCTGTGTGTGTCTCTATAGTGTCAGCCCTCCCCCTGTGTGTGTCTCTATAGTGTCAGCCCTCCCCCTGTGTGTGTCTCTATAGTGTTAGATCACCATCTTTGAGTCTCCATAATTTCCACAATCTCCCTTTGTCACTTCCTCACTTAATTGAATCTTCTCTGTATCTTTACTCCTCCTCACGGCTGCAGGCTCCTCACTGCCAATCTTCAGCACGCTCATGAAATCACGCGTGCAGTGCAGGCTCAGGGAAAAAGTAAAAAAAAATGTATTGTGCCGGGTCACGTGATCCTGGCCCCGGTCCTCCGTGCCTCATCATTAATGCAGGGCAAGCACAGGGGAGCCTGGACATAATCAGTGCAGTGAGTGCACTGTTCCTGTCAGGGAGGAGAGAAGGGAGCAGCTCCGGCCCCCTATGCCCCCTTAGTCCGGCTTTGGATAAGGCACAGTGGGGTCTGGTATAGCGGGCTGCAGCTATGACCTGCTGCCGCCGCCACTGCCAGTACTGTGATAAAAATTGTCTTTTAGAGACAGGTTTTTTTATGGGTGGGGACTCAACGGCGCACTCCAGGAGCTTGCGCTCCGGGCGACGGCCCTATTAGCCCGCCCCTAGAACCGTCCTTGGTTCCAGGACTACACCACAGAAGTTGCCAGAGCTCACCGTGAGATGGCGCCCATTTGCACCAAACGCGCCAGAGCACACCGGAAATTTGCATTACTTTTCCCAGGCCGCTTTCGTATTTATGAGGGTAAGTAACTTAAAGACTTCACCACCCCGCCAGATGCACAGGAGTTCTTAATAGAGGAAGAGATGAACGTTCTAAATGGGCTGACTGTCCTGCTCCTGAATACCTAGGCTGAGTATTTAACCTCTGCTACCTGTAATGTTCTCACTGTGGGGCCTATTCATAATCACTTAATTTTTACAAAAGCAGTTGAAAATTAAAATTTTCACCTGCAATTGTAAAAATTATCGGGCCATTCATCAAGAGGGTAAAGCAGGAGATATCACAGATATCTCCTACTTACCTTCCTTTTGCGGTATGGCCCGCTGTCCCCATACACCAGACAGAATTCATCAAGCTCCGAAAATATTATATTTTCGGAGATTGAGTGCAGTAGCATTCGCCATCTTCAGAAAAGGAGCAGTGAAGCCGCTCGCGGGGACAGCTGATTTTGCATCAGCTGTCACCGCGCCGGAGCAACGATGAATTGCTCTGGCAGCCACGGCGAGTTATAATGTTAATTATCGGGGTCCAAACATCATGAAAAGGCCCCTATACCACTAATGTGCCTAACCTATGCTTGTTGGATTCACATTCAATCACTATTGTTTTAGTAGCTCTTATTTTACTTTTCAATAATTCATTTTGCTTATTGGTGTCGTTCTTTCTCTTTTATATTGCTTACATTTTATTAAGACACCTTGGTTCATCTCTCTTCTTTAGGTTACATATATCTGTGAAGTAATCCAAGCATGAGTAATTAATAACTTGTCTTATTTTCTGATAATGTTTTGTTCTTAGATTATTTCCATCTGGCAAGCTTCCCTGATTTATTCATGTACCTAAGTTACACATTGTTTCTAAGTTGATCATATGTGACTATTCTTATAGGTTCTGATCTGTTTTTTATGCACGTGTTATTGTTATCTCTATTTTCATCTGTTTTATTGACTACTAGGGGTTTTTACTCCCTCTTTTGCCATTTTCACTCTCATTTTCTTTCTTATTTCCCTTCCTCCTCTCTTCCTACCTTTCTCTCTCTGTTTTATTTTGTGTTATTTTATTATACCATGCCATGCTTTGATTTCTTTCACTTCGTTTTCTCTTTTATTTTTCATTCACCCTCCTTTTTCCTGCTACCTTTCTCTTTCGCCAGTATAAGGATCTCACTGCCACTCTTCTCTGTCCTTTGGCCTTATGACTCTCATTAAGGTATATTCTTGGAATGTCAAGGGTGTAAATTCCCTCGTAAATAGAAAACTTATACTAACATTTCTGAACAAAGCTCATGCGGATGTTTTTCTCCTACAAGAAACCCATCTTTACTGAAGCTGAGCATGCTACACTTGGGGTGCTTAGGCACAAGGTTTTAGCTTCAGCATTGTGCTCATCCAGCAAAAGCTGGCGTTATCCTCTGCATCGGAGCCCCGGCGGCCAGCCAATGATACATATGGAAAATGCAGTAAAACCCTGAAAACAGGGTTTATACCGCATTTTACATTTAGTACATCCCGGCCTCTGACTTGTGTGAAGATTACACCACCCTACAGACAGGGAATACACCTTTTTCTACACCTCCCACCTCTCCTTCTCAAGACTAGATTATTTACTTTTCTCCAATACAGTAATGTCCCAATCGATACTGGCATTAGACCCATATTGGTATCCGATCATGCCCCCATCTGGGTGACATTACAAAATTTTAGTAATGTGGGGTCTCACAAGCAGTGATATTTCCCATCTTTTTTAGCGAACTACCAAAAATGTTAATATATGTTAACAGTGGCCTGGAATGACTTTGCTTTCACAAACTCATCTCATGCTGAAAAACCTATACTATATTGGCAGGCGGCTAAAGCAGCCCGTAGAGTCGCCATCATTTCATAAATTCAGGAAAAAGCTTTCAGCCCCCTTTACAGAGTCCCAGCAAACTTTAACATCTAGATTTCAGACTATGAAGTCTTGTTTGTCTCCCTCTAATGTTCAGGACTATAAGTCAGCAAAAATCCATTATGATAATATCCTTACTCAAATAAGTGATTGACATGTAAATAAAGCTCATTATTTGTTCCATAAACAAATCAGGTCGCTTGCTTTCCAACTTCGAGGTACCAGACTTCCTAGTGATGTTACAATTAAATTAAAATTCAGACTTCCCAGCCGCTATCCACCACTCAGATAAAATTCTGAAAGTGTTGGGCTCCTCAATGATACAGGAGGTTCACCTAAAAGCCATACATAGAGCATATGTATCACCACTCCAACTCAACTTACTTTGATCACAGAGACACTTTTTCAGATATAGGGGCATATTCAATTAGGTGTGAAAAGTCCTGTACTTTTCGCATGCCGGACTTTTCGCCATCATTGCTGGTTTTCCATGCGGAAAAGTATCGCGCGCGTCCCCCGAAACCAAAACAGGCGAAAAGTACTGTCAGATTTGGGGAAATCGGCCTGATACCCCCCCAAAAGATGCACAACATTGGGGATCAATGTAGATGCCCCGGATTAGCCCTTCTGAAGCTATTTGGGGTCCTTAAATGCTAATTAGCGTCTTTGTACAAATGGTGAAGAACAGCATTTAGGAGTTTTTTATGGTGAAAATAACTAGTCCCAGTAAATTTGGGGTACATGTAAATGGGTGCAAGCATGGTTAAAAATCGCAAAAGTGAGGTTTAAAAAACATGAAAAATGCACCTTCAGCAAGCACCTGCAATAAAAAAAACACCCCCATACTAGTAGACACCCCCAAAGTCTATTTAGCTAGTTTTTCAGTTTGTACCTCAACTTTGAACTTTTTCGCCCCCTTTTTCGAAGTCATTTTTTGGGGTGTTCTTATTTTTTTTAGGATTTTTTTGACGCAGTTTACCTTTGGGAACCTGTCCTAAGGGTACAGGGTGGTTTCCCCACCTTTGCACCCCAAAACCGCAATTCTGCACTTTTTTTCGACTGCTATTCATAGGCAAACCTTTTCCGCCGGGTTCAATACATTGAGTTTCCGCACCTGGGAAAAGTCACCACAATTGAAGACAGGGATAAGTTTCGCAGGCAAAATGACGTCACTGGCGAAACTTTTTTGCCGAGAACGTCTTTTCGCACCTAATTGAATACGGCTCATAGAGGGTGGTGTCCAATGTTTTTACAAAAATAGGGAACCATATATTATTACACTCTCGGCAACCACTCAATCTCAGATCGTTTAGGCTTTTGAATCGACCACATTGTATTTGCTGCACCAAATCTCTTGATTTGGGATTTCTCTTATTTCTGTCTTTATGAAGTTATTCGGTTGTAACATCACCCTTTCTTGTTATAGAAATTCTACCCCCTTGATAATTTCTGACGAATCTCAATATTGTGAAGTTACTGCAATATTAGTTTCTATTTATGCTTACGGTACTGTTGGTATGCAAGTTTTTCTATGCTTTTTGTTTACCCTTCTTTTTTCCTCCCCTCCCCATTCCTCATAACTATAGTTCTAAAATAAGACATTCTATTGTTTATTTAAATGATTCGCTCACTATATTGTTATGTCGACCCTTATTCTGTTATAATGTATTCGGAATAGTTTATGTAACTCTCTAATTCTTGTGTTCGATATCTTATTGTGGCAACTGTATATTTTTGAAATGTCTCAATAAAGTGTTTAAAAAAAAAAAAAAAAAAAACAGTTGCAAGCATCAGCAGGGAATACCCAGAGTCCCGTGTGACATCCCCGCCTCCCAACACATACCACCAGAGGACATAGACATTCTTCTGAAAGTCACAGCAAGGGAACCTAAGGAAGTTGCTTGGAGACATACACCATCATACCTGTAAGGTAGGCGACATGCACCCACGGACTCCTGTTAACACAAATACCACACTGTTAATTCCACCTCTGACACTGCACAAATCTGGTATTCTCGTATGGACAGATAAGGTACTTCTACCTTTACAGACTGTGGGCCTGATTCAGACCCGCTCGCAAGCGGGTCGATGGTGGCCCAGTGTGCGCGTGCGCGAGCCCCTTGCTCCGGGACCCACTACAAAAGGGGCGTGGCGGGGAGGTGGCTGAGCAAACGGAGGCGTTCCTGCAGGAACGCCTGCCGTTTGTGGGCGGTCCTACTGACATCACTAGCAGGGCCGGATTAACAATGGGGCGGGTGGAGCTACAGCTCCAGGCCCCCAATGAAAATAGGCCCACAGCATCCAGTGCTGACAGAAAATATTTTTTCACCACCAGCTGAATGCGGACATCAGGAGATTCCAGTCCCCAGCCTATTCAACGCTTGGCAATTAAAAAGCTCCGCCCATCCCGACGGGTGCCTGAAACATCGAACATTTACCTGAGGTACTCGCACACCAAAAGAAGCCTGCCCCTGCCCATTAGCTTTGCCTGCTCAAATCAATGTCCCCAAGCACCCACCCACCAGAAACTCACCCACTGAAGCCATACTCAAAGTCCCCATCACCAAAGCTCCGCCCATCACGCCAGGTGCCCGAAGCTCCGCCCCCATTCACTATCAGCAACAGCAAAGTGAGTGAGAGCGCTTCCTGTTTAGAGAGATGCAGAGGCAGAGCTGCCTGGAGCAGGAGGGAGGGAACATGGCCAAGCATTACCAAAGAACCTCACAGGTCACTGCATACTTACTGACTACTGGGGGCAGCCATGTCAGCGAGGCAGGGGTCATGGAGTGGCAGAAGTGGTCAGTGTGCGGTCATGATGGAGTGTTCATGTCATTATGTCCACACTCCCAGGATCTGCTATATGCTATATATCTCAAATGCTGTACATAAACACCTTGTTGTTTAAAAAATCAGAGCTGGGACTGCCTTTATTCATATCTTGTTTTCTGTGTGTATGTATATATGTGTCTGTGTGTATATATATATATATATATATATATATATATATACACACACACACACTCATGTCAGGTTTCACACTTATGTGCAATATGGCATCTCTTACACGGTATAGGCAGGTAGCAACACAGTTTTTCAAAATGTGCATGACCTTTAGGATGCGTTGCAGCCATTAAGATCTGACTGTATCAGTCCTCATCCAAACATCAATGAATTGCCACACTGGCTCAGCCATCTCCTGTTGTGCCAGCAGGTCGCTGGTGATGAAAGGTGCTGTGCTGCTAGGATGACCCCCAATAGGTCCCACTAACACAGTGCAGGGGCAAGCCTGTTGGACCAATAGCTGCCGCCCCTTGCCATATTCAGTGGGGATGGAAGACTATTGAACTCCCCTTGCTTGCCCCAGACTCTGTGAAGCAGCCAAGGCAAGGCTGCTCTGTCCCTCCCCTTTGCAGGCCCGCCAAGAGCCGTGGTGGGCCCTGGTAATAGGGGCGTGGCCTAATTGGGAAGGCATGGCCACGCCCCCTAGCCGAGAGAAAAAAAGATTTGCAGTGCCGCCCAGCGGCGCTGGGGAGGGCGGCGCTCTGAGCCCCCTCAGCCCGGCGCAAAGCCAGGGTGATGCGATCAATGTGATCGCTCCCCTGCACAGGCATAGGAGACTGCTGTGGCTGCTGCTCAGCAGCCACGAGCAGTCTCCAACTGCAGCTCAGCACACTCTGTGTGCTGGGCTGCTGTGAGGGGGGGAGCGGCGCCGGGCCCCTCAGGAAGCCCAGGCCCGGGTAATCTGTACCCGCTCCCCCCCCTCTCGGCGCCCCTGCCCCTTTGTACTCACTTGCTCCCCAGTGGTGAATGTTCTCGGGCGCTCTGCCTGTTTCACTGTCGTCTTTGTGGAGAAGCAGCACCTCAGTATAAAAGTAACTTCCAGGACCAGGGGGACATCTTAAATCTGTCATGGACTTAAAGTGTGAGGTGCATAGTACCCTCACGTGCACATACGGCAAGCTTTTATACTTGTATCTTCCACCTCCCACTCTCCCCACACACACGCATTCTGCTGTCAGTGGCTGATGTGTGCCACATGCTAGCATTCTGACTGATGCCCTTCAGAACTGCTGTGATATGCAGTTCCACAACAGCTGTGTCTGTGGGTGGGGGTTTTAACTAGGGGGTCTATTTACTGAGCAGTGTTAGGAGACAAAGTGATAAGGTGCCAGCCAATCAGCTCCCAACTGTCATTTTTCAAACAGCCTGTGAGATGGCAGTTGGGAGCTGATTGGCTGGCACCTTATCACTTTTCACTCCTAACACTGCTTAGTAAATAGACCCCTAGCACTGTTACAGCAAATCCACTTATAAAGTGACTTCTCCATTTCAATGTGGCATTACGTGTATCTCGGACACCATAATATGGCATAATGTGTATTAGGGGTACTGCAATGTGGCATAATGTGTATTGGGGACACAACATGTGACGTAATGTGTATTGGGGACACTACATGTGATGTAATGTGTATTGGGGAAACTACATGTGATGTAATGTGTATTGGGGAAACTACATGTGACGTAATGTGTATCGGGGACACTACATGTGACGTAATGTGTATCGGGGACACTACATGTGATGTAAAGTGTATCGGGGTCACTACATGTGATGTAATGTGTATCGGGGACACTACATGTGACGTAATGTGTATTGGGGACACTACATGTGATGTAATGTGTATTGGGGACACTACGACATGACATAATGTGTATCGGGGACACTACAACGTGGCATAATATGTTTTGGGGACACTACGATGTTGCATAATGTGTATTGGGGACACAACGATGCTGCCTAATGTGTATTGGGGACACAACATGTGACGTAATGTGTATTGGGGACACTACATGTGATGTATTGTGTATTGGGGACACTACATGTGAAGTAATGTGTATCGGGGACACTACATGTGACTTAATGTGTATCGGGGACACTACATGTGACGTAATGTGTATCGGGGACACTACATGTGATGTAATGTGTATCGGGGACACTACATGTGATGTAATGTGTATTGGGGACACTACGACGTGACATAATGTGTATCGAGAACACTACAACGTGGCATAATATGTTTTGGGGACACTACGATGTTGCATAATGTGTATTGGGGCACTACGATTTGGCATAATGTGTATCAGGGACATTACAATGTGCCATAGTGTGTTCAGTGGGGATGGGAGGCTATTCCCCTTGCTTGCCCCAGACTCTGTGAAGCAGCCAAGGCACGGCTGCTCTGTCCCTCCCCTTTGTACCTCTCACCTACTCCCCAGTGAATGTTCTTCGTTATTTCTCGTAAACTGTTTTACATTATGATGGGACCCTGAAACTGTGAAATAGGACCTCAAATTTTATAAATGATGGGTCCCTGGGACTCGCCTACTGTACTGTAATTTTCATGTCCGTGCAATCATTGTACTGTATGTATATATAATGTGTGTGTATATATCATGTATGTGTTTACTTAAATAAAAAAAATTATTCAGTTCTCAGTAATATAACAGGTGGTGCATACTTCATATAAGTGATGAGGGGACAGAGATTTAGGTGGTTGACGGTAGGCAGTAGCTATGCCCTCCATGGCGCTAGCCACACCCCACAGTACAGACCACACCCCCCACATCCGAATTCACACTCCTTGCGACATCACACAATAGTCCCTTCATAAACGTCAGCTCCAGGCCCATCTGGACCTTAATCTGGCACTGATCACTAGTGATGTCAGTAGGTGGACTTCCTGCTCTAATAGTGCAGGAAGTCCACTGGGGCTTGCGGCAACGAGACCCTACCGCAAGGGTCTCATCGCAAGCCCGTTGGTCGCGATGGTCTTGACCATCGCAACCATCATCATGGCAGCTCGCATAAGCTGTGGGTGGTAACACACAGCTATGCGAGCGGCCAAGAGGCCGAAACAAAAAAAAACACGCCCTGATTCCTAGCGAGCGCACGCTTTTTGCGAGCGGCTCTGAATCAGGCCCTGTGTCCATTGGGGTTTCATATAACATATGTCCAACCTCGGCATTCCACCAGAATTTATAAATTTTTTTGAAAGTGCCTGCAATGGCCACATGAGCATCAGAACTGGACCATGGAGTAATTGCAGAAGGTGGCCTGGTCTGATGAATCATGTTTTATTTTATATCAAGTGGACAGCTGGGTGTGTGTGTCGTCTACCTGGGGAAGAGATGGCAACAGGATGCACTATAGGAAAAAGCCAAGCCGAAGGAAGCAGTGTGATACTCTGGGCAATGTTATGCTAGGAAACCTTGGGTCCTGCCATTCAACCTACCTAAACATTGTTGCAGACTAAGGGCCTGATTCAGAGCCGGACGCTCTGAACGAGCGCCCGCTCTGAATCAGGGCGTTTTTACTTTTTTAGAGCGTCCTCCTGGACGCTCGCATAGCTGTGGGTTACCACCCACAGCTTATGCGAGCGTCCATGATGATGGTCGCGATGGTCAAGACCATAGCGACCATCGGGCTTGCGACGAGACCCTGCGGTAGGGTCTCAGTGACCGCAAGCCCTGGAGTGATTTTGGCTCTATCAGATATCAGTGATGTCAGTGGGGCCGGACCCAGACGGTAGGCGTTCCCATGGGAACGTCTCCATCTAGCAGCCACGCCCCCGGCACGCCCACCAAAGGGGGCGTGCTGTCACTCAACATCGACAGCATGTCCCCTTTGGGGGCGGGTCTGAATCAGGCCCTAAGTACACCCATTCATGACAACAGTACTGCCTGATGGCGGCTTCTTTATGCAGGAAAATGTGCCCTGCTACTGTACACTGCAAAAACTGTTCAGGAATGCTTTGATGAAAATGACAGAGTTCAAGGTGTTGACTTTGCCTCCAAATTCCCCAGATCTCATTCCAATCGAGCATCTGTGGGATGTGCTGAAAAAACAAGACTGAGTCATGGAGGCCTCAACTCGCACCGTACATCATGCCCTGTTGGATCAGAGCTGTTTTGGCAGTGCTCGGAGGACAGACACAATAGTAGGTAGGTGGTTTTAATGTTATGAGTGATCTGTGTATATTCCAGCTTTATGAGTAACAAGCAATCAATACAAAATGCATATTCACAATATCAATAATGCCAGAAATTGATTTTGAACCAATAAAAATGCAAAAACAGAAATAGCATATGCAGTTAGTTAAAAAAAGACAATATAAAAACTTCCGGTGGGTGGGTCCTTTGACTGGCCACTTTTATCACTGAGCTTCCAGAGGTTCTAACGTTTCAGGGCTAGAAAACCTTACCAGCAGTACTCCATAGAAGCTGTACATTGCACTGGATGCCACGGGGATAGCAAGTGGGCAAAGTGGCCATCACCTCAGCTCTCCGCTCCTTACACCACCGGTCTCAGATCTCCAAAACAGTAGATGTGGCTGCCATCTTGCCGCCACAACTGAGAGCATACCGCCCAACTGTCCCGCATTCAGCTGGACAGTCCCGTTCTTCTGGGACTGTTCCACTCGTGGACCGCAGTGTCCCGTGGTGGGGGAGAAGTTGGGGGAAGCATACACTGCTGCTCTACATAGCAGAGCAGCAGGTAAGCAGAAGGAGAATAGATTCCGTGTGCATGCGCACAGCATCTGTTCTCTAGTGTAGGGGGAGTTTGGGGGCTTGCCAGCATCTCGGAGAGTGCTGGGCACACCCCCACAGTGATGTAAACGGGGGTTGCAGCGAGGCTCCGCCCCATTTCCCAGATGCTCTGCCCCTTTTCGGATGTGCGTGACTTCGGCACGCGACTTGACCCTCCTTGCAAAACGAGAATGTTGGGAGGTATGTGAGAGGTCAGCGGGTTCCCTGGCTTCCGAGGCCACTGACAGACAGTTTGCTGTGGTGTGGGCTTCCAGGAACTTCCTGCAGCTGTCCTTATCACTAAACTAGCTGCTGGCTAGGACTGATGTCACGTCTCCCATTTCTGTGACAGACTGCACTCTGACAGTACTCCCAGCTGAGACTGCAGCAGCTGCCTTCATCCAGCAGGGGGACCACCTCAGTAGACACTGAAGACACCCAGAAGTCATCTAATAATCCAGGTACTGCAGTTCTCTCTTTGCTCTTTCCTATCAGCCACTATAGTGGCTTGGAGACTGTTCTGCTCCACCACCCCCCACCCTTTTCTGCCTGCCATCAAGCCAAGGTGCAGTTAATCATTTTCTCACTTCAATTCTACAATTATTAAGTTGACCCTGAGACTCTGCTTTATATTACTCTGCTGTATTTGTGACATGGAGAAATTTGCGGCCAAACAACAAAGGGGATCAAAGGGAGATAACTCCACCAAAACCAAGGAAAAACTTATCCCTGTCCCAAGCCCCTTCTCTTCTTCGCCTGTGATGAGTGATGACATCCTAGAGGGTGTAGAGGACCTCTCTAAGTACAGTGCAAGCTCCATTCAATGGGCTCAAGAGATTTCTGAAAGCATCTCTCCCCTGCTTGATAAATAGCTGGCAGGTCTCAGGGAAGTGGTGGAATCTGCTCATGCTCAAATTGCCCAACATGAACAGCACCTCACACAGACTGAACAGCATGTTTCTTCTGTGGAAGGACGACTTGGCGAAAGTGCAAACCCATATTCATACTCACCAATCCATCGTCACTTCCCTTTGTGACAAAATAGAAGACCTAGAGAATCACAAACCCCGCAATAATCAGAGACTTAGTAGCCTTCCCAAATTGATCAAACAATTAGATTTGATACAATTGGTCTTATCCTGGGTGCCTTCCAAGCTGGGCTTGTTGGAACATGTACATAAAGTTGGTCCGGAGTAGCAATCATGATGAGGATCCTCAGTTATGCCGACAAGTTTGCTATGTTGGATGCTTATCGGAAACACTCAGGGCTGACTTACGATGGGGAGAGACTGTTGCTCTTCCAAAATTTGTCGTATCAAGTCACCATGCAGAGACATGAATGTTCTTCTGTGTGACAGGACTTATTTAATGCTAACATTCAATTTGCTCTGCTTAACCCGACTAAACTCGGATTATACATGGAAAAAACATTTTATTTAGGCTCTGCAAGAGCTGCCACCAATTACTTGAAGTCTACATTTGCCCTCCTCATCTCTAATGGACTCTGCAGATTAACATTGTTGTCTTCAACCAGTTTGCCGTGGCAAGTTTTATCCCACTATCACAGGTTTCTCTCTGCCTCATTTCTGTTATATTATGTGTTGCTTGTGGTTGCTGCTCTTCCACTATCAATTACTTTCAACTTCAACTCCTTGTTTCGATTTAAAACTTTTCTTTGTGTTGCTGCTTCCCTGTTCTTCATCCACCACTCCATGGTATAGTTATCCTGAAATGTGGAGGGTCTAAACACCCCCTGAAGCATAAGAAAGTCCTCCGGAATCTGAAACGCATAAACCATGATATTGCATTCTTGCAGGAGTCTCATAAAAAAAATACAGACCCCAATGTTCTTTGAAACAGAAGGATTTATAGCAGCATCTTTTGTGACAAATGTTTTATTTATCAAAAACTTGCAGTATGATAGTCTGTACCGGTGGTCATTAACGCTACATTATAATAGCACCCGCTTTGGGTCATATAATTGCATACTGTAATGCCACATGATAATAGCACATATATTAATATATCTAATTTGAGAGCCAACTCGCACAGAATCCTCCAAATAGCACTACAGAAACCAGCACACCATCTAAATGCTGGTCCCATCCATGCCTCTCAGAACAGTAATATAAAATAGTGGCTGCTCATATCAACTTAATGGTTTTTCACATGTACTGTACTTGAAAAGGGAGGGGTTTCATCTAAACAAGAAAAAAACAAAAACAATAAGATTGGTCTGATGGCCCTATCGTTATGGGAGGCGACTTCAACACCACACTTTCTCCTTGTTTGCATAGGTTGGGGTACTCAGGTGGTATGGTGGTGCACCATCCACTTTTATATTGCTTAAAGACTCCCTACAACTTATTGATCCCTGGAGGTGTCAACATCCAACTGCTGAGGAATACAATTTTTATTCTCACCCACACACTTCGAATTTCATCTACTCACATATGTATTGCTCCACAGGGTTTAAACTCTGGAGTGGACAACTGTATAATCTCTGATCACCCCCACACACAAACACATACATACACGTGGTTTCTCTTACAGTTGTATTCCCCAATCTATATCTCCTTTAGCTGTAGGTTCCCTGCATACCTAACATATTTAGACGATTTTAAGACCCACTTAAAACACTTTTTAAAATTATGTGAATGACAACACACCCCAGATTTTAACCATTTTTGGGCTGCGTCTATGGACCACATTATAGCATACACAACTCATAAACGAAGTACACTGCGAAAAAGGTTTCGGATCCTTAGCTCTAACCTGACTAGGACGTATGAAGCCTTAATTTCACATGACAACGCTTCCTATAAGCAGGCCTACCTTGATGCTAAACTCTTACATGACACGTTGTAAACTGAACTAGCCAACTTGATCTTAGATTTCCAAAAGAATAGTTATTTTCACTGGGGAAATAAACCAGAGAAACTTCTCGCAAATATGGTTTGAAATAGACCTGGCCCCAAAACGAATCATGGTTCTTCATGACTCCACTGGCAGTTAGACCTTTAAACCCGATACTATGGCTGCAAAATGTCATAAATATTTTGAGCAACTCTACTCAGCTCAAGGCTGACATATAAACTTAACAATATGGAGAGGGACCTTTTAATAGCTCCTGTAATGGCTGCTAAAGTCCAGGCTATCATTAACTCCCTACCTAATCGTAAGGTCCTGATGGGATGAGTGTCGAATACTACAAATTGCCCTCTCCACTTTTACTTCACATTTAGTAGCACTCTTTAATTCTGTTATAGAGGGCCATCAGGCCTCTCATATTTTAATATGGCTCAGATTATACTACTACTACCTAAACCAGGTAAGGATCCAGCTTTGGTCCAGTCATATCGCCCCATTTCCTTATTAAATCAGGATTCTAATTTTTTTCCAAACTCATACTGTAGCTTAACGGACTTTACACTTTCCTTCAACTTTTATTACACTCTGCTCAAACAGGCTTTGTTAAAGGAAGGTATTCAGTGCAAAATGTTAGGACATCGATAGGGACTCTTGGTCACATCTCCTGAGAATATTTCACCATCAGCGATTTGGCCCTGATTTTGTCCATATTTTCCAGGTGTAGTATCATCAGCCGATAACTTATCTTACTGTTAATAACCTTAATACTCGTGCCTTCTATTTAGATAGATGCCCTCTCTTCCCATTTTATTCATACTTGCCCTAGAGCAGTTGATTCATCACTTTAACAAACTAACAGATTTGGAAGGAATACAGGCTGGTTCTCAAAACTTAAAAGTCTCAGCATTTGCCTGCAATTTATTTCTCATTTTTCATAACCCTCATAAAGCCATCTCGCTGATGCTGCATAAACTGGATGTGTTAAACTTTAAATCGATGGCTTGTTTCTTTATCAATAGCTCCAAAACTGAAGCTTCGTTCTTCTTTGACAAGGTGAGGAGGGGTTAGAGGGGAACCTTCCCATTTCAGTGGGCTTCTACTACTCTAACCTATTTGAGAGCTTATTGTTATTTAATAAAAAAGGATTAGTTTTTCCTGTCTCCTCCTGTATATACCATGCAAATGTTGCCCCTATTAATTTTCAGTTTACATGCTCACAAGTAAGGGAGACATTTTCACAACTTAGCCTCCTATTGTTTCCATACCTGCAGGCCCATTGTTATGACTCTGGTTTAGTTCAGTCCTTACAAGACTGTGATAAACAGAATGCGTTGGATGGTGCGCTGCTCAGTTGCCCTTGTACGAGTCTCTCAACTTCCCAATTGTATTATTATGTCAAAGGCACCCTAAACCTCGCTACTATGACTAGGGATGTAGCAAAGTCGCTTGGTGACTTCCATAACTTTCCCTTCCCTTGAGATCCTGGGAGCATGTGTGAGATTTAATAAACATTTGGTTTCCACTACTTATGCAGAGATGACTTATAAAATTTTACATAGGTTTTTGATAGGTAACTCCACTGATTCTTACTGTTTTAAATGTAGTCATCCTGAGGCGGACATCTACCACTGCCCGTGGTCATGTACAGATTTTTTGGACTACAGTTGATGTGTGTACCCGTCCGACGCAGGATGCGATGAACGACATATTGTGCAGTCGTTTGGTGAATGACTGCACGGTATGTTGTTCACCAGCTGCCTCCACAAGCATAGCATCATTCATCAAATTGACATATTGAGCAGCACGTAGGCTTAATCTGTCGAAGCAATGACCAACTCCACAGGGGAACATATGGTCGGTCATAGTGCATACACAGTTGCGAAAATGGACGATACATTGGCCTGATCTGCCGGATTGGGTGACATATTGTCTAGTGTGTACTTATCTTAATACATCATTTTCATGATCACTTCTGAATGGACCTTCTAGGGTCTATATGAATCCTCACATCAACAGAGGGTCTTTAAGGGCAAGAAATTGCTACTAAATAAGAAATCCTATCCCAATAATTATCCAGTGATGTCTAAAATCTACGGCACATGCATTACAGAGTGTGGACACAAAGGAGCTGTTGCGATTGGGACAGGTGCTATCAGAAATGGGGTGGAAAAGTGATGAGCGTTCCTGGGCGATGACTGGGAGGTGGATAAAAGAACATGCATAAATTGTACATCTCATGGATGTGTAATGGGAGTGCAGCAGGGGTGTCAGTGTAAGTGGTTGCATTCGCAGACGCACAGCTGTAGGCATAGGAGGCCAGAGTCAGTCGGATAAACTGCACCTATCATAGGGCTGGTGCAAGTATTGATGGTGTGAGCGATGGTGGCGGTATTACAGCTTGCAGAGACACTCAGTCCTTGCACATTCAGATGCACGCTGTACACCAGGGAAAGGTATGATACTAGCATTAGCATATACTTGCAGCTGCGACTCCTGTAACAGACATAAGAGCTAACACGGCTGCGTAAATCTCTGAATCAGCCCTATTTAGTTCTGTGCTGGATAAACCCTCTGGTGCTCATTATATTAGCAGAATATAATATAGCAGAACTTTCCTCTTAAGCTCCAGCTGGGTTGTTGGTTGAGAAGATCTGACCAGAGGATACCCAAAAACATGGTCAGGTGAGTGGTCTATGTTGGAGACACAGGAGGGGTACATACAATACATGGATCAAGTGGGATTTATTGCTGGTAAACAAGACTCAGACAGTACCCATAGAAAATTCAATTTAAGTTCACCAGAATAATTTTCTCCAACTCCTTCATTGCTGATGTCGAAAAAAAAACATTTAGGGGCATGTGATAATGGGGACCCACTCACGCCTAAAATATGATCTGCAGCGATGATTAATGTATCATAATAACTGTTCAGGAGGTATGTCATCTGGAATAAGCAGCTAGACACTTGCATGTACAAATTGTGTGTCTATTCTGCTTGAGATGCAGATCAAAGGCAAGGATATTCCCTGCTGGGAGGCCCCATGTAACCCAAAAGCTGGGGGACAGCCAGTCTAAGTTATACCTTAGAGAATCTGTTACTACCCCCCAGGGGGGTCAGGGACATTGCATTGTAGCAAGGTGTGAAATGTGCTCAGCTGTACCAGTTTAGCTAAGATGCCAAAACTCCCTAGATCTCCTGTCCTCCCCCCATACTCTCAAATCAGAGGGGGGGGGAGCTTTCCCTACATAAAAGGGGACAGGGTCCAACCAGTATATTAGCTGAGTCCAGTGATCAGCCGTTGTTCATTTTCATGAGGAGACCATAGGGTCACAATGCACCATATCCCCAAAAAGCGAGGTCACTTCTGCCATTGTTCAACCCTGCACAGGTGTCCTGAACTTTGTTTCCCCTTTATTTTTTTCTTGAAATCGCTAGTAACTTGTGTGAACTTTTGATAATTATTATAATCTTTGTAACCATAAGTTTTGAAGTGATTACTTAAAATTGAAACCTTTTAGTTCTGATATTCTGTGATTCTAAAACTCACGGCCTCCTATGGCCACATGCTACTGACTTAAAGGTATATTTTTCTGGTGAAGCGGAACTGAAGAGCCACTGTGGGGGGGCATCTCCCAGTCTAACTCTTGGTGTTGGTAGGATTTATAGTTTTGGTAATAAGGTAACCTGCAAACAGCAACCGTCACAACCATCCGTCTTAGCAAGCTATCTTAGTGCAGATGAGTTTGTGACAGGGCATATTTATTCACATTCATTTTAGGGAAATCCTACAAAAAACTGCTGTTTTTAGAGGATACCCACACAAATTAAGTATTTCCAGAAAGTAAGAAGGGTTTCCATTGTCAATTGCAAAAGCAGCCCCATAGGTTTCTATGGAGGCTGCTAAAATTGTAGCCTATGGGTTACATTGCCACAAACTTTTCTGGGTCCCTCTGCTGTCATGGGACTTAACGCTGGAAGAGTTCCCTGGACAGGCTCAGGAGTAGAGAGTGAGGAAGCGGTGTGAGCAGATCCAGAAGCAAACAAGGGAAATAGTGAAGACGTAGAAGGACTGTGGTCGACGGAGTCTGAAGGTATAACACAGAGTAGGCTTGTCGACAATTGGTTCAAGCTGGACACTGCATAACCTTGTATCGAGTCATTCCAGAAATAGTGACCAAGCTGGTCTCGGCATTGACTGTACTGACTTGAATCGGAAATAATAATCAAGCTGGACTTGTACCAACTTGAATCGGAAATATTAACCAGGATAGACTCGGCGTTGAAAGGCAGACCAGAACGTAGCACTGGAGAAACCAAGAAGTTCAGCAGGAATTGACAGCAAACAGTCTGTAGACTAGCCACAGATTACAATGCTGGAGCCTAGAGACGTAACTAGTAGTGAAGTTGCGCAGGCAATGATTCCTGACCCAGCGATCCCTTTTATGTCTATGGCTGCACCATGATAGGCTGGATTATGTCAGGTGGGTTATTGTGGCTTTGCCATTGGCTAAAGCAGAGTCAGATGATTAAGTGTCATGTCAGCCCCTTCAGGTCGGCAGACTTGGAAGGACTAGACCCTTTGAACAGGACTGCAGCGTGGACCAGCTGGCGGAGAGGTAAGCGGGGAGACCATCACAGCCGAGAGTGAGAGGGAGCAGTGGAAACACACTGTGGCCGGGAGATAGAAGCAGCCGCACCAGTACTCCATGCCAGGACATTGAAGCAGCGGGGGACAGCTGCGTCCGGGACCCGGGAGGCAGTCGTGCTCTAACATCTGCTTGCACATGTGCAGTAGCTGTGGTGGGTCTGAACCAGAAAGTAAAGTGATTGTCAATGACTGTAGGAACAATGGTGATATATCAGATGTTGGATATGGTAAAGCCTGCAATGATATAGATGTTTTGTGGCGATTCTCCTGACGGGATGTAGTCATGTGACCGGTGGAATGCCGGCTAGGGAGTTATGATAGGCATCAAAAACAAGTAAACAAGTTTTAAACATGTAAACAAGCTAGCGCAGTCTGCATTACAGTGCTGTGCGATTAACATACACATAGGCAAATAGCATATAATGGGGTAGATGTATTATAGCGGCACTTACCGTGCCGCTATAACGCTTCCCACTTCGCCTCTTTACCGAGGCGAAGCAGGAAGCACTACCGATGAGATGTATAAACATCTCATCAGCCGGAGAGGGGGAGCGTTAACTCCCCCCTCCGGCGCTACCCGCTAGAGACAGCAGCGCATCAGCCTAGTGCTGATGCGCTGTGTCTCTCTCCCGGCCGGCTCCACTGAGCATGCGCGGGATCTCGCAAGTATCGCGAGATCCCCGCGTGGAGCCCTGGAGCTGGTAGCCGCCTCAGCAGGGACAGCGCTGTCCCTGCTGTGGGGATAGGCTAGCGCCAGGCTGTAGCTGTCGATAACGACAGCTACAGCCGGCCGAACGGTCAGACGGTCTGATTATTGACCTGTTACAAATTATTCTCACTAGGAATTTTTTCCTTTATGATAAACAATTTTATCTCCAAAATATCGGTTGTGCGATGGGGTCCAGTGTGGCCCCATCGTACGCCAATATTTATATGTTTGGTGTAGAAAATGATTTGTTCTTTGATAAACCTGATATTGCACAGAAAATTGCTTTCTACGTACGGTACATAGACGACCTATTGGTGTTTTGGAAGGGTCCCAAACATGAGTTTATCGAGTTATTTGAGCAACATAATAGGAGCGATTGTCCTGCGAAATTGACATTCAGTATTAGTAATGTGTCAGTAAATTATCTGGATGTTAAGATTTCTATTGTTGATGGCAAAATTTGCACTAGCCTATGTACTAAGGAGACTGACAGAAATAATTTGCTATGTGCTGACAGTTGTCATCCTAGGCCACTTATCCGTGGTCTTCCCTATTCTCAATTATTGAGAATTAGGAGAATTAACACGGATGAGATTTTGGCCGAGTCACAGATGGATGACATGATTAACAAATTTGTTAATAGAGGATATGATTTGACTCATCTAACCAGTGTTAAGCAACAGGTACTGAGTGTAGACAGGGATACATTGTTGAAGCATAATATGTCTAAAAAGAACAATAATATTGATATGATACCGTGGGTCAATAAATACAATCAAAGTAGTAGTCACATTCATAAAGTTTCTAAAAAATTGTGGCCAATTGTGCAATTAGATCCCGAACTTAACTTACATGAAACCCGTATTATGTCATGTTATAAAAGAGGGTGCAGTATTCGTGATATACTTGTCAAGACTGATGTATCGAGTCTTGGTCCCAGGGCAGATTTAGTTGGTGTTGGCAAGTTGGGTTGCTTTAGATGTACCTGCACTACCTGTAGATACCTTATTCCTGGGGATATTTTTTTGCATCCTTTGTCAGGACGTAAATATCGTATTCGCCACAGGCTCACTTGTAATTCTTCGTTTGTAGTGTATCAGATAATATGCCCATGTGGTTTATCATACATAGGCAAGACTGAGAGAACATTTAAAGAGCGCATGGCAGCTCATAGAAGTGCCATTAGGTCAGCCATTAACAATGGTTGTAATGAACATTTTGCCCTGGCACGTCATCCTTTATCTGCTCTAAAATATAGGATGATAGATCACGTCCCAGTATCTATGCGGGGAGGAGATAGATCCCGTAAATTAATACAATGTGAAACTCGATGGATACATCGGCTGGGTACGATGTCACCCAGAGGTCTAAATGAGCAATTGAGCCTAGGATGTCTTCTATAAGGTGTGAGCTTCAGTACATATATCTTGACATTTTGTTAACTTGAATCCCATTTGAATATGCATGTGGAACTATATTACCCACATGAATGTGTGTATAATCTCTTAGCTAAATTTGTAGACTTGTCGTTAATAGTTTCTTGTTATATGAGACATTATATGCTATTTGCCTATGTGTATGTTAATCGCACACAGCACTGTAATGTAGACTGCGCTAGCTTGTTTACATGTCACCATGGTGATGGCACTTGTTCAGTGGAGTCATGTGACGCTGTGACGTCACTGGTCAGCACCGCCGGGCGGGTGTGGGTCCCTGCTCCGGTGAGGCTGTTTAGTCACTCAGGTGAGCACTTATAAGGTAGGATGTTCTTTGTATATGTATGTATGTCCTGATGAAAATACCGCTGTTTTAGGTATTGAAACGCTGACTTTTCTCAGCCACGTCTATGGTGTGTTTATTTGCTTGGAGTGCCGCATCACTGAGGGTCCTATGAACATTCGATATTCATGCAGGCAACCAGCTAAGTACCCTTTATATACAGGGAGTACCGGATCCTATGCTACATTATATATATATATATATATATATATATATATATATATGTATGTATATATTTTAACATACATACACATAGGCGTCTTTATAATGAGTGCAAGGTGTGCGGTGCACACGGGCCCAGGGGGGCCCACACCGCACACCCTGCACCCATAGGTAATCATACTTACCCCTCCACTGATTCCCGAAGTGCTGCTCCGCAGCGCCGGACTGGCGCTGCAGAGCAGCAAACACACACTGGGAGTGGCCATTTTCCCTGTGTTCTGCGCATGCGCAAAAAAGATGTCCCCGGGACAGTAGGCGCCTGCGCCATTTTCCCGGAGATCCGTGCATGAAGCCAGAATCTACAGTGCTCAGTGCCGCGCTGAGCCGCTGATGGAGAGGAGGGGGCCCAAACGGAGGCTGCACACGGGACCCTTCTCTCTAAAAACGCCCCTGTACACACACACATTATATATATATATATATATATATATATACACACACACACATACATATATATATATATATATATATATATATATATATACACATACACTTGTATACATACATATATACACACACACAAACAGATGCACATATATATTACTACTTCAGAGGCATCAGGCCAGCAGAAGGGGGCGGTGCCAAAAACCAGGAGGGGCGGGGCTTAATAGCAGGCCGCCGGCAGTTCAATCCCATTCCCTCCTGACACATTTCAATGTGGAGATCACACAACTTCCTCAGAGGTCTGAGATTCAAAGTGTTCATACATGGAATTTTAAATACTTATATTAATAAGTTGTGATCACAAAGCACAGACAATAGACTGGTTTGCAAGAATTACATTGATTCACATAAATCAGCTAAAAAAGACTTACTTGCATATAGAATCAAGTTCTGCAGTATCATCCAAATCTTCATTTACTCTGGATTGCTGGACATTTTGGGCCATGCTGTCACCCAAGCTGATCAGACAGTCAGCAAATCCTTTATAAATAGTTTCACACTTTCTGCTTGCATTCACAGGAATATGAAGAGCTTAAAAAAAGAGAAGCAAATAAGTTGTTTGATATGTATAATCGTGTTGTTGTAATACATGCATGCAAAAACGTAATCAGTAAATCTTGTGCAGGACTCTCCTTGTTGAATTAAATATGTAAATAAAGGGGGTTAGTCAGAGGCGGACACAGTTGCAGTGTCTTAGCTACTACTGTGTCTTTATGTCAATGCTGCGGCCGATAGGCGTCCCATCGAGACGCTTGCTGGCTGCGGCATGAATCCGCAGGGTAAATGATGCTTTTGCATGTAGCCCACAAATGCTGGACAGCTTTATTTATAGACTGCAAATTAGAATTGAGTTTGGACACGACCCTTCCAAATCTAAATCTCTCTGCACATTTTACATCTCCCCCACCTGCAGTGCATCAAGGTTTTACCAAGGTGCAACGTTACTTGCTCTTTTTTGCTTTGCTCCCAATTGCATGGAATGCAAGCAGTAGGTAGAGCACCTGTTTCAACTACACTGAGCATAGTCAAGAACATACTTACCGACCTTTGGGCTTCCCCAGGGCCCGCGCCACCATTATGCAGGAGGGCACCACTGAGTCAGATGAGCTTAAAAAAATTGTCCTCATTGCGTTACCGGCGGCTGCGGCTAGACCCGCGGCTGCCCCCAGTCACCTCACCAACCAACACATGTCTCAATGTGTGTGTGAGGTCTCAATGCCGTTTTTGCGCTCGGGCTGTCAGTGGTGCAGGTAGCACTGATATGCTGCACTTAAAGCCGGATTAAGGAGGGGGGGTGATTACCCCCGCCCCCCTCCCACCAGCAGGAGCTGCTCCATCTGATCTAAGGGACTGCTGCCCAGAGTAGATTCTGCTCATCTCCAGCCTCTGCAGCAAGCAGCTGCTGCTGATGGCGGAGGCTGGAGACTATCAGAATCAGTCCCCAGTGGTCGAAACCTGCCTGTCTGCTTGCTCCTCTCCCTACTGTGCGCTGTTGATCGATGAGGAGTTCACACAGCGGCAGCGCTGCGCTACAGTACTCTTGAGAATGACTGGAGGATGAGACATCAGGAGGAGGAGCTAGACTGAGCCTGGACGGAGCCTGGAGCTGCTGGCAGTGGATTCTGGGTGGACTGATCTGAATGCAGCCTACCCCAGTCAGGAGAGGGTCACTCAGTAGGTAAAACTGCAAAGTTATGGGGAGGAGATAAACGTAATTTTATAAGGGCTGGGGGCAGTGGCGTAAGTTCATCCAAGACGCCCGGAGGTAAGTTGTAATCTGGTACCCCCCCTCCCCCATCACAGCCGTTGACACTATAATGTAGCAATTTGCATGCAGACAGGCAATAGATAGACAATGGCTTCTCAGGTGCAGGAAGGGGTGACGTATTGGGCGGCCGTGATGGTACACTCAGGGTACATAGTTACAGCCCTAAGTGGGCTGAATATGTTGTGGACAATGGAGGAGGTGCCCCTTCAGAGCTGGAGCCCGGCGGCAGGCGCCTCCATTTACTCCCATAGTCCTGCCACTGGCTGGGGGTGAGGGGGATAATCATTAAATATATAAGAGCTGGGGCTGGGTTGAGGGGGGGGGTAATCATTAAATATATATGGGCCGGGGGTGAGGGAGGATAATCATTACATATATATGTGTTTGGGGTGAGGGGGATAATGATTAAATATATATAAGAGCTGGGGATGAGAAGGGATAATCATTAAATATATATAAGAGCTGGGGATGAGAAGGGATAATCATTAAATATATATAAGGTATAAGTGGTGAGGAGAGATAATTCAATATATTATTTAAGGGGTGGGGGTGTGGAGGGATAATTAAATATATTATATAGGGGTGGAGGTAAGGGGGAGTGTAAATAATTTAAATACAATATAAAAAGGGTGGGAGTGATTTGTTAAAAAGAGAAATATATATATATATATATATATATATATAAAACAATATTACCGGCACTCCTCATTCATGAGCAACTTGTTGTCTTGCTGCGGTGCTCACCCTAGGGTATAGACTCTCCTTCACACAGCCAAATCAAACAAAGTGACACTCGCAGACTGAATAATCATGAAGAAAATTCTAATGCTTTATTGCATTAGTAGGACAACGTTTCAGGGTCATCCCCTGTCACCAGGACCTGTGATGTTGCTGCCTCTTGAAGGTGGTGGGGAATAACACAGTTGGCACAGCCGGGGAGCAGTGCTATCAAGAGGGGGAGTGCTCCCTTGTCTTATGTGCCATGGTCCCCCCCCAGGCACAATTCTGCCCTTGCTGTACTGCTTACAAGTGTGGCGACCCGCCCCCTAACCTGCACTCTCCTTCCCTACCTTAACTCCTCCTCTTCCTTTGCAGAGGACGAGGAGCAGGCGCCGGGTTACTGGCTGATCCGAGTCTTGGAAAGAAGAGTATTATAAAACAGAAAGAAACATCTAGCTTATCTGAGTGACAGCCAGTGGTAAGTCTGCTCAGCAAGCTTTAGGCTTTCTGTGCAGTTTGTACAAAAATAATTATTTATACTATCACACAACAAGACCACTATATAGTATGTACCACCAGCAAAGGGCTCTGCTTGTGTATGCTGCAGCAGTCTGCAGAACATACAAAAATGAATTATGCAACTTTTAAAATGAATTAATACCAGTCTGTAGATGGCAGCTTTACTGAGGTTGAGTTGGGGGGGGGGGGCAAGGCTGATGCGAGCCTAGGGCCCCGAGAAACCTTGCAGAAGAGGGCAGCCAGGTCGGCACTGCGGGATGGCGTGGAACTGCAGAAGTCTGCATGCTGGGGTCATGGCGCAATGATCGCATCATTCTGGCCCTGTCTCCACTAGACAATGCAATTGTTGGCATTGTAAAGTGAGGGCAGGGCCACAATGACGCAACTTAACACGAACCACGTTGTCGGTGGCCTGTACCACCCACTTACACCCAATCGTCAAGAGTGTCCTGGTCGTTCTGGGAGAGTAGGCAAGTGTGTAAAATGTGACTAGTATTGTTCCTGAGAGCAAATATACTCTGGCATAAACCTATAAATTAGGATGATTTGCATAGTTTGAACTAATTGCACTGCTTGTGCCTGTTAAATGAACAGAATCCCAATATGACCCGCTTCTAGTTAGTACAAAACGAACTGCTTTCAAACTAACTACTTATTTACCTATTGTTGTTTCATGTGTTAATTAATTCATTGTTAATAACATCCCTGTCATCAGCTAGTAAATTAGGTAACTGCAAACCCTTCTTTAGTGTTTGTAGTAACACAATGTGTTTTGTGGGTGTAGGTAGCTTAGGAACAGGGGGCTTGATTCAGAGGTGGACGCAAAGGCGCTGCATCTTCTTACGCAGCAGATCTGAGAAATTATGCAAATATCGCAGCCACCATACTGTTTGAAGAGACACACACCAACAGCTTTTCAGATCCACCATTTGCATCGATCGCACCATTGGACCTCTATGGTTGCTCAGAATGCCCTTCGCAAGTAAAATACCGGGGTCAGTAACACTGCATCCCAAATGGTTGCAACACCCCTGTAGTTTTGTAATCACTCCCCCTTTACCTCTCTGAAACAATCGCTGTCTGTCAATCACCCTGCATCCTGATCCACACTGTGACTGCCATCGCTTGACCATCGCTACACATGCAGAGTAGACAATCATCAGCCAGTTGCGATGGAATCTAAACTGCATCTACCTCTGAATCAGACCCGGGGACACATAATTCTTTTACCCAAACACAGGACATAAATCACTTAGTATTGGTACATACATATGTACAGGTTGAGACTCCCATATCCAGATATTCCGAAATACGGAATATTCAGAAATACGGAATATTTTAGCATGAATGAGAAAGTGAAAAATGCTTTCTGATGGCTCAATGTACACAAACTTTGTTTAAAGCACAAATTATTAAAAATATAGTATAAAATGACCTTCAGGCTGTGTGTATAAGGTGTATATGAAACATAAATGCATTCTGTGTTAAGATTTGGGTCCCATTCCCAAGATATTTCATTATTTTATGCAAATATTCCAAAATACGGAATATTCCCTTATCCAAAATACCCCTCTTTCGTACAAGCCTGAGTATGGTCACGTAGAAGTGATGTCCACACAGCAAGCACTCTTTTTACATTGTCTTTTTCAACTTTTTTTTTACAAAGCTGGAAAGGGTTCCTGGGGTCTATGGATGGAGAGGGCGGGCTCTATCCATTAGGCCCAGTTTGGCTAATTAGGGCTTTCAGCTGTGTGTGTTTTAAAGGCTGTCAGGCTGATCATTGGGAGACACACTGCCTGGGGAAAAGGAGGGTCTATAGTGTCTCTGTGAGAGAAACCTGCTGTTGAAACCAAGTGAGTTGTGCCTGGTAAAACTTCTTGTATGTTTTATAAGTGAGCTAGGATCATTCTCTGTTTAGTTAGTGCCAGACAGCAAGGTGTTTATTTTTGTTATTTTGTTTTTGCTGCATAATAAAACTGGCTGAGGCCAGTTGCACCAAACCATTTGTGTGATCTCTCAGCTGCTGCGCAGTGCCATCTACCCCAGGAGATGGTACTGGTTCCCCGACCTTGTTACACGTGGTGGAGAATGCGGGCAACTGAGTATGCGCAAAAGTGAAAGGAACAGCAGCTTTGAGAGCCCTGCAGGAAGCAAGACTGTGTCTATTGTACTTAAAATAAGGACACAGAGTAAAAACTGCAGGTGCAATAATCTGCAGATACTTTTTCCACAGCGTGACACATGCTGAAAGCTGTGGTGCCTACCATTCAGATGCTTGTTCAAGTGGTGCTTTGTCCGCATGTTTATGCAAACTTGTTCCGTTAGATGTGCTGGGTAAGAGAGGCTACAAAATTGCTGGAAAAACCCTACAACATGGAAGACATAATTAAGGCCTTGCTACAAGTGACAGCAGTGCAGCAAGGGTTCACGAAGGTCCAAAAAGAAACCACCAGGCAACATCAGTTGGAGGTTGAGGAGGTACGGAGGCAACAGCACTAAGACTGAGAGATCCTTAAAGAGGTGATGCAGAGCCTTGTGGCACAGCCTGGGAATGTTGCTCTGAATGTGCCAACCAGCTCTAGCTCCACCTGGGCTAGTCACTTCCTTCAAAAGATGACAGAGACATTGCTGGGTGCATGTCATGTACAAGCCTCCCCATTCAAAGATATACCTAACAGAAAAGTGGTACAACCAGAGACATTAACCGGACCCCAAATGGTGGAAAGAGTTGTCATGGGCCGATATTTGAGGTCCCTGCCCATAGCTTTGCATAAATGGGTGAGCCATGGGGATCCCAAAACAGCCAACCAGTTAGTTGAGATGGTGGAAAGGTACCTAGTGGCAGAGGAACTACTGGCTAAACCACAGCGGTCCATGGATTCACGACAGCGCACTTCCATGGGAAAAAGGTTTTGGGCGATTAAGAGAATTTAAAAATGAAGAGGCTGGGTATGCTCAGTCCAAAGACTGGCCAGTGGGGACAAAAAGGCCCCAGCCACTTAAAATACTTGACAGACAGCTTATCAGTGTTTTAGATGTGGAATGCCGGGACATGTTGTTGCTAATTTCCCAGTTGTGCAGGAAGCCATGCAATATGATGCTGTCTTTGAGTCTCATAGAATGTCTTACTTTGCCAAATTAGCCTGTACGGTTGCACTTTCAGCCATACATGAGAAGCAAATGTGTGAAATTGTTGTGGAGGGTAATCATGTAGAGGCATTGTTAGACTCAGGGAGCCTCATTATCGATGTAAGAGCTGAGTTGATAAATGCTTAAAAGTCCCAGCAACCAACTACTGGGGTAACTGGCATACATGGTGACACTCGCCATTATAAGACTGCTGAAGTGAATGTTGAAATTCCTTGTAGTACAGATGTTGTTAAGGTCAGATTAGTCCATTCCTTGGTACATTGGGTGATAATAGGGAGAGACTTTCCCCATTTCTGGAACCTGTGGAAGTCTTGTGTGGTCACAGGTATGAATGTTGTAGAGTCAGAAGACTGTCCTTGTGATATGGTGGCTGCAGGGGTGACCACGAAATCCTCAGACCCAGGTCCTTTTCCTGGTATGGCTGGGGAAATAGAACAAAATGAGGTCTCTCCCAGGAAGGAAGAAGCTGTAGACAGAGCTGGTAGTATGCCTAACCTTGAAGTTGGATGGGATCTGTTTGCGTCTAAACAGTTAAGGAACCCCACCTTAATAAGAGCCAGGGAAAATGTAAAGGTTATTAATGGGAAGCCAGTAGATCCTGGTAACCAGCCTGGATACCCACACATGGCCTTTCGCAATGAGCTGTAATATCAAGTGATAAAAAGGGGTGAGGATGTGAGAACAGCTCGTGGTACCCGAGCCATATCGGAGAACCTAGCTCGTGGTCACATCACAGCAGGGCATCTAGGGGCTAAAAAAAAACACTAACAGTGTGCTACAGCATTTTTTTTGGGCCCGGGGTTTATAAGAGGTCTCTGAGTTCTGTTCTTCCTGTCTCGAGTGCCAATATCATGCTCCCAAACCCCATTTCAAGAGTCCCCTAGTGCCCATGCCTGTTATAGAGGTTCCATTTGGCAGGATAGTCATGGATCTTGTTGATCCATTGTTAAAGTCGGCATGGGGCCATCAATATATCCTTATAATAATGGACTATGCTACTTGGTATCCAGAGGCAATCCCTTTCTGTAATATGTCAACTAAGACAATAGCTAGAGAGCTTGTACATGTTTTCAGTAGGATGGGAATACCAAAATAAATTTTGACTGATCAAGGTACCTCCTTTATGTCTAAAATTATGAGGGAGTTATGTAAGTTGTTCAAAGTGAATCACCTGAGAACGTCAGTGTACCATCCCCAAACTGATGGGCTGGTAGAGAGGTTCAACAAAACTTTAAAAAGAATGCTAGAAAAGGTTGTTGTTAAGGATGTGAAAAACTGGGATTACTTATCGCTGTATTTGATGTTGGCTATCAGAGAAGTACCCCAGTCCTCTACAGGGTTCTCTCCTTTTGATCTATTGTATGGCCTCCTTGGACCCAGGGGCCTATGTGCACTGCACACCCTGCACCTATTATAGATACACCTCTGGCACAGATGCTCGACCTGAAGTTACTGAACAGCCCAGTACTTAATCAGTGGGTTGGTTTATTTAGCAGTAACTTGAATGCACAGCCCAACACACAGTTACACACATAACAGATTCTGAGCATGGAGCAGAGCTTGAGAACAGTATACAGACCACCAGCCAATGACTGATGGATGCAGTACCGTATAGTCGCACTGAACATGTCCGTGTTCCATTGTGGTGCTCTAACACAGTAATAAGATGGCACTGCACATGTGCAGAAGTACAGACGACGGCCATCTTGTTTAGGGAATGAAACCTCCAGAAAGGAGCCAATATGGAGACTGTGGAGTAGCGCTCTCCTGGCTTCAACATTCTTGACATGAAGATGGAAAGGAACATTATAACAGAGTCTGGATGAAAACATACAACCTAGCTACCTTCTTTTTTAATCTAACTTTATCAGCAGTGCAACACTAATGACATCTGCATGCATTATAAACACAATTAAGAACAGTGGTTGCAATATCAAAATGACACATGTCTAACACCTCCACTCAACAACTGCTTTTCAAACAAGTCCAGAGATGAGCAGTTCAGTTTTGCCTAAACCCGAACTTGGGGTTACCAAGTTGAAGCGAGGCATGCCTCGGTTCCCCCAGCCAAATCCGTGTCTCAAATCAAGGCAAAACGTACTATGGATACCTATTTAAAACCTCTATGCAATCCTGTCTATACCTTCTAAAATCCTGCCTATACCTTCTGATAATTGTCGCTATTTACCGTAATGAGTCGCACAAGAAATAAATGCTTTCAGACTTTGAGTGTGGTTCCAAAGCACAAAAAGTTATTATTCAATATAAAAACAGATGGTTACACGCTGTGATCTAAAGACAATTAGTGCAAATAAACCATACAGACCCAAGGTACAGTTGTTACATATACACGCGCTCTGGACCCAGATACCTGCATCAGTATAGAAACCTCCGTCAACAGCACAGCAAGAAGACTCTTCTGAGTTCAGAGAGCCCACATATATACTCTTTACAGGGATAGGCAATACAATAGAACAGTTTGGCATGATTCCATTTCCTGGTTCTTCTGTTACAGTATAGTTCATAGGTCAATTCGAATGGACATAAGACAGCCTCCAACTGCCCTTTGTGTCCTTTTTCCCGCTGCATGCTAATCTAAGCTGATAACATTACAGGGTACATTTTAATGTTTTAACTCTCTATAGTCCATAGTTTGCAGATGCATGTTGCGATCTTCTCACCGATGATACCGGAAATCTGTTGAGACACAGTGGATCAGTACAACTCCAAACAAGGTCTGCTTACCATGTACTAAACCTTAGATATCAAATAACCTTTATTTCACAACATTAATAATTACTGGATAAACCTTGAATATTACACTTTAATGCTAGGGAACCTTTTATGTAAGTGTGCAGTGTGTAAGTATTGGGATTTTGGGAAAAGATGCTAGTTAGCGCTG
This sequence comes from Taudactylus pleione, assembly GCA_031769625.1. NCBI lineage: Eukaryota > Metazoa > Chordata > Amphibia > Anura > Myobatrachidae > Taudactylus > Taudactylus pleione. The sequence goes on from JAUIMM010000116.1 coordinate 681,541, forward strand.
TACGACTACGTGTTTGTGGAGTACATCATGGTACGTGTTTTGCAGGGTTAATCATTTTATATGTTTTAGCGACTGTATTTATATGATGAGGACTTTTGACTTTTTATTGCGTGGGAATTGCACAACGCTAAATAATAGCATCGCCGTATGTACTTAAAGTGGGCGAAATTCACTAAAATGGGCCTTGACGGCCAGTTGCAAAATGGCGTTTCGTTGCCATTCGCATAATGGCGTCGCGCAGATTTAATTTTAAGCCAATCCTGTCTCAGCCAATTATCCGACTTTGACAGTCCACCCTTTGATAGCAAACAACATGCTATCATACTATGATTTTAAAATTAATTTAAGCTTACATTATGACATATTATTTAATGTTAATTTATGGGATGGCACAAAGTGGTTCTTAATTCATCAACAAAGTGTCTCTAGGAGGGGACATAAAACTACCCTTATACGCACACAGTGGATCTTGGAAGATCATGGGAAAGATGTGGGGATACACCAATCCTATAAAGGAAGTCTTAAGATGTTTTAAAATAACATTTTGATAACACATTTCTATGCATGTCTAAATCTTATACATCATATGATGGTACCTTCTAGTTCAAGGTTGTAATGCAGTCCTACATTTACCTCAGTATTCATATTGTTACTACTGACCACCATCATAATGTCATTCTTCCGATTTACCTTATCTTTACATTTTCCACATTTCAACATGGTAGGAACCTGACACATATGCCAATTACTATGATGACAACCAGTATGAGGAGCAGGAGTTTACCTATGCTCGCAATCATTTCCTGGACCCACTCTCCTAGACCTGAGAACCATTTCACTGGGTTCAACCATGAAACCCATTCCTCTACCTTATCCTCTACTTCAGCCACTGAAGCATTATGGTTCTTTCAAAACTCCCATTTTAACTGCAGAATTTCATTCATCTTCCGGTCTATCACCTCCTTGGGATCGCTGGTATCGTTTGTAATATAAGTGTAAAATTTGACACCAAATTGGGTGGCCAAAGTTGCGCAATACCCTCCAGTGACAGCTGTTAAATAATTTAACACTAGTCTATGTTGCATGAGTTCTTTCTTGTAAGCTTGCAACTCCCTACCTGTATACCTGAATGTGTCATCATACATCTCTGTGATATTATCTATCAATTTAGCAAGGTCTTGGATATATCTAAAATTTTGTGCACCTCGAGCGATCCTGGTGGGATCCAATGCTATCAAAACTTGAAAGCCAGTTGTCTCACTAATTAACTGTGTGGCTTTATGCACCTCACCAGGTATATTTCTTTTGTCTCTGTGTTCATACTGTGTGTGAAGATATGGTGATGGTGTGTCTTTATGTATACCAAGCATTTCAACATGTGAGGGTCATAACTTCTGGAACTACTCTTCCCAAATAACACAAACCTTCGGAACTTGGAGAGAGCCACTTATACCCCTTTCAGACATCTCGAGATTCCCGGGAATTTGGCCTGCCTCCGCCAAATTCCCGGGTAGCCGTGTCTGTCTGAAAGGTACCTACCCGGTACTGAGCTGACAGTGCAGAGCGTCCTATAGGATGCTCAGCTGCTGCTGCTTTGAGTTGGCCACAGCAGGCCGACCACACTCCCGCTGGACCACCAGGGAATTAAAACAAATTAAAAAAAAATTATAATAAAAAAAATAAAAATCTGCATCATGATTGGCCAGCTTCCGGCTACTGAATGATGACATCATCATCATCAGCCAGAGAGGGGATAGGCTAGGAGGAGCAGACGGCAGAGAAGAGGCAGGTAAGCAGTAAAACCCTGCTCTTGTCTGAAAAGGCTCTACCTGGGAATTTCCCGGGTACACACTGTAGTGTGAAAGGGGGGTCTCGGCCAAATTCCCGGGTCTGAGCAGGAAATTTCCCGGGTTGTATATCTGAAAGGGGTATTATACGCTTTCCTTTCACATATAAAATATACATTATCGGGGAGAACATAAGGAATAGAATGCATTTTAATCATCCAACGCATTTCCCTAACAAATGATCCTATCTCAAGTTCTCCCATCTGGTTAATACATGTTTCTGGTTGTATAACCCTAGCACAGTACCCTTCTGATACTCTGCCAACCATTTCCTTGGTGTTACTCAGTGTATATTTATACCGGAAGTGTCTTCCACCTGACCTAATTGTGCGTTACAGTTCATAATTCATAGGCTCATGATCAGCAATTTGTGAGAAGGTCATCGTCTGATTATTCCCAATCACCTCCCAACTTCCTGGTTCATTGGAGCTGGTGATATTTAGACATATAAGTGTTTTATCTGCCTGGTACTGTTGGAGTTTAAAATGGGGTGGTTTGGTATTAAGAAATTTTCCATCCAGTGTCTTCCCATTTTGCAATTCTAAAATTTCAGAGATATTTAATGGGAATGGCAGTAATCCAACATTATGCTGTCCTTGGGGCACATGAGAGCACAACCAACAAACAGTTTGGTTTAAAATTTTGCCCACCATGGAGTGATAATCCTCTAAAGGATATCCACCCCAATACTGATTATACTTTGGTTGGCACTGTTGGATGCATCTCTCATTGACTCTGGACCCACAGAACTCACACATACAATAATCCTCAGACGATAAACCTTCACACTGTCTCCGAGTATCCAAAATAGCAGATCTCTTAACAATTACTGTACTAAGATTGGTCAGACACTCCCCTGATTGGCATAGCACTCCTCCTCTCGACTCCACTCCATCAATACTGTCATTAGCTCCCATCTCCTCTATCGGTCCCCCGTCACAGAAACCAGAAATCCCCGAACAAACCAGGATGTTGGAAACTCTGGAAGAGAATACAAAAATGAACACAGCAGATCAGTCCATTGCCGTAGCAAGGACCTGCAAATTTCTTTAGTTCAGATATCTCAATACAACCTTTTAACCCTCCCGGAACAAGCTCGCGATCGACAGGTCCACGTTATCTGCCTCGTCTCCGCCTTGTATCTCCACCGGTTGGTTGACCTTCTTACAGTGAGTGGAGTGGACCCAGGTATCTCTCTCCGCCACCTTCAATGAGGTTGTACTCATCAGTAACACCTGATATGGACCTTCCCACCGATCAGTCAAACAACCTGAACGCAAGAAATTTCTGATCATAACAAATTCTCCAGGTTCAACATCATGACAGTTTGTTTCAGGCATATCATGGGACAACAATTTCAGTTTCTGCTGTTGCTGTTTTAACTGTTTACTCATTGATATAAGATACCTTACAGTTACCTCATTGTTACCATTCAAATCTTCCTGCGGACTTAATCAAATGAGGTTGTCTACCAAACAGTATTTCAAAGGGGGACAGATTAAGAGGGGATCTAGGAGTTGTCCTGATACTATGAAGGAAAAGTGGTAGTGCTTCTGGCCAACCTAGTGCAGTTTCCGACATGATTTTACTCAATTTGTTTTTAATAGTACCATTCATCCTTTCCACCTTGGCACTGGCTTGCGGTCGGTAGGGGGTATGAAGTTGACTATTAATACCCATCAGCTTACACATATTTTGTAAAACATCACCTGTGAAATGAGTACCCCTATCACTCAATAATTCTATCTGCATACAAACTCCTGAACAATTTTCTTGGCAGTGAACGCAGCAGTATTAGTGGCAGCTGGGTATGCCTCAACCCAATTAGAAAACACATCAGTGCACACTAATACATACTTCAGATTCCTGCAGGGTGGTAATTGGATGAAATCAATTTGTATTACCTGGAAAGGTCCGTCAGTCGGAGGAATGTGGGATGGTTCGGTAGGGATCGTTTTTCCTCAAGCAGGTCAGACAGGACATTGCTCTCTTCTCCGCTTGAGAAGAAAAACCTGATGCGCACCAGTATGCTCTCACTAATTTGCACATACCTTGCTTTCCCAAATGAGTCAGACCGTGTGCTGCCTCAGCCAGGCTTGGGTAGTACACCTTGGGAGCCACTGGCTTACCTTGTCCATCTCTCCAGAGTCCAGAAGACTCTTGCCCACATCCCTTGGACTTCCAGACTGCCTTTTCCTGTATAGAACACAAATTTTGCATCTCAATTAATTTCAGCATGTCAATCGTTTGAAAAGTCATCATTTGTTCAGTTGGTACATTCATTTTTAACTCTGCTGCCCATTTTGCAGCTTCGTCTGCCCTGTTGTTGCCCAGTGACACCGGATCATCCTCACATGTATGGGCCTTACACTTAATTACCACCACTGTCTTAGGCAATTGGATTGCTGTCAATAGTCCGTTTATATGTCTGTAATGTGCAATTGGTGTGCCTGCTGCTGTCATAATTTTTCTCAGACGTCATCGCGCACCGAAATCATGTACTACCCCAAAGGCGTACCTAGAGTCAGTGTAGATATTAGCAGATTTACCTTCCACTAATTCACATGCCCTCTTTAGTGCCACCAGTTCCGCCACTTGGGCAGAGTGCGGTGGGCCTAAAGGTTCAGCCTCTATGATGACCTCGTCATTTACCACAGCATAACCTGTACATAACTCTCCAGTGTCAGTTTGTCTATGACAACTCCCATCTGTGTAAAATGTCACATCTACATTTTCTAAAGGTGTATCCCGTATGTCAGGTCTTGCAGTAAAGGTTTGATTCAGATATTCCATACAATCATCGTTTTAGGGTGTGCATGATCAACAAAGCAGCGTCATCGGCCACGTCACTTGGTTGTCTCTTAGCCTGAACTGTTCGCATGATTGCGGTAGGAAAATCCAACCACAAGCACTGCGAGCAGTTCAGACGCCTTTCGATGTACTCGATTAATCTAATAAATAGCGGAGATGACGTAGGATGCGAGCGGCCAGGGGGCGTCTTTACAAAATAGCGAGTGTATGTTTCGTTCGCTCGCTCAGACATAGAGGTGTCAACACACCGCAAAGAGCGAGTGCTCAATTTAAATAGCCGGCCCCTTTTTCTGAACGAGCGAGCGCAAATAGTGTCCGGCTCTGAATCAGGCCCTAAGTCCTGTAACGGCAAGGCCAAAATAGAAAAACCTGGGATCCACATTCTGCAGTATCCACACATTCCCGAGAAGATATGAATTTGTTGTTGATTCTGCGGAAGTGTCATGTTCTGTATGGCCTGGATTCTGTCATTTGTCAGATGTCGTAACCCCTGGGTTAGGCAGTGTCCCAAATATATAACCCTGGACTGTCATGGCTGTAGTTTGTCCTTAGCAACCTTGTGTCCTGTTTGCGAGAGATGAAGCAATAAAAGTTTAGTATCATTTAAACATGACATAAATGAATCAGAACATAACAATAAATCATCCACATATTGTATTAGAACAGATCCATTAGCAGGTTGAAAAGATTGTAAACAGTCGTGTAAGGCCTGGGAGAAGATATTATGAAACCCTGGGGCAATCGTGTCCATGTGTATTGTACACCCCTGTATGTAAAAGCAAATAGGTACTGACAGTCAGGATGAAGAGGTACAGAGAAGGAAGCAGAACAGATCAATGACAGTTAAATGGGTTGCATTTGGTGGGATCTGGATAAGAATGACAGCTAAATTTGGCACTACGGGAAATTGGCTCTCTACTACCTTATTAAACCCTCTAAGGTCCTGTACCAGCCTATAACCCCTCCCACCACTCTTCTTCACAGGAAAGATGGGACTGTTGGCTACACTTGCTGTATGGACTAAAATTCCCTGCTGTAATAATCGCTCAATTATGGGATAAACCCCTAACTCTACCTGCTGTTTTAATGGGTACTGGGGAATTTTTGGAGCTTGCCTGCCGCTTTTTAGGTTTACCATTACGGGAGCTACATTTGCCATTAATCCAGTTTCCTGTCCATCCTTGCTCCAAAGTGAATCTGGAATTTGGGATAACATTTGATCTACCTGAGATGGATTTTTACCTGATCCGGTAGAGTGATACATAATCCTTTGGGGAGTGTCCAACATATCCCTCACCTCGTGCGCAGCTTTCTCTGGGGTATCTAGAAATATACCATCAGGGGTACAATATATGACACATCTCATCTTACATAACAAATCCCTTCCCAGTAGGTTAGTAGAAGCCGCTGCTGCCAGGAGGAAAGAATGCCTGGTATGCAATGGCCCGATATTGACCTCTGTTTAGTTAAAGGATAATGTTGCACTTTACCCATTACACCCATTGCTGGTACTGGCTCGCTGGTCACCTGTAAATTAGCTGTAGATTTTATCACTGATCTGGTCGCCCCTGTGTCTACAAGAAAAGGATATTTAGTACCAGCTACATCAACCATCATTACCGGTTCTTCCCTAGTACTTCCCGTTAACCTGACTATCTGTAGACTACTGGTATGACCAGGCCCCTAGTGTTGACTCACTCTAATACAGCATTTAAGGCCACAATTGGAGCTGGTGACTGTTGTACATTTACTGTACTCTGTGTATATCCCTTATGGGGATATCGAGTTACTCACTGGTTAGGGGGTCCTACCTTCTTCACCTTACAGTTCCTACTTACATGTCCCACTTGGTTGCAGTTAAAGCACCTTCGTGAGTGGGGTGGGTGAAAGGGTTGCTGTGTGGGTTGAGCGGTAGGGAAAGATTGTGGGTGTGGATAAGGATGTTGAGGGTAATATGGTGGTTGTGGGTAGTATGGGTTTTGAGGCTGTGTGTGATAAGTGGGGTAGGGCTATGTTTGTGGTGGCGCAGGATTGGTGAGGACGTGTAGCTGTGCAGGTGCATGTGTGTCTGGTGATGTTACAGTCATTCCTTCTAGAGCTTGAATACTAACAGCCATTAGCTTCTCGCTCTGGGTCTCTCTCTTTTTGAGGATGTTTTTATCATGTTCAATAGTGGATTTTATGAGTGTGTCTATAGTAACTGTCCTCCAGCCAGGTTGTGAGGTCTGAACTCGGGTCTTTAGATTCTCTTTTAGACCATCCATAAGTACAGTGATGATCATTCCCCTGTGATAAGTGCTATCTTTAATATCCTCTAACCCAGTGTACTGGGTGATAGCCTGTAGAGTTCGGTTACAATAATCCTCTGCAGATTCACTCTCTTTTTGTTTTATGGTGAAACTTTTGCTCCAGTTAACTACTACTGGAAAAAATACACCCAATTGAGTTATTATGCGGGTAATGTTACCTTGATTACTCTCATCTGTTACGGGAACATCTCCATCCAATACGCAATCCGTGATAAACTTTTTCACGTCGGTATTGTGTGGAAGACAGGCCCTTAACATCACTCGCCAATCCTTATTGGTTGGCTCATGAGCCCAAATTTTTCAAAAATCTTTTGCATTTGGCTAATTCCTTTTTAGAATCAGGGAAATCATCCATTATGGAATTTAGCTCAGCTCTTGTCCAAGGACAATGCATTGTTACCTCCCTTGTGGGCATGACACCGTTCGTATCCGCATTCTCATTCGGAACAGTTATTCTCCGAATGGGATGCAGACCGGCCGCACTGCTACTTTTGACCTTGTTACCTGGCTGGGGTTTGAGTCTATTGCTGCTACGTATAGGGTTAACAACTTCCTCTATGGGTGCAGTGGATGTTAACACTTCCTGTACTATCACTGATGAAGATGGCGGCACCACTTGTGCTTGTTGTGATGGAGAACATGTGTACAGCATGGGAAATGGCAGACATAACAACAGTTTCATCATCCGCATCATAAACATTTTCTTTGTGATTACTCAAGAGAAGGTACAAGTTATTTGTTAAATTTTTATGGGTTTTTACAACAACTGTACCTGCACCCCTATCCGCATAGGGTGGTGGTGGTGCGCGTGAACCACTGGCAATACCTTCCGCAACACTACCTTGCTGCACGTGCGCGCTATCTCGAGGCATGCACGCACTGCAGTTTAGCACTGCGTGTGTACTCTCCGGTAACGTGCTCGTGACGCTAGTTTGCGTAGTGTGCACACCTTTAAGCCACGCATCCCCCTTATGCTGCCATCATTTTAAACACTCGTTATATTTTACCTTTTTCATTCGAGAGAGCATCATACAGATGCTATCTCGGACATTGTTCAATACATCCTTATCAAAGCTGCCAATTCTGGGGAATGGTCTAACACTCTTCATCATCATTTTAAACCATACATCACAGTACTTAATCGTATAAGCACCATACTTAGTATGCATAATATGACGTGCTGACCCAAGCGGTGCTTCCAACAGCAGCACATCATCTAACATCTCTACCCTTTGCTTGGCTCCCATTCTGGGAGAACCTTAACTTTTTCAATAGAGATTTAAACTGGTGAAAGACAGTCAAGATACTTTCACTTACCTGCGGACGATATTAAAAGGATGCGCCCACACACCTATGGAAGAATAACCAGGCTGCTTCCACGAACCTAATCCCTTTTTGACTACCTTTCAACTGCTAGCATGTAGATAGGCTCAAATAACCCTAACTTATCACTGAATACTGTAATCACACTGAGAGCCGAAACTACAACAAAGACATCTGCTTATGTGTATAGACTGCGGTATCTACTACCGAGCCACTAGGCCGACACCAGGTGCCTAGCACTTAAGGGTCCTACGATACCCTTAACTAGGGAACATGTTACCCCTACCAACAAATACACACTGTTACACACCCTTTTCCTGCGCAGAAAAATACATGTTTTCCCAGACTATGGCAACACTGACCAAGGTATTTTCAACAATGCTATCTATCAATATCACCGCGCACTCTCAACGGCTTTGTTTAAAATATGTGGCAGCAATACAGGAATTACGTATACGCTATTGTGCGAATAGTCGCATACACAATAATGCGACTACTACACAAAACGCATTAATACCCTTACACTATTGTGTGACTTCCCCTTTTAAACATAAAAATAAATTATCATTGAAGGAAAACAAACTTTTTCCTCCCTTGTCCCTGGATTCTTAATCAGCGCTCCTTAAGCCACAATAACAGGTAGCGGACTCTCAGCAACAAAGTGGCAGCAGATTTTTGAAGGCACAATGCGTTCTCCTGCTACTGCGCCTCCACCCTTTTGCTGAGAGATCGCTACCTAGTGTTACCAAGTGACTGGTAGCGTGATTCACACTGTGAGCCCCCAACTATGGATACCTATTTAAAACCTCTATGCAATCCTGTCTATACCTTCTAAAATCCTGCCTATACCTTCTGATAATTGTTGCTATTTAGCGTAATGAGTTGCACAAGAAATAAATGCTTTCAGACTTTGAGTGTGGTTCCAAAGCACAAAAAGTTATTATTCAATATAAAAACAGATGGTTATACTCTGTGATCTAAAGACAATTAGTGCAAATAAATCATACAGACCCAAGGTACAGTTGTTACATACACACGTGCTCTGGACCCAGATACCGGCATCAGTATAGAAACCTCCGTCAACAGCACAGCAAGAAGACTCTCTTCTGAGTTCAGAGAGCCCACATATATACACTTTACAGGGATAGACAATACAATAGAACAGTTTGGCATGACTCCATTGGTTATTCTTCCTGGTTCTTCTGTTACAGTATAGTTCATAGGTCAATTCGAATGGACACAAGACAGCCTCCAACAGCCCTTTGTGTCCTTTTTCCCGCTGCATACTAATGTAAGCTGATAACATTACAGGGTACATTTTAATGTTTTAACTCTCTATAGTCCATAGTTTGCAGACGCATGTTGCGATCTTCTCACCGATGATACCGGAAATCTGTTGAGACACAGTGGATCAGTACAACACCAAACACGGTCTGCTTACCATGTACTAAACCTCAGATATCAAATAACCTTTATTTCACAACATTAATAATTACTGGATAAACCTTGAATATTACACTTTAATGCTATGTAAGTGTGCAGTGTGTAAGTATTGGGATTTTGGGAAAAGATGCTAGTTAGCGCTGTGCGACTATGTGTTTGTGGAGTACATCATGGTACGTGTTTTACGGGGTTAATCATTTTATATGTTTTAGCAACTGTCTGTATTTATATGATGAGGACTTTTGACTTCTTTCTATTGCGTGGGAATCACACGATGCTAAATAATAGCATCGCCATATGTACTTAAAGTGGGCGAGATTCACTAAAATGGCGCTGGGCGGCCAGCCGCAAAATGGCGTCTCATTGCCATTCACAAAATGGTGACACGCAGATTTAATTTTAAACCCATCCTGTCTTAGCCAATTATCCGGCTTCGACAGTCATAATCCCAGAAATGTTGAATCTCGTTTGTTTTGGATTGAATATAAATCCCTCGCTGTCTACTTCCTAGTCCTCCCTGTAGCAGTTCCTTCATTGTGGATGGGTTGAAAGCACTACACATATCAGTATGCGTAAAAAAATAAAATAAATAACCAAATAGAATAAAAGGTTATTTTAACAAATAAAAGTATTGGGGTCCTCCCCAAATTATTAATCAGCCCTGGACTTCTGAGCCTGGCCTGGTATTCGAAAATAGGGGAAAAAAGGGATGGGGATCTGGTCAGCTCTGGGCTGGAATTCATTGGAATGTCAGGCTCTCAGCCAATCAACACTTCCCCTTTCATTTCTATGGAGTAACCAGTCACTATACAACGGGACCCTTCACAAGAATCGTGGATGCTACATGGATCGAAGAGGACGTGAACCCTTCAGTTTGTAAGTAATAAAGTGGTGAAATAAGGTGTGTGGAGAAATTTTTTTAAATACAGTAAATGTATACAACATGCAGTGTGTGTGTCTTGTATTTATTTACAAAAAATGTTTACCTGCAGACTACAAGCACCAGCAGGTCCTTAATGTACGGACATGCTGGTACTTGTTACTCCAGAAGTGCCATCATGACAGGATAGGCATGCTGTAGTCCCAGGGCTGGTTGCTCCTTGGGGGATCCCATTTTATTTTTGGAGTCTCCACCTTTGAAGGAATTCTAGCCATGGGCTGACCAGTTTGGGCCTATTTGCAGCTATGGCAGGATGACCCCACGCTGTGTGTCTCCCTGCTATATCGTCAGTTCCCTGGCTGGTTCAGCCTGGTGCTAGTTATTGCAAATTTCCCCCCATTTTTCCAATACCAGACCTAGCTCAGATGTCCAGGGCTGGTTATTGATTTGGTATTAGGAGGCCCACATTTTATTTTAAACAGTGGCGTAACTAGGAGGGGTCGGGCAGGGCATATGCCCTGGGCGCTGTCAGACCAGTGATGAGCACGTGGGGGTGTGTGCATTGCCGTCCACCATCCAGGTCAGTGGTTTCAGTGTGTAATGTGGACTGTACTGAGGGCCTGATTCAGCAAGGATCGCAATTACAAAGCTGCATGCAGGCAGCTTTGCAATTGCAATCCTTGCAATAATGTGAATTAACCTCTAGACCTACCTGTAAGAATAAATCCACTTTTTGGCCTCAAGAAAACATATGTCCAGAAATCAAAGTCTTTTGGTTTGCAAAAAATTGGATGATCTCTATAAAAAACAAAAATATCAGACACACCATGGCAACCTCAATAAAGAGGAAATCAAGGCAATTGATGAACTAAGGTCCATATCTGATATTATTATTAAGCAGTCAGATAAGGGTGGGAACATTGTTTTGTGGCCCCTTGACAAGTACCTCAAAGAAGCCAGTAAACAACTTAAAGACACTAACTGCTATACAAAATTGCTTCTTAACCCAGTGGGGAACTTCAAGGAATATTATGGAAGAATGATTAATAGAGCAGCCCAGGAAGGTATAATTACCAAACAAGAACTTACCTTTCTGACTATAGATAACCCCAGAATTCCAACCCTCTATTTTCTTCCCAAGGTTCACAAAAATCTGCATGAACCCCCACTTAGGCCGATTATGTCGGGGATTGGGAGTATCACAGAAAAGGCAAGTATCTTTGTTGATGCCCATCTCCGACACCATGTGATGGAATTACCATCTTACATACAGGATACCACTGATGTTTTGAAAAAAATTCATGATATTTACTTGAATGATAACAACTTGTTGGTGAGTATTGATGTAGAGTCCTTATATACCAGCATAGGATATGACCATGATATTGAAGCAGTAGGGTTTTTTCTAAAGATGGAAGGACTTAATGACTTCCATATGTTCCTCCTCAAACTCTTGCATTTTGTTCTACACAAAAACTTTGTCACGTTTGACGATCAGTTCTTTTTATAGATCAGAGGGACTGCGATGGGGGCCGCTTGTGCCCCCACATACGTAAATCTATTCTTAGGGTGGTGGGAACGCGAAATAGTATTTGAGAAAAATAATGAACATCATACGCAACACATCACCGCCTCGCTACGTTACATCGACAATATTCTGTTGATATGGGATGGCACCAAGAAACAACTTGAAAACTTCATGCGTACCCTCAATAAGAACAACATCAATCTCAAGTTTACATATGAGGTGAGCCCAACTGAAATATCATTCTTGGATTTCAAGGCTGAGGCTGAGAGAAATTGTTCTGACAATGCCACCTATAAGATTCAAAGTTTGGGACTAACAAAGCGCCTGAAAGAATGAGGATATAGCAGTAAGATCATTAAAGGGCATCTAACCATGTCTCTAAAAGTACAAGGGAATCCTTGATCTTTGGAAACAAAACCATCAAGAAATCGGAGCACATTAGATTTGTGGGGAACTTCTGACACAATTGGAGGGAATATAGCAATTCACATGCAAACAGGCAATAGATAGACAAAGGCAGCAGCTGATGGTCTGACATGGAGCTCTCCACTAGTGTATGGTGGCTTCTCAGGTTCCCGGGAAGTGGTGCCATGTATTGGTCGGCCGTGACGGTACACTCCGGGTACATAGTTACAGCTCTAAGTGCGGTGAATATGTTGTGGACAATAGAGGAGGTGCCCCTTCAGAGCTGGAGCATGGCAGCAGGCACCTCCATTGTCTCCCATAGTTCTGCCCCTGGCTGGGGGTGAGGGGATAACCATTATATATATAAGAACTGGGGCTGGGTTGAGGGGGATAATCATTAAATGTATAAGGGCTGGGGGCGAGGGAGGATAATTATTAAATATATATGGGCTGGGGGTAAGGGGGATAATCATTAAATATATATAAGGGCTGGGGGTGAGAAGGGATAATCATTAAATATATATAAGGCATAAGTGGTGAGGAGAGATAATTCAATATATTATTTAAGGGGTGGGGGTGAGGAGGGATCATTAAATATTTAGGGGTGGGGGTACGGGGGAGTGTAAATAATTTAAATACAATATAAAAAGGGTGGGAGTGATGACTTGTTGGGAAGAGAAAAAAATATATATATGGGAAAGAGTGGGGGACATTTACTACACAAAATAGAATGGTTTATATAGATAGAGCATATGTATAAATGGAGAGGGAGTGATGGGACTGTCTTTCGCCCAGAATACTACAATGTCCGGCTGCGGCTCTACTCGCACTGCCTGGGAGTATCCATAGAATGCCCCTCACTGCAGCAGTGCAGCTATGACCTGCAATGCTGCTGCCTCTTGAAGGTGGTGGGGAATAACACAGTGGGCACAGCCGGGAGCAGTGCTATCAAGAGGGGGAGTGCCCCTTGTCTTATGTGCCATGGTCCCCCCAAGGCATAATCCAGCCCTGGTTGTACAGCTTACAAGTGTGGCCACCCGCCCCCTAACCTGCACTCTCCTTCCCTACATTAACCCCTCCTCTTCCTTTGCAGAGGACGAGCAGCAGGCTGCTGGCTGATCCGAGCCTAGGGCGCCGAGAAACCTTGCAGAAGAGGGCAGCCAGGTCGGCACTGCAGGGTGGCGTGGAACTGCAGAAGTCTGCATGCTGGGGGCATGGCACAACAATCGCATCATTCTGGCCCTGTCCCCACTAGACAATGCAATTGTTGGCATTGTAAAGTGAGGGCAGGGCCACAATGACGCAACTTAACACGAACCACGTTGTCGGTGGCCTGTACCACCCACTTACACCCAATCGTCAAGAGTGTCCTGGTCGTTCTGGGAGAGTAGGCAAGTGTGTAAAATGTGACTAGTATTGTTCCTGAGAGCAAATATACTCTGGCATAAACCTATAAATTAGGATGATTTGCATAGTTTGACTAATTGCACTGCTTGTGCCTGTTATCTGAATAGAATCCCAATATGACCCGCTTCTAGTTAGTACAAAACGAACTGCTTTCAAACTAACTACTTATTTACCTATGGTTGTTACATGTGTTAAATTAATTAATTCATTGTTAATAACATCCCTGTCATCAGCTAGTAAATTAGGTAACTGTAAACCCTTCTTTAGTGTTTGTAGTAACACAATGTGTTTTGTGGGTGTAGGTAGCTTAGGAACAGGGGCTTGATTCAGAGGTGGTCGCGAAGGCGCTGCATGTTCTTACGCTGCAGATCTGAGAAACTATGCAAATATCGCAGCCACCATAGTTTTTGAAGAGACACACACCAACAGCTTTTCAGATCCACCATTTGCATCGATCACACCATTGGACCTCTATGGTTGCTCAGAATGCCTTTCGCAAGTAAAATACCGGGGTCAGTAACACTGCATCCCAAATGGTCACAACACCCCTGTAGTTTTGTAACCACTCCCCCTTTACCTCTCTGAAACAATCGCTGTCTGTCAATCACCATGCGTCCTGATCCACACTGCGACTGACGTCGCAAGACCATCGCTGCAAATGCAGAGTAGACAATCATCAGCCAGTTGCGATGGAATCTAAACTGCATCTACCTCTGAATCAGACCCGGGGACACATAATTCTTTTACCCAAACACAGGACATAAATCACTTAGTATTGGTACATACATATGTACAGGTTGAGTCTCCCATATCCAAATATTCCGAAATACGGAATATTCCGAAATACAGAATATTTTTACCATGAATGAGAAAGTGAAACCTTTGCTTTTTGATGGTTCAATGTACACAAACTTTGTTTAAAGCACAAATTATTAAAAATATTATATAAAATAACCTTCAGGCTGTGTGTATAAGGTGTATATGAAACATAAATTAATTTCATGTATGTACACAAACTTTTTTTGATGCACAAAATTATTAAAAATATTGTGATATTCAGGCTGTGTGTATAAGCTGTATATAACACATAAATTCATTCTGTGTTAAGATTTGGGTCCCATTCCCAAGATATTTCATTATTTTATGCAAATATTCCAAAATACAGAATATTACGATATCCAAAATACCCCTGGTCCCAAACATTTTGGATATGGGAGACTCAACCTGTAACACCTCTTTCGTACAAGCCTGAGTATGGTCACGTAGAAGTGATGTCCACACAGCAAACACTCTTCTTACATTGTCTTTTTCAACTTTTTTTTGACAAAGCTGGAAAGGGTTCCTGAGGTCTATGGATGGAGAGAGAGAGAGAGGGAGGGCTCTATCCATTAGGCCCGGTTTGGCTAATTAGGGCTTTCAGCTGTGTGTGTGTGTGTGTGTACTAAAGGCAGTCAGGCTGATCATTGGGAGACACACTGCCTAGGGAAAAGGAGAGTCTATAGTGTCTCTGTAAGAGAAACCTGCTGTTGAAACCAAGTGAGTTGTGCCTGGTAAAACTTCTTGTATGTTTTATTAGTGAGCTAGGATCATTCTATGTTTAGTTAGTGCCAGACAGCAAGGTGTTTATTTTTGTTATTTTGTTTTTGCTGCATAATAAAACTGGCTGAGGCCAGTTGCACCAAACCATTTGTGTGATCTCTGAGCTGCTGCGCAGTGCCATCTACTCCCAGGAGATGGTACTGGTTTCCCGACCTTGTTACACGTGGTGGAGAATCCGGGCAACCGAGTCTGCGCAAAAGTGAAAGGAACAGCAGCTTTGAGAGCCCTGCAGGAAGCAAGACTGTGTCTATTGTACTTAAAATAAGGACACAGAGTAAAATCTGCAGGTGCAATAATCTGCAGATACTTTTTCCACAGCGTGACTCATGCTGAAAGCTGTGGTGCCTACCATTCAGATGCTTTTTCAAGTGGTGCTTTGTCCGCATGTTTATGCAAACTTTTTCTTTTAGATATGCTGGGTAAGATAGGCAAAATTGCTGGAAAAACCCTACAACATGGAAGACGTAATTAAGGCCTTGCTACAAGCGACAGCAGTGCAGCAAGAGTTCACCAAGGTCCAAAAAGAAACCACCAGGCAACATCAGTTGGAGGTTGAGGAGGTACGGAGGCAACAGCACCAAGACCGAGAGATCCTTAAAGAGGTGGTGCAGAGCCTAGGAATGTTGCTCTGAATGTGCCAACCAGCTCTAGGTCCACCTGTGCTAGTCACTTCCTTCAAAAGATGATAGAGGCATTGCTGGGTGCATGTCATGGACAAGCCTCCCCGTTCAAAGATGCACAACATCATACACCTAACAGAAAAGTTACAACCAGAGACATTAACTGGACCCCAAATGGTGGAAAGAGTTGTTATGGGACGATATTTGAGGTCCCTACCCATAGCCTTGCATAAATGGGTGAGCCATGGTGATCCCAAAATAGCCAACCAGTTAGTTGAGATGGCAGAAAGGTACCTAGTGGAAGAGGAACTACTGGCTATACTGCAGCGGCCCATGGATTCACGGTAGCGCACTTCCATGGGAAAAGGGTTTTGGGCAATTAAGAGAATTTAAAAATTAAGAGGCTGGGTATGCTCGGTCCAAAGACTGGCCAGTGGGGATAGAAAGGCCCCAGTCACCTAAAAGACTTGACAGATAGTTTGTGAAGTCCTGGTTTTGTTGTGGACCCGGGGTGGTGACAGGAGCAGACACAGAAGCAGATTTAAATGAAAATGTGGAACTTTTAATGAGTGACTTAGTAGACATGGATATGGCAAAATAAATAGTCCAGGTGTAGCACTGAAGTGCACTTGAGAACTGTAGTGAAGCAAATGGGAGAATGTCCAGCTAGTGATCGGCAGGAACAGTCCAGTATGCAGGTGTGGTGAGGCTGAAATGAATTGCAGGCTGAAGTGAATTTGCAGCAGAGTGAAAGTGGAGGCAATGTGCAGGGTGACAGCAGACTCTGGTACTCAGGCAGGGGGAAGGTAAATGGAGGGTGCAGGGAAAGTCCAGCAGTTGGAGCAGGCAGGGTAACAGGTTAGGTAGCGTTTCCAAGGAGGCAGGTAACAAGCTCAGGAACTCTCTCTCAGCTGCTGCTGAGAAACACGTTGCACTGGCAAAGAAGGAAGGCTCTGGACCTTCCTAAATACTAAGTGTCGCGCCATGACTGGCTGGAGAGAGCACATAACCCACCAGGATTGGACAACTGAATCACATGGCCGGACTCAATATGGCGGCGCCCATGCCGAGCAGAATGGAAGCACCGCCAGGCCTCACCAGCCAGAGTGACAATATGCCAGCACAGAACCACGCGCAGCCAATGCCCCTTGCCAAGCACCAGCGCCACTGCCAGACACCCCCTGCAACAGTGACCTCACAGATATTATCCGTCGACCACCATGCTGAGAAACTCTGGTTGTGACAGTACCCCCCCCTTATGGGTGGCCTCAGGACACTCACCAGGCTTCTCTGGATGGGCAGCATGGAACTTCTTGATGAGTGCCGGAGCATGGATGTCTTGGGCATCGGTCCAACAGCGCTCTTCCGGACCGTAACCCCTCCAGTCTAACAGGTACTGCAAACGTCCTCTGTGAAGATGAGAATCCAGCACCTGGGAGACCTCAAACTCAAAGCCCCTTTCAGTCTGGATACGAGGGGGAACAGGAAGGACTCTGTGGAACTTGTTCAGTGCCAGGGGTTTAAGTAGGGAAATATGAAAAGAGTTGGGTACTTTCAGATAAGGAGGCAACTGAAGGCGATAAGCCACTGGGTTTATGATTTCTATGATGGAGAAGGGCCCAATGAAACATGGGGCAAACTTCATCAAAGGTACTCTAAGCCGTAGGTTCAGGGTGGACAACCAGACTTGGTCTCCAACTTGCATGCGTGGCACCTTCCTACGCCTTGTATCTGCCTGATGCTTGTAGCAGGAAGACACTTTCTCCAAGTCAGCACATACTTGAGACCAAATAGAAGCAAATTTCCGTACAATGTCCTCTACGGCTGGTACATCAAAGACAGACAGGCTTTGAAATTCAGGAATCCGAGGATGAAGACCGTAGACAACTTGGAATGGAGTTTGGTTTGTAGAAGAGTGGTAGGAGGCGGTATGTGCAAATTCAGCCCATGGCAGCAATTCAGACCAACTTTCTTGGGAAGATGACATAAAAATCCTCAGGAAGGTCTCAAGGTCTTGATTAACCCTCTCAGTAGATCCGCTGCTTTGTGGGTGATAAAAAAAATATAGTTTTACTTGAAGAACAGAACATAAGGCTCTCCAAAATCTGGCTACAAACTGAACACCATAGTCAGAGACTATTTCAGCAGGAAGACCATGGAGATGGAATATGTGTTGAACTAACAGGTGAGCCAAGTCAGGAGCCGTAGGCAGTTTCTTTAGGGGTATATAATGGACCATTTTAGAAAATCAGTCTACTACGACCCAGATAGTAGTGTAACCCTGAGAGTCCATGGAGAGATGCGTCCATGTATGTGATGGAATAGGTAATGGCAACAACTCGCCAGCCGAAGCTTGATGTGAAGATTTATGCTGAGCACAAGAGTTATATGAAGAAATGAACTCCAATACGTCCGCCTTCATGGATGGCCACCAATAGCCTCTCTTTAAACATTCCAGAGTCTTTCGAGTACCTGAGTGGCCTGCAAAGCGAGATGAATGAGCCCAGGTGAGGAGCTGCTTCCTTAACTCCGGGGCCACAGAGTCTTCCCAGTAGGAGACTGTAACTGTATGGTGGTGAAAACTTTTGACTCCAAGACAGGGGCATTACGTTGGGTCTCCGAATTGTTGTCACAGAGGAGGGATCTGGACAGAGCGTCTGCTTTTTGATTAAGGGCTCCTGACCGGAATTCAGAGTGAACTGGAACTGAGCGAAAAATATTGCCCATCAGGCCAGACGATGGCTCACACACTGGATATTCTTGAGGAAGAGGAGTTTGCTATGGTCAGTGAAGGGAAACTTCACTCCTTCCAGCAGGTATCTCCATTCTTTTAATGCCAATTTCACTGCCAAGAGTTCTTGTTCACATATAGCATAATTTCTTTCGGCAGGAGAAAACTTTTTGGAGAAAAACCCACACAGATGAACTCGATTGTCGTCATAATGCTGGGATAGGACTGCTCCCACAGCTTCTGATGACGCATCCACTTCCAAAAGAAAAGGCCTATCCAGATCTGGTTGTCGTAGGACTGGAGCCGAAATAAAGGCTTGTTTTAGGAGCTGGAAGGCTGTTTCTGTCTCAGGTCACCATAGGGCAGGATTAGCGCCTTTGCGGGTCAGGACTGTAATGGGAGCCAATATTGATGAAAATCCCTTGATAAAGCGTCTATAGTATTTGGCTAACCCAAGCAGTCTCTGGATGGCTTTCAATGTTTGAGGTCGGGACCAATACAAAATCGCCTGTACCTTCTTGGGATCCATTTCTAGACTGGAGCCAGAGATTACTTAACCAAGGAATGGCACACTGGACACACCAAAGACACATTTCTCCAATTTGCAGTAAAGGTGATGCCTCCTCAGACGGGATAATACTTCCTTCACATTTTCATGATGTTCCACTACAGAAGACAAAAAAAAATCAGTATTTCGTCCAGATAGACAACAACCGATAACAAGTCCCGGAAAATTTCATTAACAAAGGCCTGAAACAAAGCAGGGGCATTGCATAACCCAAAGGGCATCACAAGGTATTCAAAATGTCCATCTCTGGTATTAAAGGCGGTCTTCCATTCATCACCAGCTCGAACACGGATGAGATTATAGGCCCCTCTTAGATCTAACTTTGAGAATATAATTGACCCCTTAACCCTGTCGAAAAACTCTGTGATCAGTGGAAGCGGATACCAATTATTGACTGTTATATCATTAAGGCCCCGGTAATCTATACAAGGCCTTAAGCTACTGTCCTTCTTGCCGATGAAAAAACCCCCAGCTCCGACAGGAGATGTGGAGGGACGAATAAATCCTTTCGCTAGGTTGTCCTGGATGTATTCTGACATAGCTTGAGTCTCAGGCAAGGATAGAGGATAGGTGTGACCACGAGGCGGCATTTTGTCAGGCATCAGATATATTGGACAATCCCATACTCTGTGAGGAGGTAAGACATTCGCCTGTTGTTCGGAAAAAACATCAGTGAACATCTGGTACTCCTTAGGAATAACTAGAGATATTAATGAAACTGTTTTCCTTACAGGTCGTATCTTGGGAAGACAGGATTTCTGACAGTCAGTCCCCCATGAAAGAATTTGCATTGAACACCAGTCTATCCTGGGATTATGCTGGCATAACCAGGGTAATCCTAAAATGATTTCTTGAGAAGCCTCAGGTATCACGAAGAACTTTAAAGGCTCAGAGTGGAGGGCTCCAATACGGACTTATACTGGTTGAGTTTCTTTGGTGGCCACTCCATTAGCTAAAGGCCATCCATCTACAGAGGTCAGGGAAATTGCGTGATTGAGAGATGAACAAGGGATCTGTAGTTTATCAACTAAGCTGGAAGTCATGAAATTTCCGGCTGCTCCAGAATCTAGTAGAGCAGTAGCGAAGACAGGTTTAGGCTTGAGATCTATAGCTAAGGTAATTTTGAAATCTTTAGTATTTGGGGACTGGCTCATAACTCCTAACTTGATGTCCCCAGGGTCAGTTAGGAATGGGCGTTTCCCGATTTACGGGAACAGAAGGCCACCAGGTGACCCAAATCTCCACAGTATAGGCAGAGGTTTTTTACAATCCTTCTCTGACGTTCTTCTTTAGAGAGATGGGTTTGGTTCACCTGCATAGGCTCTTCTTCCATAGGGGAAGGGGGTGGATGGGTAGGTAAAGGAGGAATAAATGACCTTTGCCGGTCAGTGCTGTGCTTTTCAGCCTGATGTACCCTGAAGCGCAGGTCAATCTTGTTACAGAGTGAGATTATGTCGTTTAAATTAGTGGGAAGCTCACGGGTGACCAAGTCATCCGTTAGTCGCTTCGTAAGTCAATGCAAAAGGCTGAGGTAAGGGCTTCCTCATTCCACTTGAGCTCTGATGCCAAAATTTTAAACTGTACGGCATAAAGGCTGACAGACGGATTCCTTGTCTCAGGGTCATGATACTGGACGATGCTGACACAGTGCATCCAGGTTTGTCAAAAATCCTCCTGAGTGATGACACAAAACCTGCATAGTTATCCAGCAGTGTATCTAAACGCTCCCAGAGTGGGGAGGCCCAATCCAAAGCCGAGCCGGACAACAAAGACACAATGTATGCCACTTTTGTTTTTGCAGTGGGAAAATTATCAGGCTGTAGAGTGAAGTGTATATCACACTGATTCAGGAAGCCACGACAGAGCTTAGGATCGCCGTCAAATTTGCTTGGCATAGGAAGATGCAAATGGGGAGATACCCTGTTCCCTGTATTACCAGGCACAGGAGTAAGTGTAGTTGCTGATACCCCATGGGTGCATAACGAGGTTTGCAGATTATCTTATCTTTTAGACATCTCCTGTAGAAACTGAGCTATTTGGTGCTGCATAGCTTCCAGATTTTCCTAACGGCTAGCAATACACCGGAATGAATCCACTCCTGACTCCTGGTCCGTGGCCGGATCCATGGGGCCAGTGCAAACTGTGAGGTTCTGGTTTTGTTGTGGACCCGGGGTGGTGACAGGAGCAGACACAAAAGCAGATTTAAATGAAAATGTGGAACTTTTAATGAGTGACTTAGTAGACATGGATATGGCAAAATAAATAGTCCAGGTATAGCACTGAAGTGCACTTGAGAACTGTAGTGAAGCAAATGGGAGAATGTCCAGATAGGGACAGGCAGGAACAGTCCAGTATGCAGGTGTGGTGAGGCTGAAATGAATTGCAGGCTGAAGTGAATTTGCAGGCTGAAGTGAATCCAGCAGAGTGAAAGTGGAGGCAAGGTGCAGGGAAAGTCCAGTGGTTGGAGCAGGCAGGGTAACAGGCTAGGTAGCATTTCCAAGGAGGCAGGTAACGAGCACAGGTACTCTCTCTCAGCTGCTGCTGAGAAACACGTTGCACTGGCAAAGAAGGAAGGCTCTGGACCTTCCTAAATACCAAGTGCCATGCCATGACTGGCTGGAGAGAGCACATAACCCACCAGGAATGGACAACTGAATCACATGGCCGGACTCAATATGGCGGCGCCCATGCCGAGCGGAACGGAAGCACCGCCAGGCCTCACCAGCCAGAGTGACAATGTGCCCGCACAGAACCACGCGCAGCCAATGCCGCACAGAACCACACGCAGCCAATGCCCCTTGCCAAACACCAGCGCCACCGCCAGACACCCCCCGTCACAGTGACCTCACAGGTATTACCTGTCGACCACCATGCCGAGAAACCCTGGTCATGACACAGCTGATATAGTGTTTTAGATGTGGAATGCCGGGACATGTTGTTGCTTATTGCCCAGTTGTGCAGGAAGCCATTCAATATGATGCTGTCTTTGAGTCTCATAGAATGAGACAGTGAGTGTACTACCCAGCAGCGGTGTGTTTCATTTATCAGCCAATAAGAGTCAGACAGACTCTCATTGGCTGCTGCGCCCAGGGTCGGAGCCAGGCTGGAGCTTACTCATGAGCCTTCCGGTTCCCGCAGTGGGTGAAAGGAGAGATGTCATGACGTCTTTCCCATAGTGCCAATATGGAGGAGTGGATAGCGGCAGGTGCAGTAGCGGGTATTCGGGTAAGTATTGTGTTTTGTGTTGTGTTTGTCTGTGTGTTTTATATGTAGGGGGCACTGCATAAGGGGCACTACAGGGGGCACTGCATAAGGGGTGCTACAGGGGGCACTGCATAAGGGGTACTACTGGGGGCATTGCATAAGGTGCAGTACTGGAGGCACTGCATAAGGGGCATTACTGGGGGCACTGCATAAGGGCACTACTGGGGCATTGTATAAGGGACACTACTGGGGCACTGTATAAAGGGCACTACTACAGGGGGCATTACGTAAACGGCACTACTACTGGGGGCATTAAGGTGCATATGGAATGGAAAGGAATGTTCAGAGAGTGACGAGAAACAGTGGCGTGTCATGTCGACACTCCCCCATTTTTCAGTGGTCATGCCCCTTTGTGGCATGTGGCCACGCCAACTTTTTTGGCGCATGCAAAGTGGGGGAGGCGCCATTTTTCATCTTTCCCTGGGCTTCAAAACCCTAGTTACGGCACTGATTTTAAATTAACTATTTTGCTAATACCAGCTAATACTAAACTAGCGGCTTTAGAGAAGTGTGTTGATATTGATAATATATTATATTTTCTAATATGCTTTTCAATTAGGCTATTAGTTCTTGATTAATGAAAACATTCTATAGGGTCATATAGTTTATTAAACTGCCATCCTGTCTGCCACTGCAGTGCCACTATATTGCATAGATGTTCTATATTCTTTTAAACTGCCATGTGTTTGTGGCACTGCTCTGTTGCTTAGTTTAGGCAGCCAGCTCGCTGGTAAAAGCTGTGAGGTAGTAAAAATTGTCTGGAAATTAATGTAATTAATGTTAATAATACTATATGAACAATATTTTTAAAGAAATTCAAATACAGATCCAAAACCAAAATATTTGAGGGTCGTTTTTCCAAAACACCACGATGATTTAGAGCTAAAACCGAAACCAAGGGTCTGCACATATCTCTAACAAAGATGAGACATAGCTACTAAAATATCAGGTCTTGTAGTAGTTACTACATATAGACATGCCCCACTGCTTGTCTGTACTGTTCATGGTTTGGTAAGAGATAATCTTCTCCTAATTTCAGATATAGTGCAACCATTGGTGTTGGTCACACCTTTTGCTTCTGACATTCCAAACCGATTGAGAATTGCACCAATTGTAGCTAGGGCAGGTGCAAGGTATCTTGGTGCCCTAGGCAAAACTACTCAATA
This sequence comes from Taudactylus pleione, assembly GCA_031769625.1. Taxonomy (NCBI): domain Eukaryota; kingdom Metazoa; phylum Chordata; class Amphibia; order Anura; family Myobatrachidae; genus Taudactylus; species Taudactylus pleione. The sequence goes on from JAUIMM010000116.1 coordinate 705,442, forward strand.
TCACCCTGTGGGTACCGGTCCTTTGCAGCCCGTTGTGTTGCTAGAAGAAAGTTGTGATGATAAAGGATATTGTAGCGAGAGACATAAAAGAAAATTGGTCGCAAAGTCACCACCTTGGCCATCACACAACCACCATGTTACATACTGATATTCACAATCATATACAGCACACAGACAGCAGCAGCATCACAGTGACCGTCCGTAATAAAATATAGACATCATCACAGTGACTTTCACACAGCACAGTCAGCAATCAATGACCGCCATACATCACAGACAGCATCACAGTGACTGCCATACCACACAGACAGCATCCTAGCATCTGCAGAACCGCTCAGACAGCACATCAGTGACCACCATACTATACAGACAGCATCTCAGTGACTGCTGTACAGTAGCTTGAGCACATACTATAGATATAAATAAAATAGATGCCTCCTAGTGTGAATAATATATGAAATAAACACCAATGTGATTCTACAAATTGCTACACAATTAATTTTGCTTATCTGAACCACAAAGATCTTCAATGCCTTCAGTGCAAATTGCAAGGACTCCTCCAATTCTTTACAATACAGTAACTCAAAAAAGAAGACAAAGTGGGAATCATAGCCTATCACATATAAGAAACAATTATTCATTAAATAACATGTTTATTTCAAGGTGCACTGCTCTGCCCATGGGTTTAACTCTGCGGACTGAATGGAGACCCACAGGTGAGGAAGTCTGATGCTGAGCTGGAGTCACTGTGTGCAGTCTGGTTAGTTTTGTGCCCCCCTCTCTGCTGGCCTTGCATGGTCACATCAATTACTTTCATTCTTACAGCTACAGGGATCACATAACTACCGGGAGGTGTGGCCGTGCTGGCCAAATGCAGTGACATGTACCACGTGGTGCATGTGTGACATGCTCACTGTCAATGGGGGAGGAGACAGGAACCAGGACCAGTGCAATAGATTATCTTCCAGCATCTGCCCAGTGGGCGTTTGACGGGTCGCATCGTTTGAGACCATGTCAGGGAATGCACATTCTGGTGTGGTCACAAATGATGTACCATGCCAGGCAAACGGTTAAGTGACCAGGTTTTCTTGCACACAAAACATTCACGTGTTTCTAGTCTCTGACTAGTGGTTTTAATAATACAGTCCTGAACTGTTAATGCTATCTTATTTGCAGTTTCCATCTGGATTGAATTCATCCACAAGTTTCCATTTAACATACACCAGAGGTTCCCAAAAGCGGTCTTCAAGGCTCCCCAACAGCTCAGGTTTTAGAGAAATTCATGGTTGAGCACAGGTGGTTAAATCAAATTGAGGTACTAATTAAGCCACTTGTGTTCAACTATGGATATCTCTAAAACGTGAACTGTTGGGGAGCCATGAGGACCGCGTTTGGGAACCTCTGACATACACTAATGTGAGGTCATCATCAGAACTGGCATCAAGTGCTGTTACAAGTGTTTCATACAGGAGCAGTCTGGGAGAACACTGAGTAGCAAGGCTGCTTTATGAATGTCTTATTTCAACTCCTATGCAGACACTCCACCATTTTGAGAGTACATCTTATATAATTCTGCATGTGCTGGCCTTTAAGCAGTTTAGTCTGATAAAACTTTATTATATATATATATATATATATATATATATATACTGTAGCTTATTGCTTAAATTAGCTCTCTCATGTACTTTCTGCAACACATCCCACATTTCTCTTGCAGTGTCACAGTTACATATATGCACAATATGATCATCTACACTAGTGGTTCTCAAACTCAATCCTCAGGACCCCACACAGGTCACGTTTTCCAGGTCACCCAGCAGGAGCACAGGTGTGTTCATTACTCACCGACACATTTTAAAAGATCCACAGGTGGAGCTAATTATTTAATTTGCGATTCTGTGAGGAGATTTGCAAAACATGCACTGTGTGGGGTCCTGAGGACCAAGTTTGAGAACCTGTGATCTACACTGAGAGATATTGTACTCTGGGCTTTCTGTTCTTTCTCAGTCAATTCCTCTGTAGCTAGGTCAGGCTTTGCATATAGTATACATTTCCACATACCTTCTCTTATAAGCAGCATCTTTGCTTTAAATTTCCATGTCTGATAGTGATGAGTCTGACTAACCAGAACTATGACACATGTTGCATTCTCTATTTACCCATTGTTCTATGGGGATCTCATTGTTATTATAAGAGATAATTATGAGGTATTAAACACAGTTGCCTCACTGGGGTCAGTGACTACCAGTGCACCAAATAGCCCCCCTGTACAGCCGAAGGTGCGTGTACCTGAACATAGGGCATGACCTCATGGCAAGTGACATGGCCTCATAGCATAACCCCAGTTTTAGCACTCTGAGGGCATACTTTCCCTGCACTGCCAGCTCCTCCTCAGTGACCATTAGCCGGGTGCTGCACATCCCATCTCCTGGTCACTGTGGAGGAGCCGGCATTTTGTAGTCACCCCCTCCAAGGGTGACACCTGGTGCAGGGGCATATCTATACTTTGGCCAGGATGGCACTTGCCAGGGCCGCCTGCCGCCAGGGGGGTGCCACCCGGCAGTGCCACCATACCAATACATGCGCTCCGCTGTGGATGGGTATGGTGTGCTGGGCACCCGCTGCAAAGAATAAGTAGGGTGAAACTCAGAGTGGAGACTGCTCTAGGACCGGCACACCTGACCCGGACTCTGCTGCAATTTCTGTTTGCCGGGTGCCCGCTGTGATGTATATCAGCGGCGCACCCGGCTGTCCTGACTGCTGTGAGGGTTGTGTATAGATCCCCTTCAGTAGGTGCATCTACAGAAGGGGATCTATCTACAGCCCTGCTGTGAGCCTGTGAGCTCAGCCTCCCCCGACTCCCGCATGGCGCACTGGCTTTCCAGTCTCTCCAGTGACTCAACTCCTCCTACTAGTGCAAGGAATCGAGGAGCTGTTCGGCACGGCACTGAGAGATTAACAGGTCAGTCTCTTGTTAGTGTTGGCCAGGTAGGGGGTGGGGTGGGTTAGGTCAGTGTCTTGTTAGTGTGTGTTTGTAAGTATGTTGTGTGGTATGTGTATGTATGCTGTGTGTGTGTTTGTAAGTATGTCATGTGTGTATGTAAGCTGTGTGTGTGTGTTTGTAAGTATGTTATGTGTGTAGGTATACTGTGTATGTGTTTGTAAGTATGTCATGTGTGTATGTATGCTGTGCATGTATTTGTAAGTATGCCATGTGTGTGTGTTTGTAAGTATGTCATGTTTGTATGTATGCTGTGTGTGCCACACACACATTTTATATAATATATATATGAAATATTTAAAAAAACTGACAGTTTGGAGAGCACACATAAACTCTACACACATCTCAGTCTAATACTTTGGTAATAGATATAACCTGTAGAGTACTGCCCAGACTCCCAAGTTTAATGCCCAATTACTTCACTATGTCAGGGTACTTTCAGAGAAAACAGTGTAACTTGGAATCCGGACAGTACTCTACAGGTTATGTCTATTACCAAAACATTAGACTGACGTGTGTAGAGTTTATATGTGCTCTCCAAACTCAGTTTTTTTTTTTACTTTTCAATCATGGTCTAGGTTTATTATCATTGGCTCTACATTCAGATTTTTGGTGATATGCTATCAATATTAGGTTGGACCTGATATATTTATTATAACTCAAGGTGAAGATTCATATATGCATTTAATTATGAGGATGATTTAGGTTATAGGGGGAGACAAAGGTTATATCCCTGTGTCCACGATGTCCACCTTTCTAGATAAATGTATTTTCTTGATAATGTTATAGATTTCTAATATCTAGCCCTTTATGTGATGTCCATGAAGTGTTGTTCCAAATGTTATATGGACGCATCTATTTCTGTATCTGACATGTTTTAGTTGTTGTTTCTGTCCGGACACTGCGCGTGGCCAGGGTAAAGGAGATCCAGACTGGGGGCGGCTCCACTTTCCTAGGACTGACGCGGTAACAACGCCAGTGTGAGGGACAGGTGTGATGACGTCATCAGCATGTGACCCGATCCCGGACGTCGCACAGTGCGGACTTCACGTGGTGTTATGTGAGTATAAATGTCTTTGTTGTATGTTGTTTAAATGTTTTACCTTGATGAAGGGGCTACAATAAATGCTCAGAAACTATGATTTTTTTCACATTTACCTGTGCTGCTTTATTGGAGACAGAGTGCGGCCTGTGTGAATTTCATATTTTGGGTCAGCTGTTGACCTTTATTGGAGGGCACCTGCATGTTGTACATTTGGCTATGGGAGTGCCACCCTTGAGGAATATATATATATATATATATATATATAGTGTTGAAGGGGAGGACACACACAAGAAAAGTATACAAGTGAAGAGGGGCCAAAAATTCTTTGAGCATATGTATAATTTAAGTAAAAGGGAGTAGGGGTCAAAGCAGTAATAAACAAAACACACACATACATATACAGTAAGTGAAGGTGAAGGGTAATAGGGGATCATTATTTAATAATAATGAATAAATAATTAACTGTCCATATAAGTGAAGAATTGTGGGGGGGACAAAAAAAATCATCAAATATAAACTATACAAATAGCAATACAATTGGAGGAGTCAGGATTGGAAGTAGAAGGAGTCTTAAGTAGAGATGGGAGGAGTCAGGGTTAATTCTTAAGCCGCCCCCGCCCTACTGTGTGGTAGGGGAAGATGCAAGAGAGGTGTGTGTGGGGGGGGGGGTTGGCGGCGCTGTCCCTTAGCTTGCCAGGGGCTCTCAGCCCCCTAGATACGCCCCTGACCTGGTGCGTTCTGCACCCCTACTCCCCTATTGATGCTACTGATTGAACATATGAAACTCATTATTCCAGTAGGAGATAAACAGGGGATGTTATATAAGACGGAAGCATATTGGGTTCTCATGCATATGTCCATGACACAAAGGGTCTAACTGAAAGCCTAGAAATGAACAATATTTCAGAGCTATTTAATCTTCAGATGTTTTCCAGTTGTATTCTTTCATCTGATATTAATTTTCATTTGTGTGATTCGACCACTTAAACCTGCTTGTCTCTGGATACATTCTAACCTGGGATGAGATAAGAAAGAATGTGTTCCAAAAACAACAAACAGATGTAGATGGGAAAAAGAAGTATTATTGCATAAGTCAAAATATTTGTGGGTGCGCAGGAGTGGGTGCAAATAGCATATGACAATGTGGGTGAGTGTCGCCATTGGAGGTTAGCTCTTTTGTGAATGGTCCAGTGATGCATACAGTATATTAAGTTTTTGTGTGCGTGGTTATGGATGAGTCATACACAAGAGGTTGAGTTGTTTCTGCTGTATGGTAGATATTTTTTAAGTTTAATTGAGACATAATAGCAAATGCATTTGTTCCACATCAAATAAATGGTTTAAAGATGGGCGCAATTAGGTTTTAAGTGTAAGATGTGGTCTGGTGTAAACCAGGTGTATATGCTAGTTTTGCAAACTTGCACACATCTTAAGATAAATGCTAAATTGGATATAGTTGCAATTGCTGCATTTTTCATTGATAGAGGAGTGCGCAACTGCGCAACATTCATCTTAGTATCCTTCCAGGGAGTCTTCATTACCTGTAATCAAAGAGGTACCCTGGCACCTACTCTACACCTGTGCTAAATAAATGTAATGATGGACCAGCTAAAAGTAGAGATTGCCTATCTTCGCACATAAACACCCAAAACAAAGTCATTGCAGTGGCGCTTAGCAGGGGCAGATTGGGCCACCGGGAAAGCGGTAGAGTTTCCGCTGGGCCAGTCCCATGCACCCCTCTGCCGGGCCGGATGGCTTCTGCCGCGATCGGAGCTCCGATCAGGCAGCTTTCAGAGCGAGGCCTGCAGCTGTATTAAAAGTTAATGTCCACGGGATGGGAGGGCTGCTGCACATGCTGACTCAGGCACTGCAGCTCCTCCCATAGCCCTAGAGCTAGTAGGTCACGGCCCCACCTCCAGCTGTGACAGCCAGCAACTCAGGAGCTGGTATGTTGCCAGGGACACGCAGGGTTGGGGCGCGCTAGTAAGGGGCACACAGAGTTGGGGTGGGCTGCACAGGAGGACACTGGGACACTTACTCGGCTGGTCCTATTTTAAATGCTTTGTGCCAGCGAGTCTTTCCCCTCTGTCATTGGGGAGGTTGTGAGGCATTTGCTCTGCTGCACGGCCCCGACCTTTCAGCTTCCCCCATACAGTGTGAGACTGTGAGCCGAGACACTGACTCATCATCTGTCTCCTTCCTCTGCACAGCGGGCTCCTCCCCTTCCTCCTTGCAGACAGTGTTACAGTACCTCCCCTCATTCCTCTGCAGAGCGGGATGCTGTTGTTCTTCCAAGTTCTAACAGCTCCCATGTATCAGAGGTGTGCCAGTGAAGTGCTGGCTGAATGATACATAGCAAGGTAATGAGCTGTAGCATAACTGAGGAAAGTTACCGATGAGGGAGTCAGGTATGATCACATGGGAGAGGGGTTTAATAATCTTAGCAGTTATGTTCATGCATGCCTGGCCCTGTGTGCATTATATCCAACCCCTGCAAAACCTTTATTATTGTACTGTATACACCAGATGGGGGCACTGCAAGGGGACCTGTGCCCACCTCAGCTGGAAGTGCCAATGAATGTAGAACTTCATGGTCTTGCCCCATTTCCAGCACTGCCTGAGTTGATATGGCTGGCTCTCTCTTCCCTCTCTCTGTAGCTTTCCTATGACTGACTGTACCTTTCTTCTGTCTGTCTCTCCTTCTTCTGTTAGTCTCTTCCCTCTGTCTTCTCTCTTCTATTCTCTTCCCTCTGTGTCTCTCTTCCTACTGTCCTCTCACATCCTCTGTCTGTCTCTTCCATCTGTCTCTTTCTCTTATCTGTGTCTCTGCCAGTATTGTGTTTCTGTTGGATATATGTATTGGAGATTTTAGAGTACTCTATCTGTGGGGGTACATGCATGTATTGACAGTATTGTTTTTCTGTTGGATATATGTATTGGAGATTTAGGGTACTCTGTGGGGTACATGCATTTATAGAGGAGACTTTATTTAGTGCATACAGCCGCTTACATTGGATGACCCATACTTATTTTCAGAATAGGTAAACTGTCATCTGTCAGTGTCATACCCATTTAATGCCAGTTGCTGAGGTGTGAGGATGTATTGCTGATGAGTATAGATGAGAGTACAGATGGGTCCTCTTATACATGCGTTAAACAGCCCTTCTAGTAGCGCCATGCCGTGGCGTGACTCTGTATCGCTGAGCATGTTTTCTGCAACTTTTTACCTTCAAATGCATTTTATTTATACAGCGATGTGACTAAATACTACAAGCAGCTTCTGCTGATTAAAATGATATGCAGCATGCCCATGTTCTCTGTGCAAGTGCGGGTGTATCTGCATGCGAAACACTACGTTTGTGTCAGTGGCTGTAACACTGTAACGTAGTGTTTTGCATGCAGATACACCCGCAGATGTAAAGAGACCATAGACAAGCTGCATATCATTTTAATCAGCAGAAGCTTGTAGTATCTAGTCGCATCGCTGTGTAAATAAGACACATTTGAAGGTGAAGAGTTGCACAAAAGACGCTCTTTGCTACCAAGTCACACGGAGCTACGGCGTTATGTGTGGCGCGACTTGTAGCACACAGAGGATAGATGTATGTGGACACATCTGTAACTTTCTTATTTGTGGATTTTTGTATGTACTTTAATAAATTGAGAGGAAAAAAGCTGCCTGTTGTCTGTCTTTATCTCTATGTAATGAGGATGTTAGTGGTGGTCTCCAGAGCATGGTGCTCAGGGTTAAAGCATGGTGCAGCACAGCCCATTCCCTTGAGCTGATGCGTATAACACCGAGCATTGTTATTACAGAAACTCCTATATCATCAGTGAGTGGCAAGAATGCACACCAATGGCCAATGTGGGGCCAATGTATTTGGTTGTTTTTTCTGTAGGGGCCACTGTACTTTATTTTTTTCCTGTGAGGGACAATGTGTGTGTTTTTTTCATGTGGGGACCAACGTCTTTTATTTTTTTTCTTGTGCAATGTTCTTCGTCTGCGATGGTGTCTGAGTTGCACTTTGCATACATCCTGATGGTGTTCGTACAGAGTTGCAGCACAGATTCAGATGCACACACAAGGAAGTGTATTCCCGGGCGGTTACATGGGGTTAGCTGATCAGACGTAGATGAAACACTGTATGGGCATGTTATTGGAGTGTCACGGGCATGTTGCTGAAAGTGATTGTGTGCAGAGACGCTGAATTGCTCACATTGGAGGCCATGCTCGCATGATCCGCATCTAGCATAGAGATATGCAAGATTCAATGGTGCGACCGATGGTGGCGTCTAAAGATGCTCAAATTATGATTACAGCATCTATAGACAATTAAAATGGGCATCTCAGTCCTGGCACTTTCGGATGCAAGGATGTACACCAGGGAAGGGCTTTGTAATGCCACTAAAAGAAAGTCACTACACAACTGCAGCAAAAAACGCAAGGAAGGTCGCAACTGCGTCTAACTCAGAATCAGGCCCTATGAGGGGGTTTGCACCCCCCCACAACAGACCCCGCCCCCTTAACAGATCCCGCCCCAATTGGGGCTGCATCCAGAAGTTTCCCAGACTGGTGTTCCATCCCAATCTGCCCCTGGCGCTTAGAACATAATTTCATTCCCTGTACCAAGATGGCCACCATATTTAGTACTGAGTTGCACCATCTTGCCACTCTATGCAGTGACATGGTGGGAGATGGACATCTCGTACTTAGCTCACGAGAGACCCGCCTAGTACCTTCATAAAAGGATGTATCCTGAACCGCTATCCGCAAGTGTCATGCATTCCCCGGCTGGTGAGCTGTATAACCCCCCCGCTCCACTCAAGCTCCATTCCACTACCACTGAGTATGTAGCAGTGAGTATGGCTGTACCTGCTATCTATTAACAAATCAACATCACTGGTTAAGTAACTGTGCTGTTCATGATTTGAGTAATCTGCTAGTGCATGCCTAACCACACTGAAATAACAACATCTATGCATACACATTTCCAATAGGTTATGGGCCCAGGTACCTACAGGCTCAAATTTACAGGATATAAGAATGCCTAGAGCAGCATACAGATGACATTTTAGGCAGACTGCATAGGAGCACAGAGTGAAGACAGAACGGAGTGTTTCTAGCACAATATAGTAGCAGTGAAGCTAAATAAAATTACAGAAGCTGCACAGTTATGTCTGCAAGAAGCATAAATACAGAAGCTACATCCATAATGGGGTATATAAAGCTAAAACATGCAGATAATTATACAACCTGGAAGTTTGCTATGGAACTGCAATTAAAGCATGAAAGGTCACTGTAGAACCAGATGCAGATTCAAACCCAGATGATATAGAGAGACCCATCGGGACCATAGGCTTAAGTGTAGAGCAACATGTGTACTCTATAATACATTAGGTCTCATGAGAATACATTTAAGATGTATAACACCAAGTTGAATAACTGCAGCAATGTGAGTGGTTACATTGACAAAATTATGTATTTCTTTCAGAAAATAATATCTGTTCAGGTGCAAGTAGATGATGAAGATATTGCTACAGCAATGCTGCAGAACTTGACACCTGAGTTTGACTTCCTAGCTTTGAAATTGGAGGCAGACACAGCAAAGTTAACAATAGTCAGAGCAAATTTATTACAGTTTTAAGAATGTGTGCCCTGTGAAGTGCTGAGACAACTGCATTACATACAAAATGTGAAAAATTCTGAAAAGTGAAGTTCAGGTGTTACAATTGTCACTTAGCATTTGAAAGCAAACAAAGGAATATGAATCCAATTCCAAACAAGAAATGCAATGACAGAGATGAACTAGCCCTGAATATTACAGATAGCTGCAGAAGAGATTAATGGTATAGTGATTCAGGCACAACAAGGCATTCTAGTTGCAATGATGAATGGTTTACCAAGTAAACTAAATGTCATCAATCAACCCCTTACAGCTACTAAAGTTGGATCAATTAAAGCATGCTTACAATTTAGAACAAGAACTAAAATCACAAAGATCCATGATGTGCTTTATGTACCAGAAAATGGGAATACATACCATGGTAAGAGGTGTTTTCTCTCACCTGAATTGCCCACATTCTGGTGGGGTAAGCTCCCTCCAAGGGAGAGGAAAACAAGACCAGCACATTCTGCAGTTACAATAAAAGTTTGGAATTCCAGGTTTTCTGGGCTGCACAGCTCAAAGTGGAGATATGGAACTCCTTGTTTTCCAGGTCGCCCAGAGCAAGTAGGAAGTTGGCAGCACAGGAAGGGTTTAAAACTCTCACACACCTGTTGCTCATTGCTCCTGATGCTGGATAAGCTTGCCAGGTGATAGGCTGAGGGTGGTGGTTAGCATTAGGGTGCCAGGACCTGGAGGGTCCACAGACATTAGCACAAGGAGTGCTGAGACATTTACTTTTATCTTGTTTGCTTATTTTCTGTTATGTTCCTGTTTGCGTCCAGGCCTAACCTCACGTATGCTAAGGTGCAGTGTCTGCTACCATTAAAAATACACTGCTTTACCAAGTACCTGCCTGTATGGTGTCCTCATTTCAATACCCCATGTTACAGTACTATAGCCATTAGTGTCCTAGAACAAAGAGCCCAAAGAGTTCACTTCACTAAATAAAAGTGCATTGCGAGAAAGAGAAAAGGGATCATCATAGCTACAAGCACAAGATGTTAGCATTTGTACAACTTTGACACAGAGCACTGTTACACAATGATGACAACTGAGTCACAGCCATTGAAACTCTAGCATAGAGGATTTGATCTTCTTGGATACCAAGAGAACCAAAGAAAAGAACTGAAATGTCCAAAAGGTGTTGCACTAGAAAGTCCTTGAATTAAATTAAATTAAAACATAACTTTTATTGTAGTTCAATAATATCAAGAAATAGTGAAAATAAGTTAAAAATATATAGAGTGTGACAAAGAATGAAATATGTGTCTTACAATTAATGCAGCGTCCTTGCTATTCTCCCAAATGTCTCATAACAAATAATATGGCATTATTACATCTCTATCTATATTTTATACAGTACAAATGGATTAGACCTATTGTATTTGGTCAAAAATCATTTATCGTATTCCAAAATGACAAGTCATATGAATTAAAGGATTAGCGCCATTTAGTAGATCAGCCAGTAGCCAATTTATTACATTCAAAGGTGACAGCTAAGCGAAGATAGTATATAATGAGGCACTTAATTCTTTAGAATTCCTTACAGTAAATAGCAGGAATCCATTAGTTCAATACATAATGTATGAGGTCAACCATTTATTGTACAAGGAGTATATCTGTTTTTGTACACACTATTGTCAATAAAGTATTGATAAGTGGTACTTTATTGACAATAGTGTGTATTTTTTCTATTTCTTGATATTATTGAACTACAATAAAAGTTATGTTTTAATTTAATTTAATACAAGGACTTTCTAGTGCACCACCTTTTGGAAATTTCAGTTCTTTTCTTTGGTTCTCTTGATATTTCTCAATATGTCCGTGGTAGCACCCCCCTTCCTTTAATTCTGAAAACAGGATATTGTGGGGAACTTTAACAACACATATTATACTCTACAGTTCTTGTGCAACTGGGCCACATAAATCTATCTTCTTGGATACGACAGTGTTCAGAAGCTACAGAATTAGATGGTCACAGGAATGTCAGTGACTACTGCAGATAAACCTGTATGTGAGAGCTGTATTGCAGGGAAACAAAGTTGTGAGTTGTTTCCAAAAATCAACAAGCAGAACTACAAAACTACTTGAAATAGTACATTTTATGTTTGTGGTCCAATGGAATTATAGTTCCTGAGTGAATACAGATACTTTGTGACATTTATAGATGACTTCACAAGGAAGATACGTGTACTTCAGAGAAAAATTTGAAGTGGCAAAAAGATTGCAGAGTACAAGAGACTTGTAGAGAATCAGACAGGTCAGAGACTCAAGACCCTGAGATCTGATAATGGTGGAAAATATCTTAACTGGGAGGTGGAGCAATTCTTAAGAAAATATGAAATAGGGAATCTATACTCCTAAGCAAAATGGTGTCAGTGAATGTGCAAACCATATACTAGTGGAGAATGCAAGGTGTATGCTAAAGGACTCAGGCCTAGACAAACAGTTTTGGATGGAAGCCATGTCCACAGCAGTTTATCTCAAGAACCATTCTCCTACAGTTGCCCTAAAGGACATATCACCTATTGAAGTGTGGTCAAAGAGATAACCAAGTGTAAGACATCTCAGAACCTTTGGAAATGTGGCCTACATACATATACCAAAAGAGAAGGCACGTAAGCTGGATTACAGTCAATAAAGTGCATCATGCTTGGCTATTGTCATGAGAGCAAAGGTTGCAGTTGATGGAATTCAAATACCAAAAAGCTTAAGTCACAAGAAACAGCACAAATTTAAAATTAAAAAGTGTGTGTCACAGGACATGCCAGCATCAGAAGATATATCTGAATCAGAGACTGTCAATGTAGAAGTTCAACCCCAGAAAAGATCTTCTGTAAGATCAAATATTGCAGTGGTTCTCAAACTCTGTCCTCAGGACCCCACATGGTTCACATTTATCAGATAATCTAACAGGTGCACAGGTGTATTCATTACTCACTGACACATTTTAAAAGATCCACTGGTGGAGCTTTGTGATTCTGTGAGGAGACCTGGAAAACACACACTGTTCGGTGTCCTGAGGACCAAGTTTGAGAACCTGTGAAATATTGGAAAGCCACTTAGAAGTTATGATGAGGTATTTGCTAAATATTGCATTCAGTGAGCCTCAAAATATCCAGAAGCCAAAACTAAAGTCTGATTGGTGTGAATTGAAGTCCAAGATAGGTAAAAAAAAAAATCTTTACAAAAACAAGTAGTCACAAGTGTGAAAAGCATCAAGAATCATAATATTTGCAGGAGTCCCAAGTTTGTGAGTCCAACGATTAGGAACTTTCGAGATTTTATATTCCAAGAAGGCCAAACTAAAAGCGCATGATATGTTGATACATTTTAATGTGTTTAATAATAATAATTTTATTTATATAGCACTTTCTGCAATAGGACTCATGGGGCCTTGCAGATAGTATGAACATGATACAAAGGTTTACATTTTCATAAAATACCAAAACCATGCATATAATATAAATGCGCTGAAGCCATTTTGGGTCATCAGTTCCAAGCATTATTCATCCTAACCATGAAGTGAGGCACCCATTTTAGGCAAACTACGTAGGTTTATACTGGACAGAGTAGGCAATGTCTGGAAGAGATGACACATAATGGTGAGATAAAATAATAGGTTAGATCTTTACAAAACCATCAGAACCATGCATTATTCAGTCTACACAATAGAGTACCATGTAAGTCACACTACATGGTTACAATGTGCAATAATCAATACATGTAAACAAGGCATACAAGGATAAAATTAACAGTGATATATTAACAGTATATATTAACAGTGACAGTATATATCATAACAGTGATATATTAACAGTGACTATATAGTCAGAATCCCGGCAGACCCACTGCATAGCTAGTTCTACGGGTTTGTCATCTTGCTCTTGAAAGTACCAGGTGAGGCAGCCATCTAGGGTGCAATACAAATGTTACAGTACCTAGGATGAGCAGTTCATAGAAGTGCAGTGGGAAATCAGAGAAAATAAAAATCACAGTAGTTTGAAGTGAGCAGAGGTACTGGGTAACTAGGATTGGGAAGAAGAGGGACAGGCGAGGAATGGTAGAGTAGGGAGTCCATAATGCTGCAGTAAGGAGGAAATATAATGCAGTCTGTATATTGCATATACAAGTACAATGTATGTAAAATTGATTAATAACATGCCATACTACAAAATGTGTGAAGACAGAATGCAGGAATATAGACAATAACCCTGTTTATTTTACAGGTTGCTACAAAAAAGTTTAAACTAAATGTTTGTGTGGTATGGAGAAGCTTGTAGCGAGGGGCTGGGGGCGTTGAAAGAGGGGTGCACTACTGCTGTGACTACATATTAATATCCCTCAATGAAGGCTTCATTCCCTGTACCTGACTGCCATAATTAGTCCTGCGCACATGCGGCAACATTTTACCACTATGTACAGTGACATGGTGGGAGATGGACATCCCCTACTTAGCTTATGAGAGACCCAGGTATTAGCTTCATAAATAGCTGTTCTAGTATCCTGTAAGGCTACCTGCAAGTGTCATGTACTCACCGGCTGGTGAACTGTATAAAATCCTGCTCCGCTCCAGTGCCAGTGTGTATTTAACAGTAAGTATGGCTGTACCTGCTAGTAATAAACCAACATAATTTAACTGGTTACGCACAGTAACTGGGCTGGTGTGAGTCATCCTGTACACACACATGATTTCCAACATTTTTAATGAACACAAGTTTGCGCTTGCATTAGGCCTATTATCTGTGTATTCAAGGGAGAAAACTTATTGTGTTGCCCTACTGGCAGGAGCATATCTATAATGGGTGCAGGGAGTGCGGAGCACACCCTGCACCCATATTATTTAAAACTTACCTCTCCAAGGTTCCGCGTCGGGTCTCTCAGGCCTGCTCAAAACACCGGAAAATGTCCGCCGCCGCCATTTTCCGGCATTTTGCGCATGTGTTGTGAGGAAAGTGCCAGGAAAATAGCATCCGCACCATTTCCTCTGCGATCTGCGCAAGCGCAGTAGACTCTGGGCACACTCTAGTGCCCAGAGTCTACTGATGATGCAGTGGCAGACCAGCCGCATCAGTCGGCTGCCAGCCGCCTGGGTGATAGGAGGGGGCCCCGGGCGGGGGAACACACACGAGCCACCTCCTCTTATAAGACGCCCCTGTCCAGTGGCGGAACTCCCGGAGACAGTGGAGTCATTTACCGCCCTGCGCCAACCCTGAAGGGGGCACCTAGCTCCATTGTCATCCAGCGCTTTCCGGGCACTGCTGAGGAGGAGCTGCATGGAGGAGGAGCGCCGATGATCGGCGCTCCACCTCCATGATCTACTGCTGCCGGAGTGTTCTATGGTCACGGATGTCACGTAGCATGTGACCAGCGTGACCCACCTGAGCAGCCGACGCGCACACAGGGGGGTTTCTGAATAAACAGAAGCCCCCCCTGCCTGCCGATCAGTAACAAACAAATTGTTTTAGCAGCCAATGAGAGTCAGACTCTCATTAACTGCTTTATCCACGGAGGGAGCTGGGCAGAGCTCGCTCATTAGCTCCACCTTCCGGCTCCCACAGTGGTGATGGGAGGGACGTCATGCCAAGCGGGAGGACAGACAGAGGAGCGGACGTGGCGGGTGCAGGAATGGGGATTCAGGTAAGTAATCTGTGTGTTATGTGTTATATTTGTAAGGGGCACTGCCAGAGCCGGACTTAGACCTCATGGGGACCTAGGCAAGATACAAGTTTGGGACCCCCTCCCTCTCTGGGGTGCCCTTCAATAGATGTACCAGTTCACAGTACAACTTTAGATATATCCGAAAAAATGAAGGCACTACTCCATCAGCTTTTTCATGCAGTGTTATTTTAATCTTCACCGCCCAGTAAAAAAAACACCAATGCTGTATACTACGTCCAGCTATCATAGACAAGTGACAGTTCATATATACTTTATAGTACTTATATTGTCATCACGTCTGTCGACTTCGGTCCAACTCGGGGCCGTTCTAGACATCCAAAAAGTTGGCACCACATTAGCAGCATGGCTCGCAGACGCGATGATAAGTACTATGAAGTATATATGATAGCTGGACGTTGTATACAGCATTGGTGGTTTTTTTACTGGGTGGTGAAGATTAAGATAACACTGCATGAAAAAGCTGAATTGATGGAGTAGTGCCTTCATTTTTGTGTGTGTGTGTATATACATATATATATATATATATATATATATATATATTCATCTAGTGACATCAATGTGAATAATCCATTTCCCTCATTATTCTGTTGTTTGTGTGTATATATATATACATATATATATATATATATATATATATTAGAATATATATATATAATCTAGTGACAGTGTAAAAACGGTGCATATATCCAGTTGACCTAGTGACAACCACTGGATATGTGCAGTTTTTACAATGTCATGATATTATATATATATTCTAACACAATGTATTGCAGAAGGGACTTACTTTTGTACAAACCTTCAGACAGAGACCATTTGATATAGAGGTGGATTTCTATAAATTTCAGAGACAATTAAAATTAAAACACTTCTTTAGCAACAGTAAGTGGGTGAATTAAGTCTATTTCGCCCCAAGAGTACATTTGACCCAGTAATTAATATTCCATTTATTGATACATTCATCAGTCTAGTGAAACGTGATGCATTTCCCCTGATTAGAAAGCAAAAGACTTCTTTCTCCAACTTAACCCCTCAGCATGGTGAGGCAGTGAAGAATTTGAGAGATAATAATGAAATCATGGTTCGCCCCGCTGATAAGGGTGGGGGAATTGTAATATTAAATAAAAATGATTACATTAACGAGGTGAATAGGCAATTAGCAGATCAATGGAATTATTTGAAATTATCGACTGATCCAATGTTTAAGTACAAGAAAGAAATCAATGTGATCATCGATATGGGGGTAAAAAACTCATGGTTGGATGAACAAACAGCCTGTTTTTTAAAGCAGGATTATCCCATTATTCCGCTCATTTACATATTGCCTAAAGTTCATAAAACCTTACATAATCCCCCCGGGAGACCGATAATATCTTCCCGAGGGTCATTATGTCAATCTGTATCGCAATATGTGGATTTTTTGCTCCAACCAATGGTACAAAATACGCAGCATTATATAAGGGATACCACACATTTTTTGAATAAATTAATGGACCTACAAATTCCCTCCAGTGACGTCCTACTGGTGACGTTTGATATAATAAATTTGTATACTAACATCCCCCGTGATGAGGGAATGGATGCTGTCAGAGATAATGCCACCACTAGTCCACATTACAAAGGTCCGTCGGTTGACTATTTAATGACTTTAATTCATTTCATTTTACATAAGAATTATTTTTTGTTTGATAATGAATTTCTTTTGCAGCGCCGGGGTACTGCTATGGGTTCAAATATGGCCCCGGCGTATGCTAATTTCTTCATGCAAGCTTATGAAAAACCTAAAATTATGTCCCATTCATTATCTAGATATATTTATTTTTATGTTCGATTTATAGACGACTTATTTGTAATCTGGACTGGTGGTGGGCAAACACTCTTGCAATTTTTTAATGAGTTGAATCAATTGGATAGCACCATTAGATTTACCATTAATTTCAGCCCCTCAGTTATAAGTTATTTGGATGTGACAATACAGGTTCAGGAAGGACAATTCATGACAACAGTTTTTACTAAACAAACTGATAAGAATACACTACTGGCTGCAGACAGCTTTCACCCCCTCCCTTTGAAGAGAGGTCTCCCGTACTCGCAACTTCTGCGGGTTGCCAGAATTACATCTGATAATAAAGAATTACCGACAGCTTTGAAAAAGATGGGAGACAAATTTATTCAGAGAGGATATCCAGAGCGGGAAGTTCATGAGGCTATAAACAAATGCTTGTGCCTTGAGAGAACAGAACTATTAACACCGAAGGCAAAAGATAAAGCAGAACGGATTATTTTTTTCAACTACTTACTTCATTAGTTCAAATATTCTCAAGCGTTCAATATTAAGCCATTGGCATGTGATACAAACGGACCCTATTTTAGGGAAGTTATGCCTATGTTTTGCTACAAACGTAGTAGCAACATGAAGGACATTATTACACACTCGGATGTGGGTACAAAAAAACCCACAAATTGGTTAGCATTGAAATGTGGCGTCTTTCGATGCTCTGGTTGTACCAACTGTAGGTTTTTGATAACGGGTGAATTTTTCACAGACCCAAGAATTAATAAATTCTACAAAATTAGACACCGATTGAATTGTGGTGTATATGTTGAAGTGTCCCTGTGAGCGTATTTATATTGGTAAGACCATCCGTATGCTGAAGCAACGAATGGCACTTCATCGTTCTTCCATAAAAAGCATTTGTTAAATTGGATGGAAGTACTCCGCCTGTTGCTAGGCATTATGTAGAAATGGGACCTGGTCCACTGGACTTTAAAGTCATGCCAATTGATTATATTCCACCATTCAAGCGAGGGGGTGATCGCAATAGAAGGCTTTTGCAACCTGAAAGTAGATGGATTTATGATCTGCAATCAGTTTCCCCGATTGGTCTTAATGAAGAATTGAATTTGACAAGTTTTCTCTGATTAAGGGATTTAGAAAAAATTGATATGCCTTAGGTTGATGTATCTTTATAGTAATTTGTTATTTGTATTATGTCACCTGTTTGACCCTTGCACATCCATTGGAGTCTGTGTTTTCTATTTAGGTTTTCTTAACAGTAGATCTCCAGCATTGTTTATTTAAATTCTAGCAAACGTGTTATTGAGTCAGCATGTTAGTTTAATAATTGGTGAGCTTAAACATGCTATTAAAGGATATGTATTTCTTTTGTTAATTTGACACCAAGGTTTGATACTGAGCTGACATGTATGCGTTCCATTGCATGGGGGAGTGCCCGGCAAGTGGAGAGCGCACGTGATGGGTGTGCGTTCCACTGCGGGAGGAAGCGCTCGGCAAATGGAACGCACACATGACCGACATGCGCACATTATTTCCGGTTTTCACTTAGTGGTGAGCCGAAGAAGTTGCATGCAGGTAAAATACTATGCTGGAGTTAACTTTAGGTATTTGCACAGGTGAATGCACTGGATTGGTGGGTGTTGATTGGAAGGGGTGGAGACAGGTGACTGGACAGGCACTTGAATCCCGGGTGGATTCAGTATAGGAGTGCTGCCCTGGAGGTAGGTGCTCGTTAGCACCGAAACAGCTGTCAGGCTCTTTGCTGCCAGTCCTCTGCCTCAGATCTGCTGATCATGATAAGTCCTCTAATCAAGCACTTTCTTGCACTAAGACACTTGTATATTTTTCTTGATCCGATGGCTTATGGCTAAACTTTTGGAGTATGTGTTGGATATTTAAATGAAAATTGTTTTTGGATAAGCAGTGAAGGTGTGCGGATTGTCTTTTTTGACCTGCAATTATATATATATATATATATATATATATATATATATATATGGAAATAGTAGTTCTTGGATCGCGCACAGTGTATTTAACCTGATTGTGACATTAAAGTGCAGGTGTCATATATATGAAAAGTTAATCGACCACTTGAGTCCTTCAAATAAGAGGAGGCAGCAGTCCCTTCCGTAGGTCTGTATGGCAATCAGATGAAATAGTGATCTGGAAAATGGGGTGGAAAGGACAAGAGCCAAATAGTGTGATAAATTAAAAAATAATTGTGCCCGTGCTCAAATAATAATGTGCGTACCAAAAGATAAATCTTTAAGGCTTATCTGTAAATCTTGTCAGTCGATTGAGTATACAAAGCTGGACCCGGGTTACTGGTGCCAGATAGGACCTTAGTAGGGAAAGGCTCTTGACAGAGCCAGGTGAAGAAGAAAAATAATATAGTGTAGTAATTTCAGAATACTGAGTCTCGTAATAAATGGTTATGCGTACCCGATAGATTCTTGTGTAGATGCATATAGTGTTAACCTTTGGTAACTTTATCCAGGTTTCTTCCTTATTTTTCAGCCCCAAAAGTACCCACATAAAGTGGTGATGGTCTGCTCACTCCCCTTGATATGCGGTCTGTCACCCTTGTCAATATACGAGCCAGAGAGGAGGACTTCATATATTATTTCATCTACTTATTATACAATCCAGGAACCACTTCTCCTTTGTTGCAGCACAGGACACAGCCAGACACAGTCTCTCTCCCAACCCAGTGTGTGTGCAATCAGATGAAGTCCTCCTCTCTGGCTCGTATATTGACAAGGGTGACAGACCGCATATCAAGGGGAGTGAGCAGACCATCACCACTTTATGTGGGTACTTTTGGGGCTGAAAAATAAGGAAGAAACCTGGATAAAGTTACCAAAGGTTAACACTATATGCATCTACACAAGAATCTATCGGGTACGCATAACCATTTATTACGAGACTCAGTATTCTGAAATTACTACACTATATTATTTTTCTTCTTCACCTGGCTCTGTCAAGAGCCTTTCCCTACTAAGGTCCTATCTGGCACCAGTAACCCGGGTCCAGCTTTGTATACTCAATCGACTGACAAGATTTACAGATAAGCCTTAAAGATTTATCTTTTGGTACGCACATTATTATTTGAGCACGGGCACAATTATTTTTTAATTTATCACACTATTTGGCGCTTGTCCTTTCCACCCCATTTTCCATATATATATATATATATATATATATATCCCATATATCCCATACGACTGTACAATAAATCCACACGAAGCCTGTGTGTAATCCACGTTTCAGAACTTTATATTGTTCTTTCATCAGGATACTTAACATACAAATACTGATAGATTTAAATACTACACCAGATGTGACGTAGCCGGAACTCTGTGCACCGCGCAGCTTCTTAGCTTGATTGCAAAAACACTATTAGCCCATTACCAAACACAGCTGTGAATAATCATTCATTGAGTCACTTGGCAACGGTAACCCTTATAAACAACATGAGAATAAAAAAACACTTACACCATACATTGTTACAGAGAAACTACTACATCAAAATAGACATATTAGATACATTTATGCCAAAAGGCACAGCAGACAATATGATATTTCACATTAATCATGTAACTTTGAACAGGTACAATAATTATGGTATAAATATATGAAGAAAGATATGGAAAAAACAGAGCTGTTTGACCCAATGAAGCACTATGTTAAAGAGAAGCATGCAACCCCAAAGTTTCATTGAGACCTATCGGTGACAAAGTATTTAAGTGAAAGATCCATTGGGATTCCAACTGTAATAACCTCCGTGATCTATCACCGCCCCTCACATAAGTCGGAACATGATCAATGATCCGATACCTTAGGGAGGACAAGCTATGATGTGCCTCTAAGAAGTGCCTCGCTACTGGCGTATCGCTCTGCTGTTTAATAAGTGCTGATCTAATTGCACTACGATGTAGTGCAGCCCGTTCTTTAAACATGCGTTCAGTTTTTCCAATGTAGTTTCTACTACAAGGACAGGTAATCATATATATAACAAATCTTGAACTACATGTGAGAAAGAACTTGATAGGTATCGATTTTCCTGTCAAAGGATGTCTGAAGGAACTGCCACTTGTCATATAATTACATGTCGTACAATTAGGACATTTATAACATCCCAACTTCCTGTTTTTAAGAAAACCAACTTGTGTTTTCTTAAAGTCAGTCACATCAGACTTTACAAGCAGATCCCTCAAATTCCTACCTCTCGTATAACAGGGCATAACTCGTGTTTGCTTCAAACTAGATAACATAGGGTCACTAGTAATAATGGGCCAATATTGATTAGTGCGCTTCCTAACTACATCACTTGAACTGTTGAAATGATTTACCCAGGGAATCACTTGTTTATTCTCTTTGGTCTTTCTAGGGATCAATGCTTGTGCACGGGACAATTTTAAAACCTTATTTCTCTGTGCAAGTAGTGTCTCAAGAGGATAACCTCTTTGGCGAAACTTATCAATCATTTTATCCAATTGAATTTTAACCTCCTCATTATCACTTACAATTCTGCGAACCCGCAGAAACTGGGAGTATGGCAATCCCATTTTCAAACGAATGGGATGACAACTCCTGTAATCAAGAATGGCATTCCGATCGGTACTTTTGGTATATAACGAGGTTGTTAAGGAACCTTCTTTCAGTGTAATCACCACATCCAAAAAGTTCACTGACACATGGTCAATGGTAAAAGTGAACTTAATCGGGTGGGGCAATGCATTGTGTTTAATGAATACATCCTGCAACAACTGTTCTGGACCAGACCACAAAATCAGCAAATCGTCTATGTAACGGTAATATAAAAAAAGATACTGGGATGTATTATGATCCAAATAGAACAATTCTTTCTCCACACTAAACATGTAACTATTTGCAAATGATGGAGCGAACGATGACCCCATGATGCATCCAGATGTCTGGATGTAAAAATTCCCATCAAAATAAAAATAGTTACATGTTAAAGTACGTTCCAATAGTTGCAAAAATAAATCAATCTCATACAGTGCATTGGCCGAAAGTAATTGTTTCACAGCAGCTAAACCCTCTGCATGGGGGATACTCGTATATAAGCTTTTTACATCAGCGGTACATAGAACCAAATTTGGAGGGATATATTCAAGAGAATTCAATTTGTTTAACAAAGTTGTTGTATCTTTCAAAAAGCAAACACTTCATTCTGAATGCAAGGTTGTAATAAACAGTCAAGGTACACTGATACATTTTGAAACAACGATACCAGGGGGATTAATTAATGTCTTGTGCACCTTCGGTAAGGTGTACAAGATCGGCACAATAGGAAATTGTACCATCAGTGCTTCTCTGACTGCTTTATCAACGATGCCCTCGTTGACCCCTATTGATAATAGATCATCCAACTCATTTTTAAACTTCATCGTAGGGTTATAATTCAATGCCCTGTAAGTAGCATTGTCAGCTAATTGACCATAAATTTCTGCCTTATAGTCAGACTTGTTAAGGATAACAATCGACCCCCCCTTATCCGAGGGTCGAATAACAATATCATCATAACCCATTAAACTCTCCAAGGCACATTTTTCTTTAACAGATAGGTTAGAAAATTTCTGTATACAGTCAGATGAAATATCCGATATTACTGACTTACTAAGCAAATGGGAAAAAGTTTTAATAGAACTATTGTAATAAACCGGATCAAAGTTGGATTTCAATTGTACTTTCTTAACTTTAGCTGGTAATGAAGTATTAATACAATTGTTACCTTTCAAAACATCAGAATCTTTCTTGAAAAACTCCTTCAGCCTTAAGGTCCTATTAAGCTTGAAGGTTTCCACTTGCTACTGGAAGTGTCCAAACGACGTAGTCGGAACAAAAGATAAACCACGATTGAGCAAACTGACCTCATCCGCGGTAAGAGTTCGATTTGATAAATTAAATATTAGATCCTGTGAGGGTACATAGGATGCCCCCTTGGCTTTTTGTCTCTGATTCTGTTTCGCCCTCCTTGTCCGGGATCTCTTAGGCCTGATGGAAAGGCTCTTGTACGTCCTCCTAAAGGGACCGTTGTACTCTGTGTTCCCTCTAAAGGGCCATTACTGTCACTAATGCCAGCTGAGGAACCGCCTGAGGACGCCGTATTGTAATCTCTCCATCTCTGATGGAATGTCCGTGGAAAACGGGTATTACTCGATTGTGATTATGTAAGCCATCCATATACATGTTGTTTCTCATAGTCCTCATTGAGTTTTTGGAAATTATTATTTTTGAAGCGGACCAACTCAGCGGTGTATTGTTCCATTTGAGCGTTAATTTTATCAAGCCATTTGTTGGTACTGTCTGCTTCCAAGGTAGCTTTATGATTGGCTTCAAATGTGCTGATTTTCTCTTTATTAGCATTCAGTTCACGTCTGGATTCCTCGATAACTAGCAACATTAAATCGAGTGAGCATTTATTGAGGATGGCAACCCACCGCTTGCAAAAAGGTATAGTATGTCTCCCAATGGTAGGGACGTTCCTCATCTGGAAGCCCCGCGGGATCTTTTTGCATTTAAAATAATCAGACAGCATGATCCCGTGGTACAAATAATCCGTCTCTTTCTTTTTCAATTTCAGCAGTTCCCTGAATAAATCCTCATTAGAGGTAATTGTTTTGTCCTGTAAGCACTGAGTATATACAATGTGTTCTGCTTCACTCTCGGAGTAACTGTAAATATCTCCAACCTCCAGTGCTATACATGTAGCGTTTCCTTCAGCGTCTGCCATCATGCACAATGTAACGATACTCACAGTACATGCAAAACACCACTGTAGTGAACAAAAAAGTCCCAAGATTTGGAAATCACACCTGTGACGATATTAAAATGAACCTCTATATACCCCTGCCTGTACCTTCTAAAATCCTTCCTATAAACCTCTAAGGATGATGCTAATTTCCGTACGCAGTCAAACAGTAAATAAAGACTTAGACCTGGAATCTGTGGTTCCAAAGCACAAGTGTTATTCAAGTAAAAGTTCAGACAGTTACACGCAATTGATCCAGACACAATTTAGGAGCAAAAGAAAATTATACGGTCCCAAGTACAGTATACATACGCAGCGCTTCCGGACACGAAGATAAACATCAGCAAGAGACCCCTCGTCATACAGCATTCAGCACGAAGACTAAGAACCCAGCGTTGGAGCACACATATTTATACCCCCCCAGAATAGACAGGACAATAGAGAAGTTTGCTGCTGATGTCATTGGTTCCCAGGGGAGAAGCATCTGTTACAAAGCATTTAACAGGCTGGTTCAAATAGACTCTCCCTGCCTCTAACAGCTGGGGATTTTTCCCTTTCCGCCCCCTGCAACATCCTAACAGTTGTTCATGAAATATACATTTTGTTGCTTGTAGGCTCTGCGATCCATAACTCGAGAATGCATGATGCGATCTCCCCACCGATAACACCGGAATACTGTAAAAACAGTACGCATCAGTACATAACCAAACACAACTTGTTTAGCATGTATAATACCTTAGTTATCAAATATCTTTATTTTTCAGCATTTAAACTTACTGAACCAACTTAAATCATACACTTTAAAGCTTATTAAACTTTATGTGTGAATATGTAATGTGTGAGTATTCGGGGTTTGATATAAAGACGTTAGTTAACTGGGGACAGATGCGTGCGCATTTAGCTACTAAACGGTATTTTCCTTCGGGGTCTTAAGCATAATGTGTGTATGTTAAATGGTGAAAGATGCAATCGCATGATGCTAATAATTGTGCATTTGCTACTGGGCGTCATGTTAGCAGCTCAATTGTGCGTAATGTGCGGTGTTTATGCATGAGATTCCATCTATGATGGACTTAACATATATATATATATATATATATATACACTAAGCTGTGCTGTCATTTATCCGGTCATGAAGTCTCACTGAGTGCCGTTCCGCGTATTCTGTCTTCTATATACATATATATATATATATACATACATACATACACACACATATAATTCCTCACTCACAGTTTCACTGTGAAACTAAACCATCCTGTCTGGGTATGAAACTGAAACCTGTTTGGATTCAGACAAATCCAATTGTGTAGGTGTAGATCAATGCCTGGATTATATTACAATTGCCAACAGGGATTCCCAATTTGTATGTAAATCACTCACAGTTTCTGGTGCATTGTCTATTCTATTTAGATTATCAAAAACATTGCCATCTATTCTTAGCTCTTGAGTTGGAACTTAAAGTGACGCTGGTCGCAAAATGGCGTCATGCAGATTCTTGTTTCTAAAATGGAGTCTAGCTGCCATTCGCAAGATGGCGTCGCGCACGCTTCAATTTTAAACTGATCTTGTCTCAGCCAATTATCCAGCTTTGACACCTGATATTTGTGTATATAGATAATGTAGCTGGGTGCCATGCACTTTGGTCCAGGACAGGACAATGGTCCGAAGAATAAGTAGAATATTGGAAGCCGGCACTCCCTGGCTGCATAAGCAAGCAACCGCATCCGGTGCCTTCCTCCTGGTGTATCAGCCATGATACGCGCATCAATTCCAAGAAGTAAGAGGTGGCACTCAGACGACTGCACAATAAATCCACACGGAGCCTGTGTGTAATCAACGTTTCAGAACTTTATATTGTTCTTTCGTCAGGATACATAACATACCAATACTGATAGATTTAAATACTACACCAGATGTGACGTAGCCGGAACTCTGTGCACCGCACAGCTTCTTAGCTTGATTGCAAAAACACTATTAGCCCATTACCAAACACAGCTGTGAATAATCATTCATTGGGCGGAATTCAATTGATTTCGCGGCCCGCATCTCCCGTCTAAAGTTACAGGAGATCGCGGGTCGCTATTCAATTGTGCCAGCGTTTCACGCTGATCGCACCCAAAGTGTTCGGGTTTAGCCGCGTAAAACGGCCGGCTAACCCCGACCAAAGTGCTGGGCGCGATCGCGAAAAGTGCCGTTTGGGCGCCCAAACAGGACACTTTTCGCTGATTTCAGCCCGCACCCCTCTGGGGCTGCGAGCTGAAATTGAGCGCTAGCAGCTGATCGCACCCGACAGGAGCAACAATAGAATAGCTCCGTCTGGTGCGAAGGGGGGAATAATCAATTGAATTCCGCCCATTGAGTCACTTGACAACGGTAACCCTTATAAACAACATGAGAATAAAAAAACACTTACACCATACATTGTTACAGAGAAACTACTACATCAAAATAGATGGGAGTGAAGGCGGGACCACGTGACATCATGACATCACGCGGTACTCGCGCAGTGCTCCCACTGTGATCAGGCAGATTTCTCTGGTCAAAAGGGCCCGTCCACGGGCCCCTTCAGTCCTGCCGGGCCCTAGGCGAGTGCCTAGGATTTGTAGCTGGAAATCTGGCACTGGGCACTGCATAGGGGGGACACACTACTGGGGGCACTGCATAATGGGGCACTGCATAGGGGGACCCACTACTGCGGGCACTACATCACGGGGCACTGCATAGGGGGGTCCTACTACTGGGGGCACTAGATAATGGGGCAATGGATTGGGGGCACCAACTACTGGGGGCATTACATAATGGGGCACTGCATAGGAAGGGCCACTACTGAGTGCACTGTATAAAGGGCACTACAGGGGGCACTGCATAGGGGGATCACTACTGGGGGCACTGTATAAGGTGCACTACTGGAGGCACTGCATAGGGGGACCACTACTGGGGCACTGTATAAGGGGCACTACTGGGGGCACTGCATAGGAAGGGCCACTACTGGTGGCACTGTATAAAGGGCACTACCAGAGGCACTGCATAGGGGGACCATTACTGGGGGGCACTACATAGGCGGGGAGATACTGTATATCAAACTTTAGAGAGAGATAAAGTAGAGTAGTTTCCCAAAGAAACCAAAGAATATTTAACTGTCATTTGAAAGACTGTGCTATTTAAATGACAGTTAAAAGCTGATTTGGGCAACTTCTTCACTTTATCACTCTCCAAGGGTTGATACATCTCCCCTTAGATCTGAGGAAGAACTTTAACCCTATCAGGAGGGATGTTACCTACAGTGTCTTGCAAAAGTATTCACCCACCACCCCCTTGGCTTTTTACCTTTTTTGTTACATTACAACCTGTAATTTTTATTATTTTTTTAATCTGTATTTTATGTGATGGATATGCACAAAATAGTCTAATTTGGTGAAGTGAAACGAGAAAAATATATATAAAAAAGAATCTTTATAAATAAAATTCTGAAAATTGGCATGTGCATAATCACCCCCTTGCTATGAAGCCCCTCAAAAGTTCTGGTGCAACCAATTACCTTCAGAAGTCACATAATTAGTGAAATGAAGTCCACCAGTGTGAAATCTAAGTGTCACACGATCTGTCAGTATAAACACACCTTTTCTGAAAGGCCCCAGAGGCTGCAACACCACTAAGCAAGAGACATCACACCATGAAGACCAAGGAGCTCTCCAAACAAGTCAGGGACAAAGTTGTTGAGAAGTACAATTCTGGGTTGGGTTTTCAATGTAGGGATTACTTTCTGAGGTGGATTATTTTTCTTATGAGGGCCTCTGCGCTGCCTACCCAGATTTCACCCACCTCTCCTGTTTCTCTTTATACTATACCTTTGCAAAAGATTTTGATCTTTCATACACACATATTGAATTCTGCTAATACAACTGTATATGGTATCACAATAATTATAATCTTTTAAAGTGTTTTATATTTCAGTTTGTTATCTGATTATCCAATTATTGACCCATAAATTATAAAGGAAAAAAGTAAACTGCCCACAAATACAATAACGACCATGCAGTGCTGTGGATTCAGAGACAATTGGGTGGAATCAGTAGAAATGTACCAACTCCAGCTTAAAAAAAAAACATATAGGTGTAGATATATCAAAGCTTGGAGAGAAATAAAGTACCAACCAATCAGCTTCTAACTGCCATTTTACAGGCTATGGGGAAGATGTATCAAAGCTTCGAGAGAGATAAAGTGGAGAGAAATAAAGTACCAATCAATCAGCTAATAACTGTTATTTTATAGTCTGTGTTTGAAAAATGATAGGAGCTGATTGGATAGTACTTTATCTCTCTCCAGGTTTTGATACATCTCCCCCAGAACATTATATAAATATCAGTGATTGCATTAACACATGTACAGGCATGTTGGCAGTGGCAGATGAAGTATAAAGGGAAATAGGGTAAGGGGATGGGTTTGATGCACAGGAGATCCTGCAAATGTATATTTGTTATTATCTATTCAAACAATTATTTATACATAATTATCTTTTGATTTGTGGATAATGTCAAACGGAAGGTGCTCCCTGGTGATATAAGAGAGAAGAACCAGTTCTCCCTGATGGGGCACACTTCCCAATATAAATATAACTTTTATTTGTTATTCCTTATATATGGCTAGTACTGACTATAAGATTAAATATACAAACAAGCTAAAAATACAGATCCAAAAATTAGAAAAGTGTCTTGAAAATGCATGCATCTGAAACAATCACATAATACCTGTGACAGCATAATCTAAATGCATGCCATTGAAACCATTAATCACATACTATCTGTGATAGCATAGTCTAAACGCACATATGATAATACACTATCTCACACTGAGATTAGATATGTAGACAAAAAGGTGAGGATAATATTAAGAAATATAAAGTCTTGTGTAAGGGGTATAAAGCAGATATACCCCTATAGTAAACAAGGCATGCTTTGAGAAGGCAAAATAATAGTAAAGATAAACAAAACGTTACACAGATTAAAATATTATCACCACAAACATGAATACTGTCCAATAATTAAACCAAACATGGTAATAAGCAGCTGAGGTGTCCCTCAATCCTACATATGGGAGGATAGGAGTAAAATAATGATACGCCTATAGGAATATAATAAAGCAGAAATATAGAGCCTACAGTATACTATATTGTATATTTGTACTTACCCAAATGAGAATGTACTTTCTCCCATCATGCAAAACATTGGATAAAAGATAATAGTCCTTATCATACCCCTTTTCCACTGCCGTAAATAACCAAGGTTATTGCCGAATCAACCCGGGGTGGGGCTCAGTGGAAAAGGGTCCCAAAAAAATAACCCAGGTCAAGTGACCAGGGAATCCAAACCAGGTAGCGACCAGGTTTGGACTCGGGAACAACCCGGGTAACGCTGCAGTGCAAATGTTCCGGCCCGGGTCACCACAAAAGATGCTGATTGGAGCTTGCAGTGAGCAGTCCCCATCCACCCTTTTATGACCTTCAAATTTTTATGGCATCCATAGGTTATTCATGGAACACCCAGAGTTTTGACTATAAAAATTATTAGAATAATACAAAGAAGATATTTATAATATATTCTTAAATGTTTTCTTATAACTTTTATAACTGTGAACAGTGTGGTAACTACTGCCCCTGCAGCCCCCGCGGTAGCTTGGAGGCACTGGGTAGCTTGGGGGCGATGGGGGCAGTGGTTACGCCACTGCAACTGTGAGCACTGGCCTCTGAAGTGATCGGAGGCTAAGGAAACCTCCGATCACTTCAGAGGCCAGCATTCCCAGTAATGCAGTGCGCGGGTGACATCACCCGCGACCTGGGGAACCTGCGCAGCCGCCTCTGCTGGATCTATTTAGATCCAGTCAGCATGGCAGCGGGAGAGACAGCCCAGATGACAGCGAGTGAAGTCAGGTAAGTGAGGGGGGGAGGGAGGGAGAGAGGTTTGGGGAGGCCACAACTACAGCGGGCACTACTACAAGGGGCACAACTACAGGGGGCACTACTAGAAGGGGCACTACTAAAAGGGGCACAACTTTAATGGGCACAATTACAGGAGGCCCTGCATAATGGGCACTACTACAGGGGGCATTGCATAAGGGGCACTAGTATAGGGGGCATTGCATAATGGGCACTACTACAGGGGGCCCTGCATAATGGTCACTACTACAGGGGGCCCTGCATAATGGGCACTACTACAGGGGGCCCTGCATAATGGGCACTACTACAGGGGGCATTGCATAAGGGGCATTGCATAATGGGCACTACTACAGGGGGCCATGCATAATGGGCACTACTACAGGGGGCATTGCATAAGGGGCACTATAACAGGGGGCATTGCATAAGGGCCACTAGTATAGGGGGCACTGCATATGGGTCACAACTACAGGGGGCACTACTTTAATGGGCACAATTACAGGGAGCCCTGCATAATGGGCAATACTACAGGGGGCATTGCATAAGAGGCACTAGTATAGGGGGCATTGCATATGGGGCACAACTACAGGGGGCACTACATTAATGGGCACTATTACAGGGGGCCCTGCATAAGGGGCACTATTACAGGGGGCATTGCATAAGGGGCACTATTGCAGGGGGCATTGCATATGGGGCACTATTACAGGGGGCACTGTATAAGGGGCACTAACTTGATACATGCAGTTTACAGGTTATAAACTATTTTCCCAATAATCTGGTTCTACACGGACATAAAAACTGTGCAACCTGTTTTGAGCTGAGGTGACAGACTGGCAGGAGCAGAGAGGAGGGTTGGTGAAGTAGATCTGTCAGGGTGGGATGTAATGGGCATTACTGTTTGGCATAATGTTTATTTGGCATTACTGTGTGCACAATGTGCTATTAGGGGCATTATTGTGTGGCATGTGTAAGGGGCATTGCTGTGTGGCACACTGTGTTATACGTGGCATTACTTAGTGTGTCATAATGTGTAAGGCACATTACTGTATCATGTAACCACACACCTTAAACGTCGTCTTTGGGTGTGTTTGATCTTTGGGCGGGGAAGGGGGGGGAGGGGGCGCCTGAAACTTTATTGGCATGGGGGAGCAAAATTTCTAGTTACGCCACTGACTGTGAAGTATACACAAGTATGACAGGAAAGGCTCTGCCTCACCTGACTGCACATCACTGTTATAGTGGCCACTGCATCATCAGTATACAATAAATTAGATATTTTCTACAGATCAACAGAAGTCCTGTTACAACAAAAAACTGGGATTCCACTAGTTGTAAAGCACTTCAAATTGTAAGTGTCTGCTATTGGTATTGACCATATACCAGTCAAAATATATAACGCCATTTATCTTCTAACTTTATGTGCACAGGACAGTGGACCTTTCTGAATATTTTTTATTCTATACTGTATATTCAGTCTATATTGTGAGCAATTAATGTGTGTATTTTTATTGGTATATTCTTGTGAAATGTGTAATATAATCACACAGTGATAAATATATAGCACATTGTCATTAAATGTTTATTAAAACTTACAAGCGTCCCGATTTGATGAATTATCTGCCATCTCAATATAATTTTTTAATTAGCACAGTTTCATAGGCTTTTCATGGTTTTATACCTTACCTATACCTCCCAACTGCTTGGAACTTTTATATGAGACACTGGCATGGCCTTATCATGGGGGACATGGCCTCACAGGAAAAGCTGCCCCTGCGAGTCACGCTCCCATTTTGGAATGCAGGGGGGCATGCCCAGCACTCCAATTGCTACTGGGTATGCCCCCAGTTCCCCTCTGGACCCTGCAAAGCTGCTGGGTATCCCCTCAGTTCAGACACTACAGTGGGACAGTGGGCCTGATTCAGACCCGCTCGCGAGTGCTGAGCGCTCGCAAGCGGGTCGATGGTGCCCAAGTGCGCATGCGCACGACGGAGGCGGCTCTGTCGTGCGCATGTGTGAAACCCGAATAACGACGGTCTCGCACCAAAGGGGGCGTGCTGTCGATGGTGATTGACAGCACGCCCCCTTTTGTGGGCGTGGCTGCCCAGACGGAGGCGTTCCCATGGGAACGCCTACCGTCTGGGTCCGGCCCCACTGACATCACTAGTGATGTCAGTGGGAGTGCTTTTGGCTCTGATAGAGCCAAAAGCACTCCTGGACCCTACCGCAGGGTCTCGTTGCAAGCCCGATGGTTGGGATGGTCTTGACCATCGCGACCATCATCATGGCCGCTCGCTATAGCTGTGGGTGGTCACCCACAGTTATGCGAGTGGCCGGGAGGCCACTCCAAAAAGGAGCAGGAATGGCCCTGATTCAGAGCGAGCAATCTGTCAGAGCGTCCGGCTCTGAATCAGGGCCAGTGTCCAAAAATCGGGACTGTACTGCCATAATTGGGATAGTTGTGAGGTATGTCCTACTGCGAAGAGCCAGGGGATCTAGTAGCTACTGGCACTGCTACCTGTAAGTCAGTGGAGACAGGAGAGAGAACCGGCTGCTGCAAACAGAGGGTGA
Organism: Taudactylus pleione; assembly: GCA_031769625.1. Lineage (NCBI taxonomy): Eukaryota > Metazoa > Chordata > Amphibia > Anura > Myobatrachidae > Taudactylus > Taudactylus pleione. The sequence continues at coordinate 737,909 of JAUIMM010000116.1, forward strand.
GATTGGAGGAGGAGTTGAGTTGCCGAGAGGACCAAGAGAAGTGAGCAGGTAAGTAAACTACTGGGGGAGGGGGCTATAAAACATACTGAGGAATGGGGAGGGGGCCGCAACAATGCACATACAGACTAGGGGGGATGGGGGAGCCCAATCTATATTTATAAAATCAAATGTCCTGGCTGACTCACTGTCTCATCAACGTCCAGCCCAGCCCCTGGACCTTGAAACATGAAAATCGGGGAGTATTTCCTTCCATGACGTAGGTGCCCACTAAGAGGGTTTTTTTTTTTCGAAATTCGACTCTTAATGGGGTGAAAAGGGCTAAAATGTTTCCTCCCCCTGTGCAATGTCCTGACTGACTCATCATGGCTGTATCACAGTTCAAAATTCAAACACCAACTGTCACCCCAAGGGCTGCCAAACATCACTGGCAGTTGGTTTGGCTTCCCCTATTTGAACAGTGAGGGAAGGAATGTGTTACTACAGATGTGAGAGGAAAATGTGTTACAACAACAGTGAGAGGGGAATGTGTTACTATAGAGGTGAGGGAGTGGAATGTGTTAATACACATATGAGGGAGGGGAATGTGTTAGTATAGAGGGAAGGGAATGTGTTACTACACAGGTATGGGAGGGGAATGTCAATATAAAATAGTGGTTGCTCATTTCAACGCAATGGTTTTTCACAGGTTCTTGTAAAGGTAGGGGTTTACTCTAAACTACAGGAAAAAGAAAAGAAAAAACGTTTCCCTCTAGCACTCTGCAAAAAAACCAACAGAAAGGTTTGAATACTACATGTTAATAGAAATTCTATAGATATTCATGTTTGGCACAGGACAGCTAATGGGGGGCATCCACTAGACGATTTTATCCCTGTCCAACCTCTTAACGATTTTCCCTTGAAGTTTCCCTTGAAATATGATCTTCCACTCTGAACAATTTGCAAAAGATTTGCAAACGATTTGCAAAAGATCTAACAATAATCTATGTTGTTTTAATCTGTGATTGAGAGCTTTCAGCTATAGTGGGCAGACAGTGGTTCATCGTTTGATCGTTCAGCGTGAACGATGTGTAAACGATTTGTAAGCAATCAAGTGAAATTGACCTGCATGTTCAGACGATCAAACGACTAGCGGGAGCGCGCATCGTACATCGTTAGAAACAATTACTGCACGATTTGCTAACGATGTTTGAACGACTATCAAACGATTTTAGCATTATCGTTCAATCGTTCAACTTTATCGTCTAGTGGATACCCCCTTAAGGATAGAACAACAACGATTTGAAAAAGCAATAGTAGGAAAAAGTATAAATATTTAAAGATTGCCATGACCCAATTATTGGCACTCTTTTTTTGAGCAATTTAAATCAATTTGAAAAGAAAAAAAAGAACTACACTAGACTCAAGTGTGACAAATGACAAATTAATCACCTGTGATAAATTGTCAGAGCTCACATGACATAAATTAACCAATGATTTATAACTTTAATGTGTAAAAGGCCACTTTTTATTCCATTACTTTGTCACAATGGTAAAGACAAGAGAGCTATTATCACTGCACACAAAAGGTACAAGGTTATTACGAACTGTGTAAAAAAAAAAAAAAACCCACCATGTAATGCATCCAAAGAGCAGATGGCTGCATTGTAACAATGTTGAGCAATGGTTTCAACATGTACCATATGCTATACACTAAACCAAGAAGGCCTTTATGGATAAAGTCAATATGAAGGCCATTTATGCTGAAAAAAGATATTAAAAGAAACAACTGATCTTTGCTAAAACGTACCTAGATAAACCACAATCCTTCTGGGCAAATGGGCTGTGAACAGACAAAACAAAATAGAACTCTTTGGCAATTCAGACCGGTGATTTGTTTATAGGAGATAAAATTAAGCTTTTAAGGGGTCAAACACCTTTCATATGGTTAAACATGGTGGAGGATAAAAAATGCTGTAGGGTTGCTTCTGGTGCTGGAGGCCTTTACCATATTGAAGGAATCAAAATGTGATACCAAGTGTAAGAAAACTAAATTTGGGTCGAAGATCATGGGTTCTCCAGCACAATAAAGACCCAAAACACCCTTTCTACTAAAGAATAGTTGAAAATGAAAAACTGGACCATTATAAACTGGCCAGCAATGAGACCTGATCTCAATACAATTGAAAACTCTTAGGAGATAGCTGAAACCTGCCATTGGGAAAAGGAATCCTGCAAACATATTTGTTATAGAAGAGTGGGAGAAACTACCAGCAGACAGGTACCAGAATATAGCTGGCAACAAGGAACATTTGAAGGCAGTTATTGTTGCTAAATGGTGTACAACCAAATATTAAGGAAAGGGGGCTCTAATACTGTCCTGGTCATATATTTTATTTTGTCTTTGACATCAATACATGTAAGTTGAAAATGATTTTTTTTGCTTTATAACTTTGTACATACTATTACAATATTCTGATACTACGAAGTTTGTCCATTTATTTCTGAAAATATTTTAGACTGTACCTAATATTCAAGGTGGCCATTAATGATGACCAATGCTGTAACTCTTCTAGGTATAGGGTATTAAACTGGTGTATGTCAGCATAGATGTTTGTACCTGTTAATTATCATCTTAATTTGATAAAATGATTTGTTTTGCTTAGACACAATTCTGTGTCATATAGTTTATGTTCTGTAACCCACTTTCTTCCTTTCCTGTTCCTGCTAGAAGTCATAGATAACAATGATTCTCTGTCCATCAGCCTGACTTCATTAAATGCCCTATGTTCTTTTATTACCCCCTAACTGAGAAGTTCTTGTGTAACTCATGAATCTGTTCAACAGAAGTAATCTCAGTGCAATTTGAACTTGATATGTTGTCCTTAAGCGGCATTTTCTCGCTATGACATATGGTGGAAATTACTATAATGTAAATAATTATTTACACCAACATTTTTCTGTATGTATCTATTGTCATGTCCTAAACTGATAGGGTCAAATCCAAGCGATCTATGGAGGTCCTTTTAAATTGTGCACAAATATAAGATTAGAAGAGTCCTGGGGCTTCCTCCACCACCCCAAATAATAAGATTATCAATATAGCTGCCATAGAAGCCCATGTCTTCCCCATACTCACTCCCACACACGTGTAGTCTTAAAGTCACTAATAAGAGAAGTAACATAACCGAGGGTGAACCGTGCTGTTCCCATGACCTGTAGACAATGTGTTTTTAAATAAAATATAGTTGTGAAACAAAATAAATATAATAGACTTTACAATAAATTCCTGTTGTCTCTCCAAGATCCAATTGCCCTGATGAAGATTTATTGTAATTGTTTCCACCTCAACTTGGTGGACCATATTTGTATATAGTGACTCCGAGCGGGATGTACTAAGGATGCGGTGTACATTCCGCCAGACACCGCCAGTCACTTTACTAATCGCAATAAGTACTAACATATGCGATTAGTATCACAAAGTACAGCTCTTGCGATAAGAGCTGCCCTTTGCAAAGTAGCTGATGCCTGGTGAGGGGGTCTCCGTGGGACTCCGCCCCCTCCAAGCCCCGGGAACTTTCTGCTGGTGACCCAGGAGGAGCACGGGCTGGCGACCAGGAGACTAAGGTGAGTGAGACTAAGGTGAGTGGGGGCCAGTGCTGGCGACGAGGTGGCGGCGAAGCGTCGGGTGCGGGATGCAGTAAGAAGCCCATAGGTTTCTATAAGGTAACGCCAGGTTTTTCTGGCGTTACACTCCGCACCAATAATAGGGCGGCTGGGGCTTAGTACATATGAAAATGCTGTAAAATTTGCATTTTTACTTTAGTACATCCCAATATCCAAAAAAGCATATTTTCTCTCCATTCAATATCTTTATAAGATTGATTACATGTGTGGAGGCCCATATGTAGGATATTAGAGAGATAACGAAGGATTGAAAAAATAATCCACATAGAAAGAAAAGGAAGGAGTGAGGGAATGGGATGACCAGGAAGTGTTATAAGGTCCTTGAAAATATAGGTAAATGATAATAAAATGGAGTGATGAGAAAAGGGACAGACAAAAACCTCCATACATCCCTGGAGATGATCTCACCATCCAAAGCCTGATCTAAAATAGTATTCAACACTTCTTGATAGATAGCTATAGAATATGTTTCTAGTGTTTTAAAAAATATCTTATTTGTAAGTTGTCTATGAAGCTTCTGAAGCGAGTGTCTAAGGACCATTCTCTAGCTGTGTGTTCTTTTTTTTTTTTGGTCATTCCTTGAATGACCAAAGACACAAGGGAGCAACCAGGTACTCACCAGCAGCAGCCAAGCCACCAGCAGCCACCACCAGCAGCCACCACCGGCAGCCACCACCAGCAGCCACCACCAGCAACCACCAGATTTATTCTCTTATGACTATGTAATAAATTCAATGGCTGCTATATGATATGATTCAGAGTTGTAATGCTGATATTTGCAGAGATGAGCAATGATCAGTAAGCCGTGCGTACGTCTAAATCACAATGCGCATGCATCAAGGTACATTACCATAGTCGCTTGCTGCAACTTTTTACTCACAGTGTGATAGTTGTTTAGGGAAAGAGCGTTTAGGGAAAGTAACGGGGAGTGGTGGCTAAAACCACAGGCGTGTAGCGACCATATAGGGGTCATGTCACATCCTGCGTCTGCAATCCCATATGCAAGAAATATGGCTCCAGTGTCCCACGGTCAGTTTGCAGGACCATATGCTAACTCAGGATTGCGATAATCGAATGATCTGCGTCTTTGTACACAGATGCTGCGACTTTTTACTCCGTTGCTTAAATTTGCGAATTTGCAGGTGGGCATCTCAATAGATCTCCAGGCGGCTGCAACATTTGCAAATTTTCGAATAGCATCCGCATATAAAAATGCAGTAGCGACAGCAATAGCGCACAACTCTGAATAAGCCCCATAGTCAGCAGTGTTAAAGTGAGTACAGTATATGATAAATTATTTAAACCAACACATGGATTTCATTGATAAAAAATTGCTATATACAGACATAATAGGTCACTTGCAAAGCTGTGAATGGGCAAATTGGCTAAAGAAAAATGCACTGCCTATGTGCATACACATCCTTTGTGTAATAAATGTAGGGAACCAGCAACACCTATGTGAGAATGGCTCTTAATGTAATCAGAGGCGGATGTTACCTAGGGGCTGCAGGGCTGCAGCCCCCCACCAGTAAAAATCTGCCACTTCAGTGAGCCAGTTGCAGTCTGTTCCCATTGGAATTGCTACCTGCCAGTCACACACAGGACAGGCTACCCCAGGTGGAGGTGTTTTCTCCCCCGGGGGCTGCCTGTCTGGCTACCCTACATGATTTCTAGAGGCTGGAGCCAGCATCAGCAGCAGCCCTCCTTATGCAAGAGGGTAGGAGCCGCTGTATAATGTAATGATAAACTGTACAATGGTGTACTATGTGCATTTATTACTATTTGTGTGGTAATGAATTATATTCTGCTCAGGGGCGTCTTTAGAGAGGAGGAGACACGTGTGCATCCCCTGTCACGGGCCTCTCACTTCGGTGTCTGGCAGCCGATTGACGTGGCTGGCCGGACACTGCAGAATCAATAGACTCTGGGCACTAGAGTGTGCCCATGGTCTATTGCGCAGATTGCCAGGGAAATGGCACGGCCACCATTTTCCCACCGATCTTCTCACAGCGCATGCGCAAAATGTGGGAACAATGGCCGCGGCGGCCATTTTCAGGCATTTGAACAGCACTGGGAGACCCGACGCAGGACTTCGGAGAGGTAAGTGTGACAAAGTATGGGTGCAGGGTGTGCGGTGTGGGCCCCCCTGGACGCGGGGGCCCGTGCACACCGCACACCCTGCACCCATTATACATATGCCCCTGATTCTGCTCAGTGTGGGTGAATAAATGCATGTAACATGTATTATATACCAAATGAACACTGGCACATTGGCATATCTATAATAGGTGCAGGGGGACCCACACCTCCCACCGGAATGGGTATGAAGTCCCGCCAGTTCATATCCCGACGCCGGCAGCCCAAAGGTAGAAGATCCCGACAGGGCAGGTAAGTACCCTATCCCTACCCCTCTCCCCCTAACCCTCCCTTAGTGGTGCCTAACCCTAACCTCCCTCCCTAGTGCCTAACCCTAACCCCCGATTACTGCACCCTAAACCTAACCCTCCCTGGGGGTTCCTAACCCTAACCTCTCTCTGGGGGTGCCTAACGCTAAATCTCCCCCCTGGGGGTGCCTAACCCCCCCGCCCCCGCAAAACCTAACCCTGACCCCTCTACGCTCCCTAAACCTAACCCTCCCTGTGGATAAGGCTAAGGGTTCCCCGGACCTATCTTGTTCGGGCTGGTGTCCTTCAGCTTTCCGGCGTCGGGATTAAGCATTGGTATTTTGGCACCCATCTTAAGTCCCTTGTCGTGATTTCCTTGTCGGTATTGAGACCGGCGGCTCGCGGTCTCATAACTACATCTATCCTCCCACCCCGCACTTATAATTATATTTAGCTCTCCGGAGTCCTGTTTTGGTTGGCACTGCAGTACAGCAGAAATCACTGTGAAAATGGTGCTGCTGCCATTTTTCCGGGGTTTTAGTGCATGTGCAATAGAGGTCTCTGGGAATGTGGCATGGGTGCCATGTACAGGGCTGCCGACAGCTCTGCCGGGCCGAGGTACAGGGAGGGGGTGTGGCCAACTGGGGAGGTGTGGCCAGACCCCCTACTTCCGAAAAAAAAATGACTATGTTTGCAGCCGCATATGGGGCGCAGATGTCAGGGGGTGGGTGCGCAACCGCTCCCCCCTTCTAAATTTAACGCAGGGAGAGAGGTCTGACTGCTGCTGCAGCAGCCTCTCTCCCTAGTCCGGCACACAGCGTGATAGCAGCAAACTTGACGGCGGCAGCTGGGACGGGGTGGGGGCGGGCTGCAGGACCCAGGCCCCTGCCGGGCCCCTTCAACAGGCCCCGGTAAATAGTACCCGCTCCCCCCCCTCTTGGCGCCTCTGGCCATGTACCTGGAGACCTGTGCATGCACAAAGCCAGAGTCTAATGCACTTCCAGAAATGAGGGGGCCGGTACAGAGCCTGCACATGGATCCTCTCCTCTCTTAAACTACCTCTGTACTGGCAGTATGCTAAATAATACAGATTTTTTCGATGTAATAAAATGTTTGAAAATTTTAGTATAAAATGTGTCTGGTTGGTGCATAAGGTGCCTTCATGAATGTGTAGGTCCATGACCAATCTCCCCCACCTTGAAAGACTTTTAGGAAGGGGAAGAATGCTACAGTATATGCAGAGTCTCTGGGGCCTATTCATTAAACCTAAAAATTCAATGGAGATAATTAGGTTTAGAACTCGCATGGAGTTCTACCTAATTATAGGTGGAATTCATCATTCCACCTCTCCATAAGTATCTATTCCGAAAAGCTGTCATTTTTGCGATGACAGCTTTTCGGGAAATAGATACTTTTCCCTGCCTACACTACTTTATCGCATCTGGAAACAGTGCTGCGCATGCACTGTTACATCTGTAAAACCAGCGCATGCGCAGCACTGCCTACAGATGCGTTAAGTTTTTTGTACCCCCCCTGACCCCCACCCCCACCAAATTCATAATTTTCGGAATTTGATGAATACCACAATTTCCACATCCCCATACTAATGTATGGGGAGTGTGGAAATTAATGCAGGGGAACTTAGCAAGGAGATATCTGTGATATCTCCTGTGCTAAGTCTGTTCATGAATACCAAAATAACGTTATTTAAGGAAAATGTCCTTAAAAACGTTATTTTAGTGTTGATGAATAGGCCCCTCTGTCCCTTTATGATTAGTGCAATGTATCATCCTACAACACAAAGAGGTTTATTTATCAAGCAGCATTGTCCAAACCATCGACACCAGGTGTGTTTAGCATTTAATGTTATTGTCACTTTGAATCTCGTGGCAAAGAATGCTGCTTGATATATAAGCCCAAAAGCCTTGTGTCTGTGAGCTTTCCTGCTTGTAGACTGCCTTCAGCAAGGAACAGCCCTATTATCAGAAGGGCAAAGTTTTGTATCCCTGTTGCGAAATTAATATACTTAGCCAAAGCCAAAGAAGTAAATGGGTGCAGTTGTTCAAAAGTCACAAAAGGGGGACTTCTGTTTTTAAAATATTTACCAGTAGAAGATTTATTTTAGTATAGGACATCATCATCATCATCATCAAATTATTATTATTTTATATAGCGCCTTCTTCCAATGGCACTTTACATATTTGCTGAGGGAGAGTCAACCATCTTGAGCGTGTTTAGTTGTTTAGCTATTCTAAATAATCAGTCTCATCAGTTCCTGCCCCATTGGAATGTACAGACTAAATTCCCTACTACATACACACACGCGTACACACACACACACACGCATGCATGCACACACACACGCATACACACATGTATGCACACAACACACTAGGGTCCATTTTTGTCAGAAGCTAATTAACCTACCGATATGATTTTGGACTTATTCAACTAGACAAAATCTTACTTGATGTTTGTCAAATAATGCAAGTTATATACAGTTTTCATAGGTCTAATGTACAAAGGGGGCAACTAGAAATTAATGTACAGATATGTCCTCTTGCATCTTTGCTGCGTATGCAGCAAATCACGCAACTCATGGCGCGAGGCGTGCACCTGAGAGCAGATATGCGCACTGCGTTTGTACCCGCGACTCCATAGGATTGCATGGTGCGATCGCAGTGCGTACCATAGCGTGCCGTAGCTTACGCTTCTGTGGGGAACCGCATGGCGCGATGCATGCGCACGTTTGTTACGCGATCAGCAAGGATGTAAGAGGACATATTTGATTTTATAGCAAAATTGAATTGCAATAACAAAATGTTATACCTGTCCATCCAAGCCTCATAGCTAGAGCCGCCCACGGAGATCTGCTCCATTCTACAAAACACCTGACACCGCAATGGAATGCATTATAGTGACCTGGATATAATACTTACATGAATCTGGCCTTAAAACCATTGGTATCGGCGGATATGGTTAAATCATGGTTATGCCTTGATTTTAATCCCCACAATTATTCAAATAATCAATACAGAACCTTTTTGTCTTGAGCGTTGTGCATTAGGAGAATGGATACACTCACACTTTCAGATGTTTAAACAAAATAGTGTAATCATTCTTCTCTGTAGCCCAAATGTAGAAAATAATATGCTTCAAAAGAGTATATCGACAACATAAGCAACGTAGTAAACAAACCAGCAAGGAAATTGTAACAAATAATTATGTACACATGAATGTACATTGAACAAGGCAGGCAGAACAGAACAGACTTTGACCTAAGCATTCCTATGCCTTTCCTAAGCCTGTGAGAAAACTGGGACAGTGCATTTGGGAGCTTATTTTCCAGGGAATTATAATGCATTTAGGCCCTGATAGCAATTCTGTAAATGTACAGAATGTTTTCTTTTATTCAAATTAAATATTGATTTTAATGTATATATTTATTAGTCATAGTATTTTAGTAGTGTCCTAGTTAAAATGAAGTGTATGAAAAAATAGTTTAATATGAAAAATGTTTAATATTGAAGTATGTGAGCAAACAATTTATCTATTCAAAAAGATCTATTTTCCTAAATAGTAGTTAGTGATTTGCCAGAGAAAGAGCATCCATTAGTTTGGATTATGCCTAAAAAAAGAAAGAAAATATCTAGATAATTAATTTTAATAATAATAAATATGGTATATTTTCTAAGGCTCTATATTTCAAGGCCTTTCGTTGAGACAATGTAAACCATTAAGTCTAAAAAGTTAAATAAAAGTATATAAATATCTATTGAACCAGACTGTCTTATGCTGCGTACACACGGTACAATTAAACAGGACGATATGAACGATAACAATATTATTATATCGTTATCGTTCATATCGTCCTGTTTCTGGCCCCCTCAAATGACCAAACGATGGTCGATGCACGGGCACGAATGGTCGATATAGATATCGACCATCGCCCATGCATGCACGCCAACATGGTCGATATCAACCATGTTAGCCTGTCGTTATAGTAGTTGGGGGGTTGCTGCATGTGCTGGATGTTCGATCCAGCACATGACACAGACAATGATCGTTAAGTCGCTCCGTGTGTACGGAGCTTTAGAGACACTATTATAAAAATGTGCTTTTAACATTACACTTTAAAAATCACTAAACCTGCGTTGATCTATAATTATGTAGTTGGGAACTTTACTTTTCTCTGCACATTTTTCTTTTTGTCATTTTCCATACCATATAATATACAGTATCACTCACAAAACACATTTTAAACTCTCAATTTTATTTTTGGTAGTATAAAAAGAATATAAAGATAGGAATAAACAAGAACGAAAGTTATCAAGTACAGCAATAAAATAAGGTGTTATATAAAGTTGTAGTTAGGTAATTATTAATTGTTAAATTGTAACACTTTGTAAATTAAGATGATCTTACCTAGTTGTAGAGTCAAGGATAAGATAGCTAATTGCACTACCCACGACAAAAAGTGCATTTTTTTCCAAAAAAACCCAAAGAGTGTAATAGTTAAAAAAGCTTTTTCCCAATAAAGTCTGTCAAAGGTAAGACAATAATAAACTTGTGAGTTTGCTGCGTCTTCATAGAAAACTCCAATATCCACCACAGCTCTTCTCAGTTGTCCTACAGTGGGAAAAGCAAGTTGATTTTTAATGTAAGGGGGAAAACAACACAACAGCTGCTAAAGCTCAATGGAATAAACCATTCTCTCCTGCTTTCACCCTCCAGCTCTAATAAGCAACGCAACCTAAAGCCGATTAACCCATTCATGCATGAAGACTTAGCAACACATCCCTAGGCACAACATGGCAAGTGTATAAACCTGAAAATTACATTCCACCTTAGATATTAATACAGTAAAATTATGCAATATCTGTGTAAATTACTCATTATTTGTTAGATAAGATTTATGTTAGGTTGTGGAATATTTGCTTTTATTAGTCCTATATGTTGCAGACAGGTCAAATTAAAAGAATTTAAGACTGATGTGGATTTTGTTTTATAATTATATGGCGATTTGAGCATTACCTAGAAGCATCTCTCTAACACACACTCATTTCCTCTAACAAATTTGTATTGCTGATATATAAGGCACATTAAGAAGTTGGGACCAATGAGAGCATAAACAAGTCTACCATCTTCTTTCATTGATAAATACAATGTGCTCAAATGGTACTTTCTGCCCTCCCTTTTCTGCTCCCAGAGAACCTTGGTAGGTGCTTGTCCAGACCGCCTGAAATACAACCCTGCACTAAGTTTATATACAAGCCACATGAAGGGCCACATTGAATTACACATATTCTATATTAAAGTTTCCACTTATCTGTAGCAACTGAATAATCAGATATTTGTAATTCTTCACCAGTTTTGCTATAATTTTTGGATTTTTTTATGTTTTTAAGAACTGGAATCCATAAATCCAGATAAAACTAACTCTAAGGGGTATATTTACTAAGAATCGAGTTTGGTTGAGATGACAATCTCGGGTGTTTTAGGCATGTTTTTCATCTCGCAAATTTACTAAAGGCAAATTCGGGTTTGTTTGTGAGAGAGTTCATTCATCTCACTCTTAAAACTCGGGCGAGTTTGCAAACTAGCGGTCAGGACTGATGCTGCGGCTGGGGGGCCCGGTGAAAGGGCTCCCCTGGCTGTGGCATCAGTCCCCTGCTGGGTCCAGGGCTGGTTTTAAATATAGGGGTACCCCTACACAATTTTTTTCCCCCTATAATTAAAACCAGCCCTGTTCCTGCTGCCTGGTGCTGGTACCTAATTTATGGACGAACCCTATTCATTTTGTTCCCCATAATTTTAGGTACCAGGACAGGCTGGCAAGTCCGGGGCTGGTTGGTGTTTTTTACAGGTACAACACAAGCAGCCAGGACATATCTCACTGATATGTGCAGGCTGATAGCTCGGGTGAGATTTGCAGTGAGAAAACACTGCAATCTTGGGTCAGTAATCACATCTTCACTTGTAACTCGGGAGAGAAATTTCGATTTGCTTCACCATCGGAAAACTCACTTTCAGCTAAACTCGCTTCTTAGTAAATCTCCAAAACTAAAAAAACAAACAAACCCGAGTTTACAAAGTTTAGGCGATGCAAATTGAGATAAAAAAAAAAAATCGACCTATCTCAATTCTTAGTAAATTTACCCCTAAGTGTATTTTCTGCTGACACAAAGCAAATATTCAGACCATGTCAACATTCTGGTGACCACATTGTGGAGCAGATGTACTAAGCCTTGGCGAGATATAAGTGTCAACCAATCAGCTCCTGTCATTATTCGAACAAACCATTGTACATATGAGGTGGTTGTCACAATCCTGCATTCCAACCCTCCAGATACACTAATCTGAGAATTGCCGCCCGTGACTTCTACAGGTTACCTCAGAACGTGTTGTTAAATAAACCTGGTAACTGCCACCAGCAGAAGAAAACTGTAATGCTAAAGCATAAGGTGAGCTTCTGCTCTCACCTGCCTACACAATTGTCAATACTTAGAAAAACAGGTAACATGATTCGTATGAGGCCTTGGGTCATAAAAACACAGATCCAGAACTAGAATGAATGTTTAATTCAAGAATATCTTCAAAGCTTATTTAAAAAAAGTTACAAAGAATATAATAATGTTAAAAGGAATCACACAGTTTATTTACAATTTCCAGACTAAAATAAAGTAAGAAATAGGATAAACAAACCAATCAGTTGGATTGAATGGTTTTGGGATGAGGCCATCCCAATGACGAATTCTGGAACATCTGTATCCGTCGATAGCCTCATGCAGAATGAACAACAAACTAGGGTTGAATTACCTACTTATGCCTGCTTCCAGGCACTCCCCTCAACCCCCCTCTCTGGGTTGATTTTAACCCTTGTCAGCTCAGAGTGTATTGTCCAGCTGGCTGAAGCTTCGGGGTCTCCCAGCCACTTGAGCAGGGGTTCTTTTATTATACCTTCAGCTCCTTGTGAAGTTTGGGAACCTCGGAGTAAGACAATAAACGTGCCCACTGATTAGGTGAGGGAATATACACATCTTTAGACTGAATGTCTCTCGGTATAAACAACCATTCTTTGATCTCTGACCTTACACAGAACACAGGGCTCTTAATGACTGTTTATCATGGCCTGGCCAGATGACCTGTAATTTCCATGTACATTTTTCTTGCTCATCTTCAAAGGAGGACTAATCCAGAGGAGCTTTGTCATCTGTCCACATACAATGTATGCTACACACCAATTTACAAGGGAACGTTGCATGTTTCTACTAGCACTACTAATTATGTGCAGTTATGCTCATGCTGATGCGAAATCAGCTTTTCCACTACAGTGGTAGTAACCATTGTACCTATGAGCGGGTGGTGGTAACCACTATACCTATGAGGTAGTGGTAACCATTGTACCAATTAGGTGGTGATAACCATTGTACCTATGAGGTGGTGGTAACCATTGTACCTATGAGGTGGTGGTAACCATTGTATCTATTAGGTGATGGTAACCATTGTACCTATGAGCTGGTGGTGGTAACCACTATACCTGTGAGGTAGTGGTAACCATTGTACCAATTAGGTAGTGGTAACCATTATACTTATGAGGTGGTGGTAACCATTGTACCTATGAGGTGGTGGTAACCATTGTATCTATTAGGTGATGGTAACCATTGTACCTATGAGGTGGTGGTAACCATTGTACCAATTAGGTGGTGGTAACCATTGTACCTATGAGGTGGTGGTAATTATTGTACCTATGAGGTGGTGGTAACCATTGTACCTATGAGGTGGTGGTAACCATTGTACATATGAGGTGGTGGTGGCTCTGCTGTTATTTCACACTATTTCTGATAAACTTGGACACTGTGGATTATATATTCCAAACTGTATTACACAAATGTGTGTTGTTTTTGTTTTCTTTACATTATAATCAAACCACAGTGGGAGAGAAGACTACCATAAAGACTTAAGGGTGGTTTTTATCATTCTATATCAAGCACCATTGTCTATGATTGATATTTTTTGTATACATATGTTATGTTGGCGTGAAGGTGTGGCTTCTCTTTCTCTTATTGTGCATAAGCAGCATGAGGTGCACACCTGGAGATAACTTTGAATTATTCAAACAGCCTGTAAAGTGACAATTTGGAGCTGACTGGTTGATACTTTATCTCTCTTATCAATTCCGATTTAACCTCTATATCACAAAGTTGCTATTTAGCATTGCATATGCACATGAAATAATCGCTTTCCAGACTTGAGTGTGGTTCCAAAGCACAAAAGTTATTATTCACATAAAAGCAGATAGTTACACGCCTTGATCTATAATACAATTAGTGCAAAGGTTATACAATATACAAGGTACAGTCAATATATACGCATGCGCTCTGGATCCAGATTTCCCGGCATCAACTATGAAACCTCCGTCAACAGAAAAAAGAAAGATGACTAACTACCAGATCCAGGGTGCTTGCATATAAACCCTTGCAGAGATAGGCAATACAATAGAACAAGTTGGCATAATCCCATTGGTTCTTCTTCCTGGTTCTTCTGTTATGATACAGTTCATAGGTCCGTTTGTATTGCAATAGTTCAGCCAACAACAGCTCTTTGTGTCCGTTTTCCCGCCGAAGAACAAGTCTAAACTGGCTAATAAACATTACATTACAGAGTACATTTCAATTCCTATCTCTCTATGATCCATAATTCGCAGATGCATTTTGCGATCTCCTTGCCGATGGAACCGGAAATCTGCAAATAAACAGTGGTTTAGAATAGCACCAAACATGGTCTGTTTATCATGTACTAAACCCTAGATATCAAAATACCTGCATTTCACAATAGATTTGATAACATATAAAACCTTTAATATGAATCTTAATGCTAGGGAACCTTTTTGTATAAGTATGCAATGTGTCAGTGTGGGGATATTAAGAAAAGACGCTAGTATGCGTTGTGCGTCTACGTGTTTGTGGAGTACACCATGGTACGTGCTTTGCGGGGTTGTCCATATTATATGTAGTAATAAATGTATGTATTAATATAATGAGGACTTTTAACCTGGGGCAGTGGCAGACGCATGATGCTAATAATCATAACAGCGTTGTACACGGGGTATCGTACAGTCGCTACTATGCGTGTTGTGATTTATGTGTAGAGCACTTTGCTAAACAGCGCAACTGTGTGCTGTGCATCTTGTATATTATATGTATGACTTAATGTGCGTATGGGATATGGTCGGACTTTAAACAATATAAGGTATGTGACGCAGTCAGATTCGGGGGTCCCTCTCCTGGGTAGGGGACTCCTTCCTTACACACACAGCAGCCAGGAAACAGTACGCCAGACTGGATTCGAGTACAAGCTGGTCAGCGCCAGTCTTTATTGTGCAAAACAGAAACAACATAAGAAACCATAAACATAAAACCTAGCCCTGGCCGGGCTCTAACTTTACAGGTGGTTCCCTCACTACCAGAACCTGGCAGGGCCTAATGCCCTCACCAGCAACAAAGGCACAGCACAACACTCACAGTTAGGTTTTCAAGTGTCTCTGAGCAAACTCCCTGCCTGTTCTCCCAGGTGAGACACTCAGCCCTAAACACACTAGGCTTATATTGGCCACTCTCAGGTGGAAACCCTAACAAGCCTGTTACCAGGCTAAGAGAACCAAAACCTGGAGTGGCCGTGGGTGGAGCCCTCCCTCTCCTCTCACCCACAACCCCCAGGTACCAAACCGGCTTTTCAAAAAGCCGAGACTCAAGCCTGCTACACTGCAGACTTTCTCCTGGGGGTTTAAAACACATAAGACAGGAATCTGGGACAAATGTACCTGCCACAGACCACTTTACCAGTGATCCTATCACAGGTAGCAATATAGTTGCACTATGGTAATAATAACATATGAGCATAGCAAATAATAGTTTCATGCTGACGATGCAAGATGGCGCCGTCTGGGGCAACATAAAATGGCATCGTGCAGATTCTAATTTACAATTTAGGTCTCAGCCAATCATCAGGCTTCGACAGTCCACCGTTTGATAGCAAACAATACGCTATCACACTCTGGTCTTAAATTTATTTTTAGTCTTACACTATGACATATTATTTAATGTTATATTATGGGATGGCACAAGGTGGTTCTTAAACCATCAATAATGTGTCTCTGGGAGGGACATACAACTACCCTTATACGCACACCGCGGATCTTGGGAGATCATGGAAAAGATGTGGGGAGGCACCTAACCTATAAAGAAAGTCTTGTAGGGGATAGGGACTTACATTATTTAAGGTGTTTAAAATAACATTTCATAATACATTTCATGCATGGCTAAATCTATACATCAGCTGATGGTACATTCTAGTTCAGGGTTGTAATGCAGTTCTTCATTTACCTCAGTATTCATATTATTACTACTGACCACTATCATAATTTCATTCCTTCGATTAACTTTAGCATTACATTTTCCACATTTCAACACAGCAGGAACACACCTGACACATAAGCCAATTACTAAGATGACAACCAATATGAGGATCAGGAGTTTACCTATACTAGCAATCATTTCCTGGACCCACTCTCCTAAACTGGAGAACCATTTCACTGGGTTCAACCAAGAAACCCATTCTTCTACCTTTTCCTCTCCTTCAGCCACTGGAGCATTATGGTTCTACCGAAATTCCCATTTTAACTGCAGATTTTCATCCATCTTCCAGTCTAACACCTCCTTGGGGTCACTATTATCGTTTGTGATGTAGGTGCAACACTTTACACTAAATTGGGTGGCCAAAGTTACACCATACCCTCCAGTGATAGCTGTTAAATAATTTAACACTAGTCTATGTTGCACAAGTTCTTTCTTATAAGCTTGCAACTCCCTACCTGTATACCTAAACATGTCATCATACATCTCGGTGATATTATCTATTAATTTAGCAAGATCTTGAATATATCTGAAATTTAGAGCGATCCTGGTGGGATCCAATGCTACCAAAACTTGAAAGCCAGTTGTTTCACTAATCAATTGTGTGGCTTTATGTACATCACCTGTGTCATGTTTCTCTTGTCACGGTGTTCATACTGTGTGTGAAGATATGGTGATGGTGTATTTTTATGAATACCAAGCATTTCACCATGTGTAAGGGTCATAACTTCTGGAACTACTCTTAGCAGGTAACACAAACCTTCAGAACTCGGAGAGAGCCACTTATATGCCTTTCTACCACATATAAAATATACATCATTGGGGAGAACATAAGGGATAGTAATCATCATTAACCCACACATTTCGCTAGCAAGTGGTCCTATTTCCGGTTCTCCCATTTGACTCATGCAAGTTTCTGGTTGTAATATCTTGGCACAATATCCTTCTGGTACCCTACCAACCATTTCTTTGGTGGAACTTAGTGTCTATTTATAACGGAAGTGTCCTCCACCTAGTCTAATTGTGCATAAAAGTTCAAGATTTATAGGTTTATTATCAGCTCTTAATGAGAAGGTCATCGTCTGGTTATTCCTCGTCACCTCCCAACTTCCTGGTTTATTGAAGTTGGTGATGTTCAAACATAAAAGTGATCTATCTACTTGGTACTTGTGGAGTTTAAAATGAGGTGGTTTGGACTTAAGACATTTTCCATCCAGTGCATCCCCTCTTTGCGATTCTAAAACCTCAGAGACATTCAATGGGAATGGGACTAACCCTAGGCCCCTGTCCTTGAGGCACATGAGAACATACCCAACAGTCAGTTTGGTTTAAAACTTTGCCCACCATGGCATGATAATCCTCTAAAGAGTTATACTTAGGTTGGCACCATTGGATGCATCTCTCATCGACTAGGGACCCACAAGACTCACACAAACAATAATCCTCAGATGATAGACCTTCACACTGTCTCCGAGTTTCCAAAATAACAGATCTCTTAACAATTACTGTACTGGGTTTGGTCAGATACTCCCCCGATTGGTTTAGCACTCCTTCTCCCAACTCCACTCCATCAATATTACTATCAGCACTCCTCTCCGTCATCTGTCCTCCATCACAGAAACCAGATATCCCAAAACAACCCAGGATGATGAAAACTCTGGGAGAAAACACAAAGATAACCACAGCAGGACACTCTATTGCTGAAAACAACAATCTACAAATTTCTTTAGCTCAGGTATCTCACTGTAACCTTTAGCCCTCCCGGAACAGACTCGCAAATTGACAGGTCTACGTTATCTGCCTCGACTCCGCCTTGTCTCCACCGGTTGGTTGACCTTCTTACAGTGAGTGGAATGAACCCAGGTATCTGTCTCTGCCACATTCAAGGAAGTTGTACTCGTCAGCAACACTTGATATGGACCTTCCCACCGATCTGTCAAACAACCTGAACGCAAGAAATTCCTGATCATAACAAATTCTCCCGGTTCAACATCATGACAGTTTGTTTCTGGCATATCATGTGACAATTTCAGTTTCTGCTTTTGCTGCTTCAACTGTTTACTCATTGTTATAAGATACCTTACAGTAACCTCGTTGTTACCTTTTGTGACCATCGGGCTTGCGACAAGACCCTTGTGGTAGGGTCTCATTGCCACAGAGAGCTTTCAGTTCAAACAGAGCCGAAAGCTCTCCCACTGACATTACTTGTGATTTCAGTGGGGCCGCCCCCAGATGGTAGGCATTCTCATTGGAATGCCTCCGTCTTGGCAGCCACCCCCCTGGCCCGCCCACCGAAGGGGGTGTGCTGTCACTCAACATCGACAGCATGCCCCCTTTGGTGCGAGACCCGGAGTGACGGCTTGCCCATCGCTATCCAGGTCTCGTGCATGCGCACGATGGAGCCGGCTCCGTCGTGCGCATGCGCTCTGGGCCACCATCGACCCGGTTGCAAGTGCTCAGTGCTTGCAACCGGGTCTGAAACAGGCCCAGTATTTCAAAGGAGTACAGATTGAGGGGGGTCTAGGAGTTGTCCTGATACTATGAAGGACCACTGGTAGTGCTTCTGTCCACCCCAGTCCAGTTTCTGCCATGATCTTACTTAATTTATTTTAAATAGTACCGTTCATCCTCTCCACTTTGGCTCTGGCTAGCGGTCGGTAAGGGGTGTGAAGTCTACTTTTAATACTCATCAACTTACACATGTTCTGGAAGACATCACCTGTGAAATGAGTACCCCCTATCACTTTCAATAATTCTAGGGATACTGTATCTGCATACAAACTCCTGAACAATCTTTTTAGCAGTGAACGCAGCAGTATTAGTGGTAGCTGGGTATGCCTCTACCAAATTAGAAAACACACCTGTACAATCTAATACATATTTGAGATTCCTGCTGGGTGGAAATTGGATTAAATCAATTTGTATTACCTGAAAAGGTCCGTCTGTCAGAGGGATGTGAGAGGGCTCGGTTGGTATTGTTTTTCCAACGTTCTTCCTCAAGCATGTCAAACAGGACATTGCCCTCTTTTCGGCTTGGGAAGAAAAACCTGGAGCACACCAATACACCCTGACCAACTTGCATATACCCTGCTTTCCCAGGTGAGTCAGACCGTGCGCTGCCTCGGCCAAGCTCGGGTAGTATGCCTTGGGTGCCACCGGCTTGTCCATCTCTCCAGAGTCCAGAGGACTCTTGCCCTCATCCCTTAGATCTCCAGGCTGCCTTTTCCTGAATGGAACACAAATTTTGCATCTCAATTAATTACTGCATATCAATTGTTTGGAAAACCATCATCATTTGATTAATTGGTGTGTTTACTCTTAACCCTGCTGCCCATTTGGCAGCTTTGTCTGCCCTGTTATTGCCCAGTGACACCGGAACATCTTCACATGTATGGGCTTTACACTTAATGACGGCTACTGCTTTAGGCATTTGGATAGCTGTCAATAGGCCTTTTATATGTTTTGAGTGTGCGACTGGTGTACCTGCTGCTGTCATAAAATTACTTAGATGCCATAGAGCACCAAAATCATGTACTACCCCGAAGGCGTACCTAGAGTCAGTGTAGATATTAGCAGATTTGCCTTTTTGCAAATTCACATGCTCTCCTTAGTGCCACCAGCTCCGCCACACGGGCCAAGTGAGGTGGACAAAGGGGTTTGGCTTCTATGATGTCTTCATCATTTTACAACAGCATAACCTCTCCAGTACATAACTCTCCAGTGTCAGTTTGTCTATGACAACTCCCATCCGTGTAAAATGTCACATCTACATTTTCTAAAGGTGTATCACGTATGTCAGGTCTTGCAGTAAAGGTCTGATTTAAATATTCCATACAATCATGTACATCAGTATACCTGCAGAACTCACCTTTCGCCAGCGACTCACCTCTCTCCACCCTTTGTGCATCCTGAGGCACATATGGTAAATACGTTGCTGGGTTTAACGTTCTGCACCATTTGATGGTGATGTTTGCAGGTGCTATTAGAGCTAGTTCCCATTTTGTGAACCTAGCTGAGGAGACATGTCTGGTTTGGGCCAAATTCAGCAAAACAGATACAGCATGAGGTGTATAAACAATCATATCATGGCCTAATACTGCATCCTCACTCTTACTGACCAATACGGCAGTTGCTGCTACACTTCTTAAACACATTGGGAGTGATCTTGCCACAGTGTCCAATTGTGCACTGTAGTATGCTACGGGCCTACTGGCATCACCATGTTTTTGTGTGAGGACACCTGCTGCGCAACTGTAAGCTTCCGTACATTACAAATCAAATGGTTTTTCAGAATCAGGTATTCCCAATGCAGGTGCTCTTGTCAGACTATCTTTAAGATTAAGGAAAGCCTGCTCTGTTTTCTCTGTGTGTACGACATGATCGGGCTTTGAGGAAGAGACTAAGGGCCTGATTCAGACCCACTCGCGAGCGGCTGTCCGCTCGCAAGTGGGTCGATGTTATGCACTGAGCATGCGCACGACGGAGGGAGCTCCGTCGTGCGCATGTGCCAGACGCGACGAGCGAAGGAAAGTCCTTCGCTCGTTGTGTCCGATCAAAGGGGGCGTGCTGTCAATGTTGATTGACAGCACGCCCCCTTTGGTGGGCGTGCCGGGGGCGTGCCTCCCTGACGGGGGCGTTCCCACGGGAACGCCTCCCATCAGAAGCCGGCCCACTGACATCACTAGTGATGTCAGTGGGAGTGATTTTGGCTCTGATAGAGCCAAAATCACTCCGGAGCTTGCGGTTGAAAACCTCAACCGCAGGCTCCGGCTCGCAAATTCGATGGTCGCAATGGTCTCGACCATCGCGGCCATCACAAAGCACGCTCGTATAGCCTGTGGGTGGTGACCCACAGCTATACGAGCGTCCAGGAGGACGCTCCATGAAAATGGAGCCCGGCCCTCATTCAGAGCGTGCGCTCTGCTCAGAGCGTACAGCTCTGAATGAGGGCCTAAGTCCTGTAATGGTAAAGCCAAAATAGAAAAACCTGGGATCCACATTCTGCAGTATCCACACATTCCCAAGAAGGTACGGATTTGCTGTTGGTTCTGCAGCAGTGTCATGGTATGTATGGCCTGGATTCTCTCAGTAGTCAGATGTCGTAATCCCTGCATTAGACAGTGTCCTAAATATTTAAACCTGGACTAGCATGGCTGTAGTTTGTCCTTAGCAACCTTGTGTCCTGTTTGCAAGAGATGAAGCAATAAAAGTTTAGTATCATTTAAACATGACATAAATGAATCAGAACACAACAATAAATTGTCTACATATTGTATTAGAATGGATCCATTTGCAAGTTGAAAAGATTGTAAACAGTCGTGTAAGGCCTGGGAGAAGATACTGGGGCTGTCTATAAAGCCCTGGGGAAATCGTGTCCATGTGTATTGTACCCCCCTGTATGTAAATGCAAATAGGTACTGACATTCAGGATGAAGAGGGACAGAGAAGAAGGCAGAACAGAGGTCAATGACAGTAAACTGGGTTGCATTTGGTGGGATCTGCATTAGAATGACAGCTGGATTCGTCACTACGGGGAATTGGCTCTCTACTTCCTTATTAACCCCTCTAAGGTCCAGTACCAGCCTATAACCCCTCCCACCACTCTTCTTTACAGGAAAGATGGGACTGTTGGCTACACTTGCTGTATAGACTAAAATTCCCTGTTGTAATAACCGCTCAATTATGGGATAAACCACTATCTCTACCTCCTGTTTTAACGGGTACTGTGGAATTTTTGGAGCTTGCCTACCACCATTTAGATTTACCATTACGGGAGCTACATTTGCCATCAATCCAATGTAATGTCCATCTTTGGTCCAAAGTAAACTTGGTGTTTGAGATAACATCTGCGCTACCTGAGATGGATTCTTATCTGAAACAGTAGAGTGAAACATTAACCTTTGGGGAGTGTCCAATATGTCCCTCACCTCGTGCACAACTCTCTCTGGGATATCTAAAAATATACCATTAGGGGTACAATAAATGACACATCCCATTTTACATAACAAATCCCTTCCCAGTAGGTTAGTAGGGGCCGCTGCTGCCAGGAGAAAGGAATGCCTGGTATGCAATGGACCGATAGTAACCTCTGCAGATTTGTTTATAGGATAATATTGTACTTTACCTGTTACACCCATTGCTGTTACTGTTTTGCTGGTCACCTGCAAATTAGATGGAGATTTTATCACTGATCTGGTCGCCCCTGTGTCTACAGGAAAAGAATGTTTATTACCAGCTACATCAACTATCATTACAGGTTCTTCTCTAATATCCCCAGTTAACCTGACTGGCTGTAGACTACAGGTGTTACCTGACCCCTAGAGCTGACTATCTTCCAGCAAAGCATTTACTGCTGTGACTTGAGCAGGTGATGGCTGGAATTGTCCTGACTGCTGTGGGTATCTCGGTGTTCCCTGGTTTGACATTTCCCACTTTCTCGCCTTATAAAACTTACTTATGTGGCCCTCCTTGTTACATCTAAAACACCTTTGTGGTTGATGTGTTGTGAGAGGTTGTTGTTGTGTGGGTTGGGGAATGAGGAAAGATTGTGGTTGTGTATAGGGATAAGGGTTTGGAGGTTGTGTGGGATGAGTGTATTGTGGCTGAGTGTGATAAGAGTGCTGCAGTGTTATTTGCATTCCTTCCAGAGCTTGGATACTAACAGCCATTAGTTTCTCGCTCTGCATTTCTCTCTTCCTAAGGATGTTTTTATCATGTTCAATTGCAGATTCCCTGAGTGTGTCTACCATAACTCCCCTCCAACCAGGAACTGAGGTCTGAACCCTGGCCTTTAGAGTGTCTTTAAGACCATCCATAAGCACTGTGATTGTCATTTCCCTGTGATGGGTATTGTCTTTTATATCTTCTATGCCTGTGTATTGGGTAATAGTCGGCAGCGCTCTAGTAAAATAATCTGCTGCAGACTCACTCTCTTTCTGCTTAATTGTGAGGATTTTACTCCAGTTAACAATTAATGGGAAAAATACAGCCAATTGGGCAACAATATGGGTTATATTGTCTTGATTACCTTCATCAGTTATGGGACTATCTTCATCCAATACACAGGCCGTGACAAACTTTTTCACGTTGGTATTGTGTGGAAGACATGCCCGTAATACCACTCACCAATATTTATTGGTTGGCTCATGAGCATTACCCAAATCCTTTACAAATCTCTGACACTTTGCTAGTTCTTTCCTAGGGTCGGGGAAATCTATCATTATGGAATGTAGTTCTGCTCTTGTCCATGGACAATGCATCCCTTGTGGCCACTACACCATGTGCGTCCGGATTCCCATTGGGAACAGTTATTGTCCGGACGGGATGGATGCCTGCCACACTGCTACCTTTGACCTTACTACCTGTTTGAGGGTTCAGCCTATTGCTACTACGTATGGTATTAGTGATCTCCCTTACTGTTACAGTGGGTGTCAATACTTCCTGCACCGGTGGGGCTACCTCCATTTCTGGTACTAGTGGGGCAGCTACCTGTGCTTGCTGTGGTGGTACATTTAACATTTGTGCAACATGGGAAAGAGCGGACATCACAACAGGTTCATCATCTGCATCATAAACATGTTCCTTATAGTTACTTAGAAGAGGGTACAAGTTACTTTTTTATGATTTTTGAGATTGACTGTA
Organism: Taudactylus pleione; assembly: GCA_031769625.1. Classification (NCBI taxonomy): domain Eukaryota; kingdom Metazoa; phylum Chordata; class Amphibia; order Anura; family Myobatrachidae; genus Taudactylus; species Taudactylus pleione. Next base: position 762,012 of record JAUIMM010000116.1, read on the forward strand.
CCTTCACCCCCATCCGCATAGGTCAGTGGTGGTGCGCGTGCGCTACTAACATTACCTTCTGCAAAGCTACCTTGCTGTGAATGCATGCTATGTTGCGATGCGCACGCAATGCTAGTTTGCATCGCATGCACACAGCTATGCCACATGTTCCCCTGGCGTTGCCATAACTTCAAGCAATCAATAAATTTTACCCTTTTCTTCAGAGACTTCACTAAACATATACTGTCTCTGAGATTGTTCAGAACCTCCGAATCAAAGCTACTTCCTACTTTGAGTTTACTCCCGCTGGTAGTATCTAGAAGTTCCAATAACTCCTAACCTTGCCAGCAATTTCACTCCCACGACAACCCACTTCACAATCACGGTTTATATAACCATGCAGTTCGATCGCATTGCCCAAAGAACCTAACTGATCAATGGACTTTGCGATTAATGGGTGCCGGACCAAGAAACCCCTTAGTTTCTCGTTAATCTAAACCACAATGTACCTGCTTTGTACACTGGCCCAGTAGTTTGTACTGCCCCGTCAGGCACCTACCGAGTTTATACTGAGGTTTAACAGGCAGTAACCTTCACTATTTAATAGCCTTTACAATCACACGTTTCAATTTACATACACCTTTTCTGCACAGAAAATAAAACCTTTTCCCTTAATATGGCAGTACAATACAGAGGTTTAACAAGCAATCACACTATGCAGATAATGACCATTTGAACACGTGGCAGCAGTACAGGAAATATGCGTACACTATTGTGCGACTTCCCCTTTTAACATGAAACTTTATCAACAAAGGAAAACAAACTTTTTCCTTCCTTGTCCCTGGATTCTAATCAGCGCTACTTGAACTCACACAATAACGGATAGCGGTCTCTCAGCATAAAGTGGTAGCAGGTTTTCGAAGGCAATGCGTTCTTTCCTGCATATGGCGCCTCCACCCTTTGCTGAGGGATAGATAACTGTGTGTTACCGTGTGAGTGGTAGCGTGATTTCACTCGATGAGCCCCCAACTATCAATTCCTATTTAATCTCTATATCATAAAGTCGCTATTTAGCATTGCGTATGCACATGAAATAATCGCTTTCCAGACTTTGAGTGTGGTTCCAAAGCACAAAAGTTATTATTCACATAAAAGCAGATAGTTACACGCCTTGATCTATAATACAATTAGCGCAAAGGTTATACAATATACAAGGTACAGTCAAAACATACTCATGCACTCTGGATCCAGATTTCCCGACATCAACTATGAAACCTCCGTCAACAGAAAAAAGAAAGATGATTAACTACCAGATCCAGGGTGCTTGCATATAAACCCTTGCAGAGATAGGCAATACAATAGAACAAGTTGGCATAATCCCATTGGTTCTTCTTCCTGGTTCTTCTGTTACGATACAGTTCATAGGTCAGTTTGTATTGCATTAGTACAGCCTCCAACAGCTCTTTGTGTCCATTTTCCCGCTGAAGAACAAGTCTAAACTGGCTAATAAACATTACATTACAGAGTACATTTCAATGCCTATCTATCTATGATCCATAATTCACAGACGCATGTTGTGATCTCCTTGCCGATGGAACCGGAAACCTGCAAATAAGCTGTGGTGTAGAATAGCACCAAACACGGTCTGTTTATCATGTACTAAACCCTAGATATCAAAATACCTGCATTTCACAATAGATTTGATAACATATAAAACCTTTAATATGAACCTTAATGCTAGGGAACCTTTTTGTATAAGTATGCAGTGTGTCAGTGTGGGGATATTAAGAAAAGACGCTAGTATGCGTTGTGCATCTACGTGTTTGGGGAGTACACCATGGTACGTGCTTTGTGGGGTTGTTCATATTATATGTAGTAATAAATGTACGTATTAGTATAATGAGGACTTTTAACCTGGGGCAGTGGCAGACGCACGACACTAATAATCATAACAGCGTCGTACACGGGGCATCGTACAGTCGCTACTATGCGTGTTGTGTTTTATGTGTAGAGTGCTTTGCTAAACTGCACAACTGTGCTCTATGCATCTTGTATATTATATGTATGATTTAATGTGCGTATGGGGTATGGTGGGACTTTAAACAATATGCGGTAGCAATGTAGTCGCACAATGCTAATAATAGCATATGAGCATCGCACACAATGGTTTCAGGCTGACGACGCAAGATGGCGTCGTCAGGGGCAACATAAAATGGCATTGTGCAGATTCTAATTTTACAATTTAGGTCTCAGCCAATCATCCGGCTTCGACACTCTCCCCTATATCTTTCCCCAAGGCTTAGTACATCTCCCCTGTAAATATAATAAAAAGGATGAATGTGAGTATAAAACACAGGTAAAGTGAATCCTATCGAACAGAGGAGCTCATTCAGACCCGTTCGCTAATTGCGGCCGCTCGCTCCCAGCGTATTTAAATTTTGCAAAGTGACGTCAAGGCAGCCGCTCGCTTGGCAAGGCATAAGTCTTGGCGAGCGATCACTTTGGCAATGTAGACGCCCATTAGCGTGTCTTTACACGCCCATTAGCGCACGTCATCTCCAGGAAGTGTCTTAAAACTAGAGGTGTGCACCAGCCACTTTTCGTGTTTTGGTTTTGGATCTGGATCTTTCTTCGTGTTTTGGATCTGGATTGGTTTTGCCAAAACCACCCTTTCGTGTTTTGGGTTCTGGGTTTTGTATCTGAATTTTTTTGAAAAAAAGCATAAAAACAGCTAAAATCACAGAATTTGTGGGTTTTTCTGCTCCTATGCTATTATTAACCTCAATAACCTTAATTTCTACTCATTTCCAGTGTATTCTGAACACCTCACACCTCACAAGTGTTTTTATGTACAAAAGGTTGCACCGAGGTAGCTGGATGACTATGCTAAGCGACACGAGTGGGCGGCACAAACACGTGGCCCATCTAGGAGTGACACTGCAGTGGCAGACAGGATGGCAGTTTGAAAAACTATGCCCCAAACAGTACATAATGCAAAGAAAAAAAAGAGGTGCAAGATGGAATTGTCCTTGGCCCTCCCACCCACCCTTATGTTGTATAAACAGGACATGCACACTTTAACAAACCAATCATTTCAGCGCCAGGGTCTGCCGCATGACTGTGGCTGAAATGATTGGTTCGTTTGGGCCCCCACAAAATAAGCTGGCAATTGATCTGTCCCTGCACAAACTGGCTCTACGGAGGCAAGATGTCATCCTCATCCTCCTCATTCACCGATTCCTCACCCTCTTCAGTGTTGTGTACATCCTCATCCTCACAGAGTATTAATTTGTCCCGCTGGAATCCACCACCACAGGTCCCTCTGTACGTTCTGGAGGCTGGTCTCCCTGGAAGAGTTGATAATTAATTTTTGTGAACATCATCTTCTCCACCTTTTGTGGAAGCAACCTCCTACGCCTTTTGCTGACAAGGTTCCCGGCTGCACTAAACACTCTTTCGGAGTGCACACTGGAGGGAGGGCAACTCAGGTAAAATAAAGCCAGTTTGTACAGGGGCCTCTAAATTGCCTCTTTTTCCTGCCAGTACATGTACGGACTGTCTGACATGCCTACTTGGATGCTGTCACCGATGTAATCCTTTAACAGACAGACGCACGCTTGTCGCTGCTGCTTTGAGGATGCAGGTGCGGCTACAGCCCACACAATTCACAAAGACAGAAAAAAAAAGAAGAATTTTTTTATTGTTTGTGGAGTGCACTTTGAGGGTTACACCACCCTTTAACAGACAGACGCACGCTTGTCGCTGCTGCTTTAAGGATGCAGGTGCGGCTACAGCCCACACATTTCACAAAGAGAAAAAAAAAGAAGAATTTTTTTATTGTTTGTGGAGCGCACTTTGAGGGTTACACCACCCTTTAACAGAAAGACGCACGCTTGTCGCTGCTGCTTTAAGGATGCAGGTGCGGTTACAGCCCACACATTTCACAAAGACAGAAAAAAAAGAATTTTTTTATTGTTTGTGGAGCACACTTTGAGGGTTACACCACCCTTTAACAGACAGACGCACACTTGTCGCTGCTGCTTTAAGGATGCAGGTGCGGCTACAGCCCACACATTTCACAAAGAGAAAAAAAAAGAAGAATTTTTTTATTGTTTGTGGAGCGCACTTTGAGGGTTACACAACCCTTTAACAGACAGACGCACGCTTGTCGCTGCTGCTTTAAGGATGCAGGTGCGGCTACAGGCCACACGTTTCACAAAGACAGAAAAAAAAGAAGAATTTTTTTATTGTTTGTGGAGCGCACTTTGAAGGTTACACCACCCTTTAACAGACAGACGCACGCTTGTCGCTGCTGCTTTAAGGATGCAGGTGCGGCTACAGCCCACACATTTCACAAAGAGAAAAAAAAAGAAGAATTTTTTTATTGTTTGTGGAGTGCACTTTGAGGGTTACACCACCCTTTAACAGACAGACGCACACTTGTTGCTGCTGCTTTAAGGATGCAGGTGCGGCTACAGCCCACACATTTCACAAAGACAGAAAAAAAAAGAAGAATTTTTTTATTGTTTGTGGAGTGCACTTTGAGGGTTACACCACCCTTTAACAGACAGACGCACACTTGTCGCTGCTGCTTTAAGGATGCAGGTGCGGCTACAGCCCACACATTTCACAAAGACAGAAAAAAAAAGAATTTTTTTATTGTTTGTGGAGTGCACTTTGAGGGTTACACCACCCTTTAACAGACAGATGCACACTTGTCGCTGCTGCTTTAAGGATGCAGGTGTGGCTACAGCCCACACATTTCACAAAGACAGAAAAAAAAAGAATTTTTTTATTGTTTGTGGAGTGCACTTTGAGGGTTACACCACCCTTTAACAGACAGACGCACACTTGTTGCTGCTGCTTTAAGGATGCAGGTGCGGCTACAGCCCACACATTTCACAAAGACAGAAAAAAAAAGAAGAATTTTTTTATTGTTTGTGGAGCGCACTTTGGGGGTTACTCAACCCTTTAACAGACAGACGCACGCTTGTCGCTGCTGCTTTAAGGATGCAGGTGCGGCTACAGCCCACACATTTCACAAAGACAGAAAAAAAAGAAGAATTTTTTTATTGTTTGTGGAGCGCACTTTGAGGGTTACACCACCCTTTAACAGACAGACGCACGCTTGTCGCTGCTGCTTTAAGGATGCAGGTGGAATCTAGACGGGATTTGGAACCGGGGACACACTACCTCCATCAATTGTCTAAATCCCACTGCACTAATGGCGGATACCGGACGCACGTCTAACACCAACATAGCAGTCAAGGCCTCAGTTATACGTTTTGCTTCAGGATGACTGCTGTCGTACTTCATCCTCCTCGCTAGGGACTGTTGGAGGGTCAATTGTTTAGTAAAAGTAGTGGTGTTCCTACTATCTCTCTGGGATGATGAACAACTCCCAGTAGCAGCAACAGCACTAGGAGGAAGTGGTTCTTGATCTTTCCCTATTTTATTTTTATCGGAGAAAGTTTGGTCCTCCATTTATGTTATATTGATATATACGTGCGGCTAATGCGCACACAAACACAGAAAATATTTTTTTATTTTTGCTGGAGAGTAGTGCACTTTGTGGGTTACACCACCCTTTAAGAAATGAGCCTGCCGCCTCTTTACTTATGGGACACAGGCGCATGCTTGGCGCTGCTCCTTTGTTGATGCACATGCAGCCACAGTGCACACAATTCACAAACACAGAAAATATTTTTTTATTTTGTTTGGAGTGTACTTTGGGGGTTACAGCACCCTTTAATGGACAAGCCAGCCGGCCTTTTATTTATGGGACACAGGCGCACGCTTGGCACTACTTTGTTGATGCACATGCGGCTACTGCGCACACAATTCACAAACACAAAAAAATATATTTTTTTATTTTGTTTGGAGTGCCCTTTGGGGGTTACTGCACCCTTTAGCGGTCAATCCAGCTGGCCCTTTATTTATGGGACACAGGCGCACGCTTGCCACTACTTTGTTGATGCACGTGCGGCTACTGCGCACACAATTCACAAACACAAAAAAATATATTTTTTTATTTTGTTTGGAGTGCCCTTTGGCACTCTTGTTGCCATAGTGAGAGGTGTTGCTGTTAAAAAATTCCCCGGAAACCTTCACCATCATTCATATGGTCCACATAAATAAATAAATAGATAAAGAACAAGGATTATGGATTTTTAAAATACATTCTTAAGTAGAAATGGGGGCACAAAATAAGGTGCAAATATGAACATTCCTTTATGCAAACATATAAAATATATATAATATATATATTAAAAACATTAATAAAAAATTAATGGATTAATTAAAATGAAAAAATTAGTTAAAAAGCTGCCTATTAAATGAACCACTTCAACTCAAAATCTTTGTTCAATCCATCAGGAACTAATGTTTTCAAATTAAAAATCCATCTCATTTCATTCTTCGCAAGATTAGTCTCAACATCCCTATCTTTCCATGTTGATTTAATGTGTTGTATCCCCATGAAATTCACAATATTCCTTGGAGAGCAGTTATGCAACTTCTTAAAATGCTACGATAGGGAATGTGTTTCCATTCCTTTTTTAATATTGCGTACATGTTCCTCCATGCGTGTTTTTAAGGCCCTTGAAGTGCGTCCAACATAATGTAATCCACATACACATTCCACCAAATAAATAACGTTGGTGGTATGGCACGTGATAAAATTCGTAATTTTAAAAGTTTTACCTTTAACAGTGAACTCTGTAATTTTTTAGCAAGATTTAGGGACATTAATACACATACTACAGGTACCACAGCGATGAAACCCCTTGGTGCGTACTGGGTTATTGGTTGAAAAATCAAGTGCACTTCGGACCAATTTACTCTTTAAATTGTCCACTCTACGGTAAATAAAACATTGTTTCTCTGGAAGTTCATCTTTTAAAATCGGGTCTTTTTCAAAATGTGCCAATGGCGTTTAAAAACTCGTTCCATTTCTTTGTAATGACTTCCATATTTCGTAATGAACGACCATTCACTATTTTTATTTCGGTGTACGTCCATCTTTGGTTTTAAAAAAAGGTTTCTATCCATATTTTTCACCACCTGTTTTGTCAGTTCGATTTGACCTTTTGCATATCCTCTTGCTAAAAAATTATTCTCCATCTCATCCATTTGTTCCTCACACACCTTCAGGTTACTGCAATTTCTTTTGACCCGAATGAACTGGCTTTTAGGTACCCCTTTAAGCCATCTATCAAGATGTTCACTATCACGATTGATAAAACTGTTAGTATCTGTTGGTTTTTTAAAACATTTGGTTTGAAGACAATTATTCTCTATATACAAGCTCAGATCCAAAAAATTACATGGAAATTTATCCACATTAAAAGTGAATTTTAAATTCAATCCATTGGAATTCAGATCCACACAGAAACTTTCCAAATCTTCAAGTGTACCCCTCCAAAAAAAGAGCAAGAGGATCTGAATCTTGCTCAAAAATTCACCAACGTTATTTATTTGGTGGAATGTGTATGTGGATTACATTATGTTGGACGCACTTCAAGGGCCTTAAAAACATGCATGGGGGAACATGTACGCAATATTAAAAAAGGAATGGAAACACATTCCCTATCGGAGCATTTTAGGTTGCATAACTGCTCTCCAAGGAATATTGTGAATTTCATGGGGATACAACACATTAAATCAACATGGAAAGATAGGGATGTTGAGACTAATCTTGCGAAGAATGAAATGAGATGGATTTTTAATTTGAAAACATTAGTTCCTGATGGATTGAACAAAGATTTTGAGTTGAAGTGGTTCATTTAATAGGCAGCTTTTTAATTAATTTTTTCGTTTTAATTAATCCATTAATTTTTTATTAATGTTTTTAATATATATATTATATATATTTTATATGTTTGCATAAAGGAATGTTCATATTCGCACCTTATTGTGTGCCCCCATTTCTACTTAAGAATGTATTTTAAAAATCCATAATCCTTGTTCTTTATCTATTTATTTATTTATTTATGTGGACCATATGAATGATGGTGAAGGTTTCCGGGGGATTTTTTAACAGCAACACCTCTCACTATGGCAACAAGAATGACAACTTCTGTTTTTTCTCCTCCAAACCGGATGTTGACATAAAGACAGCCCCATGAGTAATATGGAGGAGACTATGTAAAGGAGAGAAAGATCGGAGGCATCCCACAGAGGGGGACCTAGGAGGAGAACAAGGGGAAGTGAAAAGGAATGAGATATATAGAAAGAAGGAAAGAAGAAAAAAGAAAGAAAAAAAAAAAAACATTTTTTTTTTTTTTGTATGTGTACTTTAGATGGGAGCCGTGAACCGGAAGTCACGGGATGCGTCACTTCCGGTTTTGTCATTTTTGGATCCAGGAGGAACTAATTTACTTCCTGGGTTAGGGGTATATAAGAGAGGTATGGACAGAGACTCTGCATCCTTCTGAAGAAGAGCCAGGAGGGCTCGAAACGTGTTAAGGACGGCAGAGTCAATTTACTGAGGAGAAGCACCCTGGACCCCCAGTACCAGTTATCGTTGGTTAGTCACTGCTTGACTTGGTCCGGACGGTCAGCATTGCACCCACAACGCAGTTATACATCTTGGATCTGGTACGCAGGGCTTATGGGCCCCTCTTTTTAAAGACATTATTATACCATGCCCAATAGGCATTTGTTTGGCTTTATTTAGCCTTTTTAAGATTGATTTATATGTTTGTGTGTTTTAATAAATTCACCTGATCTTTTCAATATTACACTATTGTGCTTATCTCTCTTTTTACATATTGGGAACTCCCTGGTACATCGTCCCAAGAGAGAACAGGATAGGAAAGTAGCCTATTCATTTTTCATTTTTCGTATTTATTGGCTTAGTTTAGCGCCACACGGTGGTCACACATGTTATTACTATTGTCACTTATTTTTGTTTAGGGGTTTAAGGTACCCTATTGTCTCCACTGTTGGCAGCTTTACTTTTGATGCGCTGAGGTGTTGTATTAAACAAATTTTGATCAACTACACTACACTACACAGCCCAGCCAGCCCTAACTCCCACCCTCCCTCTTCACTGTCCACAGCCGAGTGAGAAAATGGCGCCGACGCAGGTACCTTATATAGGATCCAAAACCCGCGAGACCCGGAAGGCAGGATGATGACGTTTTGCCTCGATTTCAGATCCGAGTCAGGCAGGAAAAGTCGAGCCTGACTCGGATCGGCCTCGGATCGGGGGGGCTCGGGGGGTTTGGATTTCAGAAATCCGAACCCGCTCATCCCTACTTAAAACATTGGTACATCGAGGACCATCGGAAGCGATCGCAGTGCTTGTGGTTGACTCTACCATCACCCGCAAGCACTGCGAGCAGTTCAGGCTAAAAAACAACCAAGCGACGTGTTTAATGACGCTACTTTGCATCCACTCCCCCGTTCACAAGCACCTCCCCTGTTACCTCCCACAAATGGCACATTCTGTCACTCAAATTAGCGGGCAGTCTGTAGACTACGAGCGCACGATTCCAGATTGCTAAGACTGGCTTGCGCATGCGCATTGCGAATTATACTCATGCGCATACGGGCGACTATCGGTCAGTGCGGGCAGCCACAGCTTAGCAAGCAGGTCTGAATCAGGTCCAGAGACTCCACTTTGCACAGTGACACCCACAACCCCACAGAGAAACGACCCACCACCATCATGCAGAAAGGGCCTCTTAGTGTCTCCAAATCATGTTCAGCACAATGAGACAATTGCCAGTCCTAACCCATTTGAGTCCTACAGTACCAACACTGTAGTATCCCACAGGCTGGAAGGTGTTTGGTTTATGCTCTCAGCAAAGCCCTATCAACACATTAGAACGACAGCTTGCATTCTCCCACCAAGATTTTATCAAGGGAGACAGCTGTGGCATGTATAGAAAAGGAGACTCCCCAATCAAATAGCGCTATGATAATATGTCCTGCAAGAAAAGAAGTACAAAAGAAGACCAGTACCTTGCAAATAATCAATTTATTATAAACTACTCTCTTCCTATCGCCTCTAAAACTGACTGTATTTCTTCTAAAGCTGGATACACACTATACGATGTCATGATCCAGCGATGCAGAGAAAGATGTAATAATATATTGCGCGTGCCATTCACACTGCACGATCCAGCTCATCACAGTGTGATGTGACATTATATGCTGCATCCAATAGCGCCACCTTGTTTATTATATCGTCCCATCTGCCGTGCAGGACAGCAGATGGGACGATGTAATGAATGACAGTCAGGAACTATGGATCGGGCATATATACTAGAGCATATATTGTTCCGATCTGCAACGGAACAATATATTGTACAATACATTGAGCCTGTACACTGCTTTACAGAGGAATAAAAATGACGGTTAATATATATTCTTTAGATCTCTTACTTATCTTTATATACAATATTTGGCTTGCTTAGGATGACATCTTTATTTCTTCATCTAAATTTAGAATGTGCCAATGTTTTTTTAATAATGGATGCATCCACTTTCATGTTGTTATTTAACTATGTGATTAATATAACATCCTTTATCTTTATTAACTTGTTTAGTAGCGAAGGAAGTCTTTTCTCTCCAGATGCCGCCCCTAGACAGAGCTGTCTCTGCTTCTGACTTTGTACTTTCTTTCCAGAAACTAATTCTTAATCAATAAACTTTGAGTCTCAAACATTGTGGTGTTGACACGCTTTCTTCTTAGGGGTAAATCTACTAAAGTGAGAGTTTTTAGAATTGGAGCTGTTGCCCATAGCAACCAATCAGATTCTGGCTATTATCTTCTAGAAGGTGCTAGTTAATTGTTGAGTAGAATCTCAAAATCTCCACTTCTAAAAACTCTCACAATATACCCCTTAGTCTCAAACCCTGCCCCTCTGAATATTCCTAAACCATTTTGGGTAGCTAGATGCTAAAATTAAATTATTGCAGTTGACTGGTATGTTATGGGTTTTGTTATTCTCAATTTAAATTTATAGATCCAAAAAATCTACTTAAACTTTACTAGTATATGAAGATTCCATTGATTTGAATTAATATTCAACAGGAAGTTACCCAATTCCTCATTTTTATTCCCATATGAAGAAAATATAACCTATAAATTATTGTTTTACTCACATTTATTTATATAGCACTAGCATATTCCACCACACTTTACAATTGGGAACAAAATGGTAATACAATGAGACTGGGTAATAATAACAGACTGACAGAGAGGTAAGAGGGCCCTGCTTGCAAGACTACAACATACTTGCCGACTTTTAATCAGCCCTCCCCGTGAGAAGCTTGGGGAGAGGCAGCAGTCAGGCAGTGATGGGGGCAGGGCCGGACCATTCGCATAATTAGGCCCTGCCCCCTTGCGACAAAACACCCACGAATCACGCATATTTTAATAGGGGGCAGGGCCAAATGATGGGATTATACAAGAATCGCGTCATTAAGCACCGCCCCCTAATGACGGACCGCGGATTTCAGGTAAGTTTCTCCCCATTCTGCCCACTTCACTAGGAAGTGTGCAGGATGCGGGAGAAATGCCTACGCTGTCGGGAGTGTGGGGGGTTACCCGAAAAAACTGGAGCCTCCCGCTACTTTCGGGAGTGTAGGCATGAATGGATTACAGTCTACATGGGAATATGCATATGATACATGAGGATAAGTGCTACATTTTGCAAATTGGTCCAATTAGATTACAAAGGTTCATCGCGGACTATAGGATTCAGGGCCTGGTTCAGAGGTGGACGATGTTTTCAGTCTGCGTATGCATCCGAGTTGCACCACGCATATACCCCGGTGTAACAGGGAGTGGCTAGCTAGACACGGGCATGTCACCGGCCAGCGACTACATCTTTTTTCGCAGTGGCACTGGCAGCCATGTTCTGATGGACATAATGAGCAACCATAGGACTGCTTTAATGTCCTATGGTGCGACTTATTATGCAAAGTGGTGGATTTGAGTCGCAGCCATTGGGCATCTCTGAATGAATCCCATTAGCTGTGGCATTAGCATAAACATGCAGTAGTGGCTGCATTATCATCCCTTTGAATCAGGCCCGCAGATACATAGCAATATTGACTGGTGGTCAGTCGGTCATGTGAGTGTAGAAAGAGAACATTTATTTGTATGGATTCCGTGTCTTACACAGCACTTTACAGAGTATATATCAGTCTTTCACATCAGTCCTTGCCCCAGTGGAGCTTACAATCTATATTCCCTACCAAATAGACACACACACACAGTGGTGGAACTTGTGAGTGGTGGGCCAAGGTGCAAAAATTTGCTTTGGGCCCCCCTCCTCTGCCCTACTCCAAGTTCAAAGTGCAGTGAGTGACAGGGAGAGGCAAGAGGTAGACAAAGATAGGCAAGAAGGTGACAAGGAGAGGGTGACAGGGAGAGATAACCGGCAGTGGGTGACAGGGAGAGGGAAGAGGCAGTGGGTGACAGGGAGAGGTGACAGGGAGAAGGAAGAGGCAGTGGGTGACAGGGGAGAGTTGATAGGGAGAAGCAGTGGGTAACAGAGAGGGGGAGAGGGTGACAGGGATAACTGATGGCAGGGCCGGCCCTAGTCCAATTTTTTTGGTAAGCGAGTAGATTTTTTGGCACCCCCCTATGCAGTGCCCCCGGTAGTGGTCCCCCCTGTGCAGTGCCCCTTGTGCCCCCAGTAGTAAGCCCCTTATATAGTGCCCCCAGTAGTAGTCCCCCTATGCAGTGCCCCCAATAGTGGTACCCCTTATGCAGTGCCCTTTAAACAGTGGCACCAGTTGTAGTTCCCCCCTATGCAGTACCCCCAGTATTGCCCTTTATATAGTGCCCCCAGTAGTGGTCCCCCCCTTGTAGTGCCCCTAGTAGTAGTCCCCCCTCTTGTAGTGACCCTAGTAGTAGTCCCCCCTTGTAGTAGTCCCCCCCATTGTTGTGCCCCCAGTGGAGGTTCCCCCCATGTAGTGCCCCCAGCAGTATTCCCCCCTTGTAGTGCCCCCAGTAGTAGTCTCCCCTTGTAGTGCCCCCAGTAGTAGCCCCCTCTTCTAGTGTCCACAGTAGTAGCCCCCACCTTGTAGTCCCCCCCCCAGTAGAGACACACGTGTCACAGAGAAACAGTCTGCACCACGGTAAGCCTCTCCACTGCTGGCTCAGTAAATTAATAAATCTGCATGGTCGCGACCGCGGCGCCCTTCACTATGTGGCGCCTTACGCGGCCATGTACCACGCATAATCATAGAACTGGCCCTGGCTGATAGGCAATGTGTGAAAGGGAGAGGGAGTAGGCAGTGGGTGACAGGGAGAGAGTGATAGGTAGAGGCAGAGCCGTAGCTAGACTTTTTGGTGCCCTGTGCCAGAAAGAGCATTGGCGCCCTCCTCATTTTTCAAACGGACATAATGCACCCAAAAAGGGCCATGGCTCCACGGGGAAGGGCCAGGGAAGAGATAGAAGAGGCCAGGAGATGCTGGGGATGAAATAAGAGGAAGCTACAAGCAAGAATGATAATAAACAGAAATTTGACAGGCCCAAACAGCACCCCCTGACCTGTGGTGCCCTGTGCGATGGCACAGGCAGCACTACCCTAGCTACAGCCCTGGGTAGAGGTGACAGGCAGTAGTGACAGGGAAAATCAGTGAGGGAGAGGGTGACAGGCAGTGGATGACGGAGAGGATGATAGGGATAGGTGACAGTCAGTGGGTGACATACAGTGTGTGACAGGGAGAGGGGAGAGACAGAGGGTGACAGGCAGTGGGTGACAGGGAGAGGGTGACAGGCAGTGTGTGACAGGGAGAGGGGAGAGACAGAGGGTGACAGTCAGTGGGTGACAGGGAGAGAGTGACAGGCAGTGTGTGACAGGGAGAGGGGAAAGGCACTGGGTGACAGGGAGAGGGGAGACAGAGTGGGTGACAGGCTGTGGGTAACAGGGAGATGCAGTGTGTGCCCGACACATTATACCACACTGTAGTACCCCTCACATTATGTCACACTGTAGTGCCCCACACATGCTACACTGTAGTACCCCCCATATAATGCCACCTGTAGTGCCCACACATAATGCTACACTCTAGTGCTCACACATTATGCCACCTGTAGTTCCCACACATTATGCCACCTGTAGTGCCCACACATTATGCCACCTCTAGTGCCCACACATTGTGCTACACTGCAGTGCCCACAAATTATGCCACCTGTAGTGCCCACACATTATGCCACCTGTAGTGCCCACACATTATGCTACACCATACTTGCCATCATTCAGTTCCCTCCTTCAGGGAAGGAGCTGAATATCTGCACACAGCAGGAGGAGTGGCCAGGTGATGATGCAGCATTGTGGGTGGAGCAGGGGCGGGGCCACACAATTATGTCATTGCGGCTCCGCCTCCTCTTCACAATGCCGGAAATATTGGCATTGTGAAGCAGGGGGCGGGGCCACTATGACGCGATTCAGCGCAAAATGCGTCACTGCCCCCCCCCCGCTGCGGGGGTTTATATGAGGTAGTGGGGAGCAGGCGGCAGCCATGAGGCTTGTCTGCCTTTCTGGGGGGTCGGGAGCGGCACCCAATATTCGGGAGGATAGGCAAACCTGTGATACCACCTATACCCACACAGGCAGCCGGCAGACCAGCAGCAGCAGCATCCACAGGCAGCCAGCAGTGCAGCAGTCACAGCCTCAGAATGAGTCACACCCATGAGGCTGCGCTGCTGCTGGGTCAGAGGGGCATGTGCTGGGCTCTTCCAATCAGAGCCCAGCACATGCTCCTCTGACCCCACTGCAGAGACTACTGGGATATAATACCCTGTAGTGCACTGCAGTGCTGAGTCTGACTGCACTGTGCTCTGGTCCCTTGCGTGTAGCTGCCGGCCGGGTCAGTCACAGCCTTGATAACTGCCCGGCAAGCAGCTGCACTGCAGCCTGCCATACAGGCAGTGTGGACCCTTATATTGCGGCGGGGTGCAGTGCACCGGCTGCACCACCAGTAGTTCCACCCCTGCACACACACACACACATCATCTAAGGGCTGTGAGGAAGTATTGCTAACCACTACGCTAACCATAGCTTATGGAGGTCATTTGGGTGATTCTGGAATTTGATAACCTGACTAAAGAGGTGAGGATTTAAGGAATGCTTCAGTGTTTGGAAGCTCACAGTTATCCAAGTAACGGGGTCGAGCAATCAAAGGAACCATAGCTGATTTAATGAGCCATTCGCAGTTTCACTATTGTGAGAGGAACGACTTTCCACAGAGTGGGTGCATTTGGATAGAAGTCCTGTAACCATGAATGGGAGCAGGTAATGAGTAGGGATGAGAGACACAGATCTTTCAGGGGTGCAGGGGTCAAGCTGGGAGACAGAGAGAAGATGTATTGGTGTAGTTTGGCTTATAGCAGGATATATGGATATATATGTAAGCAGAAGTATTTTATATTTAAATTGTTAAAATACAGATAACCATTGTAGGGAATGACAGAGTGGAGCTTTTAAAATAGATTATAGGAGTAAAAGTCTGTTTAAGAGTCTATTTAGGAGAAGACCCGTAAGGAGACTGTTGCAATAAATCTCTTCTAAAAGATAATTTTTTTTATAAATCTTAATTTTTGGTCCATATTATGTCAATTTCCCATTTTTCCACAATAAATTTGCACTTGTCAGTGCTCATTTGGCTAAGGGTCTCTGTTTCTCCCTCAAAGTGAAGCTCTACACTAATATGATCTATATCCCGCACACCCTTTGCCAGCTCGCCCTCTTATATCATGTGGTGGAGGGGTAAGGCCGGCAGCACTGGTAGTGTAGTGCTGGGTGGAGCATCCTGAGGAAGCTCTAATGAGGCTGCAGATTGCCTGCCAGAAGCATCTAATGGACACTCCGATGGAGCTGCAGCAGTATATCCTGGCTGCAGGATGCCATTTAAGGCACCCTGCTAGCTAGAAGAAAGGCCCTATGCTCTGTGTGACACTAATGGTTGCACACCCCTAGTTATGGCCCTGTAAATAGGCATCCTTTTCATCTAGGGACACTAAGAAATCTCCTGGTTTCAGGGAGTGCACAATGGTCCTGAGGGACACCATATAATACTAAAAAGCATCCATCCCCACACAGGAGCTGACTGTGGAGAAATCAGCTAAGTACAGGAGCTGACTGTGGAGAAATCAGCTAAGTACAAGAGCTGAACTGGGCGGAGTCTCAGAGGGAGGGGGCAGAGCCTTAAGAGTGGGAGCAGAAGGGAGAAAAATACTGGTCCCAGGGGAGGGATCAGCCATCATGCAGAGACTAATGCCTACCCTCCAACATGAGACAAGTGTTTCAGCACAGATGTCTACAATCATAAATTAAGAGGGAAGTCCAAGAGCAGAGCATTTTGTACCTAATATAACAGGTCATGTTGGAGGGTCTGCTAATGCTGGGTACACACTGGCAGATATATTGGCCGATCAATTGATCGGCCAATATATCTTGTGTGCATCAGCCAGTGTATACCAGCGATATGTCTGAGAACAACTTTGTTCACAGACATATCGCATCAGCTATGCTGCACAGGCGATGCCCAATATATCTGCAGATATATTGGGCATCGTACTGCGTGTACGGACAGTCAGTCGACCGTCCGTACACTTGCTGCAGAGGCTGTGGGGAGAGGTGCACGACACGCCCACGGCCAGCGAGACCCACTGACAGATGATGGTTGTTCAACCATCATCTGCAGATATATCTACAAATCACTTGATCTGCAGATATATTTGTTAGATGTGTACCCAGAATCGGAGAAGAGGGCCGGTGATGGCATGTCTGCAATCTCAGCCAGACAGCAGATGACAAGTGCAGGGGTGTGCGGCCACGGTTTATGTAAACTGTGGCTGCCACCAGTGTACAGTAAAATAAGAGATATCCTTATTATTGTGCTGTCCCCTCAGGTGCTGGTGCCCTAGGCAGCTGCCTAATGGTAGTACTGGCCCTGTACACAGTCCATAATAATGCTAATTCAGTCTGACAGCACTGGAGTCATGGGTTATATTTTGACATGGGCTCTATGTGTGTGGTTTATATGTTCTCCCCATGTTAGTGTGGCTTCCTCCGGGTGCCTTGTCTTCCTCCCACGTCCAAAAACCTACTATGCAGTCAAGTCACATTACTATTATGACCACCTCCTACATTTGACGTCGGTAGCGCGTAGCCCATGAAGTACGTTACATGCCATGCACTTGCTTGGTGGGTATATAAGGTGTGCGATAGGCCGTCTACACACATACAGTATCACTCGTTGTTGTCATGGGTGAAAGAGGTGATTTATTCGAGTTGCAAAAAGGGATGATTGTTGGCTTTCAGGCCAAGAGTGGCAGTATTTCTGAAACAGCGCAGTTTGTGAACTGTTTGTGTGCTGCTGTGGTGAAGGTATATCATGACTGGACAAATGGCACCATTGCGAATAACCGATGTGGAACCTGCGGAGCACCACATGCCATTGATGTGAGAGGTGAACGTCACTACGAAGGTGCGTGAGGGCCAATGGACACACTACAATAGAGCAGCTCACCATCAAAATGAACCTGGGGGCCACCAGACGTGTGTCTAAAACGACAGTTCAGCGAACTCTGCTGCATATGGGGCTCCAAAGCAAACGGATGGTCACTGCACTTATGTTAATAAAGGTGTTTAGGCGGAAATGGCTTACTTTTCACACCTTTATCGGAATTGGACGTTTGCTAATTGATGAAGGGTTGCCTTCTCTGATGAGTCACGTTTTCTTCTTCATGAAATGGATGGACATTGGCGTGTCAGGCTAAAAACACCGGAGCACAAACACCCTCCAACCATTGCTGGAAGAACACAAGCTGTGGTGGCAGTGTTTTGGTCTGGGAAATGTTTTCATTGCATTCTCTGGGCCCACTTATCCATGTGGAAGGCATCCTCAAACGCTTTGGTTATGAATCCATCCTTGCAGAGCACGTACACCCATACATGCTGATTGTCTTCCCTGAGGCAGATTGGGATCTTCCAGCAAGAAAATGCAACATGTCCAATGGCTAGAAATGTCCAACAGTGGTTGGTCAAGCACGGCTAAGACTTCCAAGTACTTCCCTGGCCCCCTAATTCCCTGGACTTGAACCCAAATTGAGCATGTGTGGGACCACCTTGATTGTTGAGTTAGCTCTATGGATACTCCACCACGCACCTTCCAGCAGCTGTGGGATGTACTGCAGTCAGCATTGCTCCAGATACCAGTGCCAACCTACCAGAAGCTTATTGAGTCACTCCCAGTCAATCTAGCTGCTGTCTGTGCTGCACACAGCGTTTACTCTGGCTATTAGCTGGTGGTCATAATAATGTGACTCGACTGTGTATATATTAGTGTGTTTGTGGGGTGGGAAATGTAGACCATACGATCCACAGGGCTTAAACATGTCTTGCTTTAAAGAAAAGGCAGCTTGTTAAAGATGAAGACCTCAAGTTCTAAAGCAAAAAAAATATATATACTCCGCGCTAAATGTTAAAAGCAGCTCAGTATTGATAGGTTTGGAATACTTGAAGAGAAGTATACGAGCACTAAAAATAATAAAAAAAACATTTAAAATATAAAAAATACAAATATATATAAAAAATGTTATGTGTGGATTAGATTAAATTGATACTATTAGTGTTGTGATGGTGTTATGTTTTATATGTGCATGGGAAAAGAAAAAAGAAGCACTTTGTATCAGAATTAAAAATAAAAAATTATAGGTATATGACGAAGTGTTAGCAACACTTACAATGTTGTTTATATCTCTCTACATTTGTAGATAGAATTTGCAACACTTTGATGTTTATACTGTAGCTCTTTTTTGGCTTGTTGTGAGGAGAGTCCTTCAGTATCATACAGCGGCGTATATGGCAGACAAGCCTTACAGTGGGACCAGAGTTTGGAGGTACTTGTAGTCCCTATCTATCCTTCTCTTACCTCCTAGGCATCCAAAAGTGTGGCAGGTCTTCTTTATTGCTGCTGCTAAACAAAGGTCTCAAATTTGCCCCACGCTCAAGTGTTAACAAATTCATCCTATACATGGACACCCAAATATTTGTCAGAAAATTATGCCTTCAAAAATACTTCTCAAGAGATCCAATAACAAGAAATTAAATAGGACCACATTCAGAATATATCCACACCCCATTCCGACCGAATTCTACTTTTTTTCATCATATATAAAAGGATCCCATATAGACACATTCCAAAAACTAGTGGAAAAAGAAATAGATAATTTGCCTGAAAAAATTAAACCTAAATACAATTTGATGCCGGCCAAAAAAGAAGCACTAAAGGATCTTAAAGAAGACGACACAATCATTATAAAACCGGTGGTTAAAGGGGGAGGGCTTGTGATCATGGACAGGGAAAAGTACCTACAAGAACTAGAAAGACTTCTATATGATTCAGCAACCTACCAAAAACTAGATGGTGACCCAACAGAAAGATACCAAATGGTTCTATCCCTACAATTAGTAGAAGGCCAACAACTGGGCATTATTACTAAACGGGAGTTGGATTATCTAAAGGTAAAAGCACCTAAGGTACCAGTATTCTACCATTTACCAAAGCTGCACAAATACAAGATAAACCCACCAGGCAGACCCATTTTTTCTTCAAGGAATAGTGTCCAAACAAAGGAGTTTCCTAAAGGATACCTTACAAGTACTACAATTTTTAGACCAACTGGATTGGAAAGACAGCTACTTCCTATGCACAAGTGACGTAAAATCACTTTATACATGCATTGACCACAGTATTGGATGCAGTCATACAAGACATTATTTAACAACCATTACAGATATCCCCACAAATCAAATTAACTTCATAATGAGTAACACTGAATTCATACTTGATCACAACTACTTTTGTTACATTGATGACTACTTCAAACAAGTACAAGGCACAGCGATGGGCACATGCACCATGCTATGCAAACCTTTTTGTGGCAAAGTGGGAGGATGACAGCATTTTGAACAATAATATATACCAAAAGAACATTATATGCTGGAAATGTTATATAGATGACGTACTCTTTATCTGGGATGGACCGGAAGACAAACTAAA
This sequence comes from Taudactylus pleione, assembly GCA_031769625.1. Taxonomy (NCBI): domain Eukaryota; kingdom Metazoa; phylum Chordata; class Amphibia; order Anura; family Myobatrachidae; genus Taudactylus; species Taudactylus pleione. Next base: position 782,029 of record JAUIMM010000116.1, read on the forward strand.
AGAATTTAAAGAGTATATCAACAACAATAGAATCGGTCTGGAATTCACCACCCACAGCAGCAAAGAAAAAGCAGTATTCCTTGACCTAGAAATCTTTATAAAGGATGGGAAATTAAAGACAAAAACTCGTATTAAAGAAGTGAATGGGAACAACTTTCTGAGTACGACAAGTAACCACTATAACAAATGGATTGAAAACATCCCTGAAGGGCAAATAAAACGAATACACAGGAACTGCACAGACACAGAGGATTTTGTAAGACAAAGTGAAGAATTAAAAAACAAATTCTTAGAAAAAAGATACAGAATGGAAACACTAGAAAGCAAAATTACAAAAATAGCAAAGATTGTCAGAAAATAACTCATACAGTACAAGAAGAAAGAGAACAAAAACCCTGAACTAACCATGATTACACAATACAATGGAAACTACAGGACCATCGAAAATATATACCAAACACACTGGCACGTTCTACAACTGGATGAAGATCTAAAAGAAGTAATAGGAGAAAAAACCAAAATAATATACACCAAGGCAAAAAATCTGAAACAAGAGTTAACAAAAACCTATGTACCCATCATAAATGAAAAAAGAAACAAATTAAACAAAGGCTTCCACCACTGTATAAAATGCAAAGCGTGCAAGAATTTTGGATATAACACCACCAGAAGAACAGAAGATTTCTCATCAAACCAGACACAAAAGAACTATAAAATAAAAGAACATATCTCTTGTGAAACAGAAGGAGTCGTATACCTGTTAGAATGCCCATGCAGCCAACAATACATTGGCCAAACAAAGAGAAAAATAGAAACAAGAATAATGGAAAACATTTGCAATATAAAAAAGGCTTGCTTACACACAGTGTTTCACAGCATTTCTCTGAAAAACCCCAATGGTCTCAAATTCACAGGAATCCAGAAAATCTCTTTAAACTGGAGAAGGGGGAGACATAGTCAATGCCCTAAAGAGATGCGAAATGAAATGGATCCACACGTTGAAAACATTAACTCTGAGAGGACTGAATATAGACATAGAACTCAATGCATTTCTAGAAGAGGACTAAAATTACATGAAATCTCCCCTACATTTCTTCCTGGCTGAAAGACACCCGTTTTTAAAAATACAATAAAGTTTTGTGAAAAAAGTATTTTCTTGGGGGAGGCCCTTAACATATAAAAAGGCACTCCAATGAACCAACATTATCCTTGATAAAGTACCCAGCAGGGTATGAAATGCGTTGGAGAGCTGAAGACAACATTTATAATTCTTCACCGGAGCCGCAGTCTGCACACCAGCGGGTGACGTCTTGTCCAGCTGAGAGCGGAAACTGAAGCGTATCACCCCGGCAGTGGCAATAAAGAAGACCTGCCTGACTTTTGGATGCCTAGGAGGTAAGAGAAGGATAGATAGGGACTACAAGTACCTCCAAACTCTGGCTCCACTGTAAGGCTTGTCTGCCATATACGCCGCTGTATGAGACTAGGACTCTCCTCACAACAAGCCAAAAAAGAGCTACAGTATAAACATCAAAGTGTTGCAAATTTTATCTACAAATGTAGAGAGATATAAACAACATTGGAAGTGTTGCTAACACTTCGTCATATACCTATAGTTGTTTATTTTTAATTCTGATACAAAGTGCTTATTTTTTCTTATGCACATATAAAACATAACACCATCACTACACCAATAGTATCAATTTAATCTAATCCACACATATTTTTTATATTTATTTGTATTTTTATATTTTAAATGTTTTTTTATTGTTTTAGTGCTTGTATACTTCTCCTCAAGTTCTAAAGGTCTTATCATCTCTCTATAGTACTGCGATCTAAGATAACAAGAATACAATAATAACAATCAACTGTGAAATGTAATGAATTGAAACCACTAAAATCACAAATTATGTTTATGTAATTGGTAAGATGTTTCTTTAATAAGTGGCCGATGGTGTTAGTGGACAACGCAGCAAGGTGACGGCCTCGGCCTAAGCGGATTTTTTCATCACCTTCAATGTGCACATTCAAGATGGATGACAGAACGTGCGCTACAACAAGCTGTAGTCTTGATCTATAGGGAATACAATTAAAGTTTCAGATCATCAATTCATACTAAGAATTAAACATTTATGTATTAACAAAAGTACTGAGAATACTCTAAAAATAACAGCAATGAATGGGAAATTGTAACCAGAATACAATACCCCAAAGAATTCTAATGAAAAGTATGTAATGACAAAGGTTAAGCAATCATAGTTTCAGTTATGTAAAAAAAGCAGTTTTAAACTCTTAATTTGTAATCCAGTGGGACTGTGTTATACAGTATATGGAACCCACAGGAAAATATTTTGAATTTAATTTTTAAGGCAAATACATTTTAAATCATTTTATCTACAGGAAAAAAAATTAAATTGATAGTCACATTGATATTTTCTTGTAATTTACTGGATGTGTGGATCCTAATGTGTAATCAACAAAAAATAAAAAAAAACAGTGTGAAGATACAAACAGTTCCACTCAGACTGTCTCTGCAGAATGACTATGAGCTGGCTGCTCAGCCAATTACAAGTGCTTTCCTACACTAGCTGCTGTGATTGGTAGACTGTGTGGTGAGTCATGGGGATTCTTTGCTATAACCAAACATCAGTACAAATTAAATGAATCTCTGCTGACATGGGAAAAAAATAATTAGCAAACACTATGAGAATCCATTACTATCAATATCCCATTCATTTAAATTTCCTATTTATTTCAATAGAGTTTCTATGTGTAGCACATAACTCCATTGGAATAAATGGGCCACTGGAATGCCCATTGACAGGAATGAGAAATATACAGCACAATGTTGCTATAACCAATGACATATACAGCATGGATGCAGGGTCAAGGGATATCTACCCAGCCTCTTGACTTATTGTCCCATCCCAGCCCCACTGATGAACTGGATTAAAGTGTAGTTGATAAGACTAATAATCCATCTTTAAAGCCTGCTTAATGCACTAGCTATTAAATTGGACTGTTTTATACAACATATACATAATTGTATAACTGATTTATATGCTAGGCACTGGATTGGGGTCTGCTTAGTATACTGGCCACCAGATTGGGGTCTGCTTAGTATACTGGCCACCAGATTGGGGTCTGTTTAGTATACTGGCCACCAGATTGGGGTCTGCTAAGTATACTGGCCTCCAGATTGGGATCTGCTAAGTATACTGGCCACCAGATTGGGGTCTGCTTAGTATACTGGCCACCAGTCAGTCGACCGCCCAAACACTTGCAATGGCAGCCGCGAGGAGGGGGCACAACACGCCACGGGCCAGCCACGGGCCAGCAGGACCCGCTCCCCTCCTATACACAGAACACAGATAATGGATAATGGTTGCTCAGTGTATACGAACAACCATCATCTGCAGATATCTCTGCAGATCACCCGATCTGCAGATATATATCTGTGTAGTGTGTACCCACCATTTTATATATATATATATATATATATATATATATATACTCCACAAGCGGACTGGCACTCAAAAATGAGGATGATAATAGAAGATGGTGGGTGCCTTCAGTACATAGAAGTACACTGTGTAAATAAACTGCGGCACTCCAGGCTTTAGAATATGATAGATAAGCTGTATTAGGCAATACACTGCCGACGTTTCAGAGCAACAGCTCTTTTTTCAAGGCAGCCAACATACAGCACATACACAATAGAAATGACAAACACGTTAGGCTTAATTTCTTATCTTAAATAGGCAATAGAGATCCCTGGTCTGCCGCAGACCGGACAGCGTGCGCCCACGCCAGGGCCGACGTCTCGTCCAAATGACGTCAGTCAGCCGCGACCTGGTTGCCAGGGAAACCTGGCAGCGTCTCCCCGGTCTGCTAAGCAGACCACAGCGCTTATGTAAACATTAGAAAAAATGGAAACAAAATGCGCATTATGCAAATTAAGCACATGAACAGTCCTCAACGTTAACACAATGGTAGAATGATTTACTACTCCTAGTGGTAGAGGAAGTTGGAGCAGAATTGAAAAATATCGTGGGTGAAATAGAACAGTTTAACACCACTTGTCTCTCAACCCTTAGCCAAGATAAAACCACTAACTGGCTTGATAAACTCACTGATCAGGTTCAGAACTATCGACGTGATCTTGTTGCCTTTAAGAGGAAAAACTCTCCACAGTTATGAACGACTATAAGACACATAACGTTTATCGCTGGTTAATGGGAGATAGCACTTCAGATGCTAAGGATTTTCCCAGACGTAGGCGACTGAGAGCTCAGATACCGCCAAAAAGGTTTGAGACTATCGACTCAAGCGCCCCTCCCTCCTCCTCTGATAATGATTCCTTGGGCTCTGAACAAAATCTTTTTTTTAGAGACAGGTCCTGCATTACAAGCAGGCGAACCCCCGCTGGCCCCAAGAAACATAGGACGCACACGAGGTGAGGGGGCGGGGGGAAGAAGAGCAAGGAGGCGCAAAATATAAATGCGGTGTTTAATTTATCTACTTATCAACTAGATCAAGCTGAGACTTCACTGTTGTCCTAGGGCTTGTCATTTGTTCCTTTTTCCAACTTTAATGCACAAGATTGGAATATTGATATGTATAAATTTGGACGAAAATTAAGATTGCGTGAACATTATCTCGATTCGTCCTCAACCTTTAGATCAGATGAGTTGAAAAAACCCTCTACATTTGATCCTATCTCCACGAATCCCAGTATAAAGACTTTCCTTAGAATGACCTCTTGTGATGTGTCCTCATGCTCCACTAGGAAGAAATTTGATAATTTGTCTAAACTAGAGAGGGCCGCACTCAAGAAATTACGTGATAACCAAGAGATCGTCATCCGTAATGCCGATAAGGGTGGGGCTGTGGTCGTCATGGACTGGATCGATTATAATAATGAGATGCTGAGGCAATTAAGTGACGTCACAACTTATGAAAAATTAATGTCTAATCCCACTCTTGAGTTTAAACGTATGATTGATTAAACGCTTAGATTGGGTCTCACTAACGGTTGGCTTAGTGATAAAACATTTCAGTACCTTACGGTGGACTTCCCCATTTGTCCAATTATATATCTTTTACCAAAGATTCATAAGACCCTAACTAGACCACCAGGGAGACCAATTATCTCAGAAAACCAACTGATCGCAATACCCTCTTGCATGCTCGCAGTTTTCACCCTCCCACGGTTATTAATAGCCTACCTAGGGCTCAGTTTTTACGTGTACTACGTAATACTATCGATGCTGATGTTCTCGATTGTCAGCTATCTGAAATGAGTGACCGGTTTCGTGCAAGGGGCTACGATGAACATCTCATTCAGCATAATCTTCTAAAAGCAAGAGAAATGCATTCATCCAGACAGTTAACTAACCCTGTTGATACTGGACATAATGAAAGAATGATTTTTTCTACCAAATTTAGTAGCAGATCACAAATCGTTCGTAAAGCATTACATCATCGATGGCCGTTATTAACATCAGATCCCGACCTTAAGATGAAGAATGTACCACCTCCGATGCTTGCCTATAGGAGGAATGCCAATTCGAACCAGTTACTTATGAGACCAACGCTCTCCCCTATGAAATCTCGGGGGACGGATTGGCTGTTGAAACAAAAACCTGGGTGTGTGAGCTGTGGGAGTTGTATCACCTGCAGGAGTTTACTTGTGGGTCCTACTTTCCCACATCCGCACACCGGGAAACAACTTAGGATCAACTATAGGTTACAATGCCAAATGGAGTTTGTTATTTATGTTGTAACATGCCCCTGTAGTCTCTATTATGTAGGCCTGACCACTAGACCATTCAGGGAACGAAAGGTCAATCATCGATCTTCTATCAGGGCTGCATTACAAACATGCAGCACTGATAAACCTGTAGCCTGACATTTTCTTCTTTTTGATCACCAGATATCGATGTTACGGTGTCGCCTCATTGATTGGGTTCCACCATTGGTTAGGGGTGGTGACCGTACTAAACGGCTCCACCAAAGGGAAAGTTTTTGAATTAGTAAGCTCGATACTGTGGCACCAAGGGGTTTAAATGAGATCAAACATCTGTCTGTGTTTTTACCTTAAAATTGTTTTCTCTGATGTTTCCCATATTCTGCATATTGGTTTGTTTATTCTGCATTATCGTACACATTTATCGTTTAGTTTTCGCTTTCTTTCTTCTTTTTTTATTATATTTTCCATTGTGATATGTTTATATTTCTGCTGCTATTCTTGCGTAGCGTTATTTTTATGATTGGCTGCCTAGTGACTTTGGTCACTACATATTGTTTATACACTAATGTACATTATTCTTCCATGCAGTATATCTCAGGGTCCCTGTTTGTACAACATGCACCTTATATGCGCTATATTTTGTGTTTATTTATGATTCATCAGCCCTAGCACCTACCAGCCTATCACCTTGAAACCCTGTTGCCTTGGTTATGCGTCCAGCGTGTGCGCACAGCCATGTGCGAACCACATGGTGTAGCGCGCATCACTGCTGGACGTTTGGAGCGTGTCACGCTGAGCGCACCAGCAATGGTGCGTCAGTGTGTTGCGCCGGAGGGTTGACACTGTGCGGGATGGACGGTGGATAACCTGATTGGTTCCTTACGCCCTCCGTACTTCATGGTCTTGGCTGTTGTTTTGATAATTAACATGCTGGTAAGTGGCTGGTTACTTATTTGCTTGATTACTGATTGCCTACCAGGTATGAGTGTGTTGGCTATATAACAGGGCCCTGGGAGACTGCACTATGTACTATCCGATGTGCTTAGTTAGTCTGTGACTTCAGTAGACTCAGGATGTATTGGTGATTTTTGGATTGCTGCACCTTGAGAATGGCCCTTGTCTGGACCAAAACGTCGGTATTTTGTAGCACCTATGAACTACTAATTTGATGCTCTGATTAAAAATAAGCTGATCTTCTATTTTTTGGTGAGTGCCCTCATTCCACGTTCTTTTTTGTGTGTGGTATTTGTATATATTATTGAACTGGCCTTTTGACCTGAGGAGGAGCACCCCCCCATATACTATTTTCACTTGATGAGGATGTGAGTGCAGAGATGAACTGTTCATATATATATATATATATATATATATATATATATATATATATATATGGCTTTAGATGCCCGGCACTCAAATCAACTAAATGTCCAGCGGTTCAGGTGCCCCTCCTATAGTAATCCTAGGATTATAACAATAATGCAGCAAAAGAGATGGATGGCATATACTCAATACTCTTCTCCACTGTAGCTGCCTGGGTGCTCGCTCACACGATTGATACACTACCCAGATGCAAAGTCACAAAGAGTGACTAAACACAGTGCGTCACTCCAGGGCTTGATACCAAAACTTTTTACTAGAGATTCAATGTTTCAAGGCTCGTATGGCCCCATATATATAATATATATAATACATATCAAAAAAAGAGAGCACTCACCAGGATTTTCATAGCAGCAATGAACAATTATCCTATAATGTTACTCATGGCATTACAATAAGAATATATATGTGACTAAGAATTTTTAAATCAAGGGATCGTGTCCAGGCATCATGCAGCCAGTGTGAGCTATGAGAGGTGTGGGGCCTCCCTCCAACTCTCACTGCACTGAGTTTTATCAATGAGGCATGTGGGAGATTTAACTCTTGACGAATAGACATGAAATTTGTATTTATTTTACATATACTTATACATATATTATAGATCTGTGGGGGGGGGAGGGTTAACAGAAAGGATTCCATCCTACATACTATTGATCAGAATGCACTCTTCTTAGTATTGTAGCCAATAGGAAGGAGGGACCTGCTCGTAAAAGCTTATTCAAAAAGGAAAAGATGGAAGTGGTGGCACAAACGCGTGACATGAAGAGGGTAAGAGCAGGGCCAGATTAACAATGGGGCGGATGGAGCTACAGCTCCAGGCCTCCACATAAAAATAGGCCCATTGTCATGACAACATGATGTTGACTGGCTGTCTGCTCTCCACACGGTCAGCCATAAATCATAAGTCATAAAAATTTATTTCTATTTACCTCACAAAATGAAGCATTTTTTTTCTTTTACATATTTACGGAGACATTGGGGCTGAGAGTATAGTTGATGTACACACCCACATGGCACTGGCCACACCCTCACAGCACTGGTCATGCCTCCTCTGCTTCTCATAATAGGCCCTTGGTCATTTTCAGCTCCAGGCCCATGTGGCCCTCAATCCGGCCCTGGGTAAGAGTATGGGCAGGAGTGGGAAGGGTAACTACTGTCATATCCTCAAGGGCAGTATAAATTAAATAGAAATAAAAGTGCATATTTTACTCCAAGGATAGCTTCATTCTAAAACATTATTATGAATGACTAGATATATTATATATTATTGGAATATATAGTTTTTCCAGTTTTATTTGAGGTTTTTCATACTTATGTTCACATTTCTTAGTTTTATATATTTATCTCATTGTCCACTGCTGGACACAATACATGTAAAACTGCCAATTATTTTTATTTAATTTACAATTTTTAACTTATTTTTCCTCTCTCCAAATTGTATATAAATTATGATAACAATTATAATGGACTATGATTCTGCAAGGTCACTTCCATTACAAGAAACTTATTTTTCCTTTCTCCAAATTGTGTATAAATTATGATACACGAGGAGTAATATGAGATGTACATCTCAGTGTAATAAGAATTACATAGGTATGACAATGATGTATAAATACTTGTAATACCCCTTTCACACTGCAGTGCTGGGTCACACCCAGGTGCGACCAGGCTGAGACCCCTTTCAGACTGGTGGCCCGACCCAGCTTATTGCCCGGTTAATACAGTGGCATATCTATAATGGGTGCAGTGTGTGCGGGGCACACGGGCCCCCAAGTCCAGGGGGGCCCCGCACCGCACACCCTGCACCCATATTATTTTAAACTTACCTGTCCGTGGTCCCGCGGCGGATGTCAACGCTGCTAAGAATACCGGAAAATGGGCGCGGCGGCCATTTTCCGGTGTTCTCTGCATGCGTGGTAGACTCTGGGCACACTCTAGTGCCCAGAGTTTCCTGTTCATGCACAGAATGCCGGAAAATGGCCGCCGTAGCCATTTTCCTGGCGTTCTGTGCATGCACAGTAAACTCTGGGCACACTCTAGTGCCCGGAGTCTACTGATGCTCCGGTGGCTGGACAGCCGCATCAGTCGGCTGCCGGCCACCAGGAAGAGAGGAGGGGGCCCCGCATGGGAAGTGCAGACGGGCCACTTCCTCTCTTAAGACGCCTCTGGGTCAATAACAGCACCACCATCACGTTCCGAGCCAGTGCTTGGAGATGAGATCTTATCCACGCTCTTCCTATGCTGTGACATCGACCCAGGTTACCTGTTCACACTGCACTGCCAGCTAGGTTGAACCACTGTTCAACCCTGCTTGTTACCCGGGTTGACTTGAAATGGTTATTTCAACTGGGCCCTTTCACACTAAGCAATATACCAGGTTGCTGTGCGTTCAAGTGAAGTAACCCAGGTTATTGGCTGGCAGTATGAAAGGGGCATACGTAGCCACACTGAAAGCACTGACATCAGGTATTGCCAGGTGTTTTCTTAGCATAGGTACCACGGGGGGCAATTTATGCAGCGAACCCCTAAAAAGAGAAAACAGACACTATTGTACATAAACAATCTTCCTAGGATGATTCACTTCAGTGTGACATTGTCCTTCTCAATTTATACTCCTTATTCTATATTATTATACAGAAAAATAAATATGTTATGAATTTTAAGTAAAATGTAATATACTATATGTTAGTTACTGAGATGCAAAACTAGTTAAGAAGATTAGTATATGAATGATCCAAACGAGATATTATGGTATATGATTAACATTTAAATAGAACTAGCTAAAAATATTTCAGAATAATCTATTCTTATCTATATATGACACTATTTTTCATTATATAAAATTTCTATCCATAAATCACATTGTTACGTATTGTTCATGTGATATCTGCACAATGGGCCTGATTCACTACAGATCGCTATTGTGATCGCAACTGCGATTACGCACGCAGACCCTCTGCGAAAATATGCTAATAAATGCTATTGCAATGCCGTCGCACAGCCAGCATAGAGACGCCCACTACCGCTATCTCACATCCATAATACCTTGCAGTCCTGCATATACATCAGGAACATCGAGCAACATCAGCCCATCAGGCACAACTGCAACAGGTCTGACCAAACTCGCTAACCTCATCGCACGTACTGAGCACTCAAGCTGCGTATGCCATCGCAGTAGCTAATTTATGCATGCCCGTGCAAGGCGTTCAAAAGGACAGGTAAGCCTGCGTTTTTCTCCGACCACTCACCGTCACCACCCCCAAATGCTCACTTCATGTCAATCACTCTGAGTGAGCTCTGCAATCGCAGTGTGATCACAGTGATGCCTTTGCGCACGCACACTGCAATACATGTGCATGCACAGTACGCAACAATCGGCTGCCTGCGTGCATAATTGCAATAGCGATCCGGAATGAATCAGGCCCAAAGTACGAACATGCATCTCATAAGAACAATGTCCCTGGAACTGAGCCTGTTGTACTTATAGTCTGGTCCTATGGAAAATACAGAAATATTACAGTTACTATTGTGTCTGGTATATGATTTGCTTCAGTTAGTCAATGGATTATAGTTTGTAAGTATAAACCACTATTTGTTCCTATTGTTCCCAGGTCAGTCACTTCCTTTGCCTAATCTCCATTCCAGCCCTGTGGAATATACAGTACATATATTTTTATGTTCACAAAATGAAGAACAGTACTATAGATAAAATATTGGGGAACTATAAAGACCAGCATTTGTACACCTCTCCCAACCAGGGCCATAGCTAGGGTAGTGCGGTCGGTGCTCCCGCACAGAGCACAACAGCGCTGAGGAGCGGAAACCGGCCGCCCACCACCGACCTCATTCTATATTCTGGAATCTGGCACCGGGCGGCCGCTGCTGCACGGCCGTAGTGCCCAGCACTGAGGAGTCGGACAGCTGCAGCCTCCCCACCTCTTTAAGACAGACACAGCGTGACTCAGTCCCGGCAACCTATTGGGACGGGAGAGGTGTCATGACGTCTCCCCGCCAAAGGCTCCCACAGTTCAGTGAGGAGCTGCTGCTGTGTTGTCGGGTAGGGCTAGATGGCAGGGAGCGGCGCAGTGTGGCGGCGCTGTGTGTGCGGAGTCTGTGGAGTGTCGACACTGGATGACAGGACCGAGGACCTGCCAAGTGAGGTCCGGTCCAGTGTTTTAGACAGAGACTGGGGCGGCGGTATCCAAGAGCAGCGGCCAGCAGCCTGCCCATTACCACTCCTAGCCTGGGTTGTGCTGCTGATTAAAGATGATGTTTTCAGGAAAAAAAATATATGTAAATAAAATATATATATATATATATAGTCACAGCGAAAAAGCCGCACTGCACTTAATATAGTCAATATAATTGGTTCAAGGTCCTCATGGTAAATACAGAAAAAACAACCATCCAGGAGATCCAATCATGGGCTCATGTATAGATTAGACCAGCACTCCATTAATTATAAATATTTAATGTCCATAGTGAAAAACATCCTTAGGCAACAATTGTACCACCAACATGTAGTAAGTAATAAGTCACTTATCCAAGTGTAAATAAATCGCTGGGGCACAGCGTTCCTACCCAGCACCTTAATACCAACGGCCGTTTCGGTATCAACCGTCTTCAGGGGAAATAAAGTGGTAAAGTGCAAATGCAGCCCTAAATACCAACTCTAATCAAACTGATGGTACCCACCTGTGACACGACCTGTAGCACTCAATCCACCGACGGAATGTACGGAAGACCACGCCAGCCGCGGACAGTGCCGGTGCAAGGACCCGCATCCGCCGGAAGTGACACCGGCAGTGCGTCCATAGCAACCATGCTGGCAAGTAACAGGGCAGTCACCACAACACTGTTGTGTTGGTAGCCGCCCACAAGTCAGCCGCCACATGCACAGAGTGCGCCACGTAACACCCATAAAAAACAAAAAATATACACATATAATAACATAGTCGCTAATATGTATGCTCATGGTACAATACAATGTACAGGACCCATTCTGTGTACAGAATCTACTAAAGGGTCCACTAGCATGGCAGCATATAGAAACCTATCATATAGAGTGTAAATGCGCACACTATGTACAAACAGAGATTCACATTAAAAACATACAAGGTACATATGTACAATAGGTTGCATGGATAGCCCTCCTGATTCCAATATGAGTACAGAAAGAATTACATTTTTAGATCTCCTTATTTGAAGCCGTCTTTAAAATTTTATATAATTCACTTTTATAAATAATAGTAGGATCCCTATCCAATTTTTTTATTATTATTATTTTTATTTTATCTAAATAGTAATCTTTACTATTCATAATGAAAGCACCCCCCCCCCCTTATCAGCCGATTTTATAATGATCGACTCCTCCTCAGTTAGTTCTTTTACGATTTCTCTTTCTTTCCTGCTCAAATTTTTGTCCTTATTCAACTGATAATTTACATGTCATGTGCATATAGAATTATATGTACAGGTAGGGTTTAGTACATTTATTTTAAGACACTGTATTATAGAGTCACTATTTTATATTAGTGTAATTACATATTAATTATATTATTATTTTCATGTAATTTATACTTCACATTAATGTCACACATATTCGAATCCCTTATGTATTAGTATTATTATTGTACTATCATTTATTTAGATTATTCACATAACTGACATTTAATTAGGATCTTTCCTTCTGATAAGTCTATGGAGTTTGGATCACAATGTGTGGTGTGTCTTCATAGTCTCTAGGGTCACTTTTTTCTGATTGGAATATTGGGTGTTTTATATACACATGAAGTCACTTTGTTTATTGTTTCTATGGTTACTGATAGCGCTGACGGCTTTTAGACCATAGCACTTATATTATTATTTTATTTTTATTTATTTTTTTGTGTGAGGTCACCTGTCTATTGTCTCCATGGCTACCGATCGCGCTGATGGTTTACAGACCACAGTGCTGATTGGAGTGTTTAAAACGGGTTCAGTTTCACACAATCAGGAGTGCTATCCATGCAGTTATCTTTGTATGTGTCTATGCATGAGTCTTACCATGCTGATTGCTCTCTCTGCTGTTAGTTATCTAATTTGCTGGCTCAGCTCCTCCCATTTTCTTATGAACTTTTGGGATTCATTTTAAACATTGTTTAAAACACTTATATGTTGTTCTCTGATATGCAGTATGTCTTATATTATATTTTTCTATGTATTTTGATGTATATTTTAAGTTAATTAACCATATGTCAATCATCATTTGTCTGAACCTCAGGGCCTGATTCAGAGCCAGATGCTCTGATCAGAGTGCTCGCTCTGAATCAGGGCCCTCCTACCTAAAACCACCCACAGCTTATGCGAGCGGCCAAAAAGATGGTTGCGATGGTCAAGACCATCGCGACCATCGGGCTTGCGATGAGAACCTGCGGTAGGGTCTCGCTGCCACAAGCCCAGGAGTGCTTTTGGCTCTATCAGAGCCAAAAGCACTCCCACTGTGATGTCAGTGGTGATGTCAGTGGGGCCAGCCCCAGACGGTAGGCGTTCCCATGGGAATGCCTCCATCTGGGCAGCAACGCCCCCAGCACGCCCACCAAAGGGTGCGCCATCACTCACCATCGACAGCACGCCCCCTTTGGTGCAAGACCCATAGCGACAGCCTGGCTGTCGCTATGCGGGTCTCGCGTATGCGCACGATGGAGCTCCCTCCGTCGTGTGCATGCGCACTAGGGCACCATCAACCCGCTTGTGAGCGCTCAGCGCTCGAGAGCGGGTCTGAATCAGGCCCTCAGTCCCCTATTTAAGGGCTGGAAGGTTCATTTCCAAGTTGTCAGCCTGAGGAAGCAGACACAGGGTCTGTGAAACGCATTGCTGCTATTGGTGCCTTCTTTTTACATTACGGTTTGGCACTATTTATGGTTATTTTATAATTTATAATTATATTATAATTTATATTTTTATTGATTATCTTTTTTTGTATGGCCATATATGAAATTATTTTAATGGAAGTTAAATAAAATTATTTTTAAGAGATATATATATTTTCATTACTGACGGACATCGGGATTTAAAATAAATGTCTAAGGCGCTTATGCAATTGGAATAAGGTGAGCAGGATATTATTTACTATTATTCTGACTTAATGACAACCGATTTGCACTATGGAGGCTTTTGCACTATGGCCCTCATTCAGAGCCGTACGCTCTGAGCAGAGCGCACGCTCTGAATGAGGGCCGGGCTCCATTTTCATGGAGCGTCCTCCTGGACGCTCGTATAGCTGTGGGTCACCACCCACAGGCTATACGAGCGTGCTTTTTGATGGCCGCGATGGTCGAGACCATCGCGACCATCGAAATTGCGAGCCGGAGCCTGCGGTTGAGGTTTTCAACGGCAAGCTCCGGAGTGATTTTGGCTCTATCAGAGCCAAAATCACTCCCACTGACATCACTAGTGATGTCAGTGGGCCGGCTTCTGACGGGAGGCGTTCCCGTGGGAACGCCCCCGTCAGGGAGGCACGCCCCCGGCACGCCCACCAAAGGGGGCGTGCTGTCAATCAACATTGACAGCACGCCCCCTTTGATCGGACACAACGAGCGAAGGACTTTCCTTCGCTCGTCGCGTCAGGCGCATGCGCACGACGGAGCTCCCTCCGTCGTGCGCATGCTCAGTGCATAACATCGACCCACTTGCGAGCGGACAGCCGCTCGCGAGTGGGTCTGAATCAGGCCCTATGTTTTATTTTCTTCACATAAAGACTACTGCCAGGATTTGAGACCCATCCAGATCGATTAATCGTTGCTATTTCAACCACCGTAGGACCACGGTGTTGATTTGTGTCCATTGTACTGATCTCACCTATAAAGGGTGAGTTTATGTTTTATATACTTTCTTTTTTGGTTTTTATCACAGATTTTCACTATATTTTTTTCCATTCTCTTTTTTTCCCCCAAAATAATACTGATCCTTGGGAACGCCGGAATACTTCTATACAAAAAACTATCTTTATCCGGATCTCTGTTGAAAGTTCCGATTATTCCAGGCTGCACCTTCTTTCGGTTCATTTATAAGTCCACATAAGGATAGTAGCGCCATTCATCCGAACCTATTGTACATACATACCTTGTATGTTTTTGATGTGAGTCTCTGTTTGTACATAGTGTGTGCATTTACACTCTATATGATAGCTTCTATATGCTGCCATGCTAGTGGACCCTTTAGTAGATTCTGTAGACAGAATGGGTCCTGTAGATTGTATTGTACCACGAACGTAGATATTAGCAGCTATGTTATTATGGGGTCATTCAGACCTGGTCGTTAGCGCCGATGCGCTCGGACCGGGTCGATGGCCCCCCACAGAGCATGCGCACGACGGCGCCGTCGTGCGCATGCGTGAGACCCGCTACGACCGACAGCGCCGGTCGTAGCGGGTCTCGATCCAAAGGGGGCGAGCTGTCGATGTTGATTGACAGCTCGCCCCGTTTGGAAGGTGGGCTGGGGGGGAGGCAGCCCAAAAGGAGGCGTTCCCATGGGAACGCCTACCATTTGGGGGCGGCCCCACTGACATCACTAGTGATGTCAGTGGAGAGCTTCCAGCTCAGACAGAGCCAGAAGCTCTCCGGGGCTTACGACAAGGGAGACCCTACCCTAGGGTCTCGTCGTAAGCCCCAATGGTCGCGATGGTCTCTGACCATCGCGACCATCACCGGAGCGGTCGTGAGAGCTGTGGGTGTTAACCCACAGCCTAGCGACCGCAACAGAGGTGGCCGGTCAGGATGCAAGTGGCCGCCCAGTTTCTGAGCGACCGCTTGCATCCTCCGACCGCCTCTGAATGAGGCCCTATATGTGTATATTTTTTATTTTTTGTTTTTTACGAGTGTTACGTAGCGCACTCTGTGCATGTGACGGCTAACTTGTGGGCGGCTACCACCGCCGTGAGTGTTGTGGTGACTGCCCTGTTACTTGGCAGCACGGTTGCTATGGACGCACTGCCGGTGTCACTTCCGGCGGATGCGGGTCCTTGCACGGCTCTGTCCGCGGCTGGCGTGCAGACGGTTGATACTGAAACGGCTGTTGGGATTAAGGTGCTGCGTAGGAACGCTGTGCCCCAGCGATGTATTTACACTTGGATAAGTGACTTATTACTTACTACATGTTGCTGGTACAATTGTTGCCTAAGGATGTTTTTCACTATGGACATTAAAAATGTATAATTAATGGAGTGCTGGTCTAATCTATACATGAGCCCATGATTGGATCTCCTGGATGGATGTTTTTTCTGTATTTACCATGAGGACCTTGCACCAATTATATTGACTACATTAAGAGCAGTGAGGCTTTTTCACTGTGACTATATTTATATTCCTGTTTTGGGGTACAAAGCTGCACCACGATTTTATTATTCTTTGTTATCTAAATGTTCTTCTTATATGTTTGATATTATTTTTATTCTTTGTGTTTGTCTCTTCTAATTATTTTGATTTGGTGCTTGATATGGATTTTGATATCGGAGATCTGACTGGTACTAAAAGATTTTTGGACAAAGATGTGTCCAAAATCTTGTTTACAAATACTGAACAGCTTGCATTTGATATAGATAGCCCAGCAGAAGTCCATACTGATTTACTCAAATTAAGGAAGAGGTTGGTTGAATTAGAGTTACATGGTCTGACTTTGTCGCAGTACCATAAAGATAACCTCATACCTAGAGGATTTCGTATTAGGAGTCAGCCCACATTAGGGCGTAAGAGCAAGGACTTCTACAAACAATGGTGCCTAATACTAAATCAATGCAGTTTTGATCTTATGCTGATGGTGATACAACAAGTAAATTCGGATATAGAGAATGTCATAAAAGAAATTGAGATTTGTGAATCAGGGGGTCCTGATACATTTAAAGTGGATAGCGGAACAGATTGGTCAACTAAATTGGAGGATTTACCAATTGAAAACATTATCACCAGGAGGACTGAATGAGGAATTTTCCTTATCTCCTTTTTTGTGATGGTTATTTGCTGTGATTGCCTTTCAATGACCCATAAGTATACATAATTTTTGTATTTTTTCATTGACTTGATTTCATTAAATGCACTCTTCATTAATCAATAATATGTATGTTCTTTGTTATATTATGTACCTTGTATGTTTTTGATGTGAATCTCTGTTTGTACATTGTGTGCACATTTACACACTGAGCAGGAAAGAAAGAGAAATCCTAAAAGAACTAACTGAGGAGGAGTCGATCATTATAAAACCGACTGATAAAGGGGGGGGTGTGCTATCATTATGAATAGTAAAGATTACTATTTAGAAACCGAGCGTCTGTTGAGTGATGTCACCACTTATAAAAAAATTGGATAGGGATCCTACTATTATTTATAAAAGTGAACTATATAAAATTTTAAAGACGGCTTCAAATAAGGAGATCTAAAAATTTAATTCTTTCTGTACTCATATTGGAATCAGGAGGGCTATCCATGCAACCTATTGTACATATGTACCTTGTATGTTTTTGATGTGAATCTCTGTTTGTACATAGTGTGCGCATTTACACTCTATATGATAGGTTTCTATATGCTGCCATGCTAGTGGACCCTTTAGTAGATTCTGTACACAGAATGGGTCCTGTACATTGTATTGTACCACGAGCATAGATATTAGCGGCTATGTTATTATATGTGTATATTTTTTGTTTTTTATGGGTGTTACGTGGCGCACTCTGTGCATGTGACGGCTGACTTGTGGGCGGGTACCGCCGCCGTGAGTGTTGTGGTGACTGCCCTGTTACTTGTTGCTATGGACGCACTGCCGGTGTCACTTCCGGCGGATGCGGGTCCTTGCACCGGCACTGTCCGCGGCTGGCGTGGTCTTCCGTACATTCCGTCGGTGGATTGAGTGCTACAGGTCGTGTCACAGGTGGGTACCATCAGTTTGATTAGAGTTGGAATTTAGGGCTGCATTTGCACTTTACCACTTTATTTCCCCTGAAGATGGTTGATACTGAAACGGCTGTTGGGATTAAGGTGCTGCGTAGGAACGCTGTGCCCCAGCGATGTATTTACACTTGGATAAGTGACTTATTACTTACTACATGTTGCTGGTACAATTGTTGCTTAAAGGATGTTTTTACACTATGGACATTAAATATTTATAATTAATGGAGTGCTGTCTAATCTATACATGAGCCCATGATTGGATCTCCTGGATGGTTGTTTTTTCTTTATATATATATATATATATATATATATATATATATATATATATGTACACAGTATAGTGCCAAAATCCTGACATCAGTCAGAATCCCAGCGCCTGCATCCCGGCCACTGACATCCCAATGGTAAATATTGGGGTTAGGGTTATGGTGCATACACACGGTCAGATCTGTCAGACAAACGATGAACTATGAACGATAAACGACGAATGATGTCAACGATTTGACCAACAATTTCATGAACTACTAAAGATTTTTTTACAGTATTAAAATGAATGAAAATCAACCAAATCTGACTGCAAACACATCAGATGTCAGATATCGTTATCTGACAAATGGGAACGCGCATCGTTCATCGGTGCAGTGACACATGTCAGATTTTCTTTCAGAAATGAACAATTGAATGATTTTTAAAATCGTTATTGTACAAATCTGAAGGAAAATCTGACCGTGTGTATGCACCATTAGGCACTAGGGGGATGGTTAGGTCTAGGCTGCGGGGAAGGAGGGTTGGGTTTAGGGGTAGGACTAGCCTACTTACTGGTAGGTGTCAGCATTGTAACCCACTTGAGATGCCGGTGTCGGGATTCTGTGCGCCGCCATCCCATACCCAACCCCCCCAAAGAGGTGGAACGAAAAGTATTTAATGACAAAGTTTAAACAATCATAGTTCCAAGTGTATATATATATAAATCTATAAATCGCCATAGAGAATTCCGGAGAGGGGGCATGGTGTTCCAGGGGATACACATTCAAAAGTTATTGAAGAGTAGAACTGTCGCTTGGTGCTGCATGCCAAATTTCAGGGCAAAAACATAAAAAATGAGGATTTGGGAACAATCTAAAGCTCCAACTGTCACTTTTTTCTGACACTCTCAGTTAGGACCACTTTTCTGCTGTTCTCAATAGGGGATTTTTGGGAAGGCATAACTCAGGGTAGGGGGTGAATTTAGACTTGGGGTTTGTTTTATTAGGTAGCTATTGTACCAGGGTAGGGCCTTTTGGGGTTCAGGTAATTGAGACAGTTACAGTTCTTAAACTATTACCTCCGAATTGCGCCATTATAGAGATAGGAAGATTCAATTCATTGCGCAGCCTCAGTAGCAGCCTCCAGCAGGTGTACTCACTGTGGCTTCACTTGGGTGCACCAAGATGGCTGGCCAGTGTGGGCGGTAGTGGCGGTAGGCTCGGGGGAAGAAAGCAGTCATTAGCTGCGTCCGGGACCCGAGGGAGGGGGTGTAGCTGGCGTTAGCTACAGCAGTGCGGGCGGCAACAGCAATGTGGGCAGTGGTGGTGCAGGCGGCATAGAACACAAAACAAACTCAGAAGTAGGGATGGGTCAGTGAGACCTGTGTGTGCTTCTGTGTTTAAAAAAAAAACCAGCACCAGGCTTTGGAGACCCAGTAGTGGTTGTGCTAAATACAGAGGACAAATGACATAGGGGTCCCCCTGTATTAAGTTCAACTAGCACCAGACTTTTCAGAACCAGCCCTGGTTGCCAAAATATGGGGGACAAATGATGTAGGGGTCCCCCGTACTTTGCGCAACCAGCACTGGGCTCTGAGCCGGTCCTGATTCTGGAAATACAGGGAGGGGAAATGTATAGGGTACCCCTGTATTATCCAGAACCAGCACTGGACCTTTTCTAGCAGGGGGTGATGCCACAGCTAGGGGTGCCCTTTCACTGGGCCCCCCTGCAGAAGCATCACCCTTGACCACTAGTCAGCCCAGGCCAGGGATCTCTGGGGAGCTGGGGACCCCCCCAATAAAGGGGCCCCCCTCCAGGACACCCCAGGCTGATATCCCGGAGCTATCTTCAACACCCCTGGAGTGGTGGGTGCCGGGTTGATTATGTAAAGTGTGGTGCAGGCAAAGAGTTAAAATATTGTCTTTTGCTGTGGAACTAGAGTTCCCAGCAAGCCTCTCCCGCATGCTGGTACTTGGCGTACCAGCATGTGGGGCATTACGGGCCCGCTGGTACCTGTAGTTCCACAGCAAAAGCAATATTAAAAAAACACAGAACACACACACCATAGAAAGTAAAATTTTATTGAAACATACATGCACACACACCGGAAAATACCGCCGGCCAGCGGCAGCCCGACAGGAGCAGAGTGCGACGCAGCGGAAGCCCGACAGCGCTGGAAATCCCGATCGTGGATAGGTAAGTATCCACTAACCTAACCTAAACCCCCTAACCCTAACCCTCCTTAGGGGTGCCTAACCCTAACTTCCCCCCCAAGTGCCTAACCCTAATCCCCCCTCTAAGTGCCTAACCCTAACCACCCCCTTCCCCGCTCCCTAAACCTAAGTGCCCCGGGGGGTGCCTAACCCTAAGTCCCCTCCGAGGGTGCCTAACCCTAACCCTCCCTCTCCCTAGCCTAACCCTAAACCTCCCGGGGGCTGCCTAACCCTAAGTCCCCCTCCGGGAGCCTTAAACCTAACCCTCCCCCCGCGGCTGTACGCTCGCGGCGCCCGGTCTCCCGGCATCGGGGAAATGCGGGCGCCTACATCTAGACGCCCGGCATTTCACCCTTGCCGGGATAAGACAGTCGGGAAGCCATCTGCCGGTATTTAGGCAGTCGGCTTCCCGATTGCCTCCCCACACACCTATGTATCCCTGTAGCCCATCTGTCCTCTTCTCCAGTAGATTATCCAATGGTGTACCTGTAATTAAAAAAATCCATACTCACCTCACCTCCTATGCATGGATCGGTCTTCTTCATTCCTTGTAGGCATCCAGGGTCTTGGCAAAACAAAAAACAGGAATACCCAGACCCGCGAACTTAGGGCCTGATTCAGAGCCGCTCGTAAGCGGCCGCTCGTAAGCGGCCGCTCGTTCGCTCCGAACGATGTTCGCACATCTGCGCATGCGTATGGGTCGTAATGCACATGCGCCAAACAGTCAGTGCGGTCGGAAAACGTGTGTTCGCAAAATTGCAAGTGCCTGCTAATTTGAGTGACAGGATGAGGCGTTTGTGGGTGGTAACAGGGGAAGGTGCTTGAAAACGGGGAGTGGAGATCCGAACGCAGGCGTGTCAAACGGTCAAAACGGGTGTTTTAAGGGTGTGCATAATTAACAAAGCAGTGTCATCGACCACGTCACTTTGCTGTGTCTTAGCCTGAACTGTTCGCATGATTGCGGTAGGAAAATCCAACCACAAGCACTGCGAGCAGTTCAGACGCCTTTCGATGTACTCGGTTAATCTAATAAATAGCGGAGATGACGTATGATGCGAGCGGCCAGGAGGCGTCTTTACAGAATAGCGAGCGCTTGTTTCGTTCGCTCGCTCAGACATAGAGGCGTCAACAGACCGCAAAGAGCGAGCGCTCAATTTAAATAGCCGGCCCCTTTTTCTGAACGAGCGAGCGCAAATAGCGTCCGGCTCTGAATCAGGCCCTTAGTACTGTCCTCTAAGGACAGTACTACGTGAATGACCACTCCGTCGTGGGATTTCAGTACTGAAATCCTGATCCTGGGGCAGAGCCTTCCACCTCTCAGTCAATGAGCTGTTCTCACCATTGACTTCAATGGTGGGAATGGTGCCTGCCCATTTCAAAAATGGCACCTCAGAGCAATTTTTTAAATTCAAAGATGGACGCTGAGAGCAAATCTCAGCTCGCAATGTCATCACCCCGGCCCCTTGGCTGTCTTATATAAGCCAGTGCGAGGAGACAGCACGGGAGTCCATCGGCGGAGGGGCAGGAGAGAAGACCTGCCGAAGCAAAAACACATCAGGGAAGTCCTGGATGGGTGGCGCCCATGCAAAAGAGCTTAAAGGCCCTCCAGGTGAAGGTGGCACAGGTCGCGCCACTCTAGTTACGGCCATGTAGATCTTAACAGTGAGGCATGTGGGAGACTTAAGTCTTGAGAATGGACCAGAAATTTGCATTTATTTTACATACGTTATATTAAGGTTGAATCTATCAAAAACTGAATTCTCCCATAGAGAACTCCCGAGCATGGTATTTGAGGAACTACACCTCAAAAGCTATTGAAAGTACCGAGCTAAAATTTGGCACATCCCATACCCAACCCCCCCAAAGAGGTGGAACAAAAAGTATTTAATGACAAAGTTTAAACAATCATAGTTCCAAGTGTTATATATATATATATATATATATATCGCAATCTAGAATTCCGGAGAGGGCATGGTGTTCCAGGAGGGGATACACACTCAAAAGTTATTGAAGAGTAGAACTGTTGCTCGGTGCTGCATGCCAAATTTCAGGGCAAAAAAACATTAAAAATGAGGAATTGGGAGTAATCTAAAGTTCCAACTGTCAGTTTTTTCTGACACTCTCAATTAGGACCACTTTTCTGCTGTTCTCTATGGGGGATTTTTGGGAAAGCATAACTCAGGGTAGGGGGCAAAGATTAGACTTGGTGTTTGTTTTATTAGGTAGCAGGGTAGGTGATCCTGGGGTTTAGGTAATTGAGAAAGTTACAGTTTTTATACTATTACATCACAAATCTGCCATTGTAAAGATAGGAAGTTTCAACTTGTAGCGCAGCCTCAGTAGGAGTCTTCAGCAGGTGTATTCACTGTGGCTTCACTTGGGTACACCAAGATGACTGGCCAGTGGGTTGGTAGCGGCGGTGGGCAAGTGGAAAGAAAGCGGTCATTAGCTGCGGTCGGGACACGGAGGAGTGGGGGTAGTGGGCCTTAGCTGCGGCCAGGACCCGGGGACGGCAGCGGGTGTTAGCGGCAGTGGCAGTGCGGGCGGGCGGCAGTGGTGCAGGCAGCAGGACCCGGGTGAGGTAGCAGCAGACAGATGCAGGCTCGGATCTGAAAGATCCATGAAACCTGCATCTGTGTATAAATAAACAAACACAGAAGCACGGACGGGATCAGTGAGACCTATCTGGGCTTCTGTGTTTTAAAAAAAAAAAAAAAGTGTAAAAAAAAAATAATTGCGTGCCCTCCCCCCCAAAAAAAACTAAATACAGAGGACAAACGACATAGGGGTCACCCGTATTCAGCGCAACCACCAGTGGACTCTGAGCTAGTCCTGGTTCTGGAAATACAGGGGAAAAAATGAGTAGGGTCCCCCTGTATTTACCAGAACTAGCACCGGATGATTTCTAGCGGGGGGGTAATGCGATAGCCAGGGGAGCCCTTCACCGGACCCCCAGCCAAAGCATCACCCCTGACTGCTAGTCAGCCCAGGCCGGGGATCCCTGGGGAGCTGGGGACCTCCACAATAAAGGGGTCCCTCTCTGCAGGGCACCCCAGGCTCATAGCCCGGGGCTATCCTCGGCACCCTTGGCAGGTGGGTGCCTGGTTGATTATGTAAAGTGTGGTGCAAGTAAAGAGTTAAAATATTGTCTTTTGCTGTGTAACTACAGTTCCCAGCAAGCCTCCCTCGAATGCTGGCACTTGGAGAACCACAAGTACCAGCATGCGGTGCATTACGGGCCCGCTGGTGCCTGTAGTTCCACAGCAAGAGCAATATTAAAAAAACACAGAACACACACACCGTAGAAAGTAAAATTTTATTCAAACATACATGCACACACACATGTACACACACACTATCTGACATACAGTATTCACCTATGTATCCCTGTAGCCCATCGGTCCTCTTCTCCATGTAGATAATCCAATGGTGTACCTTCAATAAAAAATCCATAATCACCTCACCTCCTATTCGTAGATCAGATCCTCTTCGTTCCAAAGTAGGCAATCCAGGCAACTACCCGAATGACAGCTCTGCTGCGGGATTTTAGTACAGAAATCCCGGTGCGGAGCGCTCATTGGCTGAGAGAGGCGAGCCTTCTGCCTCTCAGCCAATGAGCTATTCTCACCATTGACTTCAATGGTGAGAACAGCGTGTGCCCACAGATAAGACCTGCCGCAGAACGAAGACGCCAGGGAAGTCCTGGATGGGTGGCAGCCATAAAAAAGAGCTTAAAGGCCGCTGCCTTCCAGGTGAAGATGCCATAGAAGTTCTGGGAGAAGCGGCAGCCATGAAAAAGAGTTTAAAGGCTGCCATCCCCCCAGGTGAAGGTGCAGAAAAATAAAATTTTAAAACAATCGGTGTCTGTTTCTTTTAAATATATTTATTTTACAGGGGTACTATAGGTACCAGTGGGTTCTTAAAATACCAGCATGTGGGGGAACCTTGCTGGGGCCTGTAGTGCTTCTGCAAAAGACATTATTTTAGGTTATTTAGCACTACACATTACATAATCAACCCGGCACCCACCAGCCAGGGCTGCCGGGGATAGCCCCGGGCTATCAGCCTGGGCTTGGGGTGCCCTTTATTGGGGGTCCCCAGCTCCCCAGGGATCCCTGGTCAGGGTTGATGCTTAGGCCGGGGGGAGCAGGTGAAAGGGTTCCCATGGTGGTGGAATTAGCCCTCCGCTAGAAAAAGTCTGGTGCTGGTTCTGGTAAATACAGGGGGACCTTACGCATTTTTTCCCCCTGTATTTCCAGAACCAGGACCGGCTCAGATCCCAGTGCTGGTTGCGCTGAAAACGGGGGACTCCTATGTCAGTTGTCCCCTGTATTTAGCACAACCAGCACTGGGTCTCCAAAGCCCGGTGCTGGTTGCTGTTTATTTTTTTATTTTTTTTGGGGGGGGTATGCCATTTTTTTTTCTACACAGGTTTTATTTTTATTTTTTTTAAACACAGACGGGTCTCACTGATCCCATCCCTGCTTCTGTGCTTATTTATACACAGATACAGGTATCATTGCTCTTTCAGATCTGAGCCTGCATCTGTCTGCTGCTACCTCCCCTGGGTCCTGCAGCCCGCGCTGCCACCTGCACCACTGCTGCTAATGCCCGCTACCGTCCCCAGGTCCTGGCCACAGCTAACGCCTCCCTCCTCCGGGCCCTGGCAGCAGCTAACGGCCGCTTCCTTCCCCCAAGCCCACCGCCGCTACCGCCCATACTGGCCAGCCATCTTGGTGCACCCAAGTCAAGCCACAGTGAGTACACCTGCTGGAGGCTCCTACTAAGGCTGCGCAACAAGTTGATTATAAAGGAAAAAAACCTCTAGCGCCTCCTATAGATACTGAATGAATAAGTGAAGCAGTAATTATATAGTACAGGTTTATTAATAAATCATGCTAGCTATTGTAAAAACTCACTGACTCACAACATGTAACAGATAACATGGAACTGTATGACAAAAACATATAGAAATAGAGAAATAAAATAAAATTAAAATATGGGATGCAGACACGCTAAATAAGCGGATTATTCTGGTCCCTTGTCAGGATCAATATCCAGGAAGTTTTCTTTGGTGGGGAAATGTCTTAATTACAGCACATTTATAGTCCAAAGAGTAAATCCAAGCAAAGGGCGATCAGTTGAAAAGTTTGCCAGCAAACTATAGGGTACCTGATACACTGCAGTGATAACGTCCAGGTCCCCCTCCACTGTCATCAACGCGTTTCACCTGTCATTAGGCTTCCTCAGATCCTGAGTACCCCCCCTCAATAAAGGGGTCCCCCTCTTCAGGACACCCCAGGCCCAGGCTGATAGCCCAGGGTTATCTCTGGCACTCCTGGCCGGTGGTTGCAGAGTTGATTGTGTAGTGTTAATTGTGATTGTGTAAGGTTGATTGTGATTGTGTAGTGTGGTGCATTTGTTGATAGTAAAAATATTGTCTTTTGCTGTGGAACTGCAGGACCCAGCAGGCCTCCTCCGCATGCTGGTACTTGGAGAACCACAAGAACCAGCATGCGGGGCATTACGTTTCCGCTGGTACCAGTAGTTCCTCTGCAAAAGCAATGTTTAAATAAAGACAGGACATGCACACAGTAACAATTTATTAACACATACATGCACACACACATGTAGACAACCATGCACACACTATCTCACATACTCACCTATGTATCCCTGTAACATATTGGTCCTCTTGTATAGTAGTAGTATCCATAGGTTGCCAACTCTCTGTGATTGTCAGGGAGACTCCCTGAAATAATAGCAATCTCCCTGACTCCCTGAAGAGTCTAGCAATGTCCCTGATTGCACCTTACTCCAATTATACATAAATAAAAACAGAGATATACAGTCAGGTGCATAAATATTGGGACATTGACAGAATTTTCATATTTTGGCCTCTATTCACCACCACAATGGCTTTGAAATGAAACAAACAAGATGTGCTTTAACTGCAGACTTTCAGGTTTAATTTAAGGGTAATTACATCCAAATCAGGTGAACGGTGTAGGAATTACAACGGTTTCTATATGTGCCTCCCACTTTTTAAGGGGCCAAAAGTAATGGGACAAACTAAACAATCCTAAATCTAACTTTCACTTTTTAATACTTTGTTGCAAATCCTTTGCAGGCAATTACAGCCTGAAGTCTGGAACGCATAGACATCACCAAATGCTGGGGTTCATCCCTGGTGATGCTCTGCCAGGCCTCTACTGCAAATGTCTTCAGTTCCTGCTTGTTCTTGGGGCATTTTCCCTTCAGTTTTGTCTTCATCAAGTGAATTGCATGCTCAATCGGATTCAGGTCAGGGGATTGACTTGGCCATTGCATAACATTCCACTTTTTAGCCTTAAAAAACTCTTTGGTTGCTTTTGCAGTATGCTTCGGATCATTGTCCATCTGCACTGTGAAGCACCATCCAATGAGTTCTGAAGCATTTGATTGAATATGAGCATATAATATTGCCCGAAACACTTCAGAATTCATTCTGCTGCTTTTGTCAGCAGTCACATCATCAATAAATACAAGGCAAACCAGTTCCATTGGCAGCCATACATGCGCACGCCATGACACTACCGCCACCATGCTTCACTGATGAGGTGGTATGTTTTGGATCATGAGCAGTTCCTCTCCTTCTCCATACTCTTCTCTTCCCATCACTCTGGTACAAGTTGATCTTTGTCTCATCTGTCCATAGGATGTTGTTTCAGAACTGTAATGGCTTTTTTAGATGTTGTTTGGCAAACTCTAATCTGGTGTTACTGTTTTTGTGGCTCACCAATGGTTTACATATTGTGGTGTACCCTCTATATTTACTCTTGTGAAGTCTTCTCTTGATTGTTGCCTTTGACACATATACACCTACCTCCTGGAGAGTGTTCTTGATTTGGCCAATTCTTCTGTCATCCACCACAGTTGTTTTCCGTGGTCTTCCGGGTCTTTTGGTGTTGCTGAGCTCTCCGGTGTGTTCTTTCTTTTTAAGAATGTTCCAAACGGTTGATTTGGCCACACCTAATGTTTTTGCTATCTCTCTGATGGGTTTGTTTTGATTTTTCAGCCTAATGATGGCTTGCTTCACTGATAGTGACAGCTCTTTGGATCTCATATTGAGAGTCGACAGCAACTGATTTAAAATGCAAATGTCACACCTAGAATCAACTCCAGACCTTTTACCTGCTTAATTGATAATGAAATAACGAGGGAATAGCCCACACCTGTCCATGAAATAGCTTTTGAGTTGATAGTCCCATTACTTTTGGCCCCTTAAAAAGTGGGAGGCACATATAGAAACCTTTGTAATTCCTACACCGTTCACCTGATTTGGATGTAATTACCCTCAAAGTAAATCTGAAAGTCTGCATGCAGTTAAAGCACATCTTGTTTGTTTTATTTCAAAGCCATTGTGGTGGTGAATAGAGGCCAAAATATGAAAATTCTGTCAATGTCCCAATATTTATGCACCTGACTGTATACATTCAAATGGGATTATTAGTATAGTTTCCCGTCCATTGGTTATAAGGCACAATGATCCCTATGGGTACATGCATTTTCTGAAAAGTATCAGTGTGTTTCAACAAGTAGCTCTTACTAACTGCTTTGGGGCTCATTTACATTTGGATGTAAACCAATTTTATGGTACGCCTCTGGATGTAGTAGTACACACCAACTTTAACGCTGCGCTCATAGGTGTTGATTTAAAAATTTCCCTGAAATGCTTTTTCAAAAGTAGGCAAGTATGCTGTAAAAAAAAAAAAAATCCATACTAACCTTCTCCTACTGTATGCATGGTTCACTTCCTCTTCGTTCCAAAGTAGGCAATCCAGGGTCTTGGCAAAACAAAAAAATGCATTTCGTGAGCCAGGAACATTAGTACTTTCCTCTAAGGACAGTATTACCCGAATGATGGCTCCGCAGCGGGATTTCACTACAGAAATTCCGGTGCGGAGCACTTATTGGCTGAGAGAGGCGAGCCTACCGCTTCTCACCCAATGAGTGGTTTTCACCATTGACTTCAATGGTGAGAACCGCAAAAGTAACTTAAGATTACTTCCATGCCCATTTCAAAAATGGCGCTTAAGCGCCATTATTGAAATTCAAAGATGGCCGTCGTGAGCCATCATCGCCCCGCCCCCTCAGCTGGCTTATATAAGCCATGATGTCACCACCGTCACCCGTGATGAGAGGAGCCTGTGCCTGCTGCTGGATCTAGTCAGATCCAGTCAGTGGCAGAGTCTACGCGGGAAGCTGACGGCGTGGACTGGAGCGTGAAGAGAGGTAAGTACTGCACAGGGGAGCGGGGCCACAGCTTAAGGGGCAGTACTAGGGGCATTACTGAGAGCATAGCATAAAGGGCAATATTAGGGGCATTACTGGGGACACTGCATTAGGGGCATTACTTGGGGCACAACATAAGGGGCACTACTGGGGGCACTGCATAATGAGCACTACTGGGTGGCACTGTATAATGGGCACTACTGGGCACACTGCATAAGGGGCTTTAATACAGGGGGCACTGCATAAGGGGCTTTAATACAAGGGATTTGCATAATGGGTACAACTACAGGGGGCATTATGGGCACAACTACAGGGGGTACTGCACAATGGGCACAGCTACAGGGGCATTGTACAATGGACACTGCATAAGTGACACAACTACAGGGGGTATTGCCTAATGAGCACAACTACAGGGGCACTCTATACGTAGACCTATGGGGCCCCCATACCTCTGGTTATTATGCCCCTGGGTGCCACTGTACAGTTGCTGCTGTAGCACGTTAGCCCCTGAGCTGGGATTACACAGCCGCTGGCAGCATTGCCTGATAATGAGCATAGTACAATTACATATTTATGAACACAAGCTGACTTCTCAATGTCTGTGTAGTACTAGTAACACTGAGCGAGGCGGGGGCAGGCGACACTGAGCAGCACACCCAGGCACGGGCAAGACTCTGTGGTTGCGCGGCAACAGACTAACAACATTAAACTGAGCGGAGAGGGATGACTTCTAACGCAGTGACTGTTCTGCCGCCGGTGCCTACACGGACTAGGTAATGAAATACTGAGAGTTATGCTGCGGTGCAGATCTGTCAGTTGCTAGTACATTTTTATGTGTATGAGAAGTCGTTTGAATTGGCATATAATTTCCTAGGAGCACTGTTACCCGAAATAATGTTGGAGGTATGCATATCGTGTCCACACAATGACCCCATGTGAGCTGTATAGTTGTTACATATTGAGTAGCTAGCTAAATGCTGCCGATTTACACCTTTGTTGGTAAATAGCACTCCGTGTGCAAATAACTACCTTAGATCTGAATTATTATTCATCTACACTGAACTGCAAAGGACTGTCATTCAAATGGCATAAATAGAAATGTATTTGTGTATATTGAATCATTCTATTTATGCCATTCATCTTATGATCAGGAAATCGTTGGTGGTTGTACCACGTGAACAGCCTAATGTCCTGTATGTTGTGACTTTAGGTATAATTGTGCTTTGCTCAAAGTGTTTTGAATTAATTTCCTACTTTTTCATGGGACATTATTTCAGATCCAACATTATACATTCACACTGAACATAAATCAGCCCATGGAATAGCAAGTTTGGCACTGCCCGGGCCACTATACCACATGCAGAAGTACAAATTTGCCACCTTTCTCCTACATTTGAAACTACAGTAAATATAGCCAATCCAGGCCCGTATTCAATTTGAGCCGAGCCGCGTTAACTTAACGGGGCCCGGACTTAACACCGACTTCGCCTGTTTTGTAGGCGTTAAAGTATCGCGTAAAGAATCCCCGTATTCAATTTGAAAGTACACGTAAACGGCACCTGGCGATACTGTAGCAAGCTGACAGTACTGTCATTTTTGAGGAAATCAGCCTGTCATCCCCCAAATGATGCTCTGACATGGGGGTTCACTATGGTACCCCCCGATTTGGCTTGCTGAAGGTATTTGGTGTTTTTAAAGGGGCTCAATAGCTGCTAAATAGTGTTTTTCTATACCTGATGCAGAATAGTATTTAGGAGTATTTTTTTCCAGAAAATAACTTATCCCAGCAAATTTGGGGTACTTGAAAATGGGGGTCAGCATATTTAAAAGTTGCTAAAGTGAAGTTGAAAAATCATGAAAAATCCACCTGGTGCAAACACCTGCAATCAAAAAAACACCTGGGGCATACTTGGGGACCCCCCATAGTCAAGTTCGCTAGTTTTTAACTTTGTACCCCAACATTTTTATTTTCGCCCGCTTTTTCAAAGTCAATTTTTGGGGTGTCCTTAAGTTTTTTTGTTTAATTTTTTTGACACAGATTACCTTTGGGGGGCTCTGAAGGCTGCAGGGGGGTTCCCGAAACGTTGCACCCCAAAACCCCAATTCTGCACTTTTTTCCGCCTGCCATTCATAGGCGATACTTTACCGCCTATTACATTGCATTGAGGCGGAAAGTCTTTCAAATTGAATACGGGGTAAAACCAAAACAGGCGATAATGACGTAATCGGCGTTAACTTAATCGAATCCGGATTTAACGCTTCAAATTGAATACGGACCCTAGTCTGGAAAGTATGGTGTCATGGAATTACTTTAATCATGGTAATCAAATCCAGCTTATTTTTAACTACCTCCCAACTTTCCAGATTTAGGCAGGATCGTTCTGATTTGATTGGACTGTCCTCAGCACATTGATCCCTGCTCTTGGGAATTTGGGAGGCATGTCCATGAGTTGGTGCTGCACACAGAGGTTGTATGTGCTCTGGTTTGTGCGACAAGTCGGGTGTCAGGAGGAGGGGTGGCATGGTAATGCACTCTACGATGAGCAACCACAGCATCTGAGTCCACACCCCCATGTCCTGATGGGACCTTTATACTGCACCGAAAATGGTAGAGGCGCTGGTGTCTGTGCTGTTACAGTAATTAATAATACTAAACATGATATAACCTCCAGAACCCCCAATGTGTAACACCCTAATCTTAAAAGCCAAACTGAAGAGCTTTGATAATACTCTGTCCCAATTCCAGCTACCTTTAAAGGGGAAATGATTGATACCATTTAATATTGTCATCATTACAACAGAAAGGGTAGAGGAGAACCTTAACAATAAAAAAAACTTTCCCTTCAAGGGGGTAGGGTATGGGGTGCCAGCACTCGGGATCCTGGCAGTCAGAATCCCGATGCCGGCATCCCAACAGGGTTAGGATTGACACCACTAGGTCAGTATCCTAATACTCCCTCTCTCCCTACCCCTAATCCTAACCGTCCCTCCTTTTTGCCTAAACCTAACCTCCCCCTAGTGCCTAAACCTACCCTCCCTCCCCCTCCGCACTCTAATCCTAGCCCTCCCCTTTAGTCCCTAACCGTCCCCCTAGTGCCTAACCCCTGACCCTCCCCCTAACCCCAGTACTTACCATCTGGCTGCCAGTACCGGGATTTTGACAGGTGTCGGGATTCCAACGCTGGCATTCTAAGCACCGCCAAGATTCTGACAAGTGTCGTGATTCAAGCATCAGCATTCTAAGCGCCGGCATCCAGACTGTTGGTATTATAACCGCATCCTCTTCAAAGGCATGGTGGGATTAAATATTACAGTAACACTCACTATACCAGGTAGGTTTGGGAAGCACCCCTCTCCTAAAGTAGGAGACAGATTTTCTTTTTTACATCCAGTCCAATTGGCTGGATAAGATCAGCGGTTTATGAGAGCGGCACATTATTATTGTGTTATTAGAATGGTCATATGTTATAGTGATACTGAGCTGGCTGCAGTTGTTATAGCTGCTCACTGCCTTCCATAAGTTAAGTTAAGCAGAAAAGATTAGTTCATGACAAGTATCATGGATATCTGTTTGTTGTTGATCACACCTATAATAAGAAAAACTCCTGGAAACATCATCCTCTATCCTAACTGCTCTGTCTCACTAAATAGTTTCACCAGAAAATTTCTCTCCCCCTTGCTAATATTTCTCTTCATATCATTTTACATGCAGATAGCTAATACTATTTAACTAATACCTGACTATAAGTTTGCAATTATGAAATGTTAATTCAAAAATTATTATCATTTAATGTTTTATAGCAAGTATATTTGTTTGAACGTAAAATATAGTTTTTTGTGTATCAGTGACTTATGTCTCTCACTTTTCGAGAAGCAAAATGTTTTGAGAAGGGGTTGGGAAGCGTAGACTGAGTACAGTATGTTTGTTTTCACGTAATTGGGACATAACTGTTATGTTGCAATAATTACCATCACATTTATTAACTTTTCTTTTATGCTTATACTGGTATTTTTAACTCGTCATAATTTGCCAAGTTGCTAGATGTTCATCTACCATATAGGCATCTTCAGCCCAATATGTAGACACTGCAAATGTGAATTCTCCAAGCTTTTTAAAGCAGGGTGAGAGCCTGCCAATCATGTGGCATCTTCAGCCTGCCATATAAGCACTGCCACACGCCCCCACCTGGAGACCAACCTCTGGTGCATACCCCCCTTTGCTTGTACCTTTCACAAACATTTTAGTTGGCACCAGGCATGCGGCCGTGCTCCCAGGGTGATTATGCAAGGCACTGCTGGCTTTTCTAAATGACTATGCATGTACACCACTTCCCTCACTCCATGTCTATGACAAAGTAACGTGTTATTACATAGAAATACTGTTATTCAAGACTGACAAAACAAAGAAGCACAACATTAGAAGGTAACCACATGCTACCCATCCCCTATGTCAGTCTCCGGTACCATTTCAGCACCTGTCCCCATTTATCTCAGCAAGAGAAGAGTCTCAGCTGGGTAAATACACATAGGCAGTCACATTGTAAAACAAATCCATGTTATTTCTTTAAGTACTGAAGCATTTTCCTCTTCAATTATTGCCTAGTACAGTGGATTTATATTGTGAATAAATGCATTCAAATATTGTGAATGGGGTACATTACACATCTTTACTTATGTGCATTGCATGTTGTTTTGGATAGTCTCAAGTATTAAACTGTACTGTGCTTGATGAAAACGATGTACCTATTACAGTGGCTGTACTTTGGGACAGAGCTCGTGGCCTGGAGTGTGTCGGCTCTCTTGGGGAGATATAGCAAGCATTGGAGAGTTATAAAGTGGAGAAATTGCCCAAAACAACCAATCAGTTTCAAACTGTCATTTCTTAGACTGTGTTAAATAAATGACATTTAGATGCTGATTGGTTGCTTTGGGCAAATTTTCCACTTTATCTCTATATTTAAGGCTTGATGCATCTCCCCCTCTATCGGTCCCGGCTATCTGCACCGGGTCCTACATCTGTAGCTCTTTCCTCTGTTCACCACAGGTCATCCTGCTCTTACCTACCCCAGTGATCAGTGGTGCCCCAAATGAACATGCCATCCTTCAGTGCATTCCAGTGTGAGTGATGGGTAGGGTGGCGCATCCCTTTTGCTGTCACTGTGCAGCTGCTAGACGGACACTTTAGCCTGTTATGTAATAGATGGCATTTAATGAAATGATTAGTGGGACACACTTGTTACTTCTGACTGATATGGTTTTAGGGCTGGTGCTTCTTTAAATCTTGAGGGTTCTACTCATCAAATGCACATAAATATTCTTTATTAACATGAGTTTACCTATGTATGTTTGAAGCGCAAAAGCGTACACCTTCACAGTAAATTATCCATAAAAAAACATAATGTAAGTATTATGTAACATATTTAAGTACAAGAATTTAAATATTACTTCATGCATTTGAATTATGATTACCTAGTTGACTATTGGTGACCATTTCCTCATCATGACAGATCAAAAATGTAGGATTTCATTAATGGTTGCAGTAAGCAGATCTAAGAATATTCAATTCATACTTGCCGACATTAATATTACCTCTGCGGGAGTTGGTCGGAGATGAGATACTGGTGGGTGGAGGTGTGGGCGGGGCCAGGTGATGTGCATCAATAAGCTCTGCCCCCTCGCTGTAAAATGCTATTCCCAAAAAAATTTGTGTCGTTAGGCCACACCCCCTACTAGCGAACCCGACAATCCACGCAAAAATTCTCCCCATTCTGCCCACTTCACTAGAAAGTGGGCAGAATGCGGGAGAAGTGCCTACTTTCTCAGGGGAGCAAGGGGGTTACCCGAATAATCGGGAGCCTCCCACAGGTCTCGGGAAGGTAGACAAGTATGATTTAATTGCAATCCATGTAATTATTTCAAGCTTATATTTACTTGTACATTTCAATAGTTTTATATATTCAGTCTCATTTTCAGGTCACGGTTGGTTAGCTACGATTATTATCATTATTACAATGTATTTATACAGTGCCAGCATACTTTGCGGCGCATTACACTTGGGAACAAACACAGAATAAAACAAGATTGGGAATTAACGGACAAAGTGGTAAGAGGCCCCTGATCACAAGATTACAGTCTATAGGAATACCATTTATCTGTTATTTTCCTAAACCAGGAAGCTGAAATGTAGAAATCTGGTCTCTCTTTCTAGCCCCAACCCCCTTGTCTCCTTTCCACTGACAGATGGATTGTAGGTCACTGGCGGATTATTCAAGATTAGATCTACAAGGAATAGGTCACATTTAAGTACTTTCAATGCATTACAAATTTATATTTAGTTAAACTAAAAATAATGAAACGGTTTATTTTAATGAAATATCCTTTGTTTTAGATTTTGCTCATTTTTCTCTAAAGTAAAATGCTTACAGCTAAATTTGTGAGTGTTTGTGTAAATCTGTGATGCTGGTGATAAGAGCTATTCCTATCTATCTATCTATCTATCTATCTATCTATCTATCTATCTATCTATCTATCTATCTATCTATTCATTCTATATCTATCCATCTATCTATTCTACAGTCAGGTGCATAAATATTGGGACATTGACAGAATTTTCATATTTTGGCCTCTATTCACCACCACAATGGCTTTGAAATGAAACAAACAAGATGTGCAACTGCAGACTTTCAGATTTAATTTGAGGGTAATTACATCCAAATCAGGTGAACGGTGTAGGAATTACAAAGGTTTCTATATGTGCCTCCCACTTTGTAAGGGGCCAAATTTCATTATCAATTAAGCAGGTAAAAGGTCTGGAGTTGATTCTAGGTGTGACATTTGCATTTGGAATCAGTTGCTGTCGGCTCTCAATATGAGATCCAAAGAGCTGTCACTATCAGTGAAGCAAGCCTTCATTAGGCTCAAAAATCAAAACAAACCCATCAGAGACATAGCAAAAACATTAGGTGTGGCCAAATCAACCATTTGGAACATTCTTAAAAAGAAAGAACGCACCGGAGAGCTCAGCAACACCAAAAGACCCGGAAGACCACGGAAAACAACTGTGGTGGATGACAGAAGAATTATTTCCCTGGTGAAGAAAAACTCATTCACAACAGTTGGCCAAGTCAAGAACATTCTCCAGGAGGTAGGTGTATATGTGTCAAAGTCAACAATCAAGAGAAGACTTCACAAGAGTGAATGTAGAGGGTTCACCACAAGATGTAAACCATTGGTAAGCCTCAAAAACAGGAAGACCAGATTAGAGTTTGCCAAACAACATCTAAAAAAGCCATTACAGTTCTGGAACAACATCCTATGGACAGATGAGACAAAGATCAACTTGTACCAGAGTGATGGGAAGAGAAGAGTATGGAGAAGGAAAGGAACTGCTCATGATCTAAAACATACCACCTCATCAGTGAAGCATGGTGGTGGTAGTGTCATGGCGTGGGCATGTATGGCTGCCAATGGAACTGGTTCCCTTGTATTTATTGATGATGTGACTGCTGACAAAAGCAGCAGAATGAATTCTGAAGTATTTCGGGCAATATTATATGCTCATATTCAGTCAAATGCTTCAGAACTCATTGGACGGCGCTTCACAGTGCAGATGGACAATGACCCGAAGCATACTGTATAAGCAACCAAAGAGTTTTTTAAGGCTAAAAAGTGGAATGCTATGCAATGGCCAAGTCAATCGCCTGACCTGAATCCGATTGAGCATGCATTTCACTTGATGAAGACAAAACTGAAGGGAAACTGCCCCAAGAACAAGTAGGAACTGAAGACATTTGCAGTAGAGGCCTGGCAGAGCATCACCAGGGATGAAACAAAGCATCTGGTGATGTCTATGCGTTCCAGACTTCAGGCTGTAATTGCCTGCAAAGAATTTGCAACAAAGTATTAAAAAGTGAAAGTTAGATTTAGGATTGTTTAGTTTGTCCCATTACTTTTGGCCCCTTAAAAAGTGGGAGGCACATATAGAAACCGTTGTAATTCCTACACCGTTCACCTGATTTGGATGTAATTACCCTCAAATTAAATCTGAAAGTCTGCAGTTAAAGCACATCTTGTTTGTTTCATTTCAAAGCCATTGTGGTGGTGAATAGAGGCCAAAATATGAAAATTCTGTCAATGTCCCAATATTTATGCACCTGACTGTAGAATAGATAGATGGATAGATATAGAATGAATAGATAGATAGATAGATAGATAGATAGGAATAGCTCTTATCACCAGCATCACAATCCCAATATTTATGCACCTGACTGTGTGTATATATATATATATATATATATGTGTGTATAAATATATACACATATATGGAATCTCATGCATGAGCACCGCACATTATGCATAGTTAAGCTGCTAACATGACACTCAGTAGCGAATGCCCAATATCCTGCATGCGAACGCTGTTTATTAGCTGCATGCGTGCACATCTGCCACAAATCAGATAAACCTAACTAGCATCTTTGCATCAAACCCCACATGCTCACACATTACATATTCACATACAAGGTTCCATAAGCTTTAAGGTATAAGATTCAAGTATGCACATTTACTATAATTGCTACGAAATAAAGATTATTTTGTAACTAAGGTTTTATACGTGATAAGTAAGTCATGTTTAGTATTGTACTGATGCGTACTCTCTCAACAGTATTCCGGAAACATCGATGTAGAGATCGCAACAGGCATTCTCAACTTATGGACCGCAGAGACTTCAAGCAATAAAATGTACATTATATGACCAACGGTTAGGATTTGCATGAGGTGGGAAACCAGAGACCACCAGTTGTTAGAGGCTGGACTGTGTCTATTTGAACCAACCTGTTAGATGCCTTGTAACATATGCCCTCTCCTTTAGGACCAATGATATTAGCAACAAACCAACAAACTTCTCTATTGTGTTGTCTATTTCTGGGGGGTATAAATATGTGTGCTCTGACCCTGGGTTTCGAGTCTTCGTGCTGAATGCTGATTGACGAGGGGTTTCTTGCTGATGCCTACATCTGGTCCAGAGCGCTGCGTATGAATAACTGTACTTGGGTCTGTATAATTCCTTTGTGCTAAATTGTACTTATAACTAGCGTGTAACTGACTGTACTTTTACTTGAATAATACTTTGTGCTTTGGAACCACAGGTTCTAGGTCTGGAGTCTTTATTTACTGTATAACTGCGTACGGAAAATAGCATCATCCTTAGAGGTTTATAGGCAGGATATCAGAAGGTATAGGCAGGGGTGTATAGAGGTTCAAAGGCAGAATCCTTAGTTGGGGGCTCGTAGTGAAGTCACTTACCCTCTCACACGGCACATACGGTTATCGATATCTCACCAAAGGGTGGAGTGGCCACATGCAGGGTTTACCTGCAACCGCTCAGTGCTGAGAGATCGCTACCCATTTTCGTGTGAGCCAGGGACGCTGACTAGAATCCAGGTACAAGAGAGGAAAAAGTTTGTTTTCCTTTGTTGATAGAACCTAACATTTAAAGGGGTGCCGCAGTATTGAACACGCGGCTGAGTCGCAGTTTTGCGCACAGTAAAGATGCACTTTTGTGTACGCAGCTAAAGGTTGTTATATGGTTGTGTGGTAGTCGCATTATTGTGTATGTGACTGGTTGCACAATAACGTATACGTACTTCCGGTTGTGCTGCCACGTGTTTAAACAAAGCCATTGAGGTTTACATTCTTCTCAATTGTTGCCAATAATTGGGTTAACGTGTAGTTTTCT
This sequence comes from Taudactylus pleione, assembly GCA_031769625.1. Taxonomy (NCBI): domain Eukaryota; kingdom Metazoa; phylum Chordata; class Amphibia; order Anura; family Myobatrachidae; genus Taudactylus; species Taudactylus pleione. The sequence continues at coordinate 820,543 of JAUIMM010000116.1, forward strand.
GCGCAGGAAAAGAGTGTGTCATTGTGAGTATTTGTTTAGGGTGTAACACGGGATCTAAATGTTAAGGGTATTCTATGACCCTTAAGTACTAGGTGCAGGAGTTGGCCTAGTAACTCGGTAAGTAGCTTACCGTTCTATGCACATCAGCAGGTGTACATGTTGTCTTTGTTGTAGGGACCGGCTCTCAGTGTGATTGCAGTGTTCAATAATTAGGTTGGGTTATTTGAGCATTGTAGTTGAGCCACACTATTACATTTGTGATTGTGAGCTGAGAGATAATAGGTGAGCTGGGGCATCTAGAAATTTCTTCCGTAGGTGAGCGGTGGCATCTAGAAATTTCTTACATAGGTGAGCGGGGGCATCTAGAAATTTCTTCCGTAGGTGAGCGGGGGCATCTGGAAATTTCTTCCGTAGGTAAGTGAGAGTATCTAGACTGTCTTTCACCAATTTAAATCTTTATTGAAAAACTTGAGGGCCAAGCGATCGGTAGAGATGTTAAATGATTTGCTGCTGTTGGAAGCGCCACTTGGGTCGGCGCGGCATATTATGCATATTAGGTATGGTGCCAATGCAACAAGGTATTGTGATTTATGGTTTAATATGACGTGGAAGAGTGTTTCCTAGAATTGGTAGTTTTGATAAAGATGTATTGAATAATGTCCGAGACCACATCAGTCTGATGCGCTCTCGAGGTAAAAAGGTCAAATATTATGAATGTTTAAAGTTGTGGCAGCACGAAGGGGATGCGTGGCTTAAAAATATGCAAGCGACACAAACTAGCGTTGTGAGCGCATTGCCAGAGAATGCATCCACGACGCTAAATTGCAATACGAGCGAGCCGCAAAATGGCGCGCACGTGTGGCAAGGTAGCGTTGTAGAAGGTATTGCCAGCAGTTCACGCACACCACCTCCACCTTATGTGGATGGAGGTGCAAGTACAGTTATCAAAAATACCCATAAAAATGTAACAAGTAATTTGTACCCTCTCTCAAGCAACTATAAAGAAAATGTTCATGATGTGGATGATGAGCCTATTGTAATGTCTGCCATTTCCCATGCTGTACAGATGATAGATGCTGTACCACAAAAATCACGAGTGGTGCCATCATCTCCATCAGTGCTAACACCCTCTGCACCCGTAAAGGAAGTTGTTAATGTCATACGTAGCAGCAGCAGACTAAACCCCCAGCCAGGTAACAAGGTCAAAGGTAGCAGCGCTACTGGTCTGCATCCCATTCGGACAATAACTGTTCCGAATGGAAATGCAGATGCGAACGGTGTAGTGCCCACGAGGGAAGTAGTAATGCATTGTCCTTGGACAAGAGCTGAACTAAATTCCATCATAAATGATTTCCCCGATCCCAAAAAGGAATTAGCCAAATGTCAAAGATTTTTGAGGAATTTGGGTAGTTCTCATGAGCCAACTAATAAAGATTGGCGGGTGGTGTTAAGGGCCTATCTACCACGCAATACCGACGTGACAAAATTTATCACGGATTGTGTATTGGATGGTGACGTTCCCTTAACAGACCAAGTAAACCAAGATAATATTTCCCGCATCATAACTCAATTGGGTATATATTTTCCAGTAGTAGTTAACTGGAACAAAATTTTCACCATAAAGCAAAAGGAGAGTGAATCTGCAGAAGATTATTGCGACCGGACTCTGCAGACTATCACCCAGTACACTGGGTTAAAAGATATTAAAGATAGCACTCACCACAGGGGAATGATTGTCACCATACTCATGGATGGCCTTAAAGAAGACTTAAAGACTCGGGTTCAGACCTCACAACCTGGCTGGAGGGGAGTCACAATAGATACACTCATAGAATCTGCCATAGAACATGATAAGAACATCTCTAAGAAGAGAGAGACCCAGAGCGAAAAACTAATGGCTGTCACTATCCAAGCTCTGGAAGGAATGACTGTAACATCACAGCCAGTAGACACACCTGCACCTATACACACACTTGCACCTGAACAGTTACACGTCCTCACCAATCCCACACCACAGCAAACACATCCTTACTCCACATATCATACACAACCACAGGTCCCATGCTACCCACAAACTTCATACCTCCCACCATACCCTTATCCTCCATATTCCTACCCATACCCACCATCTTTCCCTCTTGCTCAACTCCCACAACAATCCTTTCATCCACCCCGTTCAAAAAGATGTTTTAACTGTCACCAAGTCACATAAGTAAGTACTGCAAAGTGAAGAACACCACACATGAACACGGGTTTCCCATGGGTTCATAGGCAACCCCAGTATCTTCTCCTAGGCCTTATATGACTGTTTAAAATCTTTTCAACCTGCCAATGGATCTGTTCTAATGTAAAATGTGGACGATTTATTGTTGTATTTAGGTCATGTTTAAATGATTTTAAACTGTTGTGCTTTATCTCTCACACAAGGACACAAGGTTGCTAAGGATAAACGGCAGCCGTGCCAGGCTACGGTCAGATACTCGGAATACTATCCAACCCAGGGGCCCAGGCATTATTTAGAGCAGTAGCTATTAATAACAAGATTTAATTGCAGGAACTTGTATGCAGATACTATGGCCCTCATTCAGAGGCGGTCGGAGGATGCAAGCGGTTGCTCAGAAACTGGGCGGCCGCTTGCATCCAGACCGGCCGCCTCTGTTTCGGTCGTTAGGCTGTGGGTTTACACCCACAGCTCTAATGACCGCTAGGGTGATGGTCGCGATGGTCATAGACCATCGCGACCATCGGGGCTTACGACGAGACCCTAGGGTAGGGTCTCACTTTTCGTAAGCCCCGGAGAGCTTCTGGCTCTGTCAGAGCCGGAAACTCTCCACTGACATCACTAGTGATATCAGTGGGGCCTCCCCCAAACGATGGGGACGCCTCCGTTTGGGCTGCCACCCCCCCGGCCCGCCTTCCAAAAGGGACGAGCTGTCAATCAACATCGAGAGCTCGTCCCCTTTGGAAAGAGAACCGCTACGACCGGCGCTGTCGGTCGTAGCGGGTCTCACGCATGCGCACGAAGGAGCCGGCTCCCTCGTGCGCATGCGCACTGGACAAACATCGAGGCAGCCGTGCGGTCGGAGACCTTACGGCCGCCTCTGAATGAAGCCCTATATCCCTAGAATTATTAAAAGTGATAGGGGGACTCATTTTACAGGTTTCCAGAACATGTGTAAGGCGATGGGTAATAAAACCAAGATCATTCCAGACTGTCATTTCTTTTATCTGTCCCCCCTTTGAGATACTGTTTAACAGGCAGCCTCATGTGAAAATATGATAATGAGGTTACTGTGCAGTGTCTCACGAAGGTGAGTAAGAACAATTGAAATTGAAAATGGGGAATTTGTTATGATCCGAATTTTTTTAGCTCAGGTTGTTTGACTGATCGGTGGAAAGGTCCGTATCTGACGTTGTTGACAAAGTACCACATCCTCAAAGGGTGGCCGGGAAAGATACGTGGGTCCATTCCACTCACTACAGGGAGGTTAACCAACCGATGGAGATACAAAATGGAGACGAGGCCGATAACGTGGACCTGTCGATTGTGAGCTTGTGCCGGGAGGATTAAACAGGTGACAGTGAGAAACCTGAGCTAAAAGAAAACTGTAGATCAGTGTTGCAGCAAGGGATTGTTCTGCTGTGTTCATTTTGTATTCTTCTTCCAGAGTTTCCGTCATCTTGATTTGTTTGGGGATACCCAGTTTCTGTGATGGAGGACCGATAGAGGAGATGGGAGCTGATGGCAGTGCTGATGGAGCGGAGTCAGGAGGAGGAGTGCTATGCCAAATCAGGGGAGTGTCTAACCAATCTTAGTACCGTAATTGTTATGTTATTTGGGAAGACTACTTCCAGAAATTATGACCCTTACACATGGTGAAATGCTTGGTATTTATAAAAACACACCATCACCATATCTTTACACTCAATATGAACACAAAGGCAAACGAAATATGATACCTGGTGACGTGCATAAAGCCACTCAGTTAATTAGTGAGACAACTGGCTTTCAAGTTTTAGTCGCATTGGATCCCACCAGGATCGCTCGGGGTACATTCAATTTTAGATATATTCAGGAACTTGCTAAATGAATAGATAATATCACCGAGATGTACGATGACACATTCAGGTATACAGGGAGAGAATTGCAAGCATACAAGAAAGAACTGGTGCAACACAGGCTAGTGTTAAATTATTTAACTGCTGTTACTGGAGGGTATTGCGTAACATTGGCCACCCAATTTGGAGTAAAATGTTGCACCTATGTCACCAATGATACCAGCGACCCCAAGGAGGTGATAGACCGAAAGATGGATGAAATTCTGCAGCTAAAATGGGAATTTCGTAAGAACCATAATGCTTCAGTGGCTGAAGTAGGGGAGAAGATAGAAGGATGGGTTTCATGGCTGAACCCAGTGAAATGGCTCTCAGGTCTAGGGGAATGGGTCCAGGAAGTGATCGCCAGCATAGGCAAATTCTTAATCCTTATACTGATTGTCATCATAATAATTGGCATATGTGTCCGGTGTGTTCCTACTGTGTTGAAGTGTGGAAAATGTAAAAATAAGGTAAATCGAAAGAGCGAAATTATGATGGTGGTTAGTAGTACCCATATGAATACTGAGGTAAATGTAGAACTGCATTACAACTCTGAACTAGAAATAGCATCATATAATGTATTATATTTAGATGTGCATAAAAAGTATTATCAAAATGTTATTTTAAAAACACATCAAATAATGTTAGTCCCTAATTCCCCATCAAAACTTCCTTTGTAGGACTGGTTCATCCCCACATCTTTCATATGATCTCCCAAGGTCCGCGGTGTGTGTATAATGGTAGTTTTATGTCCCCTCCTAGAGACACATTATTGATGGATTAAGAACCACCTTGTGCCATCCCCTAATAACATTAAGTAATATATATAAATGTATGCCTAAATTAATTTTAAATCAGGATGTGATAGCATGTTGTTCGCTATCAAAGGGTGGACTGTCGAAGCTGGATTAGTGGCTGAGACGGAATCAGCGTAGAAATTGGCGTGCGTGATGCCATCTTGCGAATGGAAGCTAGACTCCATTTTAGAAACAAGAATCTGCAAGACGCCATTTTGCGACCAGTGCCATTTTAAGTTACAACTCACGAGCTAAGTACAGATAGCAATGTTTTTGATAATCTACCAAAAACAACTAGAAATGCAGCCCCTGAGAAAAGTAAATAGAATAGACAATGCACCAGGATACTGTGAGTGTTTTACATACAAATTGGGAATCCCTGTATGTAGGTAAGTATAGTTGTGGCAATTGTGATATAACCCAGGCATTGATCTACTCAATTAAATTTGTCTGAATCCTAAACAGGTTTTAGTCCCACACCCAGACAGAATGGTCCCCCGGCTTCACAGCAAGGGGGTAACACATTTGCATTACAGTTTGAAACTGTAAATAAGGAATGAGATGTGTGTGTGTGTGTGTGTGTATATATATATGTGTGTATAAATATATGTATACACATATATATATGTGTATGGAATCTCATGCATGAACACCGCACATTACGCACAGTTAAGCTGCTAACATGACGCTCTGTAGCGAATGCACAATATCCTGCATGCGAACGTTGTTTATTAGCTGCATCAGATAAACCTAACTAGCATCTTTACATCAAACCCCACATACTCACACATTACATATTCACATACAAGGTTCCATAAGCTTTAAGGTATAAGATTCAAGTATGCACATTTACTATAATTGCTAAGTAAGTCATGTTTGGTATTGTACTGATGCGTACTCTCTCAACTGTATTCCGGTAACATCGATATAGAGATCGCAACAGGCATTCTCAACATATGGACCGCAGAGACTTCAAGCAACAAAATGTACATTATATGACCAACTGTTAGGATTTGCATGAGGTGGGAAACCAGAGACCACCAGTTGTTAGAGGCTGGACTGTGTCTATTTGAACCAACCTGTTAGATGCCTTGTAACATATGCCCTCTCCTTTAGGACCAATGGTATTAGCAACAAACTTCTCTATTGTGTTGTCTATTTCTGGGGGGTAAAAATATGTGTGCTCTGACCCTGGGTTTCGAGTCTTCATGCTGAATGCTGATTGACGAGGGGTTTCTTGCTGATGCCTACATCTGGTCCAGAGCGCTGTGTATGTATAACTGTACTTGGGTCTGTATAATTCCTATGCGCTAAATTGTACTTATAACTAGCGTGTAACTGACTGTACTTTTACTTGAATAATACTTAGTGCTTTGGAACCACAGGTTCTAGGTCTGGAGTCTTTATTTACTGTATAACTGCGTACGCAAAATAGCGTCATCCTTAGAGGTTTATAGGCAGGATATCAGAAGGTATAGGCAGGGGTGTATAGAGGTTCAAAGACAGAATCCTTACAGGTCTCCGGGAACATGGCGCCCGCACCGTGTTCCCATGGCATCTCTAATCCGCATGCCCGAATAACCATGGAAATGACCGGGCCAACGGAGAGGTAAGTATATGAAATTGGGGGCAGGGTGCGCACACCTTACACACATTATAAATACACCCCTATATATATCTATTATACATTTATCTCTTTATCTATTATATATTTATCTTTCTATTCTATATCAATCTATCATATATTTATCTCTCTATTCTATATATATATCTATCTATTCTCTATATCTATCTATGCATCTATCATAAATGTATCTCTCTATTCTATATCTATCATATATTTATCTCTCTATTTTATATCTTTCTATCTATCATATATTTATCTCTCTATTCTATATTTATCTATCTATCTATCTAATTTTTTATCTCTCTATTCTATCTATCTATCATATATTTATCTATCTATCTATCTATCTATCTATCTGTCTGCCTCCCCCACTGTTATAGCCTTAACTGCCCTGTGCCCTCCCCCCTAGTCCAGCCAGCTAGCCTTCCCAGTCTCCCCCCAGTCTAGCCAGTCTTCTCTGTCCTGTCCTCTCCCCCCAGTCCAGCCAGTCTACCCTTCCCCCTCCTAGTCCAGCCAGCCTTCCCTGTCCACTCCCCCTTTTCCAGCCAGCCTTCCCTGCCCTGTGTCCTACACTTCTACACTTACCCTTACTTCTGGCTTTTTATGTAGATCCGGCAAAGTCGGGTGAGTTTGAGGGAGATTTCTCTCTTCTCACTCGTAAAACTCGGGTGAGATAGCAAACGAGAATCAACTCATCATCGGGAAAACTCTGAAGTATTTTTCACCTAAAAGATACATCTCTCAAATTTACCAAGAATCGGGATGACAAGCTCAGGTTCTCAGGATGCTCCGGGCATTGCAAAATCACCGGCGATTGTGGCCTTGCCCCGTGTGACATCACATATAGGGGTGTGGTCTGCACCAGGCCCACGAATAATGGTATATATATCAAAATGGCCCTTGGCAGAAAAAAGGTTCCCCGCCACTGATGTATGCAAAGACTTACCAATTTGGCTACACAGGTCATGAGTGTAGGATACATCTGATGAAGGCGCTCTGGGACCAAGTACCTCCTGTAAAGACTTTATACAAGTTTTCCAGAATAGCTATACTGATAGAACATTTCAATATGGAGGTTCGTATTGTGTCCCAAGCATCATCGCCCAGTGGGAAGCCCACATCTGTCTCTCATGAAAGTTCATGGATGGTGAGTGAGTGCCAGTATAGAATGATAAATAAAGAATATCCTTTATCATTGGGTAAAGCCTTTCCATTAGAGAAGGACCTTGAGTCGAGGGAGAAGGTAATGAGGAAGTTACAAAATGGTGAATTTGTAAATACTGATAATAATAGGAGCCTAGAATTCCGTGCCTTTCCTGCTGCATGGCTGAATGCTGAATGGCTGCAAAGGACTGTGGGGCAAATTTTCCTATAACATGGTGAAACGAGTGATACCTGCAGCAACCCATAGACGCCATAGTAGGTGAATGTCCTGGAGCAAATGAGGGATTATTCCATAAAGGGGATAAGGGGATGGATATGCAGAGAGGGCATATTCTAGGGACCAAAAGGGCAGTACAAGGTTTGTGTTTGTGTAATAACCAAGGTAAGTGAGAAATCGAGTCTACTGTACCATATCACCTCCCAGATCGACCCAACACCTAACGTATAGCGTGCCAGGCAACCATCTGACTCAGGCAGGAGGCATTATAGTACCAAGGGAGTATGGGTTGTCTCAGTCTCTCATCAAAAGATATCTTGGCATACAGTATATGGGGTTTTTTATAATTCCAAATGTATTTGCAGTATGAGGACTGGAGGTGATGGAGTGCTCGATGAAGATGATGGTTTGAAATGTCTTAAGCATCAGAGAAAAAAATAACACTGATATTTACATTCTCTTTTTATTTATATGGAAATATGAATAGAAATAAATATGGGAATGGCCTTTTATTTTATACCTTTATAGCATGACTCAGACTCACATTTATTTTCTGCAGGCAAACTTTTTCCATCAGTACACCAATAAATGACCAAGAAGGGAATGACACTAATATGTATGCTGGTGTCCAGTACAAGATTAACAAAGTAAGTAGATTCTTGAATTTGAGCTAATTCATGGTACATATATGTGTACCAATAAAAAACCCAGTGCATATGCAGTGCTCAATGTCTCTATTTTTAATAGTAAAAAAAAAAAGGCCTGATACTGTGTTACACACAAAATGGGCAAAATTGATGCATAAGAAAAATGTATTTGCATATATACGAAGAGCTGGAAATATGTGTCCGGCCCTGCATTATAGAAACATATGCGCCATGTTCTTGGAAACCCAGAAAGTACATGCCTGTGTTGTGTCAGTTACGTTCATTAGCGAATAACTACTACTCACAATTATCTCATCATCATTATTTATTCTTATGATGTCACAGACTCTCACTGCTGTACAGCCAAAAAACAAGAGTGTAATAAAGACAATATTACTATAGAAAGAGTAAGATAAAGCTGTATGCATGGGCACAATTAAGTACAAGTTACAAGTAGCTGTCATAGTAAAAGACTATAGGATATAGAGGAATGAAGAGCACTCTGTGGTACAGTCAGAAGGCACAACACCGCTGTGCAGCGTAATAATGGGCATACAGAGTAGGCCACCAGTTAAGAGAGATCAGGTAGAGAGGACCCTGTTACTGAGAGCTAGAGGGAGGTGGGAAGGCAGAGACAGTAGGAACAGATGGGGTTACATGTACATGCTTGGAGAGAGAGGAGGAGGGTCTTGAAGATGGACAGTTATATGCAAGTCCATTTGCACATGTAAAATGTTGACTTGTAGAACATTTGTTGCATAACATACAGTACAACCATAATTTGAGTGCAGTGTAGCTCCAATTGCTGTTGGATATATGGGCTATCCCAAGGGCATTCACATTTATTTGGTATAGTAAGGGCAAGTAAGCCACACACTTTTATGGATGCCCCTGATTTAGAGTTATGATACAATTAAAATAGGAGGCGTTTCATGTGTGTCCCTAAGACCTGCTGTAATTCTGAGCTGATGACGATGACTGCAGCTTTGTACTAGACAGATTTTTGCACTAATTTTAAAGTTGAATTTATCTTAAGCATTTTTGTACCCAAAAGTCACACTTTTATGTTACATCAGCACCTTTATGTGTAAGGATATCACTACTATTTATATAAGTATAATCTATTTTAGATTGTATCTTTGTATGACTAATAATTTATTGCATAAACATTTAATGTTAGTTACATATATTTTTAGAATCTTCTGCATTCAGTAACGGGTAATCTTTCCACTTGGCCTGCATATGGTGCAGGACAGACCATCTTACCAAAGCGCAAACCCTGTGCTGGAGCTGATGTCAAGTGTTACAGGTTGGTAAAATATGGCAGCCTGATTGTTGTGTTATTGTCTGTTGTAGATATATCATACAAAAGGAATCTGTTGAGCTCCTTCCTTTTTTTATTTTTATTTTTTGTGGTGTTAGGAAGGGGGTCTGCTGTCTCACAGTGCTTGGTTAAGGAATTAGAAGGGTGAGTATATATAGTGCAGGTCTCTATCTTACATCATTGGGCTATGGGCCTGATTCAGCAAAGAACGCAAACGAGAGAACGCACACGCTTGGCTGACGTTTTTGAACTGCGCATGCATATGCATCGCACTGCGCTTGCGCGAATTAGCCAGTGCGATCGGGTTATCGTATGCAGACTGCACTCAGGCCCTCATTCAGACCCGCTCGCAAGTGCTATGCGCTCGCAAGCAGGTCGAATCTTGAGGGCCTGCGCACGCGCAGCGCTTGCAGTGCGCGTGCGCAAACCCCGGAGCTAGTGACAAATTCACTCGCTCCGGGGCTCGCTACAAAAGGGGCGGCTGTCGATGCTGATCGACAGCTCGCCCCATTTTGTAGGTGGGGTGGGGTGGTATCCGGACACACGGAGGCGTTCCTGAAGGAACGCCTGCCATTTGTAGGCGGCCCTACTGACATCACCAGTGATGTCAGTAGGGAGCTTCCTGCTCTGTTAGAGCAGGAAGCTACCTGGGGCTTGTGGTACACGAGACCCTACCACAAGGGTCTCGCCGCAAGCCCTGATGGTCGCGATGGTCGAGACCATCGCGACCATCACCTGGTCACTTGCTACAGCTGTGGGTGGTAACAAAAGCGTTCGCCCTCATTCAGAGCGAGCGCTCGCTTTTTGCCAGCAGCTCTGAATGAGGGCCTCAGTGTGTACGCAGACCCTTCCGAAAATGATGGAAGTGCCGTTTGTGGGTGGTGACTGGGGGGTGGTCAGGCAAACGCAGGCGTTATAATGCCATTATAGGGGCGTGCATAATTAAGGCAGTGTGGCGGCTTACGCAGCCATACCGTAAGCTGTACACAGGAAGCGGCCAAAATCCTGCGGCAGGTCAGGTGAACCACTATTATTCTAAGGGGTCCGATGGTTCTTGATGTTACTGATGTTTACGCTATCTTGTGTGCTGACCAGGCTATGAGTAAAGGGAGATGGGCAGCATAGTATGGGGCTGGGCATCTTGTACTGCGGTCTCCGTGCGTATGTATTGATTAGCATATTCTTGCAGCGGACGGGTGCATGCATCTGCATCCGTGCGTTCCTTGCTGAATCAGGGCCTGATTCAGAGCCGCTCGTAAGCGGTCGCTCGTTCGCAGTCAGTCGATGTTGTACAACCACGCATGCGTCGGTGTAACAGTGCGCATGTGCGTACGTCTGATTGCGGTAATTTTTCAGTCGATCGTAGACACAGCGAACAGTTAGTGACATGTCAAATGTGATTGACAGAATTGTCAGTTTTGGGGTGGTGACGGGGGTGGAGATGGGAAAACGCAGGCGTGTCGAGGTGTTTTTTGGGCGTACATAAATTATCTTATGCGAGCGCCAAATGTGAACGGAACAAGTGATTCATCACTGTCTCATCCAATTTCCATTAAGACTGCTCGCTCAGCTTGTGGTCTGGTATAGTCTACCACAATGACGATGGTCTCTTCGTACTTCCCTGGGCTCATCGATGTTGTAGCGATTTATCAATTGAGGCCACAAAACCAATCATCTTTTAACTGCAAATCTGCTTGTAAGGTGTTTAGCAAATAGACCTTTTTTTAGTAGCTAAAATCTGAACGCAGGTGAACTACTCAGCTGCTAATTTCTGGGTCATACAATCAATTAGCTAACAAATATTTTTTATTTTGGGGCTTTTAAAATATTTGTAAGTGTTTCTTTTTTAGGGAAACAATAGTGTACGCATGTTTATTTTTTTTCTTATTTTTTTGGAGGACAAGAAACCAATCGTCCTTTTGTTTTTTGCTAAGTGTTAATTCAAACTCATAAATTGTTTTTAACCCTTGTTTTGTTTTACAATATCAAATGTTTCTATTTCCGTATTGTTTCTAAGTTTGTTTGAGGGATTACCTTTTATCCCGTTTTGGAATAAATCATCAATAGAATTTTGCAGATTTTTATCATAATTTTATTAAATGATTGTGTCCATTTTTTTATAATTTTTTTTTTTTTTTGCCATAAACATATTTTTAATAAGGTAAAAAAAATGTAAAAAGATTTGGGCCACACACACACAAAATAAGTGGCATTTGAAATTGAAAAAAAACAAAAAAAACAATTCACAAGAAAGGAGAGAGAGGTTGTTGTCATGAAGGAATATGGGGCAAACACAGAGATGGATTGTAGGGGATAATTAGCCAGTGCTGTCATCGCCTTTTAGGCCTTTTGGCCGGGGTTTGGAGGGAGCCGGAATGGGCCCGGGAGCTCCTTCGGCTTGCCTGGCCAGAGGCAGATGTTGTTACCTCTGGACTAGGCATAGGGCTAGGCACATTTGGAGGGATGGGTGTTTTGCCAGAGATGGAGGGTCCTGATGTTCCGGCTGGAAGGGAGGCCGGCTCCAACATGTGCTGGCGAACGAGCTGCTCCAGGGCATTTGCAATTCTTACATTTGCCCCAGTATTTTCCGCCAGGGCATTTGCAATTCTCACGTTGGCCGCAGTATTTTCCTCCATGCCACCTGTAGCAGATTGGCGTCCATCCTCAGCAGAATCTCGGTGTGCTCATCCGTTTTAACATTGAGATCAGTGAGGAGGGCCACTGCCTGCGAGGGGGAATGCCCTGGACTGTATGCCACAGGGTCCCCTGCCGGATCTACTGCTTCCTCCCCTGCAGAGCCAGAAGAAATTCTGCGGCCAAAGCTCACCTCTGGAGCAGACTCATCCGCCTGTGTCTCTGTGAGAAAAAAGAGAAAAGATTAAAATTCAGAACGAGATATTTTCCCAAACACATTTCTGAGTTGTTAACATTACAACATTTACCTGGGGCAACATGAGGAGCCGCAAAGTCTGGCATGTTGGTATCCATGTTCGACACGCCAAGCACCTCCTCATCCTGCACACACCCCTGGGCCAGGTCCTCCAAATCCGTGAGCTCAAGTGACACAGGGGTGGGACCCCCACCTGTTCCCCCTGCATGCGTACCCCTATCAGCCATTTTTTGTTTAAGCCGATATTTGAAGTCGCTCCATCTGTTGGTTAAAAAGTTGGCATTATTTCTGCAGTATTTGGACCTGTAACCATTATTTAGTCAAATGTAGTTTTTACGTACCGGCGTTTGACCTCCCGGGTTGAACGTTCAAACTCACCCACCCCATTGACAGCACTGGCTATGTCGTCCCACAGTTTCCATCTCTGGGTTGCACCCATATTCCTTGGTGCCTGTGCCAGGTTGTCGTTGCACATTTGCACCAAAACCTCCATCTCCTTCCTTGTGAATTGTGGCTGCCTTTTTTTTTGGCCCTAGTTTGCCTACTAGGCCCAGCAGCCTCTTCCATGGCATCCTCCACACCTTTTTTTTAAATGTTTGAAAATTTTTAAAAGTTAAATGTTTCAAAATGTAATGTTAAACATAAGCATTTTCACATAATTTTTAAAATAATTACATGGTGCCTCTTGGCTAGTACTTTGCTGCTCTGTACTCATTGTCTTTTCTCAGTGTAGCAGACCGATTTAGGCCTTCAGTGACGTTTTTATACATGCGTCAGCATTATTCGACCGCATCATTCCTTGTGCGCTCCTACTGTCCGTCCTTAATTTGAGTGGGAAAATAAAGCCTATTTATGGCTTGGTGTGACTCCATTCGAGGTGGCATTTTTGGATTGTTGGAGGTTTTTCGGTGTAGTGGTTTGTTCGTGGTTTGTTGTTTCGTGAAGGAGTAGTTTGTATTTTTGAGAATTTGCGTTTTTTTATTACTTTGTTTACGTTAGCATTTTTGCGTTTCTTTTTGCTATTTTTATTTATATTTTTGAGTAAGTATTTCAAAAATTCCCCTAAAAATTTATTAGTAAATTGTTTACAATTTTTAATTTTTTTTTTTTTTTTTTACAGTTATTTTGGCAGTGACCAAGTGACCTTTTCTAACTTTGGGATATTTGTCTGTTTTTGGTAAGTGTTTTTGGTTTTATTAATTCACAAATTCGATGTGTTGGTCTTAGCATATGTTTCACTAAGTAATGTGTCTTTTTTTCTGTGTCAAATCATGTCTTAACTCTAAATGTAGCGTACTATTTTGCGAACTAATTTGTGTTTTTTTCTGTGTCAAATCATGTCTTAACTCTAAATGTAGCGTACTATTTTGCGAACTAATGTGTGTTTTTTTCTGTGTCAAATCATGTCTTCCCTCTAAATGTAGCGTACTATTTTGCGAACTAATTTGTGTTTTTTTCTGTGTCAAATCATGTCTTAACTCTAAATGTAGCGTACTATTTTGCGAACTAATGTGTGTTTTTTTCTGTGTCAAATCATGTCTTAACTCTAAATGTAGCGTACTATTTTGCGAACTAATGTGTGATTTTCTGTGTCAAATCATGTCTTAACTTTAAATGTAGCGTACTATTTTGCGCACTAATGTGTGTTTTTTTCTGTGTCAAATCATGTCTTAACTCTAAATGTAGCGTACTATTTTGCAAACTAATTTTTTTTTTTTCTGTGTCTAATCATGTCTTAACTTTAAATGTAGCGTACTATTTTGCGAACTAATGTGTGTTTTTTTCTGTGTCAAATCATGTCTTAACTTTAAATGTAGCGTACTATTTTGCGAACTAATGTGTTTTTTTCTGTGTCAAATCATGTCTTAACTCTAAATGTAACGTACTATTTTGCGAACTAATGTGTGCTCCCTTCTCTAAATTTTCGACAACTATATTTGGCTTAATTCCTAGCTTATTAAATTAATCATAAAAATATTTTCTACTTTGGAAATGTAGGTTGATTTTCACATGACACGACCCAGGCCTGTAAGAATCTTTGGTTTTCTTTGAAAAGATAAGTATATTTTTCTTAACACATTTGTCTAAAACAATAACTACCTGGCTTAACATTTCAGGTTGATGTTGGTCGTATTATATTGGCCATGGTTCCAGAACCCGACCAACCTCAACTTCGTCCCAGGCGTAGGCCTCGTTGGCGTGCAAGGCCCCAGATATATAGAACACGTGTCACCCTTTTTGGAATGCCAGATGATGAGGTGTTAAGGCGATACCGTCTTCCGCCACAAATCATCATAGACACTCTCTCATTAATAGAGAGTGATCTTGAACGGCAAATTGACAGTCCTACAGCAATCCCACCACTTACGCAATTAATGTCGGTGTTACATTTTTGTGCCTCAGGATCCTTTCAAACCACCGTGGGAATAGTCGCAGGAATATCCCAATCCTCCTTTTCAAGGATCCTGAGGGCAGTGATGGCGGCACTTTTTAAACACCTCCATCATTTTATTAAAATGCCATTAGATATGGGTTCCCTTAATGTGGTGAAGGCTAATTTTTACCAAATTGCTGGCTTCCCACACATCATAGGGGCTGTAGATGGCACTCACATACCACTTCAGCCTCCAGCAAGGCTGGAGGCTATATTTAGGAACCGAAAGCACTTTCACTCGATGAATGTAATGGTGGTATGTGATGCCTCCCTCCAGATCCTGTCCCTGAATGCCAAATTCCCAGGCAGTGCACATGATTCCTTCGTCATCCGGCAATCAGGGATTTGGCACAAATTAAACAACCTACAAGCTGGCGATGCGTGGCTTCTGGGTAAGTTGACACCTTCTGTTGAAACCAATGCAAAGCTTGGTACACAATGGTCCTGATGTTGTTTTTTTATATTTTCACAGGAGACAGTGGTTACCCTTGCACGCCCTGGCTGCTCACTCCTTATTTGGTTCCCACACCAGGGCCACAAAGTCAGTATAATTCCACACATACAGCCACCAGGCAAGTGGTGGAGCGCTGTATCGGCCTTTTAAAAGGCCGATTCAGATGCCTCCACCGCTCTGGTGGCGACCTCATGTATTTGCCGGCTATGGTTTCGAAAATTGTGGTCCTGTGTGGGATATTTCACAACATCGCCATAAGGAGTGGTGTCCCAATGCAGCCAGAGGATGCCTTGCCTGAGGACGGCCCCCCCGAGGTTGTTCGGAGGTCAGTATGTGGGGGGGCCATATGCGATGAAGTTGTTGCCAGATTTTTTAGGTAATTATTTCTACAAATTAATTTAATTGACACAGTGTAGACAAGTAATATTTTAATGTACACTTTTAACTTTTTTTTTGTTTTGTTTTTGATTTATTCCCTAAAATTACCATAAAAATCCATGCATACTACCTGATCAACACAAATGACTTTATGTGGACACATTGGATATAACTTCGAGAACAATGATTTCTTCTCATTTGTGGATTCATGTTGGCATGCTACTTCTTCAAACAGTTCCTGATTTTTTTTTGGGGTGGTTTTTGGTGTTGTTTGGACTTTTGTGTGTGTTTTCAATGTTATTATTTGTGTGCATTAAATTAATTTTTTACGTTAACCAACCATTTACTTCGTAAATTACAACCAAGTGTAACCTGTTCCAAAAATTGCAAAGTTGCTTAATGCCTAATACTGTAATTTCTTAATTTGTAAACTTTAGTACCCTGCTTTGTTGCTCAAAACAAACAACAAAGGTATTATGGTGAATCAGTATGTTTTCCATTCGAGGCCTAAGCAGGTAGCTTTAATTTTTACATTACCCCCCAAAAAAATTAGTCTCTTTTTGAGGTTAATTCTACAAACCTATTGGTATTGTTATGTGTTTAATGTGCAAGCTTACATACTTACTTGAGCTTTCTACAAACAAATTGACATTACTTAAAAACTCAGGGACAAATAGTAGACTTATGTAAGGTTCAACAATCTAAGATTTACAGACAAGGAATGAGACTTAAATAATTCCAAATAAACTTTATTTTTTGGGAAAATATTTTTTGTCATGTAAAAAAATTATTGGCGCAGGATCGCCAAAAGATGGTCCTATGCCACCAGCATGGCAATTACATGGCCCCATATATCCAGAAGGGATGTGCAGGCTCGGTTCTACTCGGTTCCGTTCGGTGTTTTTTCCCGAATCTTATTGGGTTTCAGCTGTCACGAGTTTTGGATAGCCAATAAGATTCGGTAAAAAAAAACGAACAGAACCGAGTAGAACCGAGCCTGCACATCCCTAATATCCAGTAATCCGGCAGCAATTGCCTCGTTACGCCTCTGGTCCTCTGTGGGTTAAAAAAATGTGCAGATTACTAAAATGACACCTTCATTTAGATTTTAAAAACCAACCAAAAATTCAGACTATACCAAAAAAATACATCAGTTAACAAAACATCGCCAAAACAAAAGGAATGCAAAAAGAAAAGATTTAAAACAAATAAGGGCCCAAAAAGAAGAAAAAAAACCCTCAAAAAAATAAAAAAATACACTAAGCAAAACTACGACATTTGTTGGTAGCGTAAACAAGACAGACACAAGTGTGAGTGATTGGACATCTGTCATATGTGTAAGGGAAAAACATCCTTGACATTGTTTCACAAAGATATATTTAAAAACATTTGAACTACTTTAATATTTTGAACTGCACAGGCAAAAGGACAACCAAAATCAAACAAACATAACAAAAAACCATAGTTTAAAATGTAAACATACCGGGCACACTGCTGACTGGGCCTGGAGCCCCGAATTCCTCCTCATCAGAGGTGGGCCAGTGGCTCAGGGAAGGAGGAGGGGTAATGTGGGAGGAAGTGGAGGGTGAGGGGTGAGGTGAGGAGTTTGAGGGGAGGGGGAAGTTGGAGGGATGTTAATGAGAGGAGAGGGAGGGGACTGATGGTCGGCAAGGTCTGGGGTGGAGGGGGAATTTGGGGAAGAGTGGGCAGAGGATGTTTGGGTGGGAGTGGGGGATAGGGGACGAGACACACGTCTGCGACATGTGAGTCTCCGCTCTGCCCCTAAATGATGGAGAAAAACATTTTTAATTACAAATTTATTTATTTTTGGATTTTAACAAAAAAAACAACAAAAAAAACAGGGCTACACTGTAAACATGCACACGCAGGTATGTCCAAAATAAACAAACAGGCCTATACTGTAAACATGCACACGCAAGTATGTCCAAAATAAACAAACAGGCCTATACTGTAAACATGCACACGCAGGTATGTCCAAAATAAACAAACAGGCCTATACTGTAAACATGCACACGCAGGTATGTCCAAAATAAACAAACAGGCCTATACTGTAAACATGCACACACAGGTATGTCCAAAATAAACAAACAGGCCTATACTGTAAACATGCACACGCAGGTATGTCCAAAATAAACAAACAGGGCTACACTGTAAACATGCACACGCAGGTATGTCCAAAATAAACAAACAGGCCTATACTGTAAACATGCACACGCAGGTATGTCCAAAATAAACAAACAGGGCTACACTGTAAACATGCACACGCAGGTATTTCCAAAATAAACAAACAGGGCTACACTGTAAACATGCACACGCAGGTATGTCCAAAATAAACAAACAGGCCTATACTGTAAACATGCACACGCAGGTATGTCCAAAATAAACAAACAAGGCTACACTGTAAACATGCACACGCAGGTATTTCCAAAATAAACAAATAGGCCTATACTGTAAACATGCACACGCAGGTATGAGAAAAAAAAAAAAAAAACATACACAGAAACACTTACTTTGCACTATCTGGAGACGCAAACGGGCCAGCAGGCGTGGGGATCTGCGCCTCAGATCCGACCACTTGTGCTCCAGCTGGCCGATATTTCAGTGATAGCCGAGGGAACGCAGGCGGCGGCGCACCTCCGGGTAGGCCAGCCGCTTGCGGAGGTTGGTGATGGGGTGCGGATAGTCAGTTATTCGCTGGTCCATCACCTCAGTGATGACCAGTAGCTCACGGCGACAAAAAGCGGCGGCTCTCATGATGGCAATGATTTTTTTAACACAAAACAGTTTTAATTAAGGTCCTAGAAAAAATTTGATTGGCTAATGTACTTTGTAAATTAACAGGAACAATTTTATTGGTTATTGTATGAGTCATGTGACCTACACCCTCACAAATATAATGTGAGTTATGATAGGCTTGATGCAGTGACATGCGTAAGCTAATTTAAATATAAAAATTAAAGTATTAAAATCTGCCTATAAAAAAAAAAGGTAAAACAATAGTAGCATTCTAACAAACTATTAATTTCGAAAAACCATCCCCTTGGTCAAACCGTACGTATTCTGCGGAAGAAATTACACACACTAACAAGAATAAAGTTTATTGACATTGAAAATAAAACAGGATTGCAAACATGTGAATAACAATTAAGGTAATTAATATAGTGATTGCCAGTAATCGATTCAAGTATGTTTGCAGAATTAAATAGCAGGCAATCGAAAACTGACAGGGCCACTTCCGGAATTGACTTGTGCGAGCGCTCAATGCAACCAAAGAGGAGACGGACGCTCGCTATTTTGAACGCTCGATAGCTAGGGGAGGGGTTGGGAGAATATGGGGCAGAAGGTTAGCTACAAGCGAACATACGAGCGAGCGCTTAAATTTAAATTTTTCCGCTCGTACGGTGGACGAGCGAACGGCCACTTGCGTCCGGGTAGGAATCAGGCCCTCAGGCCCTATATTATAACATAATGGTCATACTAAACTCATTGTAACATTTCACATGCATTCTATTTTCTTATTTCCTAATTATAATTACAGTGATTGTTTAAAGAAATGTTTTACTTGATTATGCAAAATGTCTATTAGAGCGCACTTATGAGCTCATTCAGACCCGCTCGCCAGATGCGTACGCTCGCTCCCAGCGTATGCAAATTCATTTACGTGACGGCATGGCAGACGACCGCACGGCAAGGCATTAGTACGCCCACTATGTCTTGGCGTGTGATTACTTAGTGTATGTAGACGCCCACCAGCCATTCTTAAGACACCCACTTGCGCACATCATCTCCTGGAAGTGCTTGTAAATATTGGTGCATCGAGCACCATCGGTTGCGATTGCAGCGCTTGAGGTTGCCTATATCCTGCTGCAAGCACTGCGATCACTTCAGAGTGAAATTCCACCAAGTGACGTGTACTATGACACTCCCTTTTAATTATGCATGCCTTTGAAATGGCGTTGAGGCACTCAGGCATGCCTGCGTTCGCACCTCCACTCCCCCATTTCCAGTGGTCAGCCCCTGTCACCACCCACAAACGGCCTCTCCTGTCAGTCACTCTACTGGGCAGTCTATGCGTAGTGGACGCATCTCAATCTCTCGCACTGGTTCGCGCACACGCATTGCAATGCGTACGCATGCGCAGTTAGCGACTACCGGTAAGCTACGAGCGTTCGCATCATAGCGAACGGGTCTGAATCAGCCCTTCAGTTTTTACAGCATAGCCAGGCCACTTAGCATATTTGGGGGAGGACCCAGTGATGTTATTACTTTCTGCTGAGGCTTCATGGGTATTAAATACAGATGCTGGAAGCCCGAAGACTAAACATCCCGAATGGGGCTGGTAAGTTTGCTAACCCTCTCCTGCCACCCCTCCCCCTTAACCTTCCCTTAGTGGTGCCCAGGGGCGTATCTTCCTATTGGCCAGGATGGCACTCGCCAGGGGCGCCGGCCAGTGGGGTGGGTGTCAGCGCCACCTGGCAGTGCCACCCACGGCCAGTTCTGTCTGTCAACAGTCTTTGCTGTTTCGATCTCTGTCAGAAGCATCAGCACTAGACAAGGAGAGAGGAGGGGTGGGGAACGAAAGAGGGCGGAGGGCCGTACAGTAACCACGGTGTCTGTATACCAACTGCCAACATGGGGGGGGGGGGGGAGTGCCAGTCCCATACTTTGCCCATACTAACCCTAATCTCCCCCTGGAGATGCCTCACCGTGGGTAAACTAGTATACTTACCCGAGTCTAGACGTTCAGGATTTCGACGGTTCAGGATGCTGACGCTAATATCCTGATATCCTTTGGGATATCGGCATCGGCATTATGCCGTCTATGCCAGCGTCTGTATATCGGCGGCCGGCATCCCGTCCGCCAGCAATATAGCTACATCCCCTCATGCCATCACTGTGCATGTACCTGCTCTGCACATGCTTAGAGGAAAGCGCTGCTCACCACTAAGGCCTGTATTTGTGACACAAACAGCAGTGGTAATGGTTCCAACACTGTATCAGAGGGCTATAGTACTAGTATCAGTTTAATCAAGGGCATATTTGAAGTATTCAGGTTCTGTGGCTGATTAAAACCAGGTAAAATGCAGACCTGAAGTTAGCTAGCCACACAACCTGCACAATTCATGTGTCCCTAATTAAAGGAATATTATAGCAACCCTATATTAGTGTCCAACTTTATGAACATCTAGTTATTTTAGGTGAAAACTCAAACTACAAACTATAGCTTAATCTTTAACTCCCTCCATTTTGTGTAGATCTGCAGGCTTTCACATCACTGCCAGCATCTGTAATGGTCTGTATAGGAAGAAGTGTGAAGATGAACTATAGGCCTTTGATGGTTTTGGGTAAAATTGATTGGAGGGAGTCTAAGGGGCATATTCAGTTGGACGCGAGGTTTAGCGAGGTAAAAACCTTGCGCCCCTCGCTCCCAATTTTGGATTACTGCAGGTATGTGCGCTCCCGATACCCATGGTATCCAATTAAAATAAAGTGAGCTCTGCCCCCTTTTTTTCATTAGAAGTATACGTTAGTATACCATGAGAAAGGTAGCACCCAAGTATCTCATATGAAGAAACATACATCCAGGATGTAAATTGATAAATATCATTAACATATAGAGGGGATAAAAAGATACAAGGGAACCTGGTTTTGTTTTTCATGTAAATACAAATGAATAAATAAATACATGAACATAATGTAAATTCTGTGCGGAACTATTCCCATTGTTTTTCAACCCTGCGCCACATAAGAAAAAAAATTCTGCACTTACCTGCCCGGGGTCTCCAGTGGTCTCCGCGGCTCCCTGTGGCCTCCCCTCTATCTTCTCACTGAAGAGGGGGCTGCTGGGTTGCTCCAGGGGCTGGTGGGAGGGGCAAGGGCTCCTTGGAGATTTAGGCCCTCATTCAGAGCCACTCGCAAACAGCAGTACGCTCGTTGCGTTCCGATGTTGACTAACCGCGCATGCGTCGGTGTTACACTGCACATGTGCGTACGGCAGATTGCGAGCTTTTTTTCTGTCGTTCCTAAAATAGCGTACAGGAAGTGACATGTCAAATGTGATTGACAGAACAGGGCGTTTTTGGGTGTTGACGGGGGTGGAGATGGAAAAACGCAGGCGTGGCGAGGCTTTTTGGGGCGTACATACATTAGCAGATGCGAACGTCAAATGTGTTCGGACCGTCACATACGTCACTGGAACATCCTCTTTCCCTTCAAAATGCTCGCACAGTTTAGGGTCTGGATTACTCGACCACATTGGCGATGGCCTTCTCCTCCGTCCCGGGACTCCATGATGTTGCAGCGATTAATCGCGGGTGGTCACAAAAGCAATTAGTGTTGTATTGAAAACCGGCTTGGTATGTGTTTGGAAAGCAGTTTATTGGGATAGCACAAAACCGTACGCAGGTGGAAATCATACCTGCTAATGTCAGGATTACACAATCAATTGGCGTACATTTTTTGGGGGTTTTTTTGGCCTCAATTTGTTGTTTCTGGCCTATTGTGACAATAATGTCATCATGTTTTAATTAGCTCCCCTTTTTTTTTTTTAATGTAGAATTTGCATCGTTATGTGATTTTTTAAACGTTCCTTCAAGAGCCCTTTTTTTTATACAAATGAAATGGTTTTTTGTGTCCTTTTTTGCCTTTAGGGCCAGGATTAAATGTAACCCATTTGTACAATAATGTCACAATACAATGTCAGATTTTTATCATAAATTTATTGTTTAAACACAAACCAATTGGCATAATATATATATTTTTTTTTTTCTGGCAAAGATACTTTTTATCAAAAATAAATAATCTATAACTGATAACATAAACGAACAAAAATAACTTAAAAACATTTCACAAGAAAGGAGAGGGGAGTTTTGACCAGAAAGGAATATGAGCCAAGCACAGAAGGAGTGTGGGAAAAGTCGCCATTGCTGTCACCGTTTTTCGCCCGTTTGGATGGGGGAGGGTGGGCGCCAGACCGGGTCCGGGATGCCATCGGGCTGGCCTGTCCAGAGGCAGATGTTGTGGCCTCTGGACTAGGCACAGGGCTAGGCACATTTGGAGGATTGGCTGATGTTGTGCCAGAGGTGGAGGATCCTGATGTTCCGGCAGGAAGGGAGGTCGGCTCCACCATGTGCTGGCGAACGAGCTGCTCCAGGGCATCGGCGATGCGGATGTTGGCCCTGGTATTTTCCGCCAGGGCCTGACCAATGGTCACGTTGGCCGCAGCATTTTGCTCCAGGGCCTCAGCCACCCGTATCAGACTGGCGTCCATCCTCTGCAGAATCTCCGTATGGAAATCCGATTTGAAATTGAGTTCTGTGAGGAGGCCCACTGCCTGCGAGGGGGCACGCCCTGGACTGGCTTCTGCAGGGTCCTCAGCCGGATGTACTGGTTCCTCCCCTGCAGAGCCAGCAGAAATTCTGCGGCCAAGGCTTCCCTCTGGAGCAGACTCATCCGCCTGTGTCTCTGTTTGAAAAATGAGAAAAGAGTCACATTAGAATCTACATATTGGCACAATAGCATTTCAGAGTTGGTGACATCACAATACTTACCTGGGCCAACATGAGGAGCCGCAAAGTCTGGCATGTCCGTATCCATGTTGGACACGCCAAACACCTCCACAGGCTGCACACACCCCTGTGCCAGCTCTTCTAAATCCGTCAACTCCAATGACACAGGGGTGGGACCCCCACCTGTCCCCCTTGCATGCCTAGCCCTGTCCGCGAGTTTTTGCTTTAGGCGATATTTGAAGTCGCCCCATCTGTGGGGAAAAATGGAAGCCATTATCCTTTGGTTTAAAATGGGGTTTGTTTTTAGGGGCGGCAAGGGTTTACTTACCGCCGTTTGACATCCCGGGCTAGACGGACATAATCACCCACTCTATTGACAGCAACGGCTACCTCTTCCCACATTCTCCACTTCTGGCTTAGACTCATATTCCTGTCTGCCTGTGGCAGGATGTCCACACACTTCTGGATCAAAACCTCCATCTCCTTTCTTGTGAAATGTGGCTGCCTTTTTTTTTTGCCCGCTTTGGCTGGAATACTGGGCCCAGCAGCCTCTTCCATGTCATCCTCCTCACCTATTTGTGTAAATTTACAGAATTCACAAAATCACAACTTGCCTAATCTTATGTTTCAAATTAATCGTTGATAGAAAATGCATGAAAGACTTATCGCCTGACTCTTGTGCATTTTTTCCCTGGTCTGTCGCCATGTCTGAGGTCCAAACAAGAAATACACCAGAATTTGAATGTGTTTTCGTGACGTATTTATACATGCGTCCTTATTTTGCGGCCGCATCTTTGATTGTGCGGCCCTATGATCCCTCCTTAATTTGTGCGGGAAACGAAACACTATTTATGGCTTGGTGTGTCTCAAGTCGAGGTGGCGTTTTTGGATTGTTGGAGGTTATCTTGGCTGGAGTTTATTGATTGCGTAGAAAGGAGTTGGAGGTTGGAGATTCGTTTGTTGGTTAGATTTGCGTTTTTTTTTCCGTTATCTTTGTTGGTTTATATTTTTGGGACCTCGTTTGTTGATTTGGTAAGTTTTGTGAAGTCTAACTTTTGTTCAATTGTTGTTTCATTGTGTTTCGTATATTTTGTAATTTTTGGATCCCTAATTTCTTCTATTTTAGATTTTGTTTATTTTCGACCCCAAAGACCTTTTGATTTTGCATCTTAGATATTTGCTCTTGGTAAGTCCATTTTTTATCTTGTATTAGCGAACTAATTAGCGCATTTTTAGTAGTTACTCTTGTGACTTGTATTAGCGAACTAATTAGCGCATTTTTAGTAGTTACTCTTGTGACTTGTATTAGCGAACTAATTAGCGCATTTTAAACAGCTTAATAATCATTCTAACTTTTTGGTGGTTTATCTTTCGCTTTTTGAGCCAACATTTCGACCCGTTTTGATGTACTGTGTTAAATGTCGCTTTGCGGTTTTGCTAAATGGGTGTTTGGCATATTTTAACTTTGGTCTAGCACAAAATGTATAAACAAAAATGCACAGAGTGAAATGTGTCAAGTAATTTTGTTGTTTATTTTCAGTTTGGACGTATCATGACAATACCCCGGCATGTAAGCAGCAATGGATGGTATCATCAAGCTAAGTTGTTTTAATATAGTTTTGGGGTGGGTCAAAAGCCTTACTTTGAAATCTTTGAATTTCAGGTTGATCTGGGGCGGATTGTTCTGGCCATGCTCCCGGAAGCCGACCAACCTCAATCTCATCCCAGGCGTAGGCATCGTAGGCATGCAAGGCCCCAGATATTTCGAACACGTGTCACCCTTTTTGGAATGCCCGATGATGAGGTTTTAAGACGCTACCGTCTACCTCCCAAAATCATCATAGACACTCTCTCATTAATAGAAAGTGATCTTGAGCGGCAAATTGACAGTCCAACAGCAATACCACCACTGACGCAATTTATGGCGGTGTTACATTTCTGTGCCTCAGGATCGTTTCAAACAACGGTGGGAATAGTGGCGGGCATCTCCCAATCCTCCTTTTCCCGGATCCTGAGGGCAGTGATGGAGGCACTTTTCAAGCACCTCCATCATTTTATTCAAATGCCTTTGGATATGGGTGCCCTTAGTGCGGCCAAGGCCAATTTTTACCAAATAGCTGGCTTCCCACACATCATAGGGGTTGTGGATGGTACTCACATACCACTTCAGCCTCCAGCACGGCTGGAGGCAATATTTAGAAACAGGAAACACTATCACTCCCTGAATGTAATGGTGGTATGTGATGCCTCCCTCCAGATCCTGTCCCTGAATGCTAAGTTACCAGGAAGTGCACATGACTCCTTCGTCATCCGGCAATCAGGGATATGGCAGAAATTAAACAACCTACAAGCTGGTGATGCGTGGCTTCTGGGTAAGTGGAGACCTTTAGTACATAACAATGTTCAGCTTGATACACAGTGTTCCTGATGTTGTCTCTTATTTTTCACAGGAGACAGTGGATACCCTTGCATGTCCTGGCTGCTCACTCCTTATTTGGCTCCCACACCAGGCCCACAAAGTGGGCCTGGTGTGGGAGCAGTGTTTATACCTAATGTGTTTGTGTTTGTTTGCGAACATCTAATTTATTTATTTTTTTTCACCATCTTCTGTTTGTTCACATAATCTTTGCCACTCCAACGCTCACTACTTCCTGCTACCCTTACCAAACCTGGATCTGGTGATTTTGGCCATATATTCTGGAACCCATATCGCAACGCCATGTTTGTGGAATCATGTTGGCATGGTCCTTCGTCAACCAGTTCTTGATTGTTTTTTTTATTTAAATATTTTATTTGTATGTGTTGTATTTGAGATTATCACTGTTTTTTTTTTTTGGGACTGACCACTTTGATTTCTCATTTATGTTGTGAATAAATGTTTGGAGAGTGAAATGGTCTTCCTTTTTTTGGACGTTAACAGCAAGTGTAACCAGGTTAACACACCTTACATTTGACTAAGGGGTAATCCAGTACTGACACCAGTTGATGTAAACTGAAATATGTTTTCAGGTTCCCAACCCACACCAAAAGGAAGCCTGTCCAAACCTTTGGATTTTGAAGATTGGCCTAAGCAGCTTGCACACCAACTAGGAACCTGTAAAATGTCGAAATATCTAATTGACACTACACCCAAAAAGGGAAATGACATTGTTACTGTTATGTGTTTCTTGTGGCTGTTTAACATACAAATACAAAACACAATCTAACTTTTAAAAAAGGGAAATCCTTGCAGGAACAGTCTACTTATGTCAGGGAAAACTATTTTTGTTTTGGAAAAAAAGAATGAGCCAGAACGTATATTAGAACTCGAAAATTTATTTACAAAACGAAAATAAACAAAAAAAACTACTGGCGAAGGATGCCAGACAGCCGGTCAAGGCCCACAAGAATGCCAATGACATGTTGGCGCATCTGGCCAACACAATCGTCCACCTCTTGTCGACGCCTCTGTTCCTCTGTGGGTGAGAAAAGTGTGTGGATTAATAAAACAATAGGGAATCCACATTAAAAAAACAAAAACACAACGAAATCACTCCTAAACCGAAAAAAAACAAAAAAAAACAAAAAGGGGGTGCTGGCAAAAATACAAGGCCTATGTACAAATTCCCACAGGTGTGATATGTGTATGTTGAAATCAGCAGGAAGAGGTAAAGGCAAACTGCTAAATCACCAAAAGTAAACCAAACAAGCACGAATAAAGGCACGACACATGATTACATACAAACAGTTTGTGGTTAAAAAAAATGTGAAAGAAAAACATACCGGGAGCCAAAACGGGAGCTCCGGAAGTCCCTCCATGTTCCTCCTCGGAGGAGCCTTCATTCCCCAAAGAACGGGGAGGGGTAATGATGGACTCCGGGGAGGGGGAAGTGGGACGGAGGGGAAAGAGGCCCGACAGTTCCGGGAGAGGGTCTTGGAAGGCTGGGGAGGAGTGGGGTATAGGGGAAATATTTGGGGTGGAGTGTTGGCTGGGGGTTGGGGATAGTGGCCGGGAACGCCGTCTGGCCGGACGGTGACGGCGTAGTCTTGGCTGTCCTCCTAAAATATGTCAAACAAATTGAGGTTAGTTTCTGGGCAAATCCGGGGCCCAAATAAAAAAAAAAAAAACACCAACAAAAAACATGCAAATAGGAGTAGAATGAAAAAACAGAAATAGAGGGAAGACAAGCACACGCTGATATGAGGACAAATAATTAAGAGGACAGACAGGAAAACATGCACACGCAGATATGAGGACAAATAATAAATAGGACAGACAGGAAAACATGCACACGCAGATATGAGGACAAATAATAAATAGGACAGACAGGAAAACATGCACACGCAGATATGAGGACAAATAATAAATAGGACAGACAGGAAAACATGCACACGCAGTTTGCCCCACAAACACAAACATGAAAACCACAATACATAACACTTACTTTCAAGGATCTGCATGCGAAAGCATGCCAGCAAGCGGGGCGTTCGCCGTTGCAGGTCTGACCACCTGCGCTCCAGCTGCCCGATGTTGCGGCGTGAACCCAAGGACCGCAGGCGGGACCGTGCCTCCGCATACGCGGAGCGCTTCTGCCGGTTGGTGATGGGTGGAGGCTGGCTGGTGATACGGCGATCCATCACCTCCGTAAGCACCAGCAGCTCGCGCCTGGTGAATGCGGAGGCTCTCATGATGGCAATGGAGTTTTTCATACAAAACATTTTTGATAAAGTGTGCAAAAAATTTCTGATTGGCTAATGTATTTTGGAAATTAACAGGAGCAATTTTATTGGTTAGTGTATGAGTCATGTGTTCAACAGGGCCAGAAATCTCTGGAGAGTTATGATAGGCTTGATGCAGTGACATGCGTTTGCAAATTTAAATAAAGAAATGAACCCCGGAAAATATGCGGGGATCCACACCAATAGAACAATTGTTTAATTGTGGTTCACATGTTTTTTGAACAATAAAAGCGAATGTTCCATCCGTACGTATTCTGCGGGTAAACACAAACACGGACAAGAGTAAAGTTTCTTGCATTGTGTTGGAAAAAAAAAAACAATTAAGCTAATTGATACATTGATTGGCATGATACGATTGAGGGAGGTAGGCAGAATAAAGGAGCAGGTAATCGACATCTGACAAGGCCACTTCCGGTTTCACTTGTGCGTGCGTTCCCTTCAAGCCATTTCGGGGATGTACGCTCGCTATTTCGCACGCTCGTTAGTTAGAGGAGGGGTCGCCTGAGTTTAGGGAGGAATTTTAGATGCGAACGAAAATACGAGCGAGCCATTGAATTTAAATAATTTTGTACGTACGCCTAACGTACGTGCGCCCGCTTGCGAGTGGCTCTGAATGAGGGCCTTAGTTCTCCCAGCGCCCATATGTTGCACTATATAAGAAACTGCTATTAATAATAATACATGAGCCCGGTCAGAAACTCGTAAGTCTGCACCGCCCGCCAGGACAGTTGGATATCAGTGAGATGTCCCTGACTTTAAACCTGGTAAGACTGCAATGATGTACGTTAATTATCACATAAAACATCTTGCCCAGAGTGTAATAAGTTTGGGAAAGTTAGTGATAGTTTTAGTTGTAGAGTCGAGTGTTTGGAAAACTATATTTTTAATCTTTAGTATGTCAAAGTGTCAGTGTCTCATTTCCTCTATCCAAAAACACACAAAATGGAAAGTAGGTTAAGAATGGAGTTAAATGAAGTAAGACAAGAAATAAAATGGAAGGTCAGACCAAATCCATCAGTCAGAATTGTTTTGACTTTGTCCTTATTTTGTGTCTGGCCTGCAGTACCTCTGTGCTACCAGCTACACTGAATTTAGTTTATACCCTGCATTGTCTGGACTATATTTTGTCACAATAAATGAGTTAAACTTCACCATACTCCTGATTCCCAAACCTGACATTTCTAGTATCCTGGTTGCATAACAGGAAAAACAGGATTTTGGTACTTACCTATAAATCCCTTTCTCCGATTCCACAGGGGACACTGGAGTCTCAGATGTGGGATAACCAGGAGCTGGCACTTTAATAAATCTGAATAGTAGCTAGCTCCACCCCCTCTATACCCCCCTACAGGTCAGTCTTAAGTAACTGTGCCCGAGGAGAGCTGGAAAATAAAATAATAGAGTTGAAGATAAGCTAGAACATACATGAACAAACAAGCAAATATGCAAACAAATCAAGCGGACCTTGAATAAAAACGACTGTCCAAACCAGGAAGAATAAATAACCAATGCAGGTGGAACAGCGCCGGGCGGGTGTCTAGTGTCCCCTGTGGAATCGGAGAAAGGGATTTAGCAGTAAGTACCAAAATCCTGTTTTCTCCTTCATCCACTAGGGGACACTGAAGTCTCAGTACAGTGGGGACGTCCCAGAGCTCACATCCTGGGTGGGAGAGCGCTGGGAACCCTGCAAAACAGCACGGCCATACTGTGATGCAGATGCCGCAAACGTGTCAAAACGGTAAAACTTGCATGCAAAAGTATGCCGGCCTGACCAAGTGGCCACCTGACAAAGTTGGGTCAGGGAAACACCGCAGGTAGCCACCCACAAAGGACCCACTGAGTGCGTAGAATGTTCTGTGATTGAAGTAGAATCAATCTAGAAATTGTCAGATGAATCCATCTAGAAATAGTTGCCTTAGAAGCCGGCCAGCCCGGACGCGCCATATCATATCGGAAAAACAGCGTATCCAACTACCGGAGGGATGCAGTCCTATCAACATAAATCCGAAGAGCCCGGACAATGTCTAGGGATCTGGAAGCCGAGGAATCATCTTTAAACACCAGAACCACCATCTGTTGGTTGATGTGAAACGCAGACACTACCTTAGGCAAAAAAGATAACTGCGTACGTAGCTCAGCCCTATCCTCATGAAAAATGAGGTAAGGCAGATGACAAGAAAGCGCCCCTAGCTCCGACACACACCTAGCAGAGGCGAGCGCCAAAAGGAGTACCACTTTCCATGATGAAAATTTTAACTCCACATTCTGTAAAGGTTCAAATAGGGAAGACTGGAGAAAAGAGAGGACCAAATCCCATGGGGCCGTTGGAGGTACAAACGGAGGTTGTAACTTGACAACCCCTTGTAGAAATGTTTGGACATCCGGCAATAATGCTAGTTTCTTCTGAAAGAAAATCGACAGAGCCGATATTTGAACCTTCAAAGATCCCAGACGAAGACCTGCTGAAAAACTAGCCTGTAGAAAAAGAAGCAGCCTGGCTAAGTTGAATTCTGACGGTGGCGCACCCTTGCGTTCACACCAAGAGACTTACATCTTCCATATATTTGATAGTGCTTTGAGGTAACTTCCTTTATAGCCCTTAACATAGTAGGAATCACCCTGGAAGGGATACCCTTTCTTCTTAAGATAGCCCTTTCAACAGCCACGCCGTCAAACGAAGCCGCTTTAAGTCCTGATAGATAAACAGACCTGTTGCAGTAGATCTTTTTGCAGAGGAAGAGGCAATGGGTCATCAATCAGTAGAAGACGTAGGTTGGAATACCACGCCCGTCTTGAGCCACCAACAGAACTTTTACCCTTTCTCTTTTAATTCTTTGAAGCAGATGAGGAAGAAGTGAGAGTGGTGGAAACAGGTAAACAAACTGAAACCACCAAGGAGTTGTTAGAGCATCCACTGCCACCGCCTGTGGATCTTGTCCGTGAGCAGTAAAGTGGCAGTGGATGGTTCAACCTCGACGCCATGAGATCTACGCGAGGGAGACCCCAACGCTGAATCAGTTGTTGAAAGACCTGTGGATTGAGCATCCATTCTCCCGGATGAATGTCTTGTCGACTGAGGTAGTCGGCCTCCCAATTTTCTACCCCTGGGATGAAAATTGCTGATATCGCTACAGCAAATTCCTCTGCCCAGAGAAGAATGTGGCTTACCTCCGACTCTTGGTGCCGCCTTGTCTGTTGATGTACACCACGGCCGTGGCGTTGTCGGACTGCACTCTGATGGCACGGCCCTTCAACAGAGGATGTGCTACCTAAAGAGCATAGAATAAGGCCCTTAGCTCCAGAATGTTTATGAGCAGTACCACCTCCAGTCGAGTCCAGTGGCCCTGAAAGTGTCTTCCACGAGTCACTGCCCCCCATCCTCTCAGACTGGCGTCTGTGGTGAGGAAAATCCATTCCCACATTGCAAATCGCTTGCCTGCCAATAGGTGAGAGGAATTCAGCCACCAAAGGAGAGATGTTCAAGTCCTGGGTGACAGTTGAACTCGCTGGTGAAGAAAAAGGTGGAACCCTGACCACTGAGAGATGAGGTCCAGTTGGAATGGACGGGCATGGAACCTCCCGTATTGGATGGACTCAAAGGTCACAACCATTTTTCCCAGGAGGCGAATACACAGGTGTACTGACACCCTGCTATGACGCAGTATCACCATGTGTTGGATGGAGGTGACCTTTTCCTGCGGAAGAAATACCTTCTGGTCCACCATGTCCAAAATCATCCCTAGGAAAGGCAGACGCTGAGTAGGCTGTTGATGAAACTTTCAGTAATTCAGGATCAATCCGTGTTGTAACAGAAGACTCTGTGTTACCCGGAAGTCCTGCAGTAATTGAGTGACTGACGGAGCCTTGATAAGCATGTCATCCAAGTACGGGAAGATAAGTAACCCCTTGAATCCTAAGAAGGGCCATCATTACTGCCATGACCTTCGTGAACACTCTTGGTGCTGATGAAAGACCGAAACGTAAAGCCTGAAATTGAAAATGAGAGGCCCGCACTGCGAACCGAAGGAATATCTGATGAGGAGACCAAATGGGAATGTGGAGATAGGCATCCTTTACATCCAAGGATATGAGAAACTCATCCCTCTCGAGCCCTGCAATGACAGACTGCAGGGACTCCATTTTGAACTTGAAGGTCCGCAAATAAGGATTGAGATGTTTCAAGTTCAGAATGGGTCTCACTGAGCAATCCGGCTTGGGAACTACAAACAAGCTAGAATAAAAGCCTTGACCCTGCTGATGGATAGGGACATGCACGATTACTCGAGAAGACAGTAGCTTTTCTATTGCTTCCTGTATTACAACCTGTTTGTCCGCTGATGCCGGCAAACCGGTTGTTAAAAAACGAGGAGGAAGTTGGATCTGAAAATCCAACTTCAACCCTTGAATAATGATGTCCCGGACCCACGCATCCTGGCAAGACTTGATCCAAACTTCTTTGAAATTGCGAAGGCGAGCTCTAACGCTGGGGTCCCCCAGGAGAGAAGGGAGCGCGTCATGCCGGAGGCTTAACTGAAGACTTATCCTGCTGGGAGGAGGATGCAGTGGCTCTACCCCTGCCTCTGGAACCACGGGAGAAAGTGGGAGCTCCTCTGCCACAACCCCTGAATCTCCCTGGGATAGGAAAGGATGGTCTAGCAAAGGGTTTCCTAGGAGGAGCAGCAAATGGGAGATAAGTGGACTTACCACCTGTGGCTTGAGATATCCACTTATCCAGTTCCATTCCAAACAGAGCTTCCCCTGTGAATAGAAGCGCTTCCACGGCTCTCTTAGATTCCACATCTGCCTACCATTGTCTCAGCCACAGGGTTCTGCAGGTTGAGACAACCAAAGCCGAGGATCTAGAGGAAAGACTACAAATATCTTTTGAAGCCTTTCCAAGAAAAGAAGCAGACTCTGCAATCTGTTCCGCTAGAGCAGGGGTGGGGAACCTTTATTCTGCCAAGGGCCATTTTGATATATATAACATTATTTGTGGGACCGGTGCAGGCCATGACCCTCCGTTTGAAATCACACGGGGGCGGGGCTACAAACGCTGGTGACTACAGTAATGACTGGAGCATTCTGAGGATGCTCCGGGGAGCTGTAAGGGCAGCAGTGTGACCATCTGAAGCATCCTAAGGACGCTCCAGGTGGCACTGCTGCATAGGTTCTGGCTTGCAGGATGCTATTCTAGGCACCCTGCTAGCCAGATGAGGCAAACAGAAAAAAGCTCAGAGGGCCATACCAAATGATTCAGGAGGCCTTATACGGCCCCCGGGCCTCAGGTTCCCCATCCCTGCGCTAGAGGAACCAGATCCTCCACCAGAACACCAGTCTTAAGGCCCTCAGCAAGCTGTGTAGCCCATGCTTCCACCGCCTTGTTGACCCAACAGCTTGCTAATGCGGGTCGAAGGGATATCCCTGCTACAGTGTACATAGACTTTAAGGTAGTTTCTAACTTCCTGTCAGAAGACTCCTTTAAAGAAACTGCTCCTGGAACAGGGAGCACCATCTTTTTGGATAGATGTAACACTGAAGGGTCCACTAAAGGAGGTGTTTTGCATAATTGAGAAAGGGATAGTAGGATAAAAGTTTACGTGGGATCTGAAACTTTTTATCTGGGTGTTTACACGCTGAGGTAAGGATCTCGTCCAATTCCTCAGACACTGGAAAGGTGGCTGCTAGTCTTTGTTTCTTATTAAAGATAGACGGCCTAACTTCCACAGGGTCCATGTCCTCAACATGTAACACCTGGCGTATAGCTGCAATCAACGCCTCTACACCCTGAGATACAGGCTCCGCTTCCTCTGATGCCTGTTCCTCTATATGCTCCTGTACTTCCCCTTCCTTTGTATCAGGCATGTCGTCCTCTTCCGGATCATCCCACATAAGGGGATTCGGTAATAGTCTCCTAACAGGGACACTAGAGGACGTTGCCACAGGAAGAACCTGGGCTGACATAACCCTTGTGAATGGTTCCACAGACCTGGCTAAAGACCGCGCCCAGTCTGGTTCAGAGAAGGCATACCTCTGAGATCTTTCAACCTCTCTCTCCCTGCAAGAAGCTTCCAGCTCTGCAGACATTTGAGACATGACTCATGTAATTTGATCAGCCCAAATAGGGTATTGTGGGGATGCTGCAGTCTGTGTTTCTGAAACACACTTCTCACACAACAGGGAACTGGATGATAGTCCCTGTGTAAACTTCTCTGCACAATTACAGGAGAAAGCTTTTTGTGCAGCCTTAGACCCCTTTGAAGTCAAGTTACCAATTCACTGTTCACACATACAAAGAGAAAAGGTAGTGATACACACAGCCACCAGCCTCCTTCTGGGAGCGCTGGGGCAGCTGGGAGGCAGGAACAGAACTGTGTGTTAGGCTCCGCCCCTCCATTCTGGCGCCTTTCAGCGCTGTATCAGTTGCTGCTTTTTAATGCGCATCTGTCATTTTCTCCTGGCCACCCTGCTACTCAGGGTGCCAGGAGTCACTAACTTTCTTGCTGCCAAATGCTGTTGGCGTCAGGCTGAGCTAATGGGGGACCGCGACGAGCGTCGCACGCAGCACCTCTGGGTACCCCCAGAGACAGTGGAAGACCACAGTGCACGCCGCAAGTAGCGGCGGTGAGGTCTCCCCGGCAGCTACAACGAAGCAGACAGGCAGGGGCAGTGAGCTGCCTGTCTGATCCTCTTGCTGACCGAGGATCCTTGATTTTTAGCAGAGAGCTCTTTGTATGTGACCAGCTCCCTTGGCACAAAATTCTGTAGGGGAGTATAGAGGGGGAGGAGCTAGCTACTATTCAGAATTATTAAAGTGCCAGCTCCCGGTTATCCAACATCTATACCCCACTGTACTGAGAC
Organism: Taudactylus pleione; assembly: GCA_031769625.1. Classification (NCBI taxonomy): domain Eukaryota; kingdom Metazoa; phylum Chordata; class Amphibia; order Anura; family Myobatrachidae; genus Taudactylus; species Taudactylus pleione. Next base: position 855,679 of record JAUIMM010000116.1, read on the forward strand.
TCCAGTGTCCTCTAGTGGATGAAGGAGAAAAGGATGTTAAGCAACTAACAGATGTTAAAGGTGATCTGGGGAATTAGTGGGTGTTTAGCTGTGTGATTGAGTCCTTTAAAATGCCAGAGAGAGCGTAGGCTAGTGGGATATGTCTACAAATGTTCTGTTTATAAGGGGTATGTAAATAGCGTTGAGAGGGCTATCATTCCTGGTCCCGGCCCTGTACAACAACACCACCACCATAAGGACTCAGTAGCAGAGCTCCATGGACAGATAAGTAACACATTTGTATTTGTAAAGAATCTACAGAGCAGATATTGTGCATTGACACACAATCATTGTTGAAAATATTTGTGATGCATATTTAGAGGAATATTGGGTGCTGACTACTGTACTTTCCCTTTTTAAATTCACAGGACTGCAAAAGAAAATGCCAACACTGTGTCCAAGCCGCGATATTTGGAACAACTTGAGACTTATCTGAGAAGGGAGCTACAATCTTTAGATTTAACTAAAGTGAATGTTCAAGACCTAAGGTTGCAGGTCAGTTTAGTACTGCATTGTGTAGGTCTTTTTTATATTCTAATGAGCTTTTTACACACTACACATCACCTAGCACACTGATTGGTGGATGGCTGTATCTATTGGATAAACAAAGTGCAGGAAGCCTTTTGCTGTCCAGCATGCCTGTAAACCAGTGGTTCTCAAACTCAGTCCTCAGGACCCCAAACAGTTCACGTTTTCCAGGTCACCCAGCAGGTGCACAGGTGTATTAATTACTCACTGACACATATTAGAAGATCCACAGGCGGAAATAATAATTTCACTTGTGATTCTGTGAGGAACATGGAAAACATGCACCGTTTGGGATCCTGAGGACTAAGTTTGAGAACCTGTTCTGTAAACAGTATCCAACCCCAGGAACGGTAAGTAATTCACTTGGATCGCCACCAGAAATCTGTGGGTAGAATAACAAATTGGGTAAATAAGACACTAAATGTTTTTTCACAATAAAATGTTAATTTATTCGTACCATACTTAATACAGAACTAACATAGAACAAACTGCAGACCATTGTTACTTTGATCACTCCATTTTACTGTATGAGGAGCTAATACCCAGATACGGTAATATCATAAGGAGTCTTTGAATGTGTGATAATACCCCCGGCACATTATTTTAATCTTTCTTTTAAATTTCTTTATCTATATATTATTTTAAATACTTTGCCATGATTATAACTCCTGGAGGGGAACTATATATACTTTAACGAATACTCAATACAAGTTATTTTTTATGTGTTTATATTTAGTCACATTCGAATAGTGCACCATTATAGGAAGGCAGTCGGGAAGCCGGCGGACCTAATCCCGTCAGCCAGCTTCCCGACTGTCATATCCCGGCAAGGGTCTAAAGACAGGCATCGATATGCCGACGTACATTAGACATATGCCGGGAGCCCGACGCCCAGCATCCCGATCGAAGGCTAGCCGCACGGGGGGGGGAGGGTTAGGTTTAGGGTTCCCGGGGGAGACTTAGGGTTAGGTACACCCCGGGAGATAAGGTTTAGGCTATGGGAAGGGGGGGTTAGGGTTAGGCACCCCCGGGGGGAGGTTAGGGTTAGGCACCCCCTCCGGGGGACTTAGGTTTAGGCAGCAGGGAAGGGGGGGTTAGGTTTAGGCACTTAGAGGGGGATTAGGGTTAGGTACTAAGGGGGAAAGTTCTAGCTTACCTAGCTATGGCCCACCCCCTATGTATCTGGTCCCTACTTCACACAACAAGTTATCCCTCCTAACGAGGTAGCTGCATGGGGCAGTGCCCATTCAAGACCACATAGGCGATGAGTCCCTCAGTTCCTATAGTCCTGTATCTTCTTTTCAACTGTATTCTTGCAAAAGCCTTCAATTATTTCCATACATTGTTCACATAAGTCTCTGCAAAGCAATGGTTCTCTTGTCTTTCAAATTGCACAAAAGTTCTGGGTATGTCCATGTAGCAGGATCATAGTTGTCTTTGACATTTCTTTAGACGCTTTAAACCTACAACAGTAATCAAGTGTAAGTATTTTCCTTATTAGTTATGTATCTATCCTGACAATCATGTAGATAACTAGTAATTTCAATCCTTTAGCTATTAACATGAAAATACTTGAAAACTATTCTCCTGTTCCCTTAAACCAACCTGACATATTCAACCGTGTAAACTATCCATTACTATCAATATTATACTCTGGATCATTATGTATCTTCCTAAACTGGTCATTCAATTTCTTAACTTTCTCTAAGTGTACATATATTGGGTCAGATAAATTATCAGCTATATAATTACAGCAAACAGGTCTCACTATTTTGGACATACTTCCCTGTGTAGCTGTGAGATACTCAAGGATCAGCCTAAACTGTCCCAAAACCTTCACCTGGAATTTCAATTCATTAGTAATTATTTCAAACACATCAAATATTTCATCTATAACAGTATTAAATAGTCTGGCTAAAACTTCTATAATGTGACCATTCTTTACACTAGATCTGGATATTGATAAAACTAGAAACAAAACTATAACAAGAACGAATCATAGTATACAGTACATCCTCACAAGCCTTTGTCTGGCTTAGGGCCTAGCAACATATATATCAATTCATAACTTCAAATTACTCCAACTCCCCTTATATAATGATTTTGCAGTGTGAGGCGAATCCAAATTTTCTTTTCTGCCGCCTTTACTGCCATTGGAGTAGTTAGGAGAACTTGATAAGGACCTTGTAACTGGGTCCTAGGACTTTTCCTTAGATGCTTCTTTATCATGACCCAATCACCTGGTTGCAGTTTCTAGGTGCTGCAATTGAATTGGGATCTAGAACATAAGAGAACACCTAGTGGTGGACTTTGGTTAGTTTCTATTATATATACATCACATATTGAATCAAGTTACCATGCTCATATTGTAACACATGTAGGAAGTCACATCTTGTTCTAGCAGCTGTACTAAATAGTATTCTATAAGCTATCATCCTACGTTTCACACTGGGAATGTTCTTGACTAACAATCATATTAAAAAATAAACATTCTAACAAACTTTTCATAGTTCAATTTGACTGTATAATTCAGTCTTTACACTCTATCATTGCTTTGGGTCTTATTTATTCTCAGATTCTCCTAGATACATTCTAAAAATGTCTTTAATAAAATGTGTACCTTTGTCACTCTCTATTACCTCAAGTACTTCACATGTACGAATTACTTCTGTCATTTATTTTCCTTTTTCCTATTGTTCATATTGTTTGTAATATGTTTTTGTGTTTGCTACCTTGCAAAACCATAGTCAATTTGACAACAGGTCTGAGCACAGAACATACCCAACACTTAACCAACTATATAAAATCAATCTTTCGTTTCTGGAAGGAATAACATCTGTAAGGTACTCCTTTCTTTCTTCTTCTAGTACCGTGATCACTTTTCCTGAGCTGTGCAGCGATTAAGGGTAGGCTTATGCAGCCTAACTGAAGCCTGGGGCTATCCAGTGCTTCTTGGCTATTTTTACCATAGCATCTCTAAAATGATGAGTGCTTCCATGAAGTATTTGGGCTCAGACTGAGAATAGTGCATGTGGCAGACAGAGGTGGTGCTCAACCATCCATCCATCACCCGAAGTCATGCAAGTCTTTCCAAGTCATACTTCTGAGGAACCTGTAACTGCAACTTTTAACAAAATCAGGTTCAATGTTTCTGCTGTTTCTGGTCGCCAATATCAAAATATCAGGTATATATTACTGTAGCCTGTTTGGCCAACTTGGTTTGCAGGAGCAGTTCCTCTTCTGGGGTATGTTCTCTGATATGTGCTTTTGACCTTACTTAAAACTAAATTTGTCGGCATTTGAAAAGTAGCAAACAAAAAATCTAATAAAAACTATGTATAATCTATCTATAATTTACAATAACATAACTTATCGAAAAAGATTTCATTAATTCAAAACAATCATTATCATTAAAGAAAGATGAAAAATAAAAAAAAGTAATCATAATTTTCATCTTCCTGTGTCTCACTAGTCCCCTGTGGTTGCTAGCTGAACTACATATAGTATTTACATTAGGGATGTGCAGACTCGGACCCTTCCAATTTGCATATGCTGTGCTGCTGGATCTTCTCTCATATGCCAGCATCATCCCCCACAGTACATTTCCTCCCTCCTCTTGAATACATGAGAAACAAAGTGACATCTGGATTCAATCTTAACTAACTGCTGTAATGTAGCAGAGTTAACACAAGAACTAAGTTACAGTACTTTTAAATTCCTGCTGTCTATCACCTTTTAAGTATAATACAATATACAATATACAATATACAATAAGACCTAAAAATCCTCTCAATTGTTTAAATATCTTTAGTACAGGCACTTTTTGTACGACTTTTTCCCTCGCCCTTTGGGGTCCAGACATACCCTCTTGGTAAGGTTGGGTTGGAGCTTTGAACCAAAAAAAATTGTTTCTGTTTATCTTACTTAATCCTAATCTTTAATATTGATCTGAGTATCTTAACCAAATCAGTTAGAAGCATACAAAAAACGTCCGGCATGTTTAAGTAGTGTCAGTGTAATTCTAGTTGCATTCCTGTAAACAAAATAAAGTTTCAACATCCTGACATTTCCAAGGGTGAAAGTACCTATCAATCCCTTAATCTATGTCCTTTTTAACAGTTTCTCGTGATATTATACAACTGAGGATAATTTCTCTTCTATAACGGGTATATTACCACATTCCCTTACACTCCAGAAAATGGAACATCTGGAGTGGATTATTGGATTTTTTTTTTCTTTACATTTAAAGCTTACTTGACCTGCGCAACTGTATTGGCAATATGCATTCCTATGGCTGCTTCTGATTAATTAAGTCCAGTCATATCTAAACAACAGCCCCTATTCTACCTATATTCTTAGATTTGTAAAATTATGTTCTTGTTGGTCGTCTAAAACCATTAACATCTTAATTTGTAAGCATGCATCATTCAACAGTTTAAAGAAATCATGAACTGATAAAACATTTTGTTAGGGAAATTTTACATCACTTTTACTATTATTAATCCCTTCTGCAGCAATCAAAAATAATTACTGTTTCTTTTAGAATTACAATATGGCTCTGCATTCTCTTGATCTCACAAGTTACAGAAACACTATCCATTTTCCTAGAAAATAACAAATAAAGCATTTTGTTACTAATGCATTCAACATCAATCCTTTTTCCAATCTTGCAATGCACATTTTTTATTTATGGGCGTCCCCATGAAAAAATGACAATTCACTCACATTAACCCTTTCAATTCCTGCACAACTTCTCCACAATTCCTTAGTACACCTTCACTACGCACAATCATTCACACACGTCACATCTGATCAACACAATTGTTCCAACCAACTCTACTTTCTCAAGTTCACTCGACTCTTTTATCACATACACATGGGCCCATTTCATTCACAAGCAAACATTCAGTTACAGCACGGCAGCCTGCAGCCTGTGACATCCTGCATTCCATTGTCATCAGCAAAGCACCTCTATCACAGCATGCCTTCACAATATAAATGAAATATACATTTCAAGAAGAAAAGAAAAACAAAACAAACAAAACACTAGTTATATATATATATATATATATATAAAAAAAAACACATTCCTCTTCAGTGATAATTAAGTAAGTGGGCATCTGGGGGTCATTTCTATACTCTTATTCACGTTTATTACATTTCTCAATCAGACCTTTCAGTGTGTCATCTAGGTTATATTTATTAACCTCTGCTTCTGCTTCTCATATCTCATTTTGTGAGGTTTAAACCAGTCAGTCTATGGATGTCAGCTTTTTTAAACATTCATCAAATATCCTGCTTTATGATTCCCGTAAAGCTTTGCTAGAACATTCCCTTGTCTAGCTTAGTCAAAGTCCCTTATGACTAAAATCAAACCTAATGGTCCCCCCTCTTATTAGAGGTTACTATTCTTGTGCACAAGAATATCAAATGTTTATCTATAGGCACATCCACACACTGACTTTTGACTGGATGTAACTTTCCTTCTATTTCTGAACACACTGCCTGACAGGGTCTCTCTCCCTTTCTGTTCCTTCATACACTAATACATGAAAACACATTTCTGTAAATGTATCCAATCCTAATACCCATTTGGCGTACCTTTCTAAATGTAATGCAATTTCATGGCATTCTATTTCATAAACAAATCACTGTGTGGGGCCCTCTTCTAAAATTAAATCAGTGACTATTATCAAAGTTACTCTAAAAACACAATTAGGACAGGTTTGTTACGTAACAAACAGACAAACAAGACTTTAAACATTTACCTATCATTCACTGAACATATAACAACAGATTATAACATGTTTAAATAACAACACCTTTAGGGTGACCAATAATAACCCAAGGATTGATTCCAGCAGGACAGATCAACTGCAATGGAGACACAGCTACCAGGAGGGCACAACATTTGTGTTTACTCACCCGTGAAATTGTCCTGGCAACTCTGTCCCCAGAGCACGATCTCACATGCTCTGTCCTGTGGTCAACACTGCTGGGCATCTCGGTGGGACCTCCATGTTGTCAATTCTCCTCACTAGCTATGGCCAGCGAATTAGTTCTTTATTGGTCACCCTCAGAGTCTTGTTTGCTAAAGGCTACATATGATCATGTGAAAGAAAGAGACACGGACACGAACGTGTATATGTAACCACAAGCATCTCCATCTCTCTGCGTTTATTCTACAGACTTCTTTATAAGGTACCACGCAACACATGGTATTCATGATCTGCAGTGAGACTATAGCTCTGTTTAAACATTGGAATCGCATACCTTACCATATATGTACATATGCTTTTCTGTGCACTTATAACAGGGTCTGTACAATGAATTAACTCCATCCTGTCCTGTGCAGCCACCCTTCATGCATACATGGCATACAAAATGGATTCTTATTCCAAAATGGCTTCTACAGGTTAGGCACCCCTAAGGGAGGGTTAGGGTTAGGGGGTAGAATAGGTTAGCTAATACTTACATGATGATGATCGGGATTTCCACTGCTGCCGGGATGCTGGTGTCGGGATTCCAACCTCCGGACATGCGTCCGGTGGTAAATCATACAGATTCCCCATTATACTACCCCTTTTCTTTTGTGCTTGTGTCAATGTAAATTGGTAATTGGTAGTACACACCCCTTTGACCATATTTATGTAGATAATACCATAATATATGTACATATACTGTATATGGGGTGGATGTCGAATTGAACCTGTGTGGTAGTTTTTTTCGTCGTCAACAATGTTTTAAAATGTGTCAGCCAGTAATGAATGGTGACCTGTGCACCAACTAGGAAAAATGAAAATCATGCACTGGTCGTGCTCCCTGAGGAATGAGTTTGGAAAACACTGCTCTATTGCATTCTAGAAAATGATAGACAGAATCTGTTTTAGTAGCTTAAGTAAATCTGCCCACGGGAGCCTGAATCTGGGGGAGATCTGTCAAACCTTAGAGACACATAAAATGGAGAGAGATAAAGTATCAACCAATCAGCTTCTAACTGCCATTTCACAGGCTGTGGTTGAAAAATGACAGCTTCGAGCTGATTGGTTGGTACGTTATTTCTCTCCAAGGTTTGATACATCTGCCGCTTTGTCACCAACAGTGATTTTGGTAAGAGGGGTGGTCCGCATTATAATACCACCAGACATCTGGGACCTGTATAGAAAAGCCATTAGAGATTGGGGGGTGGGGTTGTATTATATAGCTACTATAATTACAGTGATACTCTTAAATTTAGATCCTATTAGAATAATCTCTGCATGGAATACAAGTCAGATGAGGCTGGTAGGCGTTGTATTTATTTACAGCTCTTTGTTATAACAATTTTTCATATAGCTCTTTGGCTCTATTAAACTACATCCATTTTTCATCTTGCCCACTTTTTTTTTTTGGTGCACTGTTCTAGGCTTTGTTTTTTTGAGTTACAAGACAGGAATCATGCAGGGGAGAGGGTTGAAATTGTTCCCTGATAAAATTATCACAATTGAAAAAAAAAAAAAATAATAAGATAGATCACAAATATCTGGTTTCTTTTTTAAAAAAAAGGTTGAAGACATTGAGAAACGTCTCTCTACTTATTGAAAGCCTAATACCCCTTTCACACTACAAGCAACAACCCGGGTTACTGTGCAGTGTGAAGAGGACAGGTTGAAATAAGCCAGGTCAACCCTTGTCACAAGAAGGGTTGAATGCGTGTTCAACCCGGCTCGCGTTGCAGTGTGAACAGGTAACCCGGGTCGATGTGACCTGGGTTCCGTTCACTGCATAGGAAGAGCCGGCTGTTAGACATAAGATCATCTCTAAGCGCAGGCTCACCATGTGATGGTGGTGACGTCATGGACCCGGCATTAGTGCCGGGACGGACCGCCAGTCGGAAAGTGGTCTCAAAATCCATGGTGCGACCCGGCACACCAATGTAAAAGGGGTATAAGATAGGTCAGTATACTAGAAGCTAGCTGATTTACTGGCCATTCTGTGTAGGCCCTGGCTCAAATCTCATGTTTGGGTTTTTTTTTTTTTTTTTAAATTAGGATGTAAGGCATAATTTGGCTCAGTGTGCTTGTAGCTTGGTGCACTATGGGAAGCTATATTAGAAACTTTGGTTGGAATCCAGTGTATGGCTTCCTTTTTAGTAGCTAAGATGTTAAATTGTTTAATTTTTATTAAATATTTTAAAATTTACACCCAACAAAAAAGAAACATGACAGACAGGAATAATTGCATGTGACAACAGAGAACTTCAGCACAGATAAAGATAAAGGAGCAACAATAAAGACATGTTCCAATGTCCAGTATACAACAAATATATAGAAACAAATAAAAAATCAAAAATAACTGGATAACTGGATGAATAGGTATAACGAAGGCCCTAAGGGGTCGATACACATAGGAGCACGAGAGATCACACCAGAGACTAATCCTGCATGTTAGAAACATAGACTACTTCAGCCTGCACTCAGTTACATGACCATCCACACGTGACCCGGAAGTTGAAACGCAGACGTGTACCAAGAATACACCAGGTGAACAACCGGAGCGAAGCACCAGCAGGCAAATGAACACACAGCCGCACGGAGAGTGAGCCGCACGAAGAGGACCAACATAGAAGTGACACCCTGCACGGTGAGAAGACCGCACGGGGTGAATTCGAGCACGGACCTACGGATGTTAAGATTTCAAGGTAAAACTCCGTTAGAGGAGGGGATACCTAGCGGAGGCTCCCCTGAAGGGATAATCCTAGCGTGGTTATCCCCTCCCCAGACTACAGCTGCATCCTCAGCGGGACAACGGGCGGATCCTAGAGGTAGGTAATCGGCCGTCTTTCTGCTCTGAGTCCGGCAGCACAGTCCGGAGTCCCTTAGATGTCCCTAGGCCCTGGGTCTCGTTCACACCCGCTGGGGTACCTCGTTGTCACCACCAGTGTTTTTTAATACATGCCAAAATTCCTCTCAACTTTTGGATCCACTGTTGTTTCTAACTGACCTGGAATCATTTACTTTTTGCTCATCATCCACCCTGACATTATAAGAGGTGTGGGACGCCACACATTGCTACCAACAGCACTTGTTATTTAAATTGTTCAATCAGTGAGATCATTAGACAAGTTTTTATTATATCACATCTTTTTCTCCCCATCTCCTTTGTACCGACTGTCCCCATCTTTTCTCTCCCCTCCCCCTTTGTTTGGTACCCCCCCAGTCCATTTACCTGTGTTTATTTTTTTGACTGGGTTCAGAAACGTCAGTGTACTTTTGTTTATTCACTAACGATATAGTGTTTCATTTTTACTGCATCTAGTAAACTGATACACCTACCATATCATATACCTTTTCTGCCTCCATTATTCCCGGATCACATATACATACTGACAGGCGCAAATTGTCACTTTTGCAGATTTTCGCTTATATTTAAAAGGACTTGGTAATGACCTTTTACTTTTTTGCTGCCCACTCAAGGTATTTAAGAGAGTGCGAGGCTTTCCAATTTTATCATAACTTAATAGACCAGCAAACACTTAGCATGTTTTATAACATGAGCAAAACAAGTACCTGAAGTCATGGTATAAAGCATAGATGTTAGTGGGGCTTAAGTGACATGCAAATAATATGGTAAGAGACAGTCCAACCATCAACTAAAGATAGGGCAACCCGAATGTACACCCCCACTGCTGCAGAGCTATTATATATTAAACAACTGCCAAGACAAAATAAATTAAAACACCTAAATACACAACCACCATTAGATCAAAACAAAATAAATACATCCATAAACAAGACATATCCCCCAAATTCCCCACCCAGTATTCCTAACGCCCAACCAAGGCATACATGGATGACTAAACAACTATTCTTCCTAACAACCCTCCCCCCTCCCTAAACATAGGATAGATTAGTTGCATAACTTACAGGGGCTACTACATAAATGATCATAAGCTAGGTAGAGCAGGCCTCCTCGCAAAATATTGTAATACCACACAAACAAAAAGGATAGCTCAATTAACAGACATAATACAAAAATTATCAAGAAAAAGAGAAGAGGAGCAAATCTTGTTTTGGCCCTGAGAGACATTAGTCCTTACAGTTAAAGATACCAGTGCCCACTCCTCAACCCAGGATGAAGGACCAAAGGTACTTAGGAAAAAAATCCCTCAAAATATAGAAGAACAGTATACAAAGTTAAACGGAAAACAGTAGTAGGGTAATGACTGAAGACATACAAATACTTGTCAATCAAGAGAAAAGGACAGTAACAAAGTAAGACATCAACCAGAAATCAACACGTTCTACCCGACCACAAACCCAAATCAGTCCGGAGAAGCAACTCTGCCAGGGCCCCCAATCTCCAGCCAGTAGACAACTAACTAGGGGAATTAAATAATTGAATCCAACCATACACCGCAGCACGCAGTTGGGCAGGAAACAGCATGACATGAGCAAGGCTCAGTACACAGAGTTGCCCTTTAATTTGGCCAAACTGGGACCTGGGATCTCGATGTCAGAGATTTTGGGGCAACAGACCTCCATCAGAGTTTCTAAAGCAGAGAGCCTCCAGCAACAAGAGCAGTAGCACCCTCCAGTGTGGAGACAAGATTCCTAGCTCCCGTCACTGTCCCCCTGCATGTCCAGTCAGAGCAGAGAAAGCTCTTTGAACCACCAAAATCTTGCCTGTCACAGATTTCTCAGAGTAACTAATGGCTTGCATGAGTCATTGCATAGTGATTTCAGGCTCCAGGGCACAATCCACAGGAGCAGGCAGAGAGAGAAGCAAGGAGGTTTGAGGCAGAAAAGTGGAAGAACCGGAACCTGAGGCACCACTAGTCCCCAAGTGGAAAAATCTCTCAAGCCATGCTGTGACTGATGAGTTGGAATTCTGTACCATATTTCACAGACACTCAATAAAACCTGAACCTTTATGAGAAGGGGTAGGAAGCAGCAAGAATGAGGAGTGACAGTGGATGCTCAGGTTTGAATTAGAGATGTGCGCGGACCTCCGTGTTTTGGTTTTGGTTCTAATTCATTATCGGGTTTTGGTTTTGGCAAAACCACCCTGAATTGTTTTGGTTGGGTTTGGTTTGATTTTGGATTCATTAAAAATCAAAAGAGCTTGATTAAAAACAGCTAAAATTATGTCATTTGGGCCTGTTTACATGCAATTCAAAACTGGAGTTTGTTTTTTAATTCTGAGTTCCAAACTGACAGCAGACCTGAACTGGGACTTGAACCCCAAAGTGATTCCGAACTGGGAATTAATTTGACTCGGAACACTCAAGTTCCAGGAAAACGTAAACCGCACATCTCTAGTTTGAATCCCCTGGCTGAATTCCCTGTATTAGTATGATGAATGCTGTTTCATGTTAGTTATTGAAGATATTGTGAGATGTAACAAAGCTCCTAAAGAGTGGAGAAGTGAATATGTGGAGAAATTGCCCTTGTGGATTAGCTGTGATTATCAACATACTGTACAGCACTCTTTATAATTTTTACTACAGAGTTTAAGGCCATCCTAGATGTAATAATTATTGTGGTTATACAGATTGGCAAAGCTATTATATCACCAATTATTAGAGATTTTCAGCACCTTTAGACTTATACTGTTAATGCTGAACACTGCATCTACACACAGTCTTTGCCTTATGGTAAGAGGGTTACATACCCCTATTTTGCTGGTGGCTGGTGTTATCAGCTGTAATACACACTGCATAGGGGGACTACTACTGGGGGCACTATATAAGGGGCACTGCATAGGGGGGACTACTACTGGGAGCACTGCATAAAGGGGACTACTACTAGGGACACTATATAAGGGGCACTACTGGGGGAACTGCATAGGGGGCACTACTACTGGGGGCACTATATAAGGGCACTGCATAGGGGTGGCCCACTACTGGGGGCACTGCATAGGGGTGGCCCACTACTGGGGGCACAGTATAAGGGGAACTGCATAGGTGGGACCACTACTGGGGGCACTGCATGGGGGCGACTACTGGGGAACTGTATAAGGAGCACTGTGCAGGGACCACTACTGGGGGCACTGCATAAGGGGGGGGCAACTGCTGGGGGCACTGTATAGGGGGGACCACTACTGGGAGCACTGCATAGAGTAGACCGTTACTGGCGACACTGAAGGGGACCACTACTGGGGGCACTGCATAGGGGGGACTACTACTGGGGGTACTATATAAGGGGCACTGCACAGGGAGGGCTACTGCTGGGGGCACTATATAAGGGGCACTGCATAGGGGGGACCACTACTGGGGGCACTGCATAAAGGGGACTACTATTAGGGGCACTGCATAGGGGTGGACCACTACTGGGGATACTGCATAAAGAGGGACTACTACTCGGGGCACTATGGGGGAGACTGGGGGCACTATATAAGAGGCACTACATAGGGGGAACCACTGGGGGCACTGCACTAGTACTGGGGAACTGTATAAGGAGCACTGCATAGGGGGGACCACTACTGGGGACACTGCATAAGGTGGATCACTACTGGGGGCACTGTTTAAGGGGCAGTACTGGGAGCACTGAATAGGGGGGACCACTACTGGGGGCACTGTTTAAGGGGCACTACTGGGAACACTGCATAGTGGGACCACTACTAGTGGCACTGTATAAAGGTCATTACTGGGGGCACTGTATAAGTGGCACTACTGGGGGCACTGTGTAAGGATGCACTACAGGGGGCACTGTATAGGGGCACTACTACAGGAAGGGGCACTGCTACTGAGGACATTGCATAAGGGGCACTACTATAGTAGGCATTGCAAGATGGGCACTACTACTTGGGGCATTAAGGTGCATATGGAATGGAAAGGAATGTTCCCAGAGTGAACGAGAAATGGTGTTGTGTCATGTTGCCACACCCCCATTTTCAAGTGGCCACTCCCCTTGTGGCATGTGACCACACCCACTTTTGCAGTGCGCACACCTACTTGGGGGGGAGCACTTTTTAACTTGCCCTGGGCTCCAAATACCCTTGTTACGACACTGTTTGGTACATTGAATACGTCAGCAGGTTGGTGAAGCCATTGAGAATATTTTTTCACTGGTTTAAAGCTTAAAATTGCTGAGTTTAATTGATAGCAAGCTCTCTGTAGGCAGTGAAACTCTAGCACCTGATTTAAAACTTCCTGCTGGCTTTTTAGTACCTTAGATGTTGCAGTTTGATTAACAAGTTTGAAAAAGTTTAGTCATCTACTTTGGGCATAATCTATATAATAAGCGAGAAAGCCTGCCATTCTGGCCCTCATTCAGAGCCACTCGCTAGCGGCAGTACGCTCGTTCCGAGCGATGTTCGCACATCTGCGCATGCGTACGGATCGTTATACGCATGCGCGAACCAGTCAGTGCGGCCGAAATTCATGTGCTCACAAAATAGCGAATGCCTGATAATTTGAGTGACAGGATGAGGCGTATGTGGGTGGTAACAGGGGAAGGTGCTTGAAAACGGGGAGTGGAAATCAGAACGCAGGCGTGCTTAAAGGTCAAAACGGGCGTTTTATGGGTGTGCATATTTAAAACAGCAGCGTCATTGACCACGTCACTGGGTTTTTTTTAAGCCAGAACTGTTCGCAAAATTGTGGTAGCAAAAACCAACCACAAGAATAGCGAGCAGTTCATACGCTGGTCGATGTACTCGATTAATCTAATAAATAGTGGACATGACGTATGGTGCGAGCGGCCAGGGGGCGTTTTTAACAAATAAACGAGCGTATGTTTTGCTCGCTCGTTCAGACTTAGAGGTGTGAACAGACTGCAATTTGCGAACGGATCATTTGAATAGCCACCCCTTGTTTTTGAACGAACGACCGCAAATAGCGAACGGCTCTGAATCAGGCCCTCTGTCTGTCTGTTTGTCCTTTATGCATGGCCAGAGTTTTGGAACTAGCTCTACCAAATTTGGCAGGGTGTTGTAGTTTGACCAGGATTAGGTTTTTGCCTAGGTTTGAATTTATAAGTATATATAAAAAAAGAGCGCTTCTGTAATGGGTAAAATGTACAAATATGGATCTGAGTAAAATATGAATAAAAAGTGGTATGAGAGTGAGAGTAATAAAAGAAAATAATGTAATGAGTTAAAGATTAATGAGTACAATGAAGTAAAATGAGATAACAGGTAAAAGATGAAATGAGAATAAAAATAGTATAAAACTAATAATGATTTTCGGACAATGCTGTGGAAAAAAACTTAAAAGTTAGAGATTGTGGTGTTAACCACTATGGGGCATATTCAATTGCGTGTGAGAATATCAAAAATCCCACACCTGCGAGGTTTTTCCTATAGGTGCGAGATTTTTGTTATTCAATAAGGCGCGTGGTTTTTTTTATTTTTGAGAGCCGGGAGGTTTTTTCCTTGCACCTCCAGAGCAAGTGTGATTATTCCTAAAATCATTAATTTTAGGTAAAATCAGTGGGACTTGCTCTGGTACTCCGGCGGCACTCCCACTTAAGACTAATTAAGAAGTTGGACGTTTCCAATTAGCTTAATTAGTCCATAATTACTTACCTTCTGCAGTGCTGTCTTCTGCATCCAGCGTCAGTGTGTGTGGTGTTTGTAAGTGTGTATGAGTGAGTGAGTGTGTGTGTGTGTGTGTGTGACCCCCGGTGTATGTGGACCCCCGGAATGGGCGCTGGGAGAACTGCATCTCCTAGCAGCCCTTGCCCCTCCCACCAGCCCCTGGAGCCTACCAGCAGCCCCTGGGACTCCCAGAAGCCCCCCTCTCCAGTGAGAAGATAGAGGGGAGACCACGGGGAGCCACGGAGACCCCCGGGAAGGTAAGTGGAGAATATAGGTTTGTTTTTTTTTCCGCGACCCAGGGTTTTCAGAGCTGAAAACCCTGCGACCACTATTTTTTAAATTGGATACCGTGGGTATCAGGAGTGCGCATACCTGCGGTATTCCAAAATTGGGTGCAAGGTTTTTTCCTCGCTAAAAGTCGTGCCCAATTGAATCCAATTGAATCTGCCCCTATATGTTTATAGCTTTTAGGCAAGTATTTGTGTGGAGCCAGGCTGTGGATCAGTGAGACCCGTCTGTGCTTCTGTGTTAAAAGCACAGACAGGTCTCACGGTGCTTTTAACACAGGTGCCCCGAGCTTTTAGTGACCCAGTGCTGGTTGTGCAAAGTACAGGGGACAAACGACGTAGGGGTCCCCTGTATTTAAGCATGACCAGCACCGGGCTATATAGCTCCAGCCCTTGTTGCCAAAATACAGGGGATAAATGACGTAGGGGTCCCCTGTATTTTGCGCAACTAGCACTGTGCTCTGATCCGGTCCTGGTTATGGAAATACAGGAGAAAAAATTAGTAAGGTTCCCCCGTAAATTCCAGAACCAGCACCAAACTTCTTTTAGCAGGGGGGGGGTAATTACACAGCCAGAGAAACCCTTTCACGGGTCCCCCATCAAAAGAATTACCCCTGACCGCTAGTCAGCCCAGGCCGGGGATCTCTGGGGAGCTGGGGACCGGTGGGTGCTGAATTGATAGTGTAAAAGGGTGATGCAAGTAAAGAGTTAAAAATATTGTTTTTTGCTGTGGAACTACAGGTCCCTAGCAACCCTACCCCGTATGCTGGTACTTGGAGAACCACAAGTACCAGCATGTGGGGCATTACGGGCCAGATGGTACCTGTAGTTCCACAGTAAAAGAAATATTAAAACAAACACAAGACACACACACCGTTGAAAGTAATAGTTTATTAAAACATATATACATCGATGTTCATAAGAATGCCTACGTGTGGCTTCTTTCTTCTGATTCAGTCTATATAATGGAAAGCTGTAAGCTGGCACATGTGCTGACGACCACCCAGGGAAGAGCCAAATAGAGGCATATGGAACACACATACAGTTGGCTGTGGCTGTTTCTATTGGCATTGACGTTACCGCACAGTTTAAGATACCGTATATACTCGAGTATAAGTCGACCCGAATATAAGCCGAGGTACCTAATTTTACCACAAAAAACTGGGAAAACGTATTGACTCGAGTATAAGCCTAGGGTGGGAAATGCAGCAGCTACTGGTAGTAATCCCCCCCCTGGTACTGCCCCCAGTAGTAATCCCCCCTGGTAGTGCCCCCAGTAGCAATATCCCCCCCTGGTAGTGCCCCCAGTAGTAATCCCCCCCTGGTAGTGCCCCCAGTAGTAACACCCCCCCCTGGTAGTGCCCCCAGTAGTAATCCCCCCCTGGTAGTGCCCCCAGTAGTAATCCCCCCTGGTACTGCCCCCAGTAGTAGCCCCCCCCCCAGTAGAGACGTACCAGTAATATATATATATATATATATATAAAAAAAAAAACACCTGAAACCCCGCTCTTGGTCCCGACGCTGCTACCAGCCTCTACGGCCACTTTGCATTACCTGCTTCCGGCTCCCATTACCCACTGCGGGAGCCGGAAGATGGCTCCCGCAGTGGGAGCAGCAGCAGCCGATGAGAGTCTGAGACTTTCATCGGCTGCTAATTACAACATACACACAGTTGCCGTTGCCGGCGGCTGTGTGTTTGGCACTGTGTAGTGCTGACCGAACACTGTCCGGTCAGCACTACACACGCGGTGCAGCTGTGTCACGGAGACACAGTCTGCACCGCGGGCCGCATGGTACGCAGCTGAGTGAGGCGCCCTCCAATATGTGGCGCCCTACTCAGCTGCGTAACGGGAGAACCGGCCCTGGTCCTGGAGCAACACTCGAGTATAAGCCGAGGGGGGGCTTTTTCAGCACAAAAAATGTGCTGAAAAACTCGGCTTATACTCGAGTATATACGGTAATAATTAAGTTCTCAAGGCAAAACATAGAGATAAGGTCATTTTTTTACAGACATTATAGTCATATTATTGCCTAAAATATATTACAGGTATATTGGTCTATTAAAACTAAAATATTGATATTCAGTACTAATATTGTTTGTTTTTCTTCAGCCATACAGAGAGGTTTTTGAATATTTCATTGAGGATTTTAAGACATACAAACAGTTGCTGTCTGCTATTAAGAATGAATACGAAATCACTCTTGGTGAGTCTGATGGATCCAACTAATTTATTTAGTGGATATATTTCTCAAATATGTAGTTAGAATGTTATACTATTATCCATACTATTATCCATCCAGAGCATTAAGCACTTGGGCCCTGATTCAGAGCCGGACGCTCTGACAGAGCGCTCGCTCTGAATCAGAGCGTTTTTTTTTTTTGTAATGGAGCGGCCTCCCTAGCGTAACCCTAACCCTCCTGAGGGGGTGCCTAACCCTAACTTCCCCCCAGAAGCCCATAATCTAACCTTCACCCTCCCCCCGCGCGGCTGACCGCGCCCGACTTACCTTTGTTCGGCACGCCGGTCGACGGGATTCCGGCGTAGGTATAATGCCAGGCGTCGGGATTTCGACACCTGTCATTAGTCCCCTGCCGGGATTTGAGAGTCGGGAATACCCCTCACACACACACATAAATGATAGCTGTAATCAGGTTACTATGGTCAACATCACCTCTATTCCAAATCAATGGATTGTCAATGAATGCAAGAAGAGGTCCTTAGCAACACCAGTGCATTTGATCTTTCTGCTTTTAAATTTGTCAAAACAATTTTACTATTTTATTATTATTACCCACATTATTTATCAAGTTTTTAATATTTTAACTTTCAGAGAAAAACATTCTCAACTGTAAAATATAATGCACTCTTAAATGCTGCAGTCTGCAAGGTATAAGACAGTTAAACCAATTTATGAAAAAACACTGCCAAGACTAATTTATTTTTACATTTGACTACAATATAGGGCCTGATTCAGAGTTCTACGCAAACCCTATGGTTATGAACAACTTCGATTTTTGGAGATCTATGTATACGCCGGATATGCACTGCCCATGTGCAAGTCTTTTTCTCCAACTAAGGTTGCAGTGCCCCTAGGCTACAGCTGCTGCTGTTTGGGGGCAGGAAATGGGCGGTGACGACCAGCGTTCCCGTAAATGGGGCGGTGTCGCCCCCGTTTTCTGGGAGTGGTGAGGCCAGTTTTTGGATCTTTTGACACAGATATACTTAACCTCGGCTAAGGAGCTGCGACTGCCATTTTGAGTAGCCTTAGGTGATCCAATGCTATGTCTTCAGATGAAGCACTTGGATCTTCAATGCCGTCAGGGGGCGTCTTTTGTCCTCAGATGCTTCCTGCAACATTAACATATTTTAGTATCGCTACCGCAATGCTAATCCTGCTCCTGACCATGCTTCTAGGTTGCCGGTTGCTAGGAGACCCAGACGTCAGAGGATTTCACGTTTCCTCCTAGTGTTGCCTGATTGGCAGCTGATCCTATTTGAACTTCCTGGACTGTCGCCGCCCTGTCGGCTATAGAGTTTTCATGTGGAACTTTTGGTTATGCAAGCTGCTCTCTGCGCATCCAGTTTTCCAGCTATATTTTCTACATGCTGCATGTATTCTGCTCACCGGCTTTTAAGTGACCCAAGTACCCTGAGTCCAAGCAACGCTGTCTCCAGGGCCATACAGCTATCCTGCTTCCATACCACGTTTCAAGTAACGCTGTCTGCAGGCCCCTCCAGGCCATACAGCTATCCTGCTTTTATACCACGGTTCAAGCATCGCTGTCTACAGAGCCTCCAGGCCATACAGCTATCCTGCTTCTATACCACGGTTCAAGCATCGCTGTCTACTGAGCCCTCCAGGCCATACAGCTATCCTGCTTCTATACCACGGTTCAAGCATCGCTATCTACAGAACCCTCCCGGCCATACAGCTATCCTGCTTCTATACCACGGTTCAAGCATCGCTGTCTACAGAGCCTCCAGGTCATACAGCTATCCCACTTCTATACCACGGTTCAAGCATCGCTGTCTACTAAGCCTTCCAGGCCATACAGCTATCCTGCTTCTATACCACGGTTCAAGCATCGCTGTCTACAGAGCCCTGCAGGCTATACAGCTATCCTGCTTCTATACCACGGTTCAAGCATCGCTATCTACAGAGCCTCCAGGCCATACAGCTATTCTGCTTCTATACCACGGTTCAAGCATCGCTGTCTGCTGAGCCCTCCAGGCCATAGAGCTATCCTGCTTCTAAACCACGTTTCTAGCTACACTGTCTACTAGGCCCTTCAGGCCATACAGCAATCCTGCTTCAACACCACGTTTCAAACACAGCTGTCTACTAGGCCTTTCAGGCCAAACAGCAATCCTGCTTCAACACCACGTTTCAAGCACCGCTGTTTACTAGGCCTTCCAGGCCATACAGCAATCCTGCTTCAACAACACGTTTCAAGCACCACTGTCTACTAGGGCCTCCTGCCATACAGCAATCCTGCTTCTACACCAGGTTTCAAGCATCGCTGTCTGCTAGGCCCTCCAGGCCATACTGCAATCCTGCTTCTATACCAGGTTTCAAGCATCGCTGTCTGCTAGGCCCTCCAGCAATCCTGCTTCTTCACCACGTTTCAAGCATTGCTGTCTACTAGGCCTCCTGGCCATTTAACAACTTTAGTCTGGGCTGTAAACCTACAGTATATTCTATTGACTGTCCTATGGTTTCAGCTCCTTATTGCACCATTGACATGTTGTGTTTTTACTGGTCCATCATATCAGTTATTTAGTAAACTGCCATGATTTAACTATACTTCTTGTGTTTGTTCTTCGATGTGCCATGTATCTCCAACACCTCCATCTCAGTCCTAGCAATTGCTAGAGGATCGTAACAATCAGAAATTTTCACGTTACTATAAATAAAAATAACTAAAAGTATAAGATATGATTGAGATTTCAACTTGAAATTTGGTATGGACAATTTTAGAACATCAAGGAAAGTTTTAGAAAATTATAAACTATATATATTTTTGGGGGGAAATCTTTAAATGTTTGAGTCTGTGATCTTGAAATGTTGACTTTCTTAAACATAGTCATGTGGAAATCCAAACTAAAGCCTGTTATGTTTTGAACAAAATATTTTGTTTTTTGTTTTTAAAAAAAATATATCTTAATCCTGGCCTGAGAAAATTAGGTTTGTGTATGCTCACAAGTGCAAAAATGTGTGGATATTTCACATTTTCGAACCCTCATAACTCAAAAACTACCTGAGACAAAAATGTAAAAATTTCATTTGTAGCCAGATTCTATCTGTTAATATTCAAAGTACAATGAAAATTAGTAACCCTAAAGTAAAACAAAGAATAGTGACTCTGTAAGAAGACTTAATTAGTAAAGTTATTTTCTTTTCTAAAAGCTATTAAACTACATTCTAAAAATAAAATACTAACAAAAATACTAACAAAAAGTTTAACAAAAAACAATATTATTGCACGTGAATACCAAATGTACTTCTGACTAGCATTAAAATCAGGGCTGGTGCAAGGTTTCTAGGCGCCCTAGGCAAAGCTACACAATACTGCCCTACCTCCTCCTACAGCTCAAATACAAACTTGAATTTTAAAATTAACAAGCAATTAATTTTAAGCAATGTATGTTGTTGTGTGTCAGTCTGTGTAATGGTGCCGTAGACAGTATATAATACACTGTCTACAGTGCCATTACACTTACTGACACACATACACACAACATACATCGCTTGTTAATAATATATATATTACATACATATTGATGATTATTACAGACAGTCCACTCCACAGGCAGCATGACGGTACCCGCCTTTGCCCAGGCAGCATCCATTCCCTTCCCTGCTCCTCATCTCTGAGACGGATGGATAGAGACAAAGTGATGGATTTGGAGTAAAGGGACATACTGCTTTTGGGGATGGAAGGACAGGACATGCAGGTGTCAGGGATGGAGCGATGGAAGTTACAGGAGTCGGGAATGGAGTGAAAGGACCCATAGGAGTCATGGATGGAGTGTTGTGACACACAGAAGTCAGAGATAGAGTGATGGGACACACAGGAGTGTGTGTATGTGTCCCCACTGTGTTTCTCAGCCCCCATAAACCTGTGTCTCTCCAGTACATCCCCCTGTGTCTGCCCATCTCCCACTGTGTCACTTAATCTCCAGCCCCCGCAGCCTGGGCCCCACCCGACACACCTGTCTTTCCAGAATAGCCCGACCTACACTTACCTCCTGCTGCCTGCTAGCTTTGCGCGGCTCGGCTCCGCTCTATCCAGTGGCGCAACGTCATGCATGCTGCGCTTGAACAAAAAAAAAGCCTCTATTGTGCTGGCTGCCAGGCTCCCTCTCTTTTTGTCTACGGCTGTGTTCTGAGGGGGCCAGGAGCTAGACTCCCAAGATTCCTGAGGGGCTGGGGCTCCTTGAAATCTTGGGGCCTAGTTAAAGTGTCTCCCTTGTACCACCTGTTTTTGGGCCTGGACACACATAAATACAATTAAATGAAGTCTTAAAAGGACAAAAAATATCCAAATGTAAAGAAAAGTAAATTAAAGGTGCTGGTAAGGTGGTTTGATGTATTCAAACACCAACCCCTAGCAGGGTGCTAAGAATATATTGGTAATCGGTAAATTATAGTTAAAATAAGAATAAGAGGAAGGAAAACAGCGTAATACGTAACTCCAAATTGCTAGCTCTTTTACCTTTCAATCAGTATTGTTATGATAAATCTTGCAGAAGTGATAAGGCGCCCTAAAGTTTAAAGTAAATCCCAATATTTTTTAGAACATATAATGGTTAAGCATTACCACATATTGAATAATCAATGCATTGCGGACACAATGTTATACAGCTTATAAATCTTGTGTGATAAACAATGTTATATAATGAAGTAATCCCTATGTCCACAGGAGGGTTAATCTTTGTCAAAGTAGGACCCTGACAGGAACACAAAACCAGAATGGGGTCCCCAGCTCAATGACAATGCAGCAGATGTTACCAGTAAATATGCCTCAGCAGGGAACAATTATTCAGTGTGTCATGGCGGGATTAAGTAACCATATATACATACAGAACCTCCCCACTGCTTGGGCGGGAGATGGCCATTTTGAGAGCTCTTTCTTGATTGGTTTAGGAGGTTGGGAGAGGTTGGGAGATTTTCAAAGGAGACTTTCACAGGAAGAGAACATGATGGGGGTGGCAGCACATCAGAAGTACTGGAAACAACCCTTTTATGCCTGACCATGCCCCCTTCTTGTTTTGTGGGAATGCATGTGTGTTTGTCCCAATTTTGCAAACTACAAGTTGGGAGGTATGATCTATACCTTACATATATGCACTACATTAGTAAATGTAGTTTAGAAATGCTTCTCAATAGTACCAATTTGGATTGAGGACTTGGTTTCTGATGCTGACATTATTCAGGGCGTCAGATTTTAGGATGATCTGGAGATGTAGCTTGAGCAGACCAGAGATTTCTACGGCCTTACCATACTTTCTGATGTTTTTTGGCCTTCACCATAGAACTCTATGGGGATGTGGTAAATTCAGTGCAAATAACCTTACCATTTACTTTTATTCTCTACACATTATAATATTATAAGAGTGTTTCAATTTTTTATTTTTTTTTATCTCATGCAGTTTATTATTTAGAAAGGTGCAAAATCTTATACCACATGACCAGGTTTAAGGAAGCCAACATTTCAAGGTCACAAACTCAAACACTGAAACTTATGCCTAGGACTGGAGTTTTCTCTGTAGCTCCAGTCTACATGTGATGCAACGCATCAAATCAGGTGTTACCTTAGTATTCATATGAATAGCAGTCAACATGTGGTAAACATCTGAATGGCAGATATTTGACGACAATTGACAGCAGTGTTTGACTTAATTGTTTGGATTCCCTTTGTACTTTTTAACTACTTTCTTTTTGATCTGTCTTCAATGTGGTTTAGCACACCAAAGAGAGCAGATCCGCTCACTTGAGCCCCTGAAGGCAATGCTTGTGTCAGTATCCGAGCGCTGTGACAAGAAGATTCAGGAAATCAGGGAACAGGAAAGGCTGGAAGTAAAAACTCTAAAAATTGAAAAACTCAATCTTTTGAAACTGATTGATAAAATGAAAGAGGAGAAGAGCTCCTTGCAGGCTCAGGCAAGTACAACATGTTTCACTATGTTATAGTGCCCGGCGCGCACTCGGTTAATTCTCAGTGCGTGCGAAAAGGTCATGGCATAGTGCCAGAGAGGCCACACCCCATGATGTATGCCATTTTGGGGGCATGACCGTGAGTCCTGTCCCCATTCTCGTCACGCTGGAGGCTTGCCCAGCACTCTGGGAGCTGATGGGCATAAAGATCCACATTAAATATATGTACTTTATTTGTCACTAATTAATATTCAATTAAGGGTCCCCAAACATAAAAATATTGATGCGCCATAATTATTTAAAGATTTAAAATGTGTACTTAAAACTATGCAAATAATAATTTACGTTAATTGGGGTCACCTGCAAAGAGCATCTATATCAAACACTCAGAAGTAAGCTGTTCCAGGTGTCTGTGTAGGAGCCTGGTGGTGCTCTACTATAACAGGTGAACAGTTGCCATTTGCAGTCGGTCTGTTGGACGAATACCACCAGCCAGGGTATTACTGTCCCACAGGGGTAGAGGGGAAATCCCTGTGGACCCTACTTCCTGATGGCCCCAACCCCTTCGCTAGGGATCAAGTTATAGACTTTGCACTTGAATTATACACTGTTACTCTATTAGAGGGTTACTTAACTGGTGGAACAGGACCACTGATGAACATGGTTGCTGGGTTCGCACCTTTAGAAACTACATCAAGATTCACTTAATGGTTACCCACCACTGTCCCCCCAGTCGGCCCTTATTTCCCCCCGACTGACACCAACAGCATGTTACAGATGGTAAAAGTGTACCTTAAGGCCCCCCATACATCAGCAATTGATTGCAGCAATCATGCAATTTGCAATCGATTGTGTATAAAAATATTTCCCTTTTCAATCGATTATGGCATCTCTGCAATCTGCAATCGATTGAAAAAGGGAAAGATTTTTATACACAATCGATTGCAAATTGCACGATTGCTGCAATCAATTGCTGATGTACAATATGGGGGCCTTTAGAAAAAATCTATACAACCACTGGTAAACTCATGAGAGCACAGGACTGCCCATCCTGTCACAGAGCTTATGAAAGGTTGCATTTGATGGACCGGTGTTTCACTAACTGTGTAATTTAACTTTTCCCTGGAGCATCATATGTTACAGTTTGTTTAGTCTTAATAATACCAGGAGTTTGCCATGTAATAAGCTCTATCCTAATCCAGGTTTCATATATGAGGGGACCATTATAGCTTGGTTAAGGTCCAGAACCATGAACAAGTAGACGCCAAACAGTAACACTTCAGAAACAAGAGTAAACTGGCATTAAATAAGCCATAGACTGGGGTTTTAATAAGTGCAGAGAGCAGTGTATTAATACTTAATAGCTGCTTGTAATTGTATTATCTACAGATCTCCAAGCTGCAGGAAGAGCTGGATAACACATTTTTAATGTACAGAAATGAGTGTGATGCTCGCAAGCTTCTTATTTCTGATATTAATGAGCTAAAGTATCAGCAAGAAGACTTCAAGCTAAGCCAGGATCCTCGTAAGTTGTAGGTTTGTCAGAAACTGAGCTTGATGCATTTTTTTAATACTGTATAGAGTTTGTTATTCTGCAATTAGCTTTTTTTGAGTGATTTCTATTGATAATTTCACTTATATGATACATACAAAACAATTAAAAACAAAGAAAAAAAAACAAATAAGTTACCATCAACAAGGGTAGCTCAGTAAGTATGGTAATTGTGACATCCAATCATTATTTAGGTACAATATAAGTATACACAACAGCTGCATAACTATAAAAAGCAGTTCACAATACAGTATTAATACAGTCATTGACCTAATAAATAGTAGTGCAGTGTAGCATGGTTCCAGGAGCCCAGCAGCCACAACCTACCGTAGGATATAGATAATGGCCTGGAAAATGTTTTGCAGGAGTACATCCCTATGTACAGTATGAAGGTCCCAAACCTAGGCTAAGCATATTGATCAGGGGAATTAGAAGCCGATGGGGAGGGTATTGTAACACAGGGTCCTGCCTTAGCATATACAGTATTCTGCCATTCATGCCAGATATAGTCAAATTTTGATTCAGCATTGTGACCCATGTACACATACTTTTCGTTAGTAACAGTAGTAGTAACTAATGCCACACACTTACCAAAGTTCGGCCTTTTCGGGCCAACCAGGAGAAAGCAATGTAAACCTTAGCAGGCATGCAAATATTATTAACATATTGGGGGAGATTTATCGATGCTTGAAGACAGATAACGTGGAGTGAGATAAAGTACTAACCAATCAACTGCTAACTGTCATTTTACAGGCTGTGTTTGCAAAATGACAGTTAGGAGATGATTGGTTGGTACTTTATCTCTCTCCAAGCTTTGATAAATCTCCCCCATTGTCTGGTAAAATTTTCCAGCAAATCCTCAGGCAAGACCTCTAAGGCACAGACCAAATGTGTAAATAGTGGCAGCGGGACACCTGTGGATGAAATCGCCCGAGTAACTTTAATCCAAAATATCCTAAGAGCAGGACATTCCCATAACATGTGCCAAAATATGCCCCTTTGGGCATGACATTTGGGGCAATTATCTGAGGAATAGCCACCCCTACATAGCCTCTCAGGAGTGAGATCGGTGCTATACAACAGAAACACCTGGATCTGCCGAAATCAGATAGACGCAGTGGAGACTTTTGAGCTTCTAAGAGCCTCAGTCCATCTCATCCCACATCCTAACGGAGCTTAAGGCTCGGTAAGCCAGTGAGATGATGCCTGGGCAAAATTAAGTAGGATACGCAGGAGACGGTACGATGGGAACCAAGCTTATTAATAAATTTTTTGAGGGTAGACCCCTGCAAGGAAGGAGGGGCACTGGAGAACTGGGCAGCAGTCTAAAGCAAATCTAAGTTGGAGGTATCTGAAATAATACACTCAAGGCATTTCAAATTCTAGCCTAATTTGTACAAATTATTTCAACACAACATCCACATACAGTTGTCCAATAGAGACTACCCCCCTGCTACCCCATAAAACTTTAGTCTGCAATAACCTAAGCTCTGGTAACCCACAGGTAACTCACAAGCAACCAACAAGGGGGTGGCTGGGTCAATTCCCTGTAAATTAAGAAGTTTAGAGACATTATCACAGATTTTTACAACCTGTGTGAATAAAGAGGGTTACGACCCAAGCTCCCATCCACTTAGTAACGTCTGAAGAGGAGCCACCTGAAGTGCCAGTAAGACATGCAATGTTTCAGCCGGATTGTCTTGCACCCATGGCCGAAGAAAGGCCAGATGAACAGCATAGTAATAAAATCTAAAGTGCTGCAAGGCCAGCCCACCTAAAGCTCGGGGTCTAGTGAGTACATTAAGTTGTATACTGGCACGACCATCCATCCAGACCAAGAGAAGACACTAGGCCATCTAGCTTGTGAAAGAGTGACATTGGTAGAAAAACAGGGTTCTGCTGAAGGACCTAGAGCAGCTTAGGCTGTACGATCATGTTAATTAAATTGACCTGGCCCATCAGGCAAAGAGGAAGCCTGCACCAGGCCCATGATTTTTCTTTAAGGTAGAATAGTTGTGGTTGTATATTCAGAGCAACATAATCATGAGGGACATTAGTTATCCATATATCCAAGTATTTAAATCTATCCATCCATTGTAAAGGCAAATCCATAGAAGAAGTGGTAGGGCGTCTGCCCCGCGGAGGGAAAATAGAGGATTTATACCAGTTAATGTTGAGACCATAGATGGTGCCAGATTGAGTCACTAGCTGGAGAACAATGGGCAAAGCTATACGGAAGTCTGATAGAAATGACAAGTCATTGTCAGCATACAATGTAACAGTTTCTGTCCTGCTGCCCATCACAAGCCACCTGATAGTCTGGTTGGTACATAATAAACAGACCAGTGGTACAATGGCTATAGTAAATAGAGTGGCCAACAGTGACAGCCATGCCTAATACCTCTGGACAGAGTAAAACCATTAACAGATACTCTCGCCCTATGGGCAGAGTACAAAAGCTGGACCCACCTAATGAAGATCAGGCCCATACCACTCCACAGAGCTTTAGCTGCATCCAGCAAAACAATAACAGAGAATGACTCCTCCCGATGAGAGACCTGCAGGTGTGGAAACAATCGCCTGTGATTTACTGAGGTAGACTGCGATGAGGCCCATCTGGTCCTGATGGATTATTGTCATACTAACTATATTGAGTCTACTTGCCAATATTTTAGTGCGAATTTTAGCATCAGTTTGGATAAAAGGTATGGGCTTATAGGAAAAATGGGTCCTTCCAAGGCTTAGGCAAAACAATTATGAGCGCCTCAGACATAGAGCCAGGAAAGGAGCCTCCTTCATACAAGCTGCTAAACAACTCCAACAGTCGAGGCACAAAGAACAAGGCTTGTTTTTTTTATACAACTCCATAGGGATGCCATCAAGAACAGAAACCTTGCCTTTTCGGGAAGGAGCAAATTGCTGCATTAACCCCCTTCCAACGTCAGTGGGGAATCTAGAAAGAACATAGCATCCAGAGAAAGAGAGGGGATGGGGAGGGGATCTAAATATGACTCTGAAGATGCCTGACTATAGTCAACCAGGACCTATACAGATTTTTCTAAACTACAGAAATATGTTAGCTATCTCAGGGGGTCAGGGATGTAGAACCACCATCAGCCATAGTAATAGCAGCCACAATTGCCAAAGGCCGCTCAGCCCGAATCAGGTGGGCAAGGTAACTTCCTGCCGTATCGGCAAAAGGATAATTGAAGTGGAATGTAAATAAAAGTCTACGGGCAGCTCTACCTATAAGATGATCCATCCATGCTTTTTGAGAATCTTACCAGGCACACCTAAATGACTAAATAATTCAAACAGACCACCTTCAGAGCTTTACAGGAAGTCTCCATTTCCAATTTCTTACACCTAAAGAAACTTTTAAGCTCAGCTACCCGTCGCTTTAAAGTGCCTCTCAAACTCTCCTTGAAGGCATCCCGCACAATAGACTGAGGGTTCGTATCCACATTGGTAGAGAAGAATCCCTCCACAGTGACTCCAACTCCAACCCAGCCCCCATTTGCAGCAACCAGGAGGGGTGAAGTTTCCAAATGGTATGAATATGAATAGATAAATATCTAAAGCAGTTGGAGAATGGTCAGTTATGCCTCTTGATTTATACATTACATCATCACATACCCAGGCAGCAAGGTATGAGAGACCAGGGCCAGGTCAATCCTCAAGAACAAATTATATGTATGAGAAAAGCAAGAATATTGGTTAGCCACCAATGCCGCAAACTAACCCCCCTTCTTCCTGCAAGGTTGCACCATGTGTCTCATGCCACCTATCTAAAATAGGATCCAAAACACTATATTAAAGTCTCCCAGACACAACAACGGTGTGCTAGGTAACAGTGGCGCAATAGCGACCACCCCGACAATCCCCCCTTTGTCCAGAACAAAACATACTGACTTTTTAATAAGTTTAGATTGTCTCTGAAGCTGCATACACATGTAAAGATTTTCTGTCCCAACCATCCAACTAGTTGATTGGTTGGAATTAAAATCTGGTAACGCATGGGAGTAAATGAGTGAATGAAAATGATCAGCAATTTGCTTATAAATGCCAGAAAATAGATGAAAATGGTCGTTCAGACATGTTTGAACAAATTGTTTAGATGAAACATTTAACAAACAAGTTTTTGTCCATTTTCCGGCATTTGGGAGCAAATTGCAGATTGTCATTTGCTTTCATACCTTACCAGATTTTCATTCCAACCAATCAACTAGTTGGATTGGCATACAATTTCGGACCCATATTGTGTAACTTGAACAGTGGTGTCTAGGCAGCCAGCACTGTGATCGTGTAATCTCTAAGGGCAAAGGGGCCCGTCCACGGGTCCCTTGGGTCAATCCGGGCCCTAGGCAAGCACCTAGGATGCCTAGCGGGAAATTCGGCCCTGCACACTAAGCCACTAGATATAGGGCCAGATTTAGTGTTGTAGGCAAACACGATGGTCAGGGCAGGTGTAAGGTTTCCCGGTGCCCTAGGCAGAACTTCAGCCTATTCCCCCCACCCCACAAAATCTGCGTTGTGTGTCAGTAAGTGTAATGGCGCTGTAGACAGTATAATATATACGGTCTACAGCGCCATTACACTTAGTGACATACATACACAAAATATACAGTGCTTGTTAATATATATTATATAAAATATTACATACTTACTATATTCCACTCCAGGCAGCTCTCGTTCCTACCCAGGCTGCCTCCATTCCCTTCAAGCAAAGAGGGAAGTACAGAGGCAGAGCTGTACACACTCTATACAAACACATGATGTACTCATACACTGTACTAACATTAGACAGAACCTATATAACACGTATATCATGCTGCTATCTGCAACATATAGTCATCGTATACAATAATCATACAATAGCTAGGTCATAGTGATTAACCCTGCCAGCGCTGCCCAGTGACTGGAATACTGAGACGGGACCCCAGGTCGAGGAGCGCTGCCCATTGGTGTACATGGAGAATCAGACATACCAGCAATGAGAGGTACTTGAATAAAGGTGTTACTGTATAGAGATGTGTTAGGTGGTGACCCATGTTGTTATAGTACTGTGCTGAAATCACTCAGTATGCCGGGGCAAACGCGGGATTTTTATATATATATATATATATATATACATAAACACACACACACACGTGTCACGCATACACACACTTACCATGCAGCAGCTGCGGGTTGGAGACGGGACCAGGCGCCAGGTCAATAAGCCCCGCCCTTGCGGGTCAATTGAGAGGGGGCGGAGCCAAATGATGCAATTCTGATTATATTGCATCATATTGGCTCTGCCTCCTCCCCAGTGACCCGTGAATCGCAGCAATTTGACGCGAGGGGTGGGACTTAATAACATGGTGGTGCTTGCTCTCCCCTCTGTCAGGGGGGGTTTCTGGGTACTCAGAAACCCCCACTGTGTGCGCTACTGGTATACAATAGTGTACAATTGTCTGTTAGTGCCTTCATGCAGTCAGTATGTGACCTGGTGTATGATTATCAGCTGGGGACCCGGCCAGTGTCTGTCTGCAGCAGTTCTGTGACCTCCCCTCTCTGATGGCTGAGCATGATGGGATCAGGGAGATCCATGCATACTGGCTCCACACATCCAATACCAGCAGCCGCCTCACTGCTATCAGACTCGGGAGGATTAAGTGTTAAATAAAAAAAAAAAACTCAGGAGGAGGGGTGGTGGGGAAGAAAATAAAGGAAATGGACAGAAGCCAACCAAAAGAGTAATAATAGCAGCAGAGGGACCCTCCTCCTCTGATCACCCCGGCTTGTCAGATGCCCTGCTCACTAGGGTGGGCGATTGATTAATTGGCTTGAGCGCTGCAGGTGGAATGTGACGTCAGCACTGACACAGTATGCAGCGTGACTGAACACGCCGGACACAGGGCGGGCCACGAACGCTGTGGCTGCTGCGGGCCGGGGAGACCGTGTGCAGCAGTGCCACTGCACACTGTCACTGACAGAGCAGCAGCCGCAGCTGGCTTTTCAAGTGCCACAGCCGCCGCGCGGACTTCACACTTGTTCATCAGTAGGACACTGTCTCTGCCTGTCATTATGGGCGTCGAGCGGCGACCTCCAGTGGCCGGTGCACATAGGCAGCTGCCTAATGGTTTGCGTAGAATACTGATTGCAGGATCTGTACTCTGCATGTGCAGATTTCCCTCTGCAAGATCGCATGCAGTTCCCCACAAGGTACCAAGATATACCGAATTAAAGGTGCCAATGAATTGATTCTAGGAAATCAATTCTAGGAAAGGCTTATAACATAATCATGCACAACTTGTTTCAGGTCCATGGACCAATGCTTCAGCTATTATAAGCTTTTACAAAAACTTTATTTATGTGCATATAAATTTTTCTGCATGTAAAATTTACAATGTTTTGCTTTTGTGTTACATTTACTATTTACAATTGTTGGCGGCTTTGAACGCTGCATTTACAATGCAATAGCAGCAAATGAAAAACAAGCCTGATATAGCATTTGGTACTTTTGCTGGTAATTTATTTTATTTATTTATTACCAGTTATTTATATAGTGCACACATATTCCACAGCGCTTAATAGAGAATATTTGTCCATTCACATCAGTTCCTGCCCCAGTGGAGCTTACAATCTATGGCCCTCATTCAGAGCCGTACGCTCTGAGCAGAGCGCACGCTCTGAATGAGGGCCAGGCTCCATTTTCATGGAGCGTCCTCCTGGACGCTCGTATAGCTGTGGGTCACCACCCACAGGCTATACGAGCGTGCATTTTGATGGCCGCGATGGTCGTGACCATCGCGACCATCGAAATTGCGAGCCGGAGCCTGCGGTTGAGGTTTTCAACCGCAAACTCCGGAGTGATTTTGGCTCTATCAGAGCCAAAATCACTCCCACTGACATCACTAGTGATGTCAGTGGGCCGGCTTCTGACGGGAGGCGTTCCCGTGGGAACGCCCCCGTCAGGGAGGCACGCCCACCAAAGGGGGCGTGCTGTCAATCAACATTGACAGCACGCCCCCTTTGATCGGACACAACGAGCGAAGGAAAGTCCTTCGCTCGTCGTGTCTGGCGCATGCGCACGACGGAGCTCCCTCCGTCGTGCGCATGCTCAGTGCAGACCATCGACCCACTTGCGAGCGGACAGCCGCTCGCGAGTGGGTCTGAATCAGGCCCAATGTTCCCTATCACAATCACATGCACATACACACTAGGGCAGTGGTTTCCCAAACTTTTTAAGTCACAGCACCCTAGAGAATCAGCATTGTTTTCATGGCACCCCTAAGCCAAAAGTTTGTTATTGAGGAATTCAGAAAAAAATGTAGTAAAGATAAGTAAATTGTGCTGACCTGTCATCCTTAGGCTCAGTTATGTGGTGGTGGACAGGTTTGCACTTCTGTTTGTTCACATATTTACATTACATTGACCATAAATAATTTGATTTGATGCTGGACCACCAACTTGAGGCACCCCTGCAAGTGTCCCGAGGCACCCCAGGGGGCCACGGCACACAATTTAGGAACCACTGCACTACGGTTATATTTTGTTGGGAGTCAATCAACCTACCAGTAGATTTTTGGAGTGTGGGAGGAAACCGGAGTACCCGGAGGATACCCACACAATCACAGGGAGAATAAACAAACAGGGCCGTGGTGAGAATCAAACCCACGACCTCAGTGCTGTGAGGCAGTAATGCTAACCATTATGTGAGGATACCAGGTTCATGTGTGTGTCATCTTCGCCCTATCGCCTTCTCCACCTTGCACAATACCCTGGTAACTTTACGAGTCTCTTTTGATCGAGACACAATAGAAAAGGTACAATGTTACCTTTATTTTACACACACACTATAATCATATAAAAACAGCACTGCAAACTATACACACTATATACATAATTGCCAGTAGTATTAGCTAAACTTTGAGGATACCATGCTGTAACTAAAACAGAGGCCCCTTAGTATTAGAAATGGGAAGAGTTACTGCAACACGCTTACCCTCCTGGGCTGGGCAACGCTACGCCTGAGATAGGCTGTCGTGTGCCTCCATGGTTCTCCGGGAAATGGCTTGTCAGTCTCCGGCCTGATAGTCCTCTGCCCACAAAGAGCAGGGTGCACTGACCAGTCACCTGGCTCCAGCCAGCACACCTGGGACAGCTCCGGAGCGAGCATATATACGTGTTAGCTGTGTATCTTTCGCCGGACCTTCTCCCTGCAGAGCAAGGTCCGTGGAGGACAGATGGGCTGGATCTCCCGACTCCTGGGCCCAGCTCTGCCTAGGTCCTGCCACTCAGGCTAGGAACTCCACCACTCCGAACTATGATCTCCCCTAAAAAACCCTCAGTTTGCTATTGCTCGTAATAATCAGCAGCTTAAAAACCCATTGTTTACTAACTATACACCTATACTTTGGGGTAAAAATGAGAGCTGGCGACATAAACATTTTTCTGCACTAGAGCAAGAACGTTCGTTTAATTCATATTTTATTTTCAAATATTTTCACACCTTTGGGGTAATAAGTTATCATTTACAGACAGCATAGTCTACTAGGTAAACATTTAAAGATGTTAGAAACCACTTGATAAACTTTTGAGCCAGAAAAGAATATTTGATAAACTTGATAACATTTTAT
Organism: Taudactylus pleione; assembly: GCA_031769625.1. Classification (NCBI taxonomy): domain Eukaryota; kingdom Metazoa; phylum Chordata; class Amphibia; order Anura; family Myobatrachidae; genus Taudactylus; species Taudactylus pleione. The sequence goes on from JAUIMM010000116.1 coordinate 889,389, forward strand.
ATTTATAAGGTACTATGATAAATAAACAAAGCTCCGAGTATTATATTACAGGTACTTGATTAACCTTCTCAGTCATTCAATCAGCTTTCAATTACACACATCAGCAGTACCTTGGATGCCAAATCCCCCTTCCTTCTGCAGCTGCGGACTATTGCCGCAATGCCAAAGGGTGAGTATCTCCCAAACATTAATGGTTCTGCTAGTTGAGGGGATAGGATTTCTGAGGGAAGATATTGGTGTAGGTCTTTCTTCTGAGTCATTCTACATTTCTAATTTATCAGAATTTGAAGGATGAATCTAAACTAAACTAATGAGTTTTATTTGGCAAACGGTTTGTTATTCATGTTTTTTGGTCTCTGGATGTAACTGATCTGAGAAAAAACATCCAAATTTAAATTAGTATATAATATATTTTAAAACAAGTTGTAACAGTATATTCGGTTATACTATATCCTCATATTAACTGACCTCTCATTAGTTAATATCTACTCACAATACAGCCAGTACCATTGCTAAAGTCTACTGGTCCTCAGGATAAAATATGGCCAGAGGCCCAGAAATCTACCCATCATTAAGAAAATGTACTACACCAGGCATCACATATACCTACCTGGTCCTAAATTATTCCACCTACAGGGCCTGTTATTTTGGTGACTATCTGAAACCTGCATGCGGTCTGTTATTCTGTTCTGCCCTATGCTTGCCCTCTCTGGTAACTCCTCATGCTATTTACCAGTCCCCTCTTTTTTATGCCTGGTATCTACCTCCCCGTTTTCTATCTTCCATGTCTGGTTCAAAGGCCACTTCTTTCTTGCTTGTAGCCATGTAAGCACAAACACAGCTTATTTAGCAATTCAAATCTAATGGGACGCCTGTTCAGGCATCACGCAGTACTAATGATTTATAAAGCTTCTTACAATTGCTAAAAAAATGCTAAGACTGTGCTGGTGTTTTCTTGGTTGTGAAGAGAGCAAGCAACCCTGACTTCATGTAGCTTATAAGGGTTGCAGCTAGAACATTGTATATAAAGGGCAGCTTGTGAATCAGGGAGTGAATATAATTGACATGTTCGCAAGATACTTTTGTTTGTATCAAAAAACAGAGATGAAAGATGAAATTTAAAATAGCATATAATTACTAACATTCAATGCTGTAAAGCACATACAGCCATGGCCAAATGTTTCGAGAATGACACAGGTATTGGTTTTCACAAAGTTTGCTTCTTCAGTGTTTTTAGACCTTTTTGTCAGATGTTACTATGGTATAGTGAAGTAAAATTACAGGCATTTCATAAGTGTCAAAGGCTTTTATTGACAATTACATTACGTCTATGCAAAGATGTTGACCCTTCTTTTTCTAGACCTCTGCAATTCTCCCTGGCATGCTGTCAATCAACTTCTGGGCCACATACTGACTGATGGCCGCCCATTCTTGCCTAATCAATGCTTGGAGATTGTCAGAATTTGTGGGGTTTTATTTGTCCACCCGCCTCTTGAGGATTGCCCACAAGTTCTCAATGGGATTAGGGTCTGGGGAGTTTCCTGGCCATGAATCCAAAATTTTGATGTTTTGTTCCCCGAGCCACTTACTGTAGTTATCACTTTTGCCTTATGGCAAGGTGCTCCATCATGCTGGAAAAGGCATTGTTACTCACCAAACTGTTCTTGGATGGTTGGGAGAAGTTTCTCTTGGAGGATGTTTTCTTACCATTCTTTATTCATGGCTGTGTTCTTTGGCTAAATTGTGAGCGAGTACACTCCCTTGGCTGAGAAGCAACCACACACATGAATGGTCTCAGGATGCTTTACTGTTGGCATGACACAGGACTGATGGTAGCGCTCACCTTTCCTTCTCCGTACAAGTGTTTTTCCAGATTCCCCAAACAATCTGAAAGGGGATTCATCAGAGAAAATAACTTTACCCCAGTCCTCAGCAGTCCAATCTCTGTACCTTTTGAAGAAAATCAGTCTGTCCCTGATGTTTTTCCTGTAGAGAAGTGGCTTCTTTGCTGCCCTTCTTGACAACAGGCCATCCTCCAAACGTCTTCGTCCTGTGTCATGCCAACAGTAAAGCATCCTGAGACCAGTCATGTGTGAGGTTGCTTCTCAGCCATGGGAGTGGGCTCACTCACAATTGACACTTATAAAATGCTTGTAATTTTACTTCGGTATACCATAGTAACATCTGACAAAAAGGTCTAAAAACACTGAGCAGCAAACTTTGTGAAAACCAATACTTGTGTCATTCTCAAAAGTTTTGGCCATGGCTGTAGATCACAGAAATATATAAAATTCAGCACATTTGCGTCATGTTCCTCTGTCTACAATGTAATGACTGGCACACATTGGGCCTCATTCAGAGGCGGTCGGAGGATGCAAGCGGTCGCTCAGAAACCAGCCGCCCGCCTCTGTTTCGGTTGTTAGGCTGTGGGTTTACACCCACAGCTCTAACGACCGCTAGGGTGATCGCGACCATCGGGGCTTACGACGAGACCCTAGGGTAGGGTCTCACTTGTCGTAAGCCCCGGAGAGCTTCTGGCTCTGTCAGAGCCGGAAGCTCTCCACTGACATCACTAGTGATGTCAGTGGGGCCTCTCCCATGGTAACGCCTCCGTTTGGGCTGCCATCCCCCCGGCCCGCCTTCCAAACGGGGCGAACTGTCAATCAACATCGACAGCTCGCCCCCTTTGGAAAGAGACCCGCTACGACCGGTGCTGTCAGTCGTAACGGGTCTCACGCATGCGTACGAAGGAGCCGGCTCCCTCGTGCGCATGCGCACTTGACAAATATCGAGGCGGCCGTGCTGTCGTAGACCATACGGCCGCCTCTGAATGAAGGCCATAATCCTCAAATGTTCACTGTATTTCTTTCCCCAACAGATTAGTATATACTAGTGCTGCATCTGGTATATATGCGATAGGTCTTATTCATAAAAATGTCCCGTTTGTAAATATTCAGAATCTCCAATATGTAGAGAGCTTATTATTCACAGATAAAAAGTTTTTTCTGCTGTAGCGCCTTATGTAGTATTTATAGAGTCTGATGTTCAAATAATACTTGCCACTGTAATATTCAGGGCTCTGTGCGGTAATTTTCCCTGGTGGCTGGAGTCTTCAAAGCAGTGGTATTAGGTGCAGGGAGCCTGCAGTCGGAATACTTGGCCAAATACGCTGAGGTCACAATGTAACGGTTCTACCCACTGCGTGGGGAGCCTGGGTCTCCGTATAGCCGTTTGTCCAGATAGCAGTGGGATATTCAATGCTCCGTGCAGTGATTTCCCTTGGTGGCTGCAGCTAGAACATGTTGTTATCGCTACAGCAAATGGCCCAGTTTCTATGGCTGGGATTTTAGTTTCAATGTAATACTAGGGAATCCCAGCTGTAACCGCCTTAGTTATGGAGGATATTATGGATATTACTTACTGAGGATATTATGTAGATAATGAGTCCATAATTCGAGTGTATTTGTCACACAGAGTTCTGCTAAATATGGTGAAACAACCAAACAGGGCAACAAAACGTTTCCATTGTGATAGCAGTCTAGTAAATGGCCGTTAATTTCCTCTACCAAGAAGTGTACCAAGAAGTGTAGGGCACCACAGTAGACACATTGAACGTCCATAGTACCCAAGAGAGTAGTATTGTGGCGAATGTCATGTCCAATGCAAGAGGCTCATCAGTTAATCTTATACATTAACATGTTTGAACTGCACGCTCTGAGTGACCTGTAAAAGTTTCACCACGTCAACGTCCTTGAGGCCGGCCTCTAGGTATGTTTGGTGTAAATAATGCGAGGTGAAGTGAATAATGAAATAACACAGCAGTCAGTGATGAGGTCCCCGCAAGACACGCTGATATATGTGGCTGCAAATAACTGTCCCAGTTTCCAGACTTCGCAGCAAGTCACATGTTCCAAGTCGTCCAGCAAGTGCACAGGGGGAGTTCACCAACTGTTGCATTTTCCAGAACACAATGGTGATGCATTGTAAATGACAAACAGACGTTTTGCCACATAACTCTGAAACGAAGCAACAACGCCAATACCTTAATTTGGCACATGATGTGCCCTGCTCAGACAACGGCATCATAGATATATTTCACTTATAAAAGTTGTCCATCTGCTATTAATATATAGATTAGCCATTATGGACTTCCCAAAAAGTCTTACCTCTCATCTAGCCACCTAGATTGTCAACCCCTACTTACAATGTTTTGCTTTCGTGTGATTTGAACTTCCCCCTACCTCTTGTTGGTGCATATACTGTATATATTATATCTTATGTATAATCTTACTAAATGTCTGTCTTTGGAATGCTCAGTAGATGTCTGAACTCTTGGGAACTGACATCACTGACACTAGTGTTAGGGGTCAGAGTTCATGCCAACTATCATTAATGTCGTTTTTACTTAGTGAAGGTATCTCTCGGATTTTCATCCAAACTTTCATTGTTCATTAGCACCAATCTACAAAGACAGTGGCAAGATGGGGAACATCCAGGAGGCATTATTATGAAATGCTTTGAGATAGTTATATACTGTATAGTTCTTCACATAACTAATTTATTATAATTTTCATTGCAGAAGAACAACGAGAAGATCCAGTGACTTTAGCTATAGCATTAAGAACAGCCCGCAAAGATCTCACAAATACGCAAGTTTTACTGAACAAAATGATGGCTGATTTTGGAGATGTTGTTCCCAGAAGAGACTTTGAGAACCAAGAGAAGAATCTTGCTGCATGCCAGCAAAAGGTAGATTCGTACCAAGATTTTTTACATATTAATATTGGATCAAACCATATGTGTAAATGGATACATGTGTGACAAGTGATTCTCTAGGAAGACGCTAGAGTGAAACAGTACTTGTATACTGATTCTTTACTCTCCTTGTAAGTCTGAAGAATCATGGTCAGAAGCTTTGTTTTAGTACATAAGGAAGTCACTGTATGTCTTAAAAATTATTCATTGGATCATTTTATCATTCTCTGAAAATTAAATTGACATGTAATCCAACGCACAATAACTTTTTCTCATTCAGCCCTGTTACTGCGCTGGCAGTTGCATGTATGTCTTTTTAATAACGTGGATACAATAGGTAGAGACGGTGCTGCCTTCCAGGTCACAATTACATGTTACTGCCAACAAATACATAGTAATCATTTTTATCCTTATTTCAATATGTCCAGAGACATAAAAATAAAAAAATGGGTTACAGGATGTATACTCTATAATGAGCTGATATAACCATGGGTGATGATGTGAGCCAGATTTATACAAAGCTTAGCAAACCTTTTTATGGGTTGAGAACATATACAGTATACGGGCCTCAAAGTCCCATCATATGCAAATCTGGATCTCTATTGTCACTTTATGGATTATCATATTATTGTTTGTTGAAAAATATATCTAATGTAACCAAAAAGGTATTTAATATTACTAATTATTTAAATTGCAGCTGTGAATGTATTATTTATTATGTGTGTGTATACAATACAGTGCTTGAGATCAGAAGTTGTTCAGCATAGTAAAAAACATACAATTTGCATAATTACTTCTGAAGGCTTGAATGTCTAATTAGTACAGTATTTATCTTTTTAATTTTTATGAATATTTAAAAATATTTATTCTAATATGATGTATTGCATCTTTTCAATTTAGAATATTGAATGTTATGGCAATATTCTAAGCAAATAAAATAAATGAAGGAAGAGTCATATTACCATCTATAGTATGTACTGTATAATTGTATTGCTGTAAGCTGGTTTGTAACACTTATATCTTTGTTCTATTGTGACAGGATGACTTTGTTAAAGGTAAGAATCTCTTTGTATAATGAAGGAGTCCAGGGAGACGCTTGTATGTAACCTTTAGCATTTAACTAGAAGCTTCTTCTTTCCTCCGGAGGTGTCTGTGTCTGTATTCGTTCCAGAAAGTTTCTGTTAATGTTTAATCTGAATGAGCTGAACTAAGTGTCAGGTATTCTGGAAAATACATTGGTTTGTCACGATGAGCATTTAGAGAAGTGTATTACTTTATTTTGTACTGTACATGCTATTCATTGATTTGTTGCACTGTTGTTGTGTAATATCATGTACTTAAGGGAACTTTAGCAGTAAGGATATTTCATGTGATCTGGTAAGTCCACCGTCCAATACTGTTTAACAACTTGACAATTTGGTCATGTCTAAATTCCCTTCACCGAGAGGACCCTGCCAGTGTCCAGCCTCATTCCCTGCCATCCAAGTGGGCACAGAGAGGGAATATAACCATGTGGCGAGCGTAGCGAGCCCGCAAGGGGACAACAAACTTGAGTAAGTGGGGACAAAGTACTTCTTTACCTGACTGTCATGGACAGGAACTGCACTTCCGCCCTCACTCACGTCGCTTCCAGGTCCCTAGCGCAAAGGGGAAATACAGCCAACCATGACAATTTAATTACATTGGGAAAAAAAAATAAAAAATGTTTTATTAATTACTGTTATTTTTGTTGCAGTTGACACTTTTGCAGAAGGACTTCTCCCAAATGCAGGCAGAGCACAAGTCACTTCTAGAGATAAACCAACAAGTTCTACAGCAGCGTGATTCTTTCTGCATGGAAGTGGATGAGATGCAGAGAAGTAGCACTCCTCGGCCAACATGGGAGAAATGTGCAGGTAATGACTGTACACCTTTACTGTAAGGAATCGGTATGTAATGCTGGTGGCTGAATAGCAGCCGGATGATATATCGATACTAAAAGACAGAAGGATCCAAATCCCGACTGAAAGCACACTAACCCTCCCCTCTCCCTACCCTAACCTCCCCGCCTAATGCCTTACCCTAACCTTCCCCCGTTAGTGTCTAGCCCCCCCTTCCCGCACCCTAAACCTAACCCTCCCGGGGGGGTGCCTAACCCTGACCCCCCCTTTCCCTACCCTAACCCTGTCGGGGGGGGGGGGTCCTAACCCTAAGTTCCCCCGGGGGTCCCTAAACCTGACCCCCCCCCCCGCGGCTAAAATCTAAAACACCTGGCTTACCTTTGTTTGGTATGCCGGGTGCCTGGATTTTGACGCCTATCTTTAGTCCCCTGTCGGGCTTGCAGCGTCGGGATATCAGCGGGTGGGATAGCGCCCGCCGGCAACCAGACTGCACCCCTTACTGTAATATGAATTGCCAATGCCAGTAAGGATGACAGATATAGATAACATTGTAATGATCTTTATAGGCCAGAATGTCTTAGGAAATTAAACATTTGACTATCTGGAGAAAATATTTCTGAATGGATAAGTTGCTAAGAAGAGAAGGTAACTGATACTTTGCATGCCCTCGTAAACTGGCACATTTCCAAAGTGGTAATCCTGCAGTGTAAATGCTCTAAAAAATGTCAAGCAAATGTGTTTACAAGAAACACATAGATTTGTTGGTTATCGTGGCAGCATCTACAGGATGCAAAGGTTTACATCACACCATGTGAGGAATTGGGTGTATGGTGGGTGCTCCTCATTAAGTATAGATTATGCTCATGAGTGCTTATAAGTATATGTAACTTGAAACAATTTTAGATTTTGTTTTGCAGGATGAGATCATGAGATAAAGTTGTGGAATCGTAACATTTATATGGACATTTGTGAATTCACCCTGCAAAATGGCTCAATTTTTCCACTACCTCATAGGTGCAGAAGATCGTGTTTCTTTCTATACGGTTAATGGGACATTTGTGGCACCTTCCACAGAAAAGTGTCATACTTAATATTAACAGCCCAACTGACCTTACTCTCATGAGTGGTTCTGTTAGTAACTGTCCTCAAAAGGTCAGATGCAAATTTCTTTTCTCTATGGCTTGTTGAAATGATTTAGGCAGACAAGTATAAACTCTTCAGTACATAACACTCCATTACTCAATGTTATATGCAATACTAGATATTTCCTTTTTGGTGAAAGCGGTTTGAGTGGTTCTTAGGCTGCAAGAGAGCGTTTGATTCTCATCCCTAGGAGTGCCTTTTCCACTGGTCCATATTAACTGCTAAGACTCCATTACTGTTGGTTTGTTTTACTACTTGATTCTTATTTTAAAAATAATTGATTTTGCTTAGCACTTACTTGGTGAGACTCAACTTGCTTTCTTGTTTGCAGATGTCATTCCTGGGGGCTTTCCACGGTGGTCACAGTTATCTCTGGGAAAGAGCAGCGATCAGCTGGTAGATGTGCTGTTGACAGAACTTGGGACAAAGATCCTTAAGGAAAAGGACGTCTTTCCTGGCATGGTATGAATTCATCAAATGTATAATAATGGTCATGTATGAGCTACCTGAAAAGTACCTGAATGTACCTGAAGGTAATTTCTGAATGCAATCAGATTGTTTAAATGCAGGTGCAGCCTGGCAGCACAAGAATTAACCTGTTTCTGGAGCCACCTTGATAATAATATAGGGCTTGTATGAGGAAATGTACCTGCTGTATATGACCCTGTCTCCAAAGCAATGCTGTGCAATTGTGTCCACTAGAGTTAAGGAGGCCACGTGAGGTAACAACATTCATCCTTTGGTTTTGGTTATTGTACCATGTAATTCCATCTTTTTCATTGTGCATTCTAACGGCTAATTAATTGCAAGAGAAGCTAGTTGGTCTGCAAGGACTGCAGAGTATTGCATATGACAGCTAGTGGTCTACTGCACACTGGCATATCTATAATGGGTGCACACGGGCTTCTGGGTCTAGTGAGGCCCACACAGCACACCCGGCATCTACAGTATGTATTCTATATACCTCTGCAGAGTCCTGCAGTGCAGTACAAAAATCACTTTAAATCATTTAGCAGTAGTGCCAGAGTGTACTCTACTGTGCCACCCGCGAGAGAGGAGGAGTTCTGAATGGTGACTGCACACGGGGGGGGGGCACTCCTCTCTTAGCCAGCCTCGCTGCTTCACATTGATTCTGATAGGACACAAGGAAGTATGAATTTCTAATAATCTATACACCCTAAAGTCGCTGTTTAGCGTTGCGTACGCATATGAAATAATCACTTTCCAGACTGAGTGTGGTTCCAAAGCACAAAAGTTATTATTCACATAAAAGCATATAGTTACACGCCTTGATCTATAATACAATTAGCGCAAAGGTTATACAAAGTACAAGGTATAGTCGATACATATGCAGACGCACCGGTCGCAGTTACAGTCATCAATCCAGAGGTCTGTGGTCATCCCAGATAATGGCTACTAACTGGGACCGGGACACAGGCTATATACCCTAACAGATCATGATAACAACATAATTCCATTGGTTCTTGGTCTTTGTAGTACACTGTAGTTCATAGGACAGTTCACTAGGGGTATATCCCAATTCTCCAGATTACATTGTCGTTCTTTAATTGATTTAAATTAGATAGAGACACTACATTACAGTGTATACATTCTAACCAATAATTTCCTATATTCCATAACCATCGAACGCAAGATGCAACTCCCTCGCTGATAGGTTCAGACATCTGGAAATAAACACTGTGTCAGTTTAGTACCAAACATGCCATGTCTATCATGTTGTATACCATTAATATTAAATACTGTACATGCATTTTATATCATAATTAATAACTTTAATATAAACCATAATGTGCAGGAACCTTTTATGAGTGCATGTATATTTATGATTATATGTAAGTATGAGTTGTGTGTCTTCATGCAGCGTAAAAGGTGCGCTGTGTGTTTCTATTTATAATTGCAACTGTATATATATATGTGCACGCATAGTGGATACCCATGTGATCGTTTAAGTGTATAGCAAACAACACGCTATCACACTCTGGTCTTAAATTTATTTTTAGTCTTACACTATGACATATTATTTAATGTTATATTATGGGATGGCACAAGGTGGTTCTGAAACCATCAATAATGTGTCTCTGGGAGGGACATAAAACTACCATTATACGCACACTGCGGATCTTGGAAGATCATGGGAAAGATGTAGGGATGCATCTAACCTATAAAGGAAGTCTTGAAGGGGATAGGGACTTACATTATTTAAGATGTTTAAAATAACATTTCATAATACATTTCATGCATATCTAAATCTATACATCATCTGATGGTACATTCTAGTTCAGGGTTGTAATGCAGTTCTACATATACCTTGGTATTCATACTATCATTGCTTACCACCATCATGATTTCATTCTGACGGTTTACTTTAGCATTAATTTTCCACATTTCAACACAGCAGGAACACACCTGACACACAGGCCAATTACTAAGATGACAAAAAGTATGAGGATCAGGAGTTTACCTATATTAGCAACCATTTCCTGGACCCACTCTCCTAGACTAGAGAACCATTTCACTGGGTTTAACCAAGAAACCCATTCTTCTACCTTCTCCCCTACTTCAGCCACTGAAGCATTATGGTTCTTCCGAAATTCTCATTTCAGCTGCAGAATTTCGTCCATCTTCCGGTCTATCACTTCCTTGGGGTCATTAGCATTTTTTGTAATTTATACGTGCGGCACTTGACACCAAATTGGGTAACCAAATTTATACATTACCCTCCAGTGACAAGTGTTAAATAATTTAACAGTAGCCTATGTTGCACAAGTTCTTTCTTATAAGCTTGTAAATCCCTACCGGTATACCTAAACGTGTCGTCATACATCTTGGTGATATTATCTATTAATTTAGCAAGATCTTGAATATATCTGAAATTTAGAGTACCCCGAGCGATCCTGGTGGGATCCAATGCTACTAAAACTTGAAAGCCAGTTGTTTCACTAATCAATTGTGTGGCTTTATGTACATCACCAGGTATTATGTTTCTCTTGTCACAGTGTTCATAATGCGTATGAAGATATGGGGATGGTGTGTTTTTATGTATACCAAGCATTTCACCATGTGTAAGGGTCATAACTTCTGGAACTACTCTTCCTAGATAGCATAAACCTTCTGAACTCGGAGAGAGCCACTTATACGCTTTCCTTCCACTTATAAAATACACATCATCAGGGAGTACATAAGGGATAGTAAACATCATTATCATCACACACATTTCCATAGAAAGTGATCCTATTTCAGGTTTTCCCATTTGACTCATACAAGTTTCTGGTTGTAATACCTTGGCACGATATCCTTCTGGTAACCTACCAACCATTTCTTTGGTGGAACTTAGTGTATATTTATACCGAAAGTGTCTTTCACCTAGTCTAATTGTGCGTAAAAGTTCAACATTTATAGGTTCATTATCAGCTCTTAGTGAGAAGGTCATCGTCTGGTTATTCCCCATCACCTCCCAACTTCCTGGTTTATTGAAGTTGGTGATGTTCAAACATAAAAGTGATCTATCTACTTGGTACTGGTGGAGTTTAAAATGAGGTAGTTTAAGAAATTTTCCATCCAGTGCATCCCCTCTTTGCAATTCTAAAACTTCAGAGACATTCAATGGGAATGGCACTAACCCTACATTATGTTGTCCTTGAGGCATGTGAGAGCATACCCAACAGTCAGTTTGGTTTAAAACTTTGCCCACCATGGTATGATAATCCTCTAAAGGATACCCACCCCAATACGGGTTATACTTAGGCTGGCACCATTGGATGCATCTCTCATCGACTAGGGACCCACAAAACTCACAAATACAATAATCCTCAGACGATAGACCTTCACACTGTCTCCGAGTTTCAGGCATAACAGATCTCTTAGCAATTACTGTACTGGGTTTGGCCAGATACTCCCCTGATTGGTTTAGAGCTCCTTCTCCCAACTCCACTCCATCGATATTGACATTAGCTCCCCTCTGTCCCCCGTCACAGAAAGCAGAAATCCACAAACAACCCAGGATGATGAAAGCTCTGGAAGAAAACACAAAGATAACCATAGCAGGCCACTCCATTGCTGAAAACAATGATCTACAAATTTCTCTAGCTCCGGTATCTCACTGCAACTTTTAACCCTCCTGGAACAGACTCGCAATTGACAGGTCTACGTTATCTGCCTCGACTCTGCCTTGTCTCTCCACCGGTTGGTTGACCTTCTTACAGTGAGTGGAATGGACCCAGGTATCTCTCTCCGCCACTTTCAAGGAAGTTGTACTCGTCAGCAACACTTGATACGGACCTTCCCACCGATCAGTCAAACAACCTGAATGCAAGAAATTTCTGATCATAACAAATTCTCCAGGTTCAACATCATGACAGTTTGTTTCTGGCATATCATGTGACAACAATTTCAGTTTCTGCTGTTGCTGCTTCAACTGTTTACTCATTGTTATAAGATACCTTACAGTAACCTCGTTGTTACTTTTCAAATCTTCCTGCGGACTTATAATCAAATGAGGTTGTCTACCAAACAGTACTTCAAAGGGGGACAGATTAAGAGGGAGTCTGGGAGTTGTCCTGATGCTATGAGGGACTAGTGGTAATGCTTCTGGCCACCCCAGTCCAGTTTCTGCCATGATCTTACTTAATTTATTTTTAATAGCACCGTTCATCCTCTCCACCTTGGCACTGGCTTGCGGTCGCTAAGGGGTGTGAAGTCTACTATTAATACCCGTCAACTTACACATGTTCTGGAAGACTTCACTTGTGAAATGAGTACCCCTATCACTTTCAATAATTCTAGGGATACCGTATCTGCATACAAACTCCTGAACAATCTTTTTAGCAGTGAATGCAGCAGTATTAGTGGCAGCTGGGTATGCCTCTACCCAGTTAGAAAATACATCTGTACAAACTAATACATACTTGAGATTCCTGCAGAGTGGTAATTGGATGAAATCAATTTGTATTACCTCAAAAGGTCCCTCTGTCGGAGGAACATGGGATGGCTCGGTTGGTATTGTTTTTCCAACGTCCTTCCTCAAGCATGTCAAACAGGACATTGCCCTCTTTTCGGCTTGGGAAGAGAAACCTGGTGCACACCAATACGCCCTGACCAACTTGCAAATACCTTGCTTTCCTAAGTGAGTCAGACCGTGCGCTACCTCAGCCAAGCTTGGGTAATATGCCTTGGGTAATATGCCTTGGGTGCCACCGGCTTACCTTGTCCATCTCTCCAGAGTCCAGAGGACTCTTGCCCACATCCACTCAGGAAAAAGCAGTCTGGAGAGCCAAGGAACACAAATTTTGCATCTCAATTAGTTTCTGCATGTCAATCATTTGGAAAACCATCATCATTTGATTAATTGGCATGTTTACTCTTAAACCTGCTGCCCATTTGGCAGCTTCGTCTGCCCTGTTATTGCCCAGTGACACCGGATCGTCTTCACATGTATGGGCTTTACACTTAATGACGGCTACTGCTTTAGGCATTTGGATAGCTGTCAATAGTCCTTTTATATGTTTTGAGCGTGCGACTGGTGTGCCTGTTGCTGTCATAAAATTTCTTAGACGCCATAGAGCACCAAAATCGTGTACTACCCCGAAGGCATACATAGAGTCAGTGTAGATATTATCAGATTTGCCTTTTGCTAATTCACATGCTCTCCTTAGTGCCACCAGCTCTGCCACTTGGGCAGAGTGAGGTGGACCAAGGGGTTCGGCTTCTATGATGTCTTCGTAATTTACAACAGCATAACCTGTACATAACTCTCCAGTATCAGTTTGTCTATGACAACTCCCATCCGTGTAAAATGTCACATCTACATTTTCTAAAGGTGTATCACGTATGTCAGGTCTTGCAGTAAAGGTCTGATTTAAATATTCCATAAAATCATGTGCATCAGTATACCTGCAAAACTCACCTTCCGTCAGCGACTCACCTCTCTTCACCCTTTGTGCATACAGAGGCACATATGGTAAATACGTTGCTGGGTTTAACGTACTGCACCGGTTTATGGTGATGTTTGCAGGTGCCATTAGAGCTAGTTCCCATTACGTGCACCTAGCTGAGGAAACATGTCTGGTTTGGGCAGAATTCAGCAAAGCAGATACAGCATGGGCTGTATAAACAATAATATCATGTCCTAATACTACATCCTCACTCTTACTGACCAATAGAGCAGTTGCTGCTACACTTCTTAAACACGTTGGGAGTGATCTTGCCACAGTGTCCAATTGTGAACTGTAGTATGCTACAGGCCTACTGGCATCATGATGTTTTTGTGTGAGGACACCTGCTGCGCAACAGTCAGCTTCCGTACAATACAAATCAAAAGGTTTTTCATAATCCGGTATTCCCAATGCAGGTGCTCTTGTCAGACTATCCTTAAGATTAAGTAAAGCCCGCTCTGTTTCCTCTGTGTGTATGACACGATCGGTCTTTGAGGAAGAGACTAAGGGTCTCATTCAGACCTGGTCGAAAGCGCTCGCAACCGGGTCAATGGTTAGGCCCTGCGCATGCGCAGCAGCCACACTGCGCCTGCGCAAGCCCCGGAGCGAGAAAGAAACTCTCTTGCTCCGGAGCTCACTACAAAAGGGTCGGCTGTCAATGTTGATCGACAGCTCGGCCCGTTTTGTAGGCGGGGCGGGGGGGTGGTTTCACAAACGGAGGCGTTCCTTAAGGAATGCCTGCTGTTTTGTGGGTGGCCGCACTGACATCAGCAGTGATGTCATTAGGGAGCTTCCTGCTTGATCAGAGCAGGAAGCTCCCTCAGACTTGCGGCTGCCGAAACCCAACCTTAGGGTCTCGTCGCAAGCCCCGATGGTCAAGACCATCGCGACCATCACCCTGGTCGGTTGCTAAGCTGTGGGTGGTAACCCACAGCTTAGCTAGCGACCAGGAGGCCGCACTTCAAAAATCAAGCGGCTGCCCTCATTCAGAGAGAGCGATCGCTTCTTGTGACCGCCTCTGAATGAGGGCCTAAGTCCTGTAATGGTAAAGCCAAAATAGAAAAACCTGGGATCCACATTCTGCAGTATCCACACATTCCCAAGAAGGTACGGATTTGCTGTTGGTTCTGCGGCAGTGTCATGGTCTGTATGGCCTGGATTCTGTCATTGGTCAGATGTCATAACCCCTGGGTTAGGCAATGTCCCAAGTATTTAACCCTGTACTGGCATGGCTGTAGTTTGTCCTTAGCAACCTCGTGTCCTGTTTGCGAGAGATGAAGCAATAAAAGTTTAGTAGCATTTAAACATGACATAAACAAATCAGAACACAACAACAAATCGTCCACATTTTGTATTAGAACAGATCCATTGGCAGGTGGAAAAGATTGTAAACAGTCGTGTAAGGCCTGGGAGAAAATACTGGGGCTGTCTATGAAGCCCTGGGGAAAAAGTGACCATGTGTATTGTACCCCCCTGTATGTAAATGCAATAGGTACTGACAGTCAGGATGAAGAGGGACAGAGAAGAAGGCAGAACAGAGGTCAATGACAGTAAAATGGGTGGCATTTGGTGGGATCTGCATTAGAATGACAGCTGGATTCGGCACTACGGGGAATTGGCTCTCTACTACCTTATTAACCCCTGTAAGGTCCTGTAACAGCCTATAACCTCTCCCACCACTCTTATTCACAGGGACTGTTGGCTACACTCGCTGTACGGTCTAAAATTCCCTGTTGTATTAAGCGCTTAATTATGGGATAAACCCCTATCTCTACCTCCTGTTTTAACAGGTTTTGGGGAATTTTTGGAGCTTGCCTACCACTTTTTAGATTTACCATTACGGGAGCTACATTTCCCATCAATCCAGTGTCCTGTCCATCTTTGGTCCAAAGTGAACCTGGTATTTGAGATAACAACTGCTCTACCTGAGATGGATTCTTATCTGAAACAGTAGAGTGAAACATTAACCTTTGGGGAGTGTCCAATATATCCCTCACCTCTTGCGCAACTATCTCTGGGATATCTAAAAATATACCATCAGGGGTACAATAAATGACACATCCCATTTTACATAACAAATCCCTTTCCAGTAGGTTAGTAGGGGCCGCTGCTGCTAGGAGCAAGGAATGCCTGGTATGCAATGGACTGATAGGAACCTCTGCAGATTTGATTACAGGATAATGTTGCACTTTACCTGTTACACCCATTGCTGTTACTGTTTTGCTGGTCACCTGTAAATTAGATGGAGATTTTATCACTGGTCTGGTCGCTCCTGTGTCTACAAGAAAAGAATGTTTAGTACCAGCTACATCAACTATCATTACAGGTTCTTCTCTACTATCCCCAGTTAACCTGACTGGCTGTAGACTACAGGTGTGACCTGACCCCTAGAGCTTACTATCTTCTTCCAGCAAAGCATTCACTGCTGTGATGTCAGCAGGTGATGGCTGGACTGCTGTGGGTGGCCCTGTTGTGGGTATCTCAGTGTTCCCTGGTTTTCGGTTTCCAACTTTTTGGCTTTACAGAACTTAAACCTTGTTACATCTGTAAGACCTTCGTGATTGACGTGTTGTGAAAGGTTGTTGTTGTGTGGGTTGGGGAATGAGGAAAGATTGTGGTTGTATGTAGGGATAAGGGTTTGGAGGTTGTATGGGATGAGTGTATTGTGGCTGTGTGTGATAAGAGTGCTGCGGTGTAATTTGCATTTCTTCCAGAGCTTGAATACTAACAGCCATTAGTTTCTCACTCTGCATTTCTCTCTTCCTAAAGATGTTTTTGTCATGTTCAATTGCAGATTCCCTGAGTGTGTCTACCATAACTCCGCTCCAACCAGGAAGTGAGGTCTGAACCCTGGCCTTTAGAGTGTCCTTAAGACCATCCATAAGCACTGTGATTGTCATTTCCCTGTGATGGGTGTTGTCTTTTATATTCTCTATGCAGTGTATTGGGTAATAGTCGGCAGCGCTCTAGTAATAAAATCTGCTGCAGACTCACTCTCTTTCTGCTTAATCATGAAGATTTTACTCCAGTTAACAATTAATGGGAAAAATACAGCTAATTGGGTAACAATATAGGTTATATTATCTTGATTATTTTCATCAGTTATGGGACTATCTCCATCCAATATACAGGCCGTGATAAACTTTTTCACGTCGGTATTGTGTGGAAGACATGCCCGCAATACCACTCGCCAATCTTTATTGGTTGGTTCATGAGCATTACCCAAATCCTTTACAAATCTCTGGCACTTTGCTGGTTCTTTCTTAGGGTCAGGGAAATCTGTCATTATGGAACGTAGTTCTGCTCTTGTCCATGGACAATGCATCGCTACATTCCTTGTGGCCACTACACCATGTGCGTCCGGGTTCCCATTGGGAACAGTTATTGTCCGGACGGGATGGATGCCTGCCACACTGCTACCTTTGGCCTGATTACCTGGTTGAGGGTTCAGCCTACTACCACTACGTATGGTATTAACAACCACCGCTACTGTTACAGCGGGTGTTAATACCTCCTGCACTATCAATGGTGGGGCTACCTCCACTATGGGTACTGGTGGCGCAGCTACCTGTGCTTGCTTTGATGGTACATTTAACATTTGGGCAACATGGGAAAGAGTTGACATTACAACAGGTTCATCATCTGCATCAAAAACATGTTCCTTATAGTTGCTTAGGAGAGGGTACAAGTTACTTGTTAAATTTTTATCATATTTGAGATCGACTATACCTTGACCCCCATCCGCATATGGCGGAGGTGGTGTGCATGCGCTACTAACAATACCTTCCACAACGCTACCTTGTTGTGTGTGCGCGCTCTTTTGCGTCGTGAGTGTGATGCTAGTTAGTGTCACCTGCAAACCGCTAAGCCACGTTTCCCTCGTCCTGCCTCAACTTTAAACAGTCATTAAACTTTATCCTTTTCTTTAGAGATTTTACTAAACATATACTCTCTCTAACATTTTTCAGAACCTCTGGATCAAGGCTACCAATTTTAGGAAAAGGTGTTCTACACTTCTTGGTCATTTTGACCCATATGTCGCAGTACGCCGTAGCGTACACCCCATACTTTTTAAACATAACATACCTGGCCGACCCAAGCGACCCTTCCATCAGCAGCACATCATCGACCATTACTAGAGATTTCCTCGCACCAATCTGAGTAAACGCTTAGTAATTTCTAGAGCATTTCGATTGGTGAAAGATTTTCAGTGAGCTATGTTCACGCACTCCCTCCCGTTATACACAGCAGACCCGCCTGGCGTTAGTCGGCTTGTATGACGAGGAGCAGAATAACCACCTATTGCAAATTATTCTACTTGCGACGATATTAACTCAAGCTTCCGTCACTCGCTTCCTACTTTGAGTTTACTCCCGCTGGTAGCATCTAGAAGTTCCAATAACTCCTAACCTTGCCAGCAGTTTCACTCCCACGACAACCCACTTCACAATCACGGTTTATATAACCATGCGGTTCGATCGCATTGCCCAAAGAACCTAACTGATAAATGGACTTTGCGATTAATGGGTGCCGGACCAAGAAACCCTTTAGTTTCTCGATAACCACAATGTACCTGCTTTGTACACTGGCCCAGTAGTTTGTACTGCCCCGTCAGGCACCTACCGAGTTTATATTGAGGTTTAATAGACAGTAACCTCCACTATTTAGGCTTAACAGACAGCAGCCTTTACAATCACGTTTCAATTTACATACACCTTTTCTGTGCAGATAATAGAACCTTCCCCTTAATATAGTAGTATGATACAGAGTTTTAACAAGCAATCACGCTATGCATACAATGACCGTTTGAACACGTGGCAGTAATATAGGAAATATGTATATGCTATTGTGCAACTTCCCCTTTTAACACAAAACTATCAAGAAAGGAAAACAAACTTTTTCCTTCCTTGTCCATGGATTCTAATCAGCGCTCCCTGAACTCACACAATAACGGATAGCGGTCTCTCAGCATAAAGTGGTAGCAGGTTTTCAAAGGCAAGGAGTTTTACCTGCATATGGCACCTCCACCCTTTGCTGGGGGATCGATAACCGTGTGTTACCGTGTAAATTGGCAGCGTGATCTCACTCTACGAGCCCCCAACTATGAATTTCTAATAATCTATACACCCTAAAGTCGCTGTTTAGCGTTGCATACGCATATGAAATAATCACTTTCCAGACTGTGAGTGTGGTTCCAAAGCACAAAAGTTATTATTCGCATAAAAGCATATAGTTACACGCCTTGATCTATAATACAATTAGCGCAAAGGTTATACAAAGTACAAGGTATAGTCGATACATACGCAGGCGCACCGGTCGCAGTTACAGTCATCAATCCAGAGGTCTGTGGTCATCCCAGAGAATGGCTACTAACTGGGACCGGGACACAGGCTATATACCCTAACAGATCATGATAAAAACAATGTAGACAGACAAACATAATTCCATTGGTTCTTGCTCTTGGTCTTTGTAGAACGCTGTAGTTCATAGGACAGTTCACTAGGGGTATGTCCCAATTCTCCAGATTACATTGTCGTTCTTTAATTTATTTAAATTAGATAGAGACACTACATTACAGTGTATACATTCTAACCAATAATTTCCTATATTCCATAACCATCGAACGCAAGATGCAACTCCCTCGCTGATAGGTTCAGACATCTGGAAATAAACAGTGTGTCAGTTTAGTACCAAACGTGCCATGTCTATCATGTTGTATACCATTAATATTAAATACATGCATTTTACATCATAATTAATAACTTTAATATAAACCATAATGTGCAGGAACCTTTTATGGGTGCGTGTAAATTTATGATTATATGTAAGTACGAGTTGTGTGTCTTCATGCAGCGGAAAAGGTGCGCTGTGTGTTTCTATTTATAATTGCAACTGTATATATATGTGTGCACGCATAGTGGATACCCATGTGATCGTTTAAGTGTGTGTGTGTATATATATATATATATATATATATATATATACATACACACATTCACATATATATATATATCCTCAAACTGGTTACTATTTATTTTACTTCTGTCTGAACTAAATAATGACAGACAATGGGGTTTTGTCCAGTTCATAGATGGAGCAAGCTTTGGCAAACAATCTGTTCATTTTAACAAAAAGCTCACCTAATACAACTGTTAGTTCTACTTAACTACATCAGCATTGGATATAAGGCCTACATTTGTTAGCAATAGCTACACATCTGGCAATTGTTTATAAATCCACATTCAGGACACTTCAATTGTGTATATCAGTGTCTGGGTTACATTTCAATAGCCACAGACATACTGTGTATATATTTGAAGTAAACACTCACAGTATCTTTGTGTATTCTTGATTATTTGTCACAGACAAGTCTGTCATCACTGAATATATGAAGTCTTTAAATATATATATTTATGTGTATCCGTGCGTATGGGGTATGATAGGATTTTAAACAGTATGCAGTGGTAATGCGATCGCACAATGCTAATAGTAGCATTTTAGCATCACACACCATGGTTTCATGCTGACGACGCAAGATGGCGACCTAAAATGGCATCGCTCGATATTAATTTTAAGATCTGGTCTCAGCCAATCATCCGGCTTCGACAGAAGTCACAGGGTAAAGCTTTCTGCAGGAAAAATAAGTGAAATGTGACAGGGTTAAACAGTGACATTGGTAAATCTAGATAAGATTGGCAGAGGAGGGAACCTAACAGCAACAAATCAGTGTTCTGTTAATGAAGACTGTCATATAGAGGCACGTGGCAGGGATCAACACATTCACACAAGTTCTTTAGTCGTGTCTTATGGAATAATTGACTTGCCATTAAATGTTATCATTTTCTTTGCTGCACGGGAACAGCATTATATCTCAGTCTATGAAGACACCTGCCTGACATATACTGTATGTCAGAAATCACTTTCCTATTCATCCATTTACAGAGGGAGCACAAGGTGAGTATGTCCAGCCATAGATGAGGTACTATTAATATTAAATGTTCAGTGGCTATTAGAGGTATTCACTCCTCCACCCCTTTGGGATTTTTCACATTTTGCTATGTGACTAAGGGGTCTATTTACTAAGCAGTGTTAGGAGACAGAGTGAAAAGTGATAAGGTGCCAGCCAATCAGCTCCCAACTGCCATCTCACAGGTTGTGTTTGAAAAATGACAGTTGGGAGCTGATTGGCTGGTACCTTATCACTTTTCACTCTGTCTCCTAACACTGCTTAGTAAATAGACCCGTCAAACTGTATTCCCACTAATCAGCACAAAGTACTCTATAAAGTGGCAAAACTAGGAACAAAAAAAAACTGAAAATGAGTGTTGCATTAATATTCACTCCTTGCTGTATATATACTAGATTTCCTCTGTAGTACTAGTAACCAACTTTCTTCACAAGTCACATATATTATTTGAATCCACATTTACAAAGAAGAAAAGTAAGTAGTTTTTAATGGGTGCACTGGGACCCATGTTGGTAATTTAAAATGTAATATTTTTAATAGGTATGCATTAAAATATCTCACTTTATTAAATTTGTTAAGATGGTGAAATATAAAAAGACAGAATTGTGCAAAATAGATGAAATAAAAATATTAATACGCAAAATTAAACCATTGTCAATTTGTCATTCTTTCAATACGATCAGTGTTTAGTAACACAGTGGTTCATTACTCATAGTTTATTCTGTTATTTATGTTGCAGTTAATTAATTCCTGAGGCTAAATGCCTTCATCTACTCCTTAAGAGGAAGTAGCAAATTCAGTGACTGATGATGTGTATAGTATTCCAAACTGTTACAGTATCTTTTCTTCCTATGCTTAGATGTCTTATCCTTATATATTGCCATGCAATGCTTATTGTAAATATTTCTTTAGCTATGCAGTATATACAAATATATGTTGTCGTTCTGAGGGGTCTATTTACTAAGCAGTGTTAGGAGACAGAGTGAAAAGTGATAAGGTGCCAGCCAATCAGCTCCCAACTGCCATCTCACAGGCTGTGTTTGAAAAATGACTGTTGGGAGCTGATTGGCTGGCACCTTATCACTTTTCACTCTGTCTCCTAACACTGCTTAGTAAATAGACCCTTGAGTCTCTTTGCTATAAGGTTTAATCCCACACAGCAGGTATATTATGTTAGTATATAGTTGCTCAACACACCTACTATTAATGGGTCTCCACTACATATGATATATATTAGTAGTTCCCATTATATCCAGTGTGAATCACATACCATAAAAAAGGTTTTATAGGTCAAAATGTTAACCTTTACAGCTCTGGATATTCATGTATACAATAATGCAGCTAAACCTTTAGGCCAGGGGTTCCCAACCACGGTCCTCAAGGCACACTAACAGTCCAGGTTTTGAAGATAGCCATAGTTGAGCACAGGTGACTTAATTAGTACCTCAGTTATTTTGATTTAACCATCTGTGTTCAAGCCTGGATATCACCAAAACAAGGACTGTTAGTGTGCCTTGAGGACCGAGGTTGGGAATCACTGCTTTAGGCAATTGCAATCATTCCCAGCACTGCATCAGACCTCCAACATAACCCATTCCATTAGGTACAAAATGCTCTACTCCTGGACTTCCTTTTTATTTGATTATTGCAGCCAGCTGTGGTGAAACACCCTTCTCATCAATTAGCTAGCTCAACACAGGTGACTGCAGTCATAAATTAGGTGGGAAATCCAGGAGCAGAGCATTGTGTACCTGATGGGAGGGGTCATGTTGGAGGGTAGGCTGCGTATAGCTCATGTATCATTTTATTCATCAGTAGCTGGAGCATAGGTCTCATATATTTAGCATGGCTTTCAATAATTGTAGGTAATAGCAATTAGTCTCAGCATATATATGTATAGCGCATATATCATTTTAACAGACATCAATGGCTGGAGTTTATGTCCATTTAGCAACATATAACATTGAATTTAGTTACATGACATTAACAATCGGTTACAGATAGCCTACGGCCGTTTGCCAGTCAGGCTTTCTCAAGGCATTGCTATTAAGACTATACACATTTGCAGTGCACACAGAACATAGGCATGCTGCATATCATTTTAATCAGCAAAAGCTGCTTGTGCGTTCTATCCACACAGCACATAAAACACACTAGAAGGTAAAAGGTTGCATGAAAAGATGCTCAGCGCTACCGAGTCACACAGTACTCACGCGGTATGTGTAGTATGACTTGTAGCTCAGGGAGGATAGATGTATGTGAGCACATCTGTATATTTGCCGCCAAAGCTGGTTTTCAACAACAAAACGATAAATCTGACATTCCTAATTCTCAGTTATACATGTTCTTGTAGTCATGTCGCTATCTACTGTAAATACAGCAGATGAGTTAGAATCACCAATATATTTACTGTAGAGAACCAGCTATATTATATAATCTCCTGCAGCATGTGTCTGGCTGCAGGGAGGTTCCACCCCTCCCTCTCCTCACAGCTCTAACTGGCTAGCAGCCTTACATCTGTTTCCACCCTCACCTGGATGTTAGGTGCTGGCAGAAGGGAACAGTCCTGTCCTAACGGCGTTGTACCTTGCCCCGTTGGCGATTTGGAGGCAGAAATGAGAGAGCCTGACATAGGGAAGAAGGGGGTGTGACAGAGATGAGAGAGACTGATGAGGGGGACAGGGATGAGAGAGAAGGAGAATGGGGGTGGGATGAGGAGGACTGAGATGAGAGAGAGGTAGACAGGTGCAGTGAAGAGGACTTCTAGCTAGCATTTGTCAAGTACATTCTATAAAAATGTAGAAGTTGATTGGTTGCTTTCGGCAACTTGTCCACTTTAGCAGGCTTGATATTGTACATCTTCCGCTAAATCAACTGTTTGAAAGTCCAACAACTTATCCATTATAGTGATAGCATCTGTGACACATTTCCCCTTTGTATTCTTAGTTGGTACAATGAAGGCCACAGTACATAAAAGCTGTCGCCCAATGCCTCAGTAAGTGACTGTATATTGGTGTTTCTCATTTTTGTCCACTACATGTAGTTTAGTGCAGATTTGTTAATGGTTTTTGTCTGTTAGTGGAGGTGTTTCACATTGGATTCTCTTAAAGGATTTTGTGCAATGTAGGGGGTAATAGGAAACCGATTGGCAGGAAAAATTAGTCTAGATACTTCATTTATAATAGATTGCAATAAACCTTTGGTAAAAGGAAGATCCCCTGGAACACATAAGCACTTTTTATTGCAGGATTGTCATACTAGTCTTCTATCAGGGAGATCTGAGATGAAATGGAAGTAGGTTATTCATTTAGGTGGGCCAATACAGATGGTGTCACCCACATAGCAGAGAACATGACAATTAATTCAGATTATTGTAGGCACCTAGTACCCCAGTGTAAAAGCCTTAAACACGGCTGTGGCCAGAAACCAGTCCCATGTGGTCAAAATGGCAGCCACAGCACTCCTTCGTGCAGCAGAGCCATTTTCATATGAACTATCGGTGCTAGGCGTCATGTACTGTAAATGTATATTTAATAATATGTTTTTACTTTTTGTTCAGACGTGCGCTGCAGCCAGGGGCAAGGCGTATCACTGCAGCCAGGCCCGAGTAACAGGGGGCATTGCCTAACCGCGGGAGGCGTGGCAACGACCCCTTCGGAAAAAAATAAAAAATTTTCAGCGCAGCGGAGCTGCACGCTGGTGAGGGGGGCGCTCTGAGCCCCCTCAGTCGGGCGCAAAGCCAGTGGGGGCGCGATCAGTGTGATCGCTCCCCCGCAAAGGCATAAGAGACTAGCAGTCTCCCACTGCAGCACAGCACATGCTGTGTGCTGGGCTGCTGTGAGGGGGATGAGGGTGGCGGCGTCAGACCCGGGCCCCTCAGGAAGCCCGGGCAATTTGTACTCGCTCCCCCGCCCTCTTGGCACCCCTGACTGCAGCCAGGAGGGCTTAGTCTCAGGTTGCAGTGTAAGGCTGTCCTTTGCGTGACGCTGGGACACGACATAGTAAAGTTCCGGCGCAGTGAGGTGGGGTTACTGTACTTAAAAGGTGAAGGAATGTGTGTGTGTATTTATTTTAAAATATAAACTGATGCTTTTAAGTTAACATGCAGCTCTGCACCAAGGATTGCTGAGCTGTGTAAAGCTTAGTGGTGCAGATGAAAATGTTTGAACTTATTTTAGCATGTTCTTTTACTGTGTATGGACTGTGCACTTTTATTATTTATTCAGTATTTTATTTTAATAAGGAATAGCCATTTTTTATGACATAGGAAGTGATATAAGAATTATCCTGACCCTAGCAAAAGGTTTAGTGTTACCTGACCAAGCCCTTGTTTAGATTCACTATACTCTAGGGCAGGAGTGTGACAGTTAGTAATGACTACACCTGTGCACCAGCTAGATGGTCTGCAAAATGTGTAATGTTAGGGGCCCTCGAGTACTGGCTTGGCCACCCTTGCCCTAGGGGGTATTCCTGTATGGTGGAGTTTTCTAAGAAGGAAAGAGATAGTTATGTGCTAAATCAGATTGTGTTTAAGGCAAAGTGGTTTGGGTCATAGATATTTCAAAGGAGGAATGCAATAGACCAGTTCCTGTGAAATGGAAGCTGTATTTATATTTTGGGAGACAGTTTCCTGATTTGTGAGCTAGTCTTAAAATGTATATGGGCAGAATTGCAACCTACTGTATTGTACCCTCTTGCTATAGAAAAAGAGAGCATGTGAGCCCTCTTTTTATAGTAAGAGGACCTATGAGTCCTGAGTTAGTTTAGCAAGGGACTTGTCTTTTTAAAGGCATCTGAGCGATAAACATCTTGCCTTAAGACACCTGCATCTGTCTGTATCCTGTGACTACCAGAGCTACTTCATTTTCCGGCTGTTCTGGATTGAGACTAGTGTCTCCAAGCTGAAACCCTCTGCCAGCTATTCAGTGCAATCAAATGGAGTTTTTCCAACTCTTCTCCATCCTTTAGTCTGAAGATGTGTGGGTGATTTTGCAAAAAAAAAGAGGAAAACAAATATAGTGTTCACTGTGTGAGTCCAAAAGCATACACTCAATATAATATATGCTCACCGATTTTGAATGTAAACAAGCCTTGGGTAATATTGCATCATTACCCGCCGGTGATTACAGATTGGACAGCTAGCTTTCAAACCTTCTGGTAGGTGTTCCTCAGGATACTAAGAAATGGTTACAGGAAAAACTACACATAGTGTCTACTGTCATGCATGGTGAATTGTACCAAATAAATCCTTCAAAATCGTACTCACCCTTTCTAAATGTGTTATTCGCTTTGGACATTCATTTATAATCCAGATGTCAGTTGGTTTAATAGTAATGGAATAAAAGTCCTATTATCTCAATACAGAGAGGTATAAGGACTTAAATAATCTTCCTCCAGCCCCACATTTGTTCCTGCTATCTTCTAGGAACCTATTGGATGAGTTCCAAAAGTTTGAGCGGTTTATTCCTAACCTCCATTGGACCTTTTTCATTGGTGCAAGTTATCTTTACTTCTCAGCTGTTCAGTGCAGACTGGTCCTTAATAAGGGACCAGTAGGAATTAGCCATCACTCCTTCGGAGGTGTTGCAGCAGCATGTCCACACATACCCAGAAGTAGGTGCGTACAGGTGTCGGTGTAAAGATCCTGTGTAGAACAAGCCGTTCCAGGTGCGGGTGTAGGAGCATGGTGGTGGCAGTGAGTTACCACTTACTATGCAATGGGAGGAGTCAGTTACAGACGGTTACTAAGGGTGAGAAGGGAATCCTTATGCTGGCCATACTTCTGCACGATTTCAGGCCAATTGCCCGATTTTCAAAGCATCATACGATGAATCGTGTAGAAATTGTGTATTTTTTAAGTAGGATCCGATCCGATGCGCGCTCCTGCAGCTCCTAAAACGTATCGTATGATTATGTGACGCCTTGTGGCGTCATATACATAAAGGATGATGATAATAATAAATTATCATCATCCTTTATTTATATGACGCCACAAGGCTTCCGCAGCTCCTTACATAAACAAATGAGCACACAAGAAATAGTTATTAACAGTACAAACAATACAGGACAAATACATGATTTATAAACATTGCAGCATAACACTTAAATAAGCAGCATGGCATCAGCAACCAAATGTTAGGTGCTGTTGTGAATTAAAGTATAAGTAAAGGAAGGAGAAGCACATGAGGGAAGAGGGCCCTGCTCTTGAGAGCTTACATTCTAAAGGGAAGGGGGCAGACAAACAGGGTGACACAGATGGGCTGGATTGTAAGGAAGGAACATGGAGTAGTGGGTTAGGATGAGCGCTGGAAAGCTTTGAGGAAGAAAGGGGTCTTGAGAGTCCATTTGAAGATTAGGAGCCAAGAAGCAAAGTTATCAGGGAATTCTGAGCCAAGTCCAGGGGGAAGAAGAAAGGCAGCTACTCGAGGATGTTGGGAGAGGCGACTGATATGAGCATTGAATGTAAATAATGAAATGGAGAGTTTAGAAGGTAAGAGTAGGTGGGAGTGACCAAACGATAGATGTACCCCAACACTGTGGCAACCTCCAGTCCAGGGAGCGTGAAAGAATGTGATGCCCCCAAAGGAGATAGCTGCAGGAGAGGTGGTGTCAGATGGGTAAATCAAGGATTTGGTGATGGCTAGGAGATTCAAGGAGTTGGAGATGTAACTCATGGATGGGGACCAGTTGATTATAGACAGAACTGGCTTTCCAGAGGAGACAGGAGAGAGGGACAGGGTTGGGAGGACAGAAAAGGAGACTTAGGGTTGCTATAGTGTTTGGTTGAGATTGATTTAGTGCAGGGGGATAAGGAGAGTGTGTATGTGGTGGGCTTCTGAATGAGAAAGGGTGATAGGTGGTGGGCAAGGTGGAGGTTTAGTGTGGCATGGGTTAAGAAGAGGTGTAACTTGAAGAAAAGGGAGGGTGCAGTGCTTAGGAGTTATGGGAGATGTGGTGCAGAGTACTAGATGGGATGAAGGAAGACAGAGGAATGAGGGAGGGAGAGGAGACTGGAGGGAGAAAAGAGATGGGAACTAGTGGTAGAGGAAAGTATTATGTACTGTAGCTTCTGAGTGATGGGGGGAGCAGAAGAAAAGAAAGACAGTGTAGATGAGGGTATTGGGAGAGAAACAGCAGTAGTAGTGATGAGAGCGAGATGCAGAAACAGTACAGTTAAGATGTTAAAAAATCAGATAAAAGGAAGAACAGTGCTGGCAGATGTAAAGGCAAACTACAATAGTATAGAATAAACAAAATGAGTTTGGAACTGTTAAAGTTGAAGGACTTTAAATTAAGTATAAAGTATTCTTAAAGATGTACAGGTGTTAAACAATGGTAGATACTACAGTGGTATCGACATAAATTGACAGTGGTACAGGAATAACAAACAGTGTAGAGCAGTGGTTCTCAAACTCGGTCCTCAGGACCCCACACAGGTCATGTTTTCCAGGTCACCCAGCAAGTGCACAGGTGTAGTCATTACTCACCGACACATTTTGAAAGATCCACAGGTGGAGATAATTATTTCATTTGTGATTCTGTGAAGAGACCTAGAAAACATGCATTGTTCGGGGTCCTGAGGGCTGAGTTTGAGAACCTGTGGTGTAAAGTAAACAAAAAATACATACAAAATGGAGCAAACTAACTGGTAGTTGTTTGCAATGCTGAAGCAGGGTGTTGGCAAAAGGTGTATCCAGGTTATAATGAAATCTGGTGGCTGAGTTGCAGGGTGTCCAGAAGCTCAGAAGATCCTTTTCAATTGTTTCCAAGTTGTAATGAATTATTTTTAAATGTTGTTATCCTATGTTCCTCCTGTTTATCGCCTGTCTCACTCTTTAAATTCTGCTGTATATCTAAAAGCACATAAAAAACCACTTTGAAATAATAAACCTAAGCAGCCTTGTAACAGGCCTACAGCTTGTAACCTACTGAGTATATACTGTAGTGAAGCATACATATCTAGTCACTGATTGCACCCCACCCCCCAATAAACTCATCCACACCAGATACAAGTCATAAAATTCTAATACAAGCAGACCCTACACAGCATCCAATGTATCTAGGCGTTCATATATAGTTATATTGCCAGACCTTAAGTTACTCTGGTTTTGCAGATAATACTGAATGACATAATACTTATAACATCAGTATATTCAAAAAGCAATGGTATTTCTATGTCAGATGACTGGTGCTAATAGATTACCTATAAAATCAGTATATTCAAACAGCAATGGTATTTCTATGTCAGATGACTGGTGCCAATAGATTACCTGCAAGGTGAGAAGGGAAAATCAGTCATATCATCCCTCGCTAAAAATGCAAAAAAGTGTTTAAAAAAAAATGGCGTGACCCCCTCCAAAGAGCAACCAGTCCCGGGCTTTAGTGACCCAGTGCTGGTTCGGCAACATACAGGGGACAAACGACGTAGGGGTCCCCCATATGTAAGCACAACCAGCACCTGGTGTAGTCAGAACCAGTCCTGGTTGCCAAAATAAAGGGGACAAACGACGTATTCTGCGCAGCACTGGGATCTGATCCGGTCCTGGTTCTGGAAATACAGGGTGAAAAAATGCACCCTTGTATTTTCCAGAACCAGCACCGGACTTTTCCTAGCGGGGGCTAATGCCACAGCCAGGGGAGCCCTTTCACCAGGCCCCCCAGCCGAAGCATTAACCCTGACCACTAGTCAGCCCAGGCCGGGGATCCCTGGGGACCCTCCCAATAATGGGGTCCCCCGCCTCCAGGGCACCCCAGGCTGACAGCCCGGGGCTATCCCCAGCACCCCTGGGCGGTGGGTGCTGGGTTGATTATGTGGTGTAGTGTAAAATAAGAAGTGAAAACATTGTCT
This sequence comes from Taudactylus pleione, assembly GCA_031769625.1. NCBI lineage: Eukaryota > Metazoa > Chordata > Amphibia > Anura > Myobatrachidae > Taudactylus > Taudactylus pleione. The sequence continues at coordinate 918,933 of JAUIMM010000116.1, forward strand.
TTACGAGTAGAACTGCAGGTCCCAGCAAGCCTCCCCCGTATGCTGGTACTTAGAGAACCACAAGTACCAGCATGTGGGGCATTAAGGGCCCGCTGGTACCTGTAGTTCACCTGTACAGAAATGTTTAAATAAACACAATACACACACACCTTTATAGTAAAGTTTTATTACATACATACATACACACTCACTCACACATACTCACCTACATTACCTGGACTGGTCCCCTTCTCCCAGTAGGCAACCTAGGTCTTCGTAAAACAAACAAAAAAAACCCCCAAACCACGCAACAGATAACAACCTCGATGGTTGTTATCTCCTGAATGAAGTATTCAGACGCGGCATTGCCCTTTGTAATGCTGTGTCTGAGCATTCATTGGCTGAGAGAGGTCAGCGCCCGCCTCTCTCAGCCAATGAACGGCTCCCACCATTGACTACAATGGTGGGAACCGTTCATTGGCTGAGGCGCGGAGGGCTCGCCTCTCTCAGCCAATGAACGCTCAACGGCAGGGCTTCCATGGTGAAATCCCGCCGCTAAGCTCTCATTCAGGAAGTACCGTTCTTATAGACTGGTACTTCAGTTCGTGGCTGATCGTTTTTTTTTTTTTTTTTTGCTGAGTCCCTGGATGCCTACTTTGGACCGAAGAAAACCAAACTTCGCATAGGAGACGGTGAGTATATATTTTTTCACAGGTACCGTTTAGACAATCTACTGGAGAATGGGACAGTGAGCTACAGGGATACATAGGTGAGTATGTGTACATGTGTGAGTGCATGTATGTTTAATAAACTTATACTGTGTACGGTGTGTGTCCTGTGTTTAAATATTGCTTTTGTTGTGGAACTACAGGTATCAGCGGCCCGTAATGCTCTGTATGCTGGTACTTGTGGTTCTCCAAGTACCAGCATGCGGGGGAGGCTTGCTGGGACCTGCAGTTCCACAGGAAGAGACAATATTTTTAACTATTTGAAATGCACTACACTACATAATCAACCCGGCACCCACCACCCAGGGAGCCTGGGGTGCTCTGGAGGGTAGACCCCTTTATTGGGGGGGTCCCCAGCTCCCCAGGGATCCCCAGCTTGGGCTGACTAGCAGTCAGGGTTAATGGTTTGGCTGGGTGGCCCGATGAAAGGGCTCCCCTGGCTGTGGCATTAGCCCCCCGCTAGAAAAAGTCTGGTGCTGGTTCTGGAAAATACAGGGGGACCCTATGCATTTTTTCCCCCTGTATTTCCCGAACCAGGACCGGACCAGAGTCCAGTGCTGGCTGCACAGAATAGATCGTTTGTCCCCTTATTTTGGCAACCAGGGCTGGTTCTGACTAGCCCGATGCTGGTTGTGCTTACATATGGGGGACCCCTACGTCGTTTGTCCCCCGTATGTTGCCCAATCAGCACTGGGACACTAAAGCCCGGGGCTGGTTGCTCTTTGGGGGGGGTGAGGTCATGCCATATTTTTTAAAACACTTTAAAAAAAAATTTTCACGGATGGTTCTCACTGAACCATCCCTGCATCTATGTTTATTTTATTAAAGACAGATGCATGCATCACGGATCTCCTCGTGCGTGCATCAGTCTTTTTTACATTTTTTTTACAAATGACGCTGCCCGGACGTCGGGCGCACAATGCATCGTATCGTGTGATCGTATGTAAAGCGTGTGTCAATCGTGTGGCCGGGACTGCCAGGGAGCTGCCGGGGAGTTCAAGGGAAATCGTAAGTAGAATCTTATCTCATGCTGGTCATACTAGAGTACGGCCAGCATTAGGAGTGGTGGAGTAAGCTTACTCAGGAACTAGTAACCACCACTATTTTATCACTTTCAAAAATCTGTCATTGCCTGGCAGAGTGAGATCATCCAGTCACAACGATTTATAGCTTTCTGATCCAAATCAATCATATAGCTGACAAATAATTTTCAGCTTTGTGTGAGATTAGATTTTGAATGTTGCTGCCCTGTCATCTACATGTTTGACTTTTATTTTATTTGCCACTTTCTTGAATTAGGTGCTCATATATATTAAATGTATTATTTTTCTTTGTGTCTGTTTATTGTAGGGCAAGAGGGAAAATATTCCTTGCCATCTGCGCCATGAAGGACCAGTTAAGAACTTAAAATTAAGCCTAAAAGATGTGTCTAATTTGCTAAAGGAAATATGGAAAGAGAAGATGGCAGTGGATCAACAGGTAACAATGTCAAGTTTTGTGGACATCATTCACATCTCATTAGTGTTATGTCTTTCTAGGCAAAAACTTTTTTTTCTTTGTCAAGCTGAGAATAGGAGGGGTGTGCACACCCATGGAGACGCAGCCTAAATAGACTAGTTCTCACCTCCAGATACCTGTATCATGTGCGGATGCTGCTTAGATATGTGCTGACCCTAATGGCATGATTAACATGTATCTGTACTGTTTTAAAATAAGATATAAATAAGATATAAATTATTTTTTAAACTGCATACCTCGCCCCTTCCCTACCTAAATGAATATCAAGATTGGGCCTCTTATAGTCCTCTCAAAGGGGCTGCAATTGCAAGCTAATTCACCTAAGGCCTACGTTTACTGTGGGATCCCATTGCAAAAGCGGTAACCTGCACTGGGCTTTACCAGGCTGGCTGTGACTGTATAACAGGAACATGGCAATCACTTGTGGAACTTCACATCCTAGCAAGCTCTAGCAACCATTGACTGGCTGCTGGTAAAACTACAAGAGCCTGAATACTTGCCAAAACATGCTGGAGCTTGTGAAACTATAAGTACCAGCATATCCTGGAGCCATGGCCCATTAGAACATATAGCTTCGCAATAAAGTATTATAGTATAGAAAACAGACTATAAAAGTGTTCAATTTAAGATAAAAATGCCCATCAAATCCCTTCTTTACCCCTTTAAGGGGTCTATTTACTAAGCAGTGTTAGAACACAGAGTGAAAAGTGATAAGAAATTGATAAGGTGCCAGCCAATCCGCTCCCAACTGTCATTTTTCAAACACAGCCTATGAGATGAAAGTTGGGAACTGATTGGCTGGCACCTTATCACTTTCTTATCACTTTTCACTCTGTCTCCTAACACTGCTTAGTAAATAGACCCCTTAAATTAGAAAACATGCAAGACGAACTGCATGTCTGGTAAACCCTCTGTCTATCATAGGTGGGCCGATTATAGCACTGGTGCTTGCTATTCATCTAGATCAGTGGGGTTCTCAAACTCGGTCCTCAGGACCCCAAACAGTTCACGTTTTCCAGGTCACCCAGCAGGTGCACAGGTGGATTCATTACTCACTGACACATTTTGAAAGAGCCACAGGTGGAGCTAATTATTTCCCTTGTGATTCTGTGACAAGACCTGGAAAACATGCACTGTTTGGGGCCCTGAGAACCTGTGGGCTAGAGAGCAATAGGTTAGCCAAGCCTGAGCTAGATGATGTGGAACATGTGCACTGTTAGGATTCCCTGATGACTGTATTTCAGAAACAATGATATGGATTGAGGACAGCTTTATATAATTTTTATAATAATTAAAAAAAAACAAAAAAGAAAAGTCAATTAGACACTTTAATACTGACAATGTGTTTATATAAACACAGGGGGGGCGATTCTGATTCGGCATTACTTACACCCCCATTGCATGTGTGGAGAAAAATGGGGAGTGTTTAGCAAAATGAGCATAAATGACTAATAAAAAAAAGCACAATAAAATACCCATATACAAAGCTGTACACATTTCCTCCGCATCAGCATATTTATCTAGTTTAAAACAAGTCTTAATAATCAGTGTGTATTTGCACCTGTCCTGTGGAAGCCTTCTAACATAAACATGCCACCTTTGTACTCACCCTACATCAGAAAAGCTCTTCTCTTCTCTCAAAATATATGGAGTCCTAAGTGTCAGATGTGAGTCGCTCTACAAAGCAAGCATTATATGCACAATGAAATCACTGAATAGACTTTTGGAACATTGATACCCCTTTCACACAGAAAAGCAAATTACTGGGTAAAGCACTGTTCCCCGGTAATGTGCTGATCAACACAGGTCCTTTTTCTGTGTGAAAGGGTTAACCTTGGTCGAAATTCCCGAGACTTCGACCCTGGTTTTCACCAGGGTCGGAGACCTGGCTTGACCTTTTCACACAGAGGAAATACCCGTGTTGATCAACAAATTACCGAGTAGAAATGCTTGACCCTGTAATTTGCTTTTTTGTGTTAAAGAGGGGTCAGGCTACGATCGGCAAATCGACTCGGCACTCACATGCTGGGTAACTTCCAGGTTTTAGGGACATTTCTGTCTGAAAGGGGTATGACATAGAATTTACTCTGCATCAGCACCAGAGAGAACAAATATTTATAGATTTCAGAAATGCACATTTTTGCCTATTTTATATATGTTTGTCTTTTTTATTTTAATTAGAGTGTAAAAAGCAAGGAAGTACTAATCTTTCGCTTTCTGTTTCTGATGTAGAAGGGCAAGCAGTCATTTCTATCAGAGTTCTTGCTAAACTTCCTGCAGAAGAAGTTTGGTGATGCTGCAATTGAATGGTCATATACATTGCATGAGACCTGCCGGGTTCAGATGATGAATGAGCAAATGCATTACTTTTATAAGGTCCTTATTAGTCAGGTAAGTAGTATTTTAGCAACACAATTGTGTCTGCCAGACATGTATTAACATCTGGTGATACCGGAGTTAATGTAGAATTGAATCTAAGCGCAAATTGCTTTTGTTGAATACTGTATACACAGTAGATAAGAGCTGAAAGTGTCGCTGGCTAGACAGAGGGGGTCAGTCATTTTAGAACTTCTATTTGGGGAGTCATTTTTTGTTTAAATTAAAGTGGAGCCATTAGACTGCTATGTGTGTCAGGATGCGGGTTGCTTTATGTATTACTACCATACATAGGTCTTTTTACAGGTGGATGAAGATTTGTACTCTGCTTTGCTACACATTCATACTTACCTTCTGAAAGAACTTACCATTGCTGATAGCTCAAATGATGGTTTACTGACACGAGAGCAGTTCAGGTAAGGATATTCTAACTGTATATGAAATAAAACATGAAACTGCTGTCAGAGATAATGCGTCTGCATTTGGTTCTCCAAACTGTTTAGGTAGAGTGTACAATGTTGTCAGGGTATATTGATAATGATTCTGTAAGGTCTGTCCAGTCTCCTACATCCATGCGCAGTGGTAGTCGGGTGTGCACCGCATGCTACTAGGGAGAAGGGACAGACCTAGCCAGAAAAAAAGGACCCATGGAGCTACCAGGAACAGGGTAAGTATGGGAGCGGGGCAGAGCAGGGGGGAGGGAAGAGGTAGAGGCCGGGGTTGGGATGGAGAGTGCGTGGCAGGACAAGAAAGATCAACAGTGAGAGTGGGGAACAGAGCAACAGATAGAGGGAGGGCCGGACAAAACGGGGCAGAGTGGGGGGCAGACTGAAGTGACCCAGCATATGCGGAGTTCCTTTGCTAATTAATAATAATGTGCTGTGCTTTTTGTCAATGGCTTTGCCTCAGTTCATTTTATATGTGGTCCTGCCCCATGTTTTAGTAAAATGAATCAGTTTTTCATACATAATACAACTTTTACCTCTTTATCTGTGGCTGTTCAATATCTCAAAAACTTTGACTCTCCTTTCTGTCAGACTCTCCCAATTGTCCCATCCGTATATCCCAACTTATACATTACTCTTCTATAAGGAATGCTAGACGTCACTTCTGGGAATGCTTCGGTATCAGCTCTCCACCCGACAGTAATACTGACTCCAACCACCATATAGCTCATTGTGCATGAGCCAGGTTTCTCTGCCAGGTTTCTCTGTGTAACTGGGGGGAGGAACTGCACAGATAGGTTATTCCTGCCTCTTCTCATACACAGTGTCCATGTCATTGTAGGTCTTGGCAAACTCTACCAGCGGTTGACTGGAAAACCCCTGTTTGACTCACAATAATTGGTAATGACAATAGAAGAATCAGCAACAACATTTGATGACAATGGTAGAATAAACCATCCAAACAATGACAATGGCATATCATTTTCAGTGATTGCAAAAAAAACAGCTGAATCACTTCTCCAGTGATTTGTTGTGAGTCAAACTGGTTGCAGCGCTATGTTCAACATCTCACTGGCATGTGACCACTCACACTTAGGGGTACATTTACTAAAGTGAGAGTTGTTAGAAGTGAGTTTTAAAAGTGATGTTGCCCATAGCAACCAATCAGATTCTACTTAACATTTAACTAGCACCTTCTAAAAGATAATAGCTAGTATCTGATTGGTTGCTATGGGCAATATTACTTTTAAAACTCACTTCTAAAAACTCTAAAGGTGCCCACACACATAGCGACATTTTACACGATTTGGCCGATTTCAACGAATCGTGACGACAAATCGGGTAAAAAAAGTACAAATCGTGAGTTTATACTCACGAGCACCATGCCGATGCGCGTCCCCGCTCGTCGTACATCGCATCTTCTGATCTGCCGTGCTGTAGGGCAGATTAGACAATCTGGGATACAATGCATTGGCTGCAAGATAGATCTTTAGTCAGATTGGACATTTTTAACTCCAAATCGTGATCACGACGGCAAGGGAGCTCCCGTGAAAGTTCATGAGGAAATTGGCCATAAAATCGTATCGTGAGGACATCGGTATGTGTGTGGGCACCATCAGTTTAGTAAATTTACCCCTTAGGGTGTTGGCATAATTTGGGCAGTGTTCACATTTAGGGGGAGATGTACTAAGCCTTGGAGAGAGATAAAGTACCAACCAATCAGCTCCTGTCACTTTACAAGCTGTGTTTGAAAAATTAGTTAGGAGCTGATTGATTGGTACTTTATCTCTCTACAAGGCTTAGTACATCTCCCCCTTAGACTTACAGTCTCCATCTGCTTCCCCTCTGAAATAGATAGAAGTTTATTAAGGGGACATTCTGAAATAAATCCAGTGGGATCATAAGAATTAATCTCTGGGCATGAACCCAGTTTTTGAGTTATAAAATGATAAGGCTGTGGGCATCACTACAAGTACAATATAAAGACAGTAACAAAGAATTAGACTGATTTTTTTTCCCTCAAAAATAAATACAGGTATCAAACAATAATTAGAAAATATATATGAATCTTGCATCTAGTGTGATGCTGTGATCAAATAGTGAAAATAAAGTCAATTGAAAGTCACTGATCCTTGATTAAAAGGCGGCAGCATTCTTCTTGGGGTCAGTTATCAGGTAGTTCTGAAAAAAAGGGGGTCCAAAAGACATGCGCCTAATAGTGAAATATTGTTAAGTAAATTAGCAACCGGTGCTCAAAATAAATGTGCGTACCAAAAAGAAAAAGTTTTAGGCTTATCTGAAATCCAAGAGTATATGGTCCACACTGAATGGGATGAATATGATGTCATCAACTGGATCACCTTAAAACAAGCTCATTCAAGCCCATAGGGAAGAGGACTAATATAGTGTAGTATTTTCTATTATGAGTGATATGACAAATTACTTAAGGCTGCGTACCAGATAGTGCTGTATTTAAAGCCTATAGTATGTAACTAATTTCCACGTATCCCCTAGTATCCTATTTCAGTCCTTCATAGGAGCGTATGTGATCAATATACACGAGCTAGATACAAATGATCATCCATCAGTATATTAACACGGATTTTATTAGATACAACAACAAAGGGAAACAATATAGGAAACATACAAAGAAGTAAAAAAAAATAGCTTATCTTAATAGGATGGTACCCAGTCCTCTTAGGTGTAATTAACCAGAAACTAGAGAGCCTGGGTCAGCTGGCCTCAACGCGTTTCGTCCTATGGGGACTTCTTCAGGAGTGGTAATGGGTTTGTGGAGTGCCTTCTATTTATCCCCTAGATAGGGGGAGGTTTGTTTCTGAGATTTGCGCCAAAAAACAGCGCATGCGCAGTGCATGGTGGCCATTTTGTATGACGTCATATATGACGTTCGTGCTATCCCACTAAACTCTGGGGGTATTAGTTATCAGGAATGCTTATTTCCAAAGCCATATCAAAAATAGAAGCCACAGGAAGGGAAAACCTTCTACAATACAAAGCCAAAAACAATAGGAAAAGAGAGGAAATGGTCCCCTTTATCACCCAATTCAATAATGAGAGGAGGAAAATCAGACAAGTCCTGAATAAACACTGGGGGATACTAAAAATGGACATAGTTTTATCAAATATCCTACCACGAAAACCAACGATCATTTTTAAAAAAGCAAGGAATTTAATGGACATTCTGGCTCCCGGTATGCTTACACATACTGATCCCACTAAAAAAGACTTAATGAAATGTGTCGGATCATATATATGTAGAAAATGTAACAGGTGCAAACATCTCCACCCAAACAGAAAATCCTTTGCTAATCTTCATAATTCCAGAACACACAACATAAGAGTTCATCAATTGCAATACTTCTTCTGTTATATATACAGTATATTAGAATGCCCATGTGGACTAAAATATGTTGGCAAAACGAAAAGGAACCTAAAACATAGAATTCAGGAGCATGTAAGAAATATTAGGAATAAGATAGAAAGCCACTCAGTATCCAAACATTTTAAAACATTCCACCACTCCAACCCAGAACTTTTAAAGGCATTGAACATGTGAAATTAGGCTCAAGAGGTGGAGATCTCGCAATCAAACTCTCACAGCGAGAAATGTTTTGGATCTTTCAACTAAACACTCTCCAACCAAACGGCCTAAACTATAGCTATGAAATACTGTAGCTCCATTCCTCTAATCCTGATTTTGCACATATTTTTATTATATTTTATTTATATTCTGCAATTTTGCTTATTATGAGACATAACTACTGTGTTTTAGTTGCTTTTAGAATTTTTATGGTCTTATTATAAGCAATACTCAGATATGTTTAGGTTCCTAACACCTTGCCTTTAACATCCTACCTGTACAACATGGTACCATGATGCACACTTTATTACCAACCAAATATTTGTCTTTTGGGTTAGTGTTTTATGAATTGTATGCTCATGTGCAGAGCAAAAGGTCAAACCACTCTTTGTACACCCCTTTATTTCTCTTATGTTCCCCAATTGTTTTTACACATATTTATTTATATATATATATATATATAAATTCATTATTTATTTTTTTATGCTTAACGTTAATTGTAATGTATAAGATTTTATGCTCACAACTATGTGTGATATATACTATTATAACAACCTGTTGCTATCATAAATTAGTCAGACACACATAAACTGACTTAATTGTAACTCTGTATATAATTATTACTATGGCCACTTTTGTACCCATTCTAAAAATGGCCACTGCTGTATAAGCAACTTTTGCAAACCAACATAATGGCCACCGACTTGTTGGTATGGGCTTTTGTCTAACCAATAAAATGGCCACCGCTGTATAAGCAATTTTCCCAAACCTACAAAATGGGCACCGCCTCGTTGGTATGGGCTTTTGCCTAACCAACAAAATGGCCGTCGCCATATACAATAGGGCGCCGGGATCCTGCCTATGACACTCAGCTCCACATAAACATGGCCAGACTGACATCTGAGCCGCCGGTGTATGCGAAAGCGCTCCTGATAACTAATACCCCCGGAGTTTAGTGGGATAGCGCAAACGTCATATATGACGTCATACAAAATGGCCGCCATGCACTGCGCATGCGCTGTTCTTTGGCGCAAATCTCTGAAGCAAACCTCCCCCTATCTAGGGGATAAATAGAAGGCACTCCACAAACCCATTACCAATCCTGAAGAAGTCCCCATAGGACGAAACGTGTTAAGGTTAGCTGACCCAGGATCTCTAGTTTCTGGTTAATTACACCTAAGAGGACTGGGTACCATCCTATTAAGATAAGAATTTTTTTTTTAACTTCTTTGTATGTTTCCTATATTGTATCCCTTTGTTGTTGTATCCAATAAAATCAGTGTTAATATACTGACGGGGGACCATTTGTATCTAGCTCGTGTATATTGATCACATACGCTCCTATGAAGGACTGAAATAGGGTACTAGGGGATACGTGGAAATGACATACTACAGGCTTTAAATACAGCACTATCTGGTACGCAGCCTTAAGTAATTTGTCATATCACTCATATAAGAAAATACTACACTATATTACTCCTCTTCCCTATGGGCTTGAATGAGCTCGTTTTAAGGTGATCCAGTCGATTACATCATATTCATTCCATTCAGTGTGGACCATATACTCTTGAATTTTAGATAAGCCTAAAAGCTTTTCTTTTTGGTACGCATTTATTTTGAGCACCAGTTGTTACTTTACTTAACAATATTTCACTATTAGGCGCATGTATTTTTGACCACCTTCTTTTCCATACACACACACATAATATATATATATATATATATATATATTATATATATATAATCAAAATATAATGGAAAGAGAGCGCTCCATGGTGCAGATAAAAAACACTCTTTAATATCACTCATAGATAGTTATCAAGCATACATCTGATAAGGTACTACTCGTACCAGATAAAAAACAGTGTGGGCTGGTTACCACGTGGTGTGAATAAGCATACTCCACCGGACAGTCTCCAACTCGCGCTACCAGGATCCGTTGGGTACACACACCCCGCCGCTAGACACTGGGAGCAGGCCGCCGCGGGTCGGACCACGTCAGTTCTGGACACGCTGCCAGGGATGTCGGGGATCAGTTCCATGCACGTCACAAAGCCCCGCCCTCTTTGTGACGTGCATGGAACTGATCCCCGACATCCCTGGCAGCGTGTCCAGGACTGACGTGGTCCGACCCGTGGCGGCCTGCTCCCAGTGTCTAGCGGCGGGGTGTGTGTACCCGACGGATCCTGGCAGCGCGAGTTGGAGACTGTCCGGTGGAGTATGCTTATTCACACCACGTGGTAACCAGCCCACACTGTTTTTTATCTGGTACGAGTAGTACCTTATCAGATGTATGCTTGATAACTATCTATGAGTGATATTAAAGAGTGTTTTTTATCTGCACCATGGAGCGCTCTCTTTCCATTATATTTTGACAGATTGTTTGGACCTGGAATCCGGTCTTATATTTAAGGAGAGCTGCGGTCCTCACACTAATGAACTAGGACCTGGTGTGTCATTTAAAGAAAAGTGAGATTTATTGTTCACAATATAGCACATGGTTTATGCGCATCCTCTGAAATATATCTAATATATATATATATATATCTGTCTATGAAGAAATGTGACTATCTTGGTCGAAAATGATAAGGGTGATAGTCCCAACAATAATGTCTAAGAAGAAGATGATTGTGTGGGTAGTAGTCTAAATAACTGTGTGCTTATTAATAGGAAGAAGATAATGAGTATCACTGCATCTGTATGTGCTGATTTCATCACTGGTCATTTCAACACAGTCATCTACTATACTAATAATTGTCTATTTAATATATTTATAAGAAGAGAACACACAGGGAAATTCATTTAAATGTGGTTTTGCAAAACCACACTTTTTTTTGTAGATTCTATGTATGGTTTTGAAATAGTGAGATTTATTAAAGGCATGTGTTAAGCTGCATGGTTTAAAATCACCATTCTAATATTTTTTTCAAATGGCAGGAATACAAACTGTGTGATTTATGAAAGTGTGATTCACAAATTTGTACATAAAACTGCAAAAAAAAAGCAAATTTATTTCTGACTGATGAGATAGTTCAAACCACTGAATAGCACTGGGCACCTCCTGGTAACTCTGGGGGTATCAGTATAAGGGCCGAAAGTCAATGCAATGTAATAGGCGCCTATGAATAGCAGGCGGAAAAAAGTGCAGAATTGCGGTTTTGGGGTGCAAAACCTACAGCCCAGTTACTCTACTCAACTGCAAGCAGAGATGCAACTGAATCACCAGTATTTGTGCAGAGTTGTGTACGCTTTTATACGGAACGCTACAGCACAAATAGCAAGATCCATACACAAAATGGACATGCCTGCAAAGCTTAATCAGAGCCAGAAAGTCATTGGATGTCATGGCCAAGTGTATTGTGTGTATAGATATAAAAAAGAAAAATTATCTTAGTGAAATTGGCTGTGTGTGTTATTTACATGCTTCCTATCACTCCATACAAAGCCCCTGTGTACACAGGCAGCCTGGAATATGTTATTTTTCTTATAAATGTGCACATTTTACCATTGTTCTTTCTTCCCCACAGGCTGCAACTTGAGAAAGTCTTTCCCCTGAAAAGTGCAGATGAAATTCAGGAAATTTTGGATATTGCAGATCCCAAGCTTAATCCTGAGAATAGAAACATTAACTACAAGTTTTTGTTCACTGAGGTGACTTAATTATTACCATTAATAAGCTAGCTGGGATACCCGCTGTTGCCCGGGTTTAAGACTGGACCCTGAAGTACACCTGCAGCCTTCATTTTTTTTTACATCGTCCTCGCCTATAACCTGGATAACTGTGGAAATTAGAAGTAAATGACAGTGCAGGCGGCGTATTCTCATACCGTTTAGATTGGGGTATATCAGGAGCAGACTTACTTACACAACAGAAATCAGTTTAGATCAGTCCCACTCCAGTCAGATCTCTTGCACCAAGGATAGGGCTGGAGCACAGTGTGCTGATTATGATGACTGCTGTCACCAGCAGATGGATGGGGACGGTGCAGCCGCATAAATGCGACCAACTGTGACTATAGGTGGAGATCCAAAATTGCTTTATCTGCAACTCTGAGTCAGACCCAATAAGGCCTGTTTATGAGCAAATAATCAATGCCACTGGGGGATCATTTACAGCTGGGCAGAGGAGGGATGGGCCAATGCCACTGGGTGATCATTTACAACTGGGCAGAGGAGGGATGGGCCAGTGCCACTGGGGGATCTTTTACAACTGGCCAGAGGAGGGATTGGCCAATGCCACTGGGGGATATTTTACAACTGGGCAGGGGAGGGATGGGCCAATGCCACTGGGGGATATTTTACAACTGGGCAGGGGAGGGATGGGCCAATGCCACTGGGGGATCTTTTACAACTGGGCAGAGGAGGGATGGGCCAATGCCACTGGAATCTATTGCCAAAGGGATAATGGAGGGGATTATTCATCAATAAGGACATATTGACACTGGGGAAGATGCTAGACACCCCTAAAGCTGGCCGGCCATACACGCTACAATTATCGGGGTGATCCACCCGATATCCGCGGATCGCCCCCCGATAATTGTAGCATGTGGGGGGGGCGACCGAGGGTTAAATATCGCTCAGTCGGGCATCCCGGATTGTCCAGCATGCCTGTCCGATGCGATATTTACTGGTAAACTGTCAGCCACATCGGGCTGTGTATGCCCAGCCGCGGCCGACAGACATTTCCTGTGTTCCTTCCCATGGAAGTGTCTCCTCCCCCGGGGGCACAGCGCAGATGTCGGGCTAATACACTGTGAGAAATCTCAGTGTATGCCGCAGACATCTGCGGCTGGCAGGCTGCCAGATAAAATGTCTGTCGGTCTGACACACAGGCATTTTTTATCTGCACGTGTATGCCCAGCTTTAGGAATATTTTTTTCACACATAAATATATATATATATATATATTCAACTACTGTATAGTTTTCCACCATCTAATACAGACTGTATATTGAGCTACTGTATAATTATCCCCTCCTAATACATACATATATTGAGCTACCGTTTACTTCTCCCCTCGTAATACATAAATATACTTATGCACTATAAATATACCTATACTTCTCCCCCTTCCTAAAACATGAATGTACTACCTTTTACATTAGTCATCAAAGATAAGGCACCTCAGCACCTTACAATGTACATAGACAGAAACAGTATGAACAAAACAATAATAAAGTCACTTACAGTACAGAACATTTCAGGACATGGACATGGTTTATAAACATTGCTGCAGCAGCAGTCATAATACCAAAGAGAAAGGTGCCGTTGTTTGCTGAGGGGAGGAGATGATGTTATATAGATATGCCCAGCTACATCTTTGCCTGTAGCACAGTGAATCATGCCATGCTTGGCGTGAGACGGACACCCGTGATTGGAGACGTGCATTTGCTTCTCCATAGGTATGAATTGGAGACGCACTCCCACGATCAGAGACGCGCATTCGCGTCTCCATGGGGTTGAAGGCGCACTCCCGCAATCGGGGCCGCGCCATAGCATATCGTGTGGCATAGCGCACGTTTGTTGCAATCAGCCACAATTAACTTGGGCGCATCTGTAAGTGAGGGATGGCAATGCACATGAGGAAAGAGGGCCCTGCTCGTGAGATATAACCCCTTTAGCACTCTAATGGGATAATGTCCTCCCTTTTTTTGACAAACAGCAATAAACTAAGATTACCGCTGTTTGTCACTAGATCACTTACGCCATATATAGATGGAGAGAGCGATACGGTCCCCACGGCCGGCAATGGGGACCTAGCAACAGCCTTTCTTGCTTCAACGAAGCCTCCCAAGCATACAAAACATTGAACATGTGCAGAATCTTGGTGTTGTCCTGGATAGTGGCTTGACACTTAAACATCAGGTATCAGCCACAATCAAATCCTCATTCTTTTCTTTCATCTGAGGAACATAGCCAGGATCAAGCACTTAATTCCCTCAGAAGATCTTTCTAAAGTCATACATGCATTTATATCATCACGCTTAGACTACTGCAACGCCCTCTACCTTGGACTCCCAGCAAAAGAATTGCATCGCTTGCAGATGGTACAAAACGCAGCTGCCAGGTTATTAACCAACCAGCCCCATAACACCCATTCTCTACTCCCTTCACTGGCTGACTGTAAAATGGAAAATTGTTTTCAAGATTGGCTTACTGACTTTCATAGCCCTACATGACCAGGGCCTAAGGTCCCTGATGCAGCTTCTGAACCCTTACTGTCCCCACTCGATTACTGTGATCCATTGACGAAAGGGCTATTAACAGTAACTAGAATCTCCCGGAATTCATTTGGGGGTTGAGATTTCACCTTTGTGGCTCAGACTCTATAGAACTCGCTTCCCTGCACAGTAATGCTGCCCATACACCTACCCGACCAGCATAAGATCCGATTTATATACGATTTCCCTACAATTCCCCGTAGCTCCCCGGCAGCATGTTTGTTGTATTTCTTTAGCACAGGATCTGTCGTAAGATCCATCCTGTCTCTCACAGGCTCATAAGGGAAACAGTCATTGAAATGACTTGAATTGCTGCACGATGGATCGCATGAACAAAATAAAGGGCACGATCTGCACATGATACGATGGACAAGATGTTCTGCACATCTGATCATACCATCCGATTATAGGATCGTGTCTTACTAAAATAATACACGATTTTCACAAGATCCATCTTATGACTCATTGAAAATTGGGCAATCTGCCCGAAATCGTGTAGGTGTATGGGCACCTTTAGAGAGGCCTTCACTCTAGAATCTTCCAAAAATAGACTGAAGACTTTCCGGTTTACTTAGCATTTCACTAAAGTCCATTGTTAGGTTGTTTTGTATTTTGTGCTGTAAAAGCAAATGTAAAGCACTGAGTCCTATGAAAAGAAAAGTGCTATATCAATAACATTATTATTATTATTTATGATGTAGCATGTTATAAATATATTATAGTAGTTGTTGGTGGAGTTCAAGAGCTTGATAGTAAGTTGTAATGCTCACAGGTATGTCCAGTTCAGATAACAGTATTTTACACATAGATCCTTTGCTTTTACAGTACACTATTATACTGTATCAAATATGTTGTAGTGCGGATTGCAGACAGCAAGTCGACAATGACTATGTAGACAGTCATAATGACGGCACCAGAATGGCCAGTTTTACCATGTCGACATGGTTAAAATGGCAACATTCTATATGTTGACACAATCACCATGTCAACACTCTTAAAATGTCGACATGTCTACAGTCATTAGCATTACTGTGGAAAATAGGTGTCAACGTGTTGCAAGTCGATGATACATGTTGACATAATAAACATGTCAACACGTACTGTCTACATGCAGTACCTGTCAACATAATGTAGTTAAGAGTATAATTGTCAACATTTTGACCGTCAACAAATCATACTGGACCCATATAGCACATTTATTGTTCCAGAGTAATCTGTCCAGGAGACCATGTGGTGGATCTTCATATGACAGATAAACTGTAATCTGGGTAAAGGTTGCTGAATATCTGCTGGGAAAAAGAAAATGACATTAGCTCAGTGTAGGCTGCCCTGGGTACATACTACTGTATATTATAGGGCTACAGAACATGAACAGCTTTTCTATCTATGGACTGGAACTGGTATTATTAAACAGTGTGGTTGAGCCTGGATATCAATCATTTTGTACTTTCATATCATAAAATAATAAATATTTTTTCATATGATAAAATATGAAATTAAATATATGGTTCTAATTATGGTATTTAAACACTACAACACAATAGAACAATGATTTGGTATCCATTTGAGATGTATGCTTTATACTATGGGGAAGATTCAATTTCCAACAATCTCCGGCTGCGCACATCACCATATATTACAGTATCGTGCACCACCATGGGGTATAACAGATTATTAGCAATGTTACTGGTCACAAGGCGCTTTTTCTCCAATCGTATATCGAGGTAATTTGCGGCCATCGCTCAGAATTGAATCTCCCCAAGTGCAAGTGTTCGTTTGTCACTGTGTCACTTATTGTCTGTCATACAGGAGGAAGACGGGAGGCCAAGTCCTGTTATTGGGGTGCTTAGGAACCAGTTTCTTGCTGAGAAAAAGCAGTACCTGAAAGAATTGAGGAACAAACTTGGAAACAAGTACGTGATTATTTCACATTGAAATTATCTATTCATTTTTCCTTGTCCTCCTAAGATTTGTAATGATGATTAAAGTTTTCCTTCATTGAAAAAAAAATAAACAGCAAAACATTGACCAAATAAACTCCATAAGTCAGTTAGTAATGTTTTAAAAAGTTGTACACTACCATATCCAAAATGTTAGATTTTCCAGTTACAATATTGCTTTATTTTACATTTAAACATTTACTAGATGGTCGCCCTCACTATAATCCTTACACTGTTCAGTGCACTAAGCAGTTTCCTCACTCCTACTATACTGATTTAATGTGTAACAGAAATTCTATAAATAACCAGCTTTTAGAACTAAAGTGCACATATACCACTCTCATTAATGGAGAAATTCAAAGCACAGTTGTTACTATGTGACACTACTATTACGGAACAGATTGTGGGTAAGTGATATCAGTGCGTGTGGCCCTATACATGCTTGGTGCCAGACAAAATTGATAGGATCATCATCAGCAATGGCTGTCTGTGCATGTGGTCATCTTCTCTCTACATTAAAACATTGCCTACTCTCACGGAACATCCAGGAGATGCACAATTTATCTTTGTGGTTGTCCCGTGAATTCCTGGAAGTACAGGCACTAGAACATTGACAGATCAGAGGAGCGATGTTGTAATCCCAGTGAATAGACAATCAGGACAAATTAGGTAACACCTAGATCATATCACACCACAGCCCTGGATCCATCCTGAGTTCGCAGTTTAAAGTGAAGCCTCAATCTTTTTCTGGTAGCCCACATTGCTTCATACACTAGAAATTGAGACTTTCCCAAAAAAATTATTTTGAGACGTGCTTTAATATATTACGTACAGTATATATACATTTTCATTATGTAATGTTTTGCTGTAGAAATGTTAAACCTGAAGAACTTAAAGCTGCATTTCTTTCTGTGGATCCGACCATTGATGATCAGACCCTGGATAAGTATGTAACCCAAGCGTTTCAAGTACCCAAAGACCAACTTGAAGAAACAAGTCCATTGTCTCCAGCACTACTAGTCCATCATTTGGAGGCGGGAGACATAAGGAGGATTGGACCTGCAGCTTTAGTGTAAGGACGGTTATATGAGACAAAGCCAAAACTATTTTTGTGGAGGAAGATAGAGCCCATATATAAATAAAATAAAGTAAATGTGGCACAGTAAATACAACTTATAAAATATTTGATCTATATTGTAGCATTTGCATTTAATAAAAAATATGTTGTTTAAATAAAGTTAGTAAATTATTGTCCAAATGTTTTTTTATTTCTAGAAATTGTGAATTATTGAGACAGTATTGCATAATTGGTGTAATGCTTCAAGAAACAATTATATGGGCTGTCTATATAAATTACATGGATTCAAATGATTAATATGGTGTAAGAATGAGTTTTATATGTAAGGTTATATTAACTAGCACTTCTCACAGATGCATGAAGTTTTCACCATGTGTATCCTAAAATGATATATTTATCTATAGTAAGGACACAGCATTACTGTTTAACGGACAATACATATTTTATTAATTGAGCAGCATCTATCGTAAAATACATTGCCCACCTACCAGACTTGGATAACAGAATTAACAGCGCTCCACAGGAAATGTATATCTCTGCGGAGCTGCTTGACAAGCGAGAAGTGCGCACGTGATGTGAATGTCTTGCAATTCCGCACACACAGAGGATCCATTTGAAAAGTGAGTGACAGGTAGTCAGCATTTGGGGGAGGTAACAAGGGGTGGTCAATAAAACACAGGCATATCTGACCATTTAAACGCCGTTACATGGGTGTGCATAAATTAGCCCTTGTGATCTCCTACACAGCATGAGAGCTCTCTGCGTGCCAGGAGAACTGCCCAGGTCTGCAACATCGTATGCATTCAAGAAGGCAGCGGTGGGCATCCTTATGCTCGGATAAGCTTTGGAACCATTAGCATATTTTCACTGCTGCGTTCCGTGCGAAATCGCAGCTGCGATCGCATTAGTGTCCATCTCTGAATCAGGCCTTTTGTCAACAATAACAATACCATGAATGTATGCTGCTGGTGATACTTCTTTACTGGTCTAATAAGTATTCAAGAAGATGCATCTTTCATGCAAAATCAGCGAGAAAATGTTAAGTGTGCCTCCTGAAACACTGCTGCTGCAGTAGATGAGGGATTTCTTTAAATCTGGTCTCGAAAATATTGATCTCATTTGCATTTGGCAGCAGAATTTTGTCTTAACGATTGTATGTAGAATTTGCCTACAATGAAGATTCCGCAAAATGTTTCCACAACTTCATACATTATTATTATTATCTGTAATGCCCGGTGTTGCCTGGCTTATGTTTATTTGCTCTGTCTACACTCCCCTCTCTCTCTTCCACTGACACTTTCTCTCACCACTTTTTTTTTCCTCCTTTTCTCTCTTCCCACCAAAACCACCCCCCCCCTCATTCCTCTCCCTCCACCCACTGTCTCTATCACTGACCAATCACTCTTTCCTCTCTGACACTGGTGGGAGTGGCCATATTACATACCAATGTGATGGCAATTTCTATCAGCAGTCGATTTTATTATACAGATCATCTTTTCTTTATTAGATGCAACGAGGTTATGCAGCACCATACAAGAGGAAGACATACAAACAAATACAGTAGATACAATGGACAACAGTGAGCCATCGCAACAAAGCATGTATACAAACATTGCTGTTACAACCATAGAAAGGGGAGTGCAAAGTACAGGGAGAAGGGTAGGGCAACTCACTGTAGCTAGAATCAGCGGCCAAGGGGATGGCACAATACTGTAGCTCTCAGTTGCTAAAAAGGAGAAGGAAACAAAAGACAAAGAGCACGGGTGGTAAGGATTGTTCAAAGGGAAGAGGGCCCTCCCCAAGATCAGCCAACATACTACAGGGCGGGTGTAAACAGTTGGAGGCTGGACTGGACTGAAGACTAGGTTTCTGCGCTTGAGCAACTACCTTCATCTGCCTCTTTATAGGGCTGCCACTACTGTATTATGATGTGGTGTAACATGATAGTGAAAGGATGCATTATGGAAGTGGTTCCCAAACTGTGTGCCTAGGCACCCTAGGGTGCCTCGGCACACTTGCAGGGGTGCCTCAGGTTGGTTTTCTAGCACAAAATCGAATTATTTATGATCAATGTAAGGTAAATATGTGGACAAACAGAAGCGCAAACCTGTCCACCACCACCACATAACTGACCCTAAGGATGACAGGTCAGCACAATTTACTTTACTACATTTTTTTCTGAATTTTTCAAAAACAAATACTTGGCTTAGGGGTGCCGTGAAAACAATGCTGATACTCTAGGGCGCCGTGATTCAAAAAAGTTTGGGAACCACTGCATTATGGGAATATTTTATAGTGAAACTTGCATTATAAATGTTAATGCTATTTTTGGACTTTAAACAATTGTAAATGAATAAAATTATAATATGTAATAGCAAATAAAAAAATGTTTCTTAATTAGTAAATTTTAAGTTTTACAACCTAATTTTGGCATCAAACACAGACACTCAATTGTGTACATTTGAAAGATTTTTTTTTTCCCCTGCAATTTGTCATATTCGTATTTTAGACTTACAGTACATAGGAAATCAGTTGACAGTCTAATGGTGCGTACACACAGTACCATCAGTCAGCGATAACGATATCGCTAACTGATCTCTCTGTACCTTTCCGGTGTTCTGGATGATCGATATCGATCATCCAGCACACCACCAACGACAGGCCGGCGACCCCTATTTAACCTGGAAGATATCGACCAGGTTGGTCTGCATGCACAGCCGATGGTCAATATCGTTCATATGTGCCCGCGTTGTGCTGTTCGTTTGAGGGTTGGAAGGCACAAAAAAATTAATGATATGAACAATATAGTTATCGTTAATATTGTGCATTTTTATCGTACCGTCTGTACGCACCATAAGGGAGATAATAATAATTTTATTTATATAGCGCTTTTCTCCCACAGGACTCAAAGTCACTTAACAGACATCAGAAAAGATGCTACATTGTTCAAGGATTAGGTATTGCATAAAATAGAAAACCACACAGAGATAATTAAAAACAACCAGAAACTAAAGAGCACAATAATCATATTGCAGGGTTGGTGCAGACATTTTGA
The DNA here is from genome assembly GCA_031769625.1 of Taudactylus pleione. Lineage (NCBI taxonomy): Eukaryota > Metazoa > Chordata > Amphibia > Anura > Myobatrachidae > Taudactylus > Taudactylus pleione. Next base: position 939,875 of record JAUIMM010000116.1, read on the forward strand.
GAAATAACTTCCATGGGTTATATATTTCACCAACAAAAGGTACCAGATGAGGCAGCCATCTTGGGCGCACTACATAGGATTACCCTGGGTGGAATAGATTATGCCGAGAAGAGATGACACAAAGTGAGTGGTTGCAGCGTCCTAACGCTAGGAGTAGGGTCTCACCATAATCATCAGGTCCATGTCTTTTTCATCCCATCCACAAGTGTACCAGGTGAGGCAGCCATGTTGGGCGCACTATGAAGGTTACAATGTGGGAGATAAGCCATATAAGGACCCAAGGCATATATGGGAAAACTGACATGTGTGCAGCAGTAAGATGCAAGAAGACAAGGGTTTAAGCCAAGTACTGGGGGTATGATGATATACAGTGTAAATCATGACCGGTTTAAGACAATATACATGCACATACCGTACTATGGATTAAATTAGATGTGATTTTGCAAAAGTGAACTTGCATCATAAAAACGTACATCACACGGCAATGCGTAGCTGAGAAATGACAGATAAAAGGTGATTTGCAGATATTGTGGCAAAGAAGCACAATTTTCCTACAAGAAGTGATCTGGGAGATATGCATGAAAAAGTGGGGAATTCATCCTGGACCCCACAAAAAAGGCAACTGAGATAGCAGGACTATATAGAAGACTGTCAGTGGCCATATGCAAAGTATTGGAGGTTCTAAAAATGTGTAAATTGGTTGATTTTTTTTTTTTTTGTTTTAATGGTGGAAAACTTATTTCCAGCAAGTATTTGTCAGTAAATTAACATCTTTACAGTAGTTTGGGGGACATTTAACGATTTTTTTAAAGTGATTATCAGTGTTTATATACAAGTTTGAAAAATGTTGGAACCTCCCATCTGCAAGCTTGAAAAAACACTTTTCAACCAATAAACATCACACCATTCAAACCCATATTTGAACTTTTTAGAGAAATTCACCTAAGAAAATATATCTTTATTGGTCATATTATACTATATAAATTCGTCCAAATCAGAGCCAGATTTATGCCCCATGGGGCCCTAGGAAAGAACCGATTTGGAGCCCTACACACACACACACGAGATGGGGGAAAAATTTGTACATGACTACAAGTCCCTCACATCTATGCACTTGCCATAAGATTCCTCACCTACACATGCCATAGGCCCCTTACATGCCCATCACACCTTCCCACTTGCCCCTTACATGCCCAAATACCTACATGCTATCAGAGTTCCCCGCATGATCAGACCACTCAACTTGCTTCTTACATGCCATCAGACTTCACCACATGCCATCAGAGCATCCACAATGCACCTTTCATGCCATCAGACCTTTCAAAATGCCCTTTACATGCCATAAGGCCACCCACATGCCACCAGACCTCCCATAATTCCCTTTACATGCCATAAGATACCAGCACTTTCCTAATCAGACCCCTCCACGTCCCACAATGCCTCTTACATGCCATCCTAGATACAAGCAGATAAGTCACGTCATCAGACCTCCCCAAGCTTTAAAGCTCTGATGTCACCACATGCCTATTACATGCCCATCACGTCTCCCCCATGTCCTTTATATACCCATAAGATGTCCCTACATAACTGTGTGCTTTTTTTTTTTTTTTTAACTTGTGCTACTGGATGTTAATCATGAAGGTGGGAGAGCAAAATCTCCCCCACTTCATGCTCTGATTGGAGGAGCTATGTGACAGTATTGCTGGGACCTCTACTGCTGCTGTGTGAAGCTGCACAGCCACATCTGTGCCTGCATTGACCATTGGAGCACCTCACTGCAATCAGTGCTGCATTAGCCATTGAATCCCCACCCCGAGGGTCATTGTGACCGGGCATGCAGCAATGCACAATAGGGTCTTGAGAAAACCAGACATCTTAACATAAAGGCAGAGGGTGGCAGATGGGTCATTTAGGGAGGCGCCTGTTGCATTTTAAGCAGGGTCATGTTATTAACAAATTGGATTATTCATTGGGAGGGGCGTGCACAAAAATTTGCTGGGAAAACGGATTGCAAATTAAATTCGCTATGTAAATTTGCTGTGAAAACGGCTTGCATGACCCAACGTGTTTCTCATTAAATTGACCCACAGTGAAAAGCTTAATGATACATTGCGCGCACCGTACACACTGCACAATCCAGTGTACAATGGAGCAATGTGTCGTTACATGCTGCATGTAACAACACCTCATCGTTCATTGCAACATCCCATCTGCTGCGCAGAACAGCAGATGGGACGATGCAATAAACGACCGTCGTTCACGACGGATTGCATTTACACACACTATACAAGGTGTATGCTATATTGTTCCGATCCGCGTCGGAACAATATATTGTACTCAGTGGCATCACTGGGGTTGCGATCATCAAGTGTGCCTACTGATCTGCTTGCACACGCCGAATGCACGCAAAGCCACACTCTATTTTGAACAACGTTCTCATCACGGTGAGGGCTTGGTGACACCATGCAAGGGAGTAACACCAAAATAGCATATCAGCCCCCAACTTCCTAGTGACAGCACTGACCGTACGATATATTGTATAGTGCATATCCAGATTTAAACTCAATATATGATTGGTTATTAGTCTACCCGTGTAGTTTTAGTCATGATGAAATATTTTGCCTCATAATAGATTTTAATTGTTAGATTATACCATCCTTAAGGCTTTTAGAAACCGCCTCCAACATTAAAATAAACCCTATTTTCTAAAAATCAATGATCTGACATTTTGTGTCCGGTAATTAAATGACAGCAATAATACGATTTCCTAAGGTTATTCATTCTTCTTGACAGATTTTCCTTTAGTGTTCTTAAGCAGACCACAAATAGTACATGTGCAATTGTAAATTGTATTAGGAGCACATAAAAAAGGAACTTTGCAAAACCATATTGCACTATAGGTGGGGGTCACATTTAAAATGTACAGAGAGATTTATTGTTGGAAAATGAGTGTCCTAGCTTCATTATAAATTAAGGGTAAAAACAATGCTACCCTGAATTTATTCGGTACATGCAGAAGTATTTTACCTGCATGTAAAAATAATAAACAAAATAAATGAATTTGTACCCCTTTCATTGCAACATGGTTTGTTCCAGGAGCAAATTGCTCCTTTATTTACATTTGCTCCCAACTCTACATAAGCCCTTCAGTATGTCGACGGACAGTACTGACTCGATTCGGTCTGTAGGAAGGGTGTTCTTAATATATTCAAAAATGTCCATATAAGACTTTATACACTGTATAAATGGAATGTCTCTAGTTATGTCCATTAATTACTGTAGGGAGGGTGTTCATGGATGATCCCGTAGTATTAACACAGTATAGCTGTAGGATGGGTGAGCTTATAACAGTGGTGATGATCCAATGACCGGTCTTCACTTTTATATTTGAGGTGGAGAGAAAAGTGAAGAGGGTATTTGTGATTAAAAATAAAGTATTATTTTCTTCTATTTACATGGAGCTACAGCACTGACAGAGATTAATCATAATTATACATCAGTACATGGGATAACCATTAAGTTTATTAAGACTTAATAATGTTTATAATTTTAATTAGCTGTTTTACTAGACCATAGAGACTCTTTTTGTTAACATTCTGGTTCTGGTGACGGAATCAGTATGTTTTACCGCCGGACCCCTGGCCGGCGGTTCAAATCCTGACAGCAGCAGCCCGACAAGGATGAAAATCCCGATCGCCCTAAAGGTAAGTAAGTATTCACTAACCTATTCTACCCCCTAACCCTCCCTTAGGGGTGCCTAACCCTAACCTTCCCCCCCCAGTGCTTAACCCTAATCTCCCCTCTAAGTACCTAAACCTAACCTCCCCTTCCCCGCCGCCTAAACCAAAGTCTCCCGAGGGGTGCCTAACCCTAAGTCCCCCCCGGGGTGCCTAACCTAACTCCCCCCCCCTGCAGCTCGGCACCCAGCATCACTTTGATTGGGATGCCGGGCACCGGTCTCCCGGCGTCGGTAAAATGACAGGCGTCTTGATTTAGATGCCTGACATTTAACCCTCGCCGGGATTAGGTCCGCCGGCTTCCCGACTGCATACCCTGGTCACTGAGGGCACCCAAGATAGACCCACTCTCTCTGGGCATTCTGACATAAGTATTGCAATCTTTGCTTCCCCTCATGCCAGGGGTTCTCAACTCATGTACCAACAATAGGTCATATATTGTGGATGTCTGTAATCATGCACAGGTGAGTTAATCTTATGTTGCTAGATCAGTAATTATCCCACCTGCTTCCACAGATAGAAGTCCTCAAAACATGACTTGTTGGGAAAACTTGAGGTTGAGAACCACTGCTCTGCTCTATGCTGTACACAACGGAAATCCCCACTACAGCTAAATACCTTTATAGTAACTATACAAATAGAATATTTCATTATGGGCGTCAAAAAAAAAGAACGAAGAAAAATGTTATACAAAATATTTTTTATTAATACTTTAACATTTATATTTTATATTAACAATGCTACTACATGCACATGAGCAAAGTCTAAGTTTTAGATATAATATTCTCAAAAAAAAAAAAAACTCAAACCTTTACATTAACATTTTTTAACATTACATTTAAAACGACATATTTTAACTGTAGATGAAGTTATATTTTTGGGTAGACCTTGTTTCCGCTCATCGCACATGGAATTAGGAGTTTTCTGCAATCCAAAGGTAAGTGTTTTTCAATAAGTACATTGAGAGAAGTCGTATCGGTCACCAGGCGCTGCCTAGAAGCAGGCGAAAAGAAAGGAAATTGTTGTCAGGGTAACGACAATTACTTACATAGTATTCAAAAATGTATAAATCTTAACTATTGACAGCGGCCTTAAGACTGTCTACGGGTGGTTTTAGCATACAGCATTTGCCCTGGATCCCTGGTACAGGATTTGCCCACCCACCAGAAGAAATTTGACTGAACCTTTCTTTCTTTCTTCTCTATCTGTTTACTGAGCTCCATACATGTATTGTTTATGGTACAAAAAAATCCTTGAAATCAATTCCTGGCTCTCCTATGACTAACAGAACAGAGATCAAAGCAATCTGATACAGGTTCTTAAACTACATTTTTTATGTATTAGCTAATACTTAAGGTGCATACACACACAACGATTTTGTTACCAATGAATTTATGAACGATTTTCTGTCAGATTTTTTTAAAGTGTAATGAATGATTTTTTTGAACTACAAACGATTTTTGCATATTCCCTTAATGAAAATCGTTCAGTTGACAAGTCTGACTGAACTACAAACGTTAACGCGCATTAACGATAATCGTTCATCGTTTGACTCAGAAAGTGAACGATTTTTTCAAACGATTATCGTTAAACGATATCGTTTAACGATAATCATTCAAAAAATTGTTGTGTGTGTATGCAGCTTAAGTATTACGTGAAAAAAATAGATGAAAATGTAGCTTTAAGGAGCACATTTTCTCTGGGGTTTGGAAGTGCTTTGTTACGGCTCTGGTAAGGCTTCATATTTACATTCGTATAATATTGTACCTGGAAAAGATGCTTTGCATGTCTAATGGGGCAACAAAAAGTAAATGTTCTCTCCCAGTACAGAATTATTATATTTTTTTTCTTTATTCCTACATAACGAATATTTAAAAGCAACACAGACAAATATTTAAACCTATCCCTTGGTAAATAAATCCGCTCAGTTACTGTATATAATTTACCTAAGCTCATTGCCCTACTGGTCACTGCCACCTGCTGGTAAGATGATGATATGGTCCCTCTGTATATAACACCAGCAGATGACTGTCTAGTACACAGGTAAATTACAAGCTGATCTGTGGTCCCTGTTTTTGTTCTCTCTGAACTCTTCTCCAGAAGCAGAGATTCCGCAGCCTCTGTAATACCCTATTTTCCTTCTTGACACCTGTGCAGCATGGCAGGGAAGTTGTAAGAAATGTAACAGGGACAGGGGAATACTCCAGGTATCTTTCTTTGTGGGGTAACCCTGAAATTTGCCCGGCCCCCATTAATGCAGTCTTTTTTGTATGGACGAAAAAAGGTATAAAGATTTTAACCCTAGGGGCACCATATAGTTTCTATATGTACCTACAAAGTGCATCACTATGCCTGAAGTAAAATGTCAGTTTCCAGCACTAGGTTCTAGTCACAGGCTGATGGTCTGAAATCCCTAATACTGTATCTTCTACCGTACCACTAAATTCAGAATTCCTTACTTATACTCTGACCTCCTTACACAAAACGTTAGATTGTGGTCAGAGCGGCTACAGGCCTTATCCCATCTTCCCAAGCCCATAATGTGCCTCAGCTCCGCAGAACAAACTTTGTAAACTCTTGGCTCAGTTCGGCTCCAGGAAATACATATTAAACTCCTTACCAGGGCTTACATGTGTCAGGTTCAGTGGAGCACATGGTTGTCTGTGAAATGGGACTATGGGCCTGATTCAACATTGCACGCAAGTGCACAGCTGATCGCAGATTACATCGGGAATCTGCAGGTGCGCAGGACCTGTTCTGCAGACCCATCTATGCATCTGCCTGACTAACAGACAGAGGCATTTAAGGGGCAGTGCAGGGGTGGCCGGCATTCCCAGAAACGGGGGCATGTCCGCTCCGTTTTCCGGGAGTGGCAAGCCCAGGAACTGCAGCTTTGCATGGTGATCCTTGCTGAATCACCCCCTATGTCCTAAATGTAAAGAGAAGCACCTATATTAATAAAAGGTATACATGTCACCACTTTTCTCATTGTTTTTTATTCCTGTTTAAAACAGTGGGTTTCGTGCCTTTGTTTCTATTATGAGCTGTATTGTTTATAGTATAGTATAATATAATATAGTAATAAAAAATGGTGCATTAAATTCAGCAGGAAATTGGCAAAACATTGGCTATTTAAGAAAATCAGAGGCTATTACATTTGGCCCAATGAGTATCAAGTATATACAGAATCAGGCAATTTCAATTGTCAAACTCTAGTGGAGGCATGTGACACTAAACCCAAAGGAATTGTCTTCGCAATGGTGCTAGAAAGTGAATTCATCACACTGCAAAATTACCCAACTGTGAAGAGAGCTGGTGACTGGAACAGCCACATAAAAAAAGTTTACACTGTGTACAAGCTCAGTAAAACATGCAGGGGTAGATGTACTAAGTCAGAGATAGATTAAGTACCAACCAATCAGCTCATAAATGTCATTTTTCAAACACAGCCTGTAAAGTGACAGTTTAGAGCCGATTGGTTGGTACTTTATCTCCATCCTCAGCTTTGTACATCTCGCCCTCAGTTATCAATATGCCCACAGAAACATACGTAATGTGCCCAAGATGGCTGCCTCGCCTGGTACTTTCATTGACAGAATAAACAACATGTAAAACTATTTATTCAGTGAGTACTGAATCTTGTTAGACACTTTTCATTTTTACCTTTGTATGTCTTTCATGTATTGCTTATCTTGTAACATGGAAAAGTGCCCAAGGGGCCTGCCTGTCTGGTAATCTCTTGGGTGGGATGAATAAACCTTGGAACTGATGACTCAAAATTACTGCCTCACCTCTGTATTATTGGCCTGATTCAGAAATGTAAGTTACTGCACAGCTGCTGCAACTTTGTATGCAGCAGCAAAGTAATAATATGCTAATGCCACAGGAGGAGTCTTGTGTAAATAGATGACTCCTGTCTGCCGACTTACGTGATCCGCAGCTGTGTCCTAAGATGCAGCACGGGGGGCACTCTGCAGACGCAGCACAGGGGGCACTCTGCAGACGCAGCACAGGGGGCACTCTGCAGACGCAGCACAGGGGGCACTCTGCAGACGCAGCACAGGGGGCACTCTGCAGACGCAGCACAGGGGGCACTCTGCAGACGCAGCACAGGGGGCACTCTGCGTGACCATCGGTCATCTAAGTAAACTTCAGGTTACTCAGTATGGCCGGTGCGTTCACGCAGATGAAGACAGCAAATGTAAACCTCTATCATATTCATAGTTTCTGTTAAAGCACGATGTGTCCTAATGCGCTATATAAATATATCAGTGGAGTAGTATGTAGTCTGCATATGTATACAGCGGCCCCTATCTGCTGATGTTTATCCCTCACATGCCAACATACAGTAAGAATATGCACTATTCTTTATAAACCAGTGCTATACTAATAAACAATGAAACGCAAGGCAGAGAAAATAAATGTAGACGTGTAGACAATGGGTGGTGTATTATCTAAATTAGTATAAAAATAATAAAAGTTACAAACTTCTATGAACATGGAGTACAAAACAACTAATAACAATACACACCTTACCTTTTCATAAGGAGCTCCACATCACCGCAGGTTATCATTTTGCGACCGGCATGAGCACAATATGCAGCCAGATCACCTGACATTTGGTCAAAATATAGTTCCAAACTAGAAAATGTAAGAATAAAATGACAAAACTTTGGTTAGTCACGTTCCGTAATTAAGCAGAGGAAAGTCAAGAACGGACACAATGGGCCTGAAGCAGAGCTCCACACAAGTGCACTTCAATTTGCAAGACTAAAAGCCATTCTCCAATAAATCCATAACTGCATCTGTATGCAAAGTTTCAATGATCAAAAGAGGTGTGCTTAGCATACATCACAAACTTACCCCCATGTTTAAACTAATTGTCTTGCTTACAAGATACGCATTCACATAAATATATATTAACACGCACAAGTGACAACGTAAAAAACCCATCAGCATCGGGCCTCATTCACAGTTAAACAGGAGTGGTTTGCTAGTGTTTGGAGGCTGTCACCATCATCGTGTATTTGAACTTGCACTTGACAAGCAACACATGATACAGCTTTCACAGGCACACATGAAAACCTGGTAACGTATTGGAGGGAATGACAATCGTCCATTTGCTCACAAACACCGGAAAACAGACAAAAATGGTTGTTCAGGCCAATTGGTTAAAACACACAAATGTAACAAATTTGAACAATTTCTTTTCTCCTTTTTTCAGTGTTAAAACCATATGATCGACTGTCATTTCCTCGCATACATTACCAGGTTTTCATTCCAACCAGCCAGACTGGACAGATATCTGACAGATAATTGTATAGTGGATGCCCAGCTTTACACACCTTCACTGTACTCAGTCTACGTTAGTCTGCCCCATCCCTCTCCATCCCATTTATATATTATATGGGCAAGCACAGAGTGATTTTATGCAAGTTACACCAAGCTAACAGGCATCGGTCTCACTGCATTAAATTCTGTGTGTGTATTATTAATCAGAAATCCGTATAAAGATTGTGCATTTAATAAAACTACCTTCTGCAGTGGGTTATTCCTATGAAAAAAGGTGGCGGTACTCATATTTACAGTAGCTTCCACACACTGCATAAGCGTGCAGATGTTTATATCACTAATTTCTGAAATTATTTCTGGTATCTAGTGATCAGAATTAAAGACTTCATCCCCCCAAAAATTAATAGTTATGCAAAGCCCATATGGTCCACAGGGATTACCATGGGGTGTAGTTGGTTGGAGTGAGTCGTGCACCAAACAGGTAAAGCTTTAGCTCCCAGGATGCACCGGCCCTCCTCCAAATATACCCCGCCCCCAGCCAGCCAGTTTTGTAAACAGAAAAAAAAAAGATATACTGCGCTCAGCTGATGATATAATGTATTCTGTTTGTGAACAGATATAGTGGTAGCAATAGTATATAGTGGAAATACACATATGCAGTATGATAGCTATGGTAAAGTGGTACCAATTGTATATAATGTACATATATGATATGATGCCTAAACAAGAAAAAGAACCGTAATAGTATGATAATTAGATGTAATGGACCAATGGTAACATAACCCCTATGACCGATAATTGATGTATTGTGCGGTCATGCACAAATTCCACAAATCAAACAGTATAATGGTAAAAAAGATAATGGTATTTATTAGAAGGTATGCTAAACCAGGAAGAACCAGAAAACCTGCACATGCAACTGGATCACCAGTGTCTGGTGCACCAACGTGTATGAAAAAGGGTTTGGTTAGTAAGAAAAAAACGGGATCACATCTGATGGACTAGTATGCTGAGGTATTAAGGTCCATGAACAAAATATAGTATAAAAATTCTATATTGGTGTGCTGTCTGAAACAGTGAGTAACAGCGGTGTCCCGCTGATGGTAAGGGGGTATTGATGAGCACTGAGAAGCGATGCCCGAGGTGGTCTTCTCGGGGCTAAGAAGTATGGTGTGGTCAACTAGAGGGAGGCTGTCTCCTGACATAGCGTGTGTCACTGACCAGCATGTGTGTCGGACGTTTGCCTGAATGAACAAGCAACCGCCGGCACCGTGCACGTAGTGAACGCTGATGTGTGAGGAAGAGATGTCACGGCAGCACCACTCGCTAAAGCCGTGTGTCTCCTCCTTGTGAAGGAGACTTACCTCTCTCACCCTAGAAGGCACCGCTCCTTCCCCTGCCACCTCTGTTCCTCTCGATCAGCGCTTCTTGCTTCCTGTGGTGTGCGGGATGTGTCACGTGACTGATGATGTAACAGGTGTTTCCGTCCAGGTAAAGTGACGATATTTCAGGATAATAAAGAATACGTTTCTGCAGGCACTGGTCTTGCTTGGTAGGCAGAGGTTGGAACACAAACAACCTAAATACATTAGAAACACCTAACAGAGAGCCACCGTTTAACAACATAACACCCGAAGTAATAAACTTTGAAGAATGTGTCTCCCAACCACCAGTTTTTTTTTTTTTAGAGGAGTCTCTCTACAAAACACCGCTAGTGCCATACAGCACAAAAACCCAAACCAGGAAAATGGAAATTAGTCGTACAAGAAAGGGCTGTTTAGGGGGGGGGAGGGGGGAAGCAAGACTAAAACATTCACGAAACACACCGCACCAGGACGAGACATATTCAATTTAATCGGCATTACCCTGTCTGATGAACATCTCAAACTTTTAGGTAAAGGTTTGAAGTTTGCTCCAGTAGACAACATTAACAAGTTTCAAACCTATATAGATCCCCATAAGTTCACCAGAAAACTTTCTTTAAAGAAATATTTAGCATCAGTAACTCCAGCAGAAGTGAGGAACACGGACATAGCCAACAACACAGACATAGCCAATACCACGAAACTAAAGGTGCGTACACACTGGGCGATTAAGTGGACGACTGAACGATAACGATATCGTTATCGTTCAGTCGTCTACTTTATCGTCCATTTTTAACCCCAAAAAGATGAACGATAACGACAACGCGCGTTCCCGCAGGTCGTTCGTCATTATCGTTCATCGGGCTGACGTGCAGGTCAACCTGACGATCTCGTCAGGTTGCTGCATGTCAGGGAATGGGGGAGAGAGCCCGTTGCTGAACGATATCGTAAATGATATCGTTCAGCGGCTGTGCTCAATGTCACGAACGACATTGAGCACAGCCTGCCGGGAACAACACTACACGATATCGCTCAGGGAGCATATCGTGTAGTGTGTACCCACCATTACAGATTTAAGATCGTACTCCACGTTCTATCCCAGCCACATGAAAGGGGCGTATGTTGAGACTTTCATGAAATTGATCGCGAATGATAGAGAACATGCATACTCACAACAAAAATAATAAATTGACAAGGAAGGAAAAGACGACATTACGAGAACTACAGGAAGATCATTCGATCATTATAAAGCCTGCAGACAAAGGGGGAGGTATTGTTATTCTCAATAAAGCAGATTACGTAGCAGAGGCACAGAGACTATATGTCGTAGAATCATCTAACAGAGTCCTAATTAATGACCCCACGCAACAATTTACAAAAGAATTGAACATTCACCTACTGAAGGTTATCCGGATAGGGGTACTGACAAATCATGAGCACCAACTCATTGAAACACAACATCCGGTGATTCCAGTGTTCTATTATCTACCCAAGGTGCATAAAAACAAAACCAGACCACCGAGTAGACCCATAATATCAGGGATAGGATCTCTCACATCTAATCTATCTGAGTATGTAGACACCATATTGCAACCACATGTTCATAAACAAACCGCATATCTTAAAGACACTACTCAAATTCTGAATATCCTTAATGAAATCCAATGGGAGGACAAATTTTGGTTGGTAACTACAGACGTTACATCTCTATACTCGGTCATAGACCACACCCAGGGAGTTACAAGCATCAAATACCATCTAGATAAAGACGAATTTCTGACAGACACTCAACGGGATTTCATTATTGACAGTTTTCTATTCATACTTAAGCACAATTATGTTTGGTTCATCGATCACTTATCTGCAAACCACTGGCACCGCAATGGGTACGAGGTTTGCCCTGAGCTATGGCAACCTCTTCATGAGTTGGTGGGAGGACCACTATCTGTGTGTGTGTGTGTGTGTGTGTGTGTGTGTGTGTGTGTGGGGGGGGGGGGGAGGGGGGGGGGGGGGAAGACGGGTGGACCTTGGGGCAAACCTCGTACTCTGGAAGAGGTATAAAGACGAATTTTTTCTTTATCTGGCGGGGGGGATGAAGAGACTCTCAAACATTTCCTGACTACTTTGAATAACAATGACAACCAATTAATACTCACAGCTAATTATAGCAAGAATAAGGTGGAGTTTCTAGACCTCAATATATTCATTGAGAAAGGGAGGATACACACACAAACACCTTTAGAAAAGAAGTAGATGTCAATAGTTTTCTTTTAGCGACTAGCTGGCACCACCCCAATTGGCTCTATACCATCCCGAAAGGACAATTTCTCAGACTGAGGAAAAACTGTTCCAGGCTAAGCGATTACAGGATACAGGGCCAACAACTAGCAGCACAATTTCTTGAAAAAAACTACAATAAAGATATAGTACAACAGGCATTTGATGAGGTAGAGAACTACAAAAGGGAAGATTTACTTGAATATAAAAAAACCAACACAAGACAGGATAAATTTAAAGAAGAAGTTCTTTTTAGCGCACAATATTCAAAACAAGCCAAAGAGGAAAGACAGATTCTCAATAAACATTGGCCGATCCTACTGGGCGATGATACACTGGCCAAACACCTACCTCCAAATCCCAGATTAAATTACAAGAAAGCACCTGATTTGAGACAAAAAATAGTGCGTAACCACATTCCACCTAAGAGACTAAAACAAACGACCTTAGGCAGTGGGAACAATAAAACGTTTTTTACCACTGTGGTACATACAGTACCTGAGCTGTGTAAATTATGGTTACAGAACGACTAAGTCCACCACGACAATTACATCATGCACGACAGGAAAAGAATAAAGAGTAGGATTACATGTAATACCAAAGGTGTCATCTACATGCTAGAGTGTAGTTGTAAAAAACAATACATAGGGAGGACCATAAGGCCTTTTAAGATCCGAATTAGTGAACACATTAGAAATATTAAGAGAGGAGTTGAGGAACATAACCTGTCAAATCATTTAATAATCCATCATAACAGTGATCCAAAATCACTCAAATTTGTAGGTTTGGAAGAAGTCACACATAACTGGAGAGGCAGTGACTTCAACCACACGATAAACACTAAAGAACTCAAATGGATGTACGAACTCAAAACATTCGCACCTCGAGAACATAACCTCGATGAGATCAAATCCATCATATGCAAAAAGAAAAGCTAAGGCACACTGTTGAGTTTGAATAAATCAAGGGACTCTTAACACCTTCTAGCACCTTCAACTACATGGCGGACACTATTAGTTAATGATCCATTTGTCACCACATATATTATGCAGATATTTTATCTCTGTTTATGTCGACAGAGTGCAGGTGTGCATCATTAAATGCACATACCGATATATGTACCGAATACATTAATAGATACGTTGCTAGAATCATTAGCTCATTTTAAAAAATGTTATGGGAGCCGTTTAGGAATGCGAAACTCGTTATGTTAGAAACATGCAGCCCTAAGAGACATTTTGTTTTTAGTTCACCTATCCCCAATAGGCACCAGGTTAACATATGACTACTTTTATCCAGACATATACATCCTACTGTACTTATTTTGGTGGCATATACCCGAAAAGCCACTTATTACCTTGTTATATTGGACATTTACTAATGTAGTGCGCCTCATTTCAAACATATGCTGCACCATACATGGTTGATCTCCTCGGCCATTTGATTACTTCTATTTAGTCTGCCGCATGAAGTGTTTAAATGATAGGATTAAATTCCCATCTACATAGCTAAAATGTCATTTACCACCCCCTTTTTTCTGCAGTTGTTAACATGAGACCATAGAATGACCACTAGGAAGAACAGACCAATCAAGGCCCTCCTATTTTGCATAACACCAATGTGAGGGCTTCTCCCCTATTTAATTCCAGAGGAAACAGCACTATTTACTCCTTGAAAAAGGCCAGCACGGCTGAAACGCGTTGTTGGTTACCCCATAACAAGACTTTGTTAAATACCAAGCAAGACCAGTGCCTGCAGAAACGTATTCTTTATTAGCCTGAAGTATCGTTACTTTACCCGGACGGAAACACCTGTTACATCATCAGTCACGTGACACATCCCGCACACCACAGGAAGCAAGAAGAGCTGTTCGAGAGGAACAGAACCGGCAGTGGAAGTAGCGGTGCCCTCTAGGGTGAGAGAGGTAAGTCCCCTTCACAAGAAGGAGATACACGGTGCACGGCTTTAGCGAGCGGTGCTGCCGTGACATCTCTTCCTCAGACATCAGCGTTCACTACATGCACGGTGACGACAGTTGCTTGTTCATTCAGGCAAACGTCCGACACACATGCTGGTCAGTGACACACACTATGTCAGGAGACAGCCTCTCCCTAGTCGACCACACCGTACTCCTTAGCCCCAAGAAGACCACCTCGGGCATCACATCTCAGTGCTTGTCAATACCCCCTTACCATCAGCGGGACACCGCGACACCGCTGTTACTCACTGTTTCAGTGAGCACACCAATATAGAATTTTTATACTATATTTTGTTCCTGGACATTGATACCTCAGCATACTAGTCCATCAGTATGTGATCCCGTTTTTTTTTACTAACCAATCCCTTTTTCATACACGTTGGTGCACCAGACACTGATGATCCAGTTGCATGTGCAGGTTTTCTGGTTATTCCTGGTTTAGCATACCTTCTAATAAATACCATTATCTTTTTTACCATTATACTGTTTGATTTGTGGAATTTGTGCATGACCGCACAATACATCAATTATTGGTCATAGGGGTTATGTTACCATTGGTCCATTACATCTAATCATACAATTACGGTTCTTTTTCTTGTTTAGGCTTCATATCATATATGTACATTATATACAATTGGTACCACTTTACCATAGCTATCATACTGCATATGTGTATTTCCAGTATATACTATTGCTACCACTATATCTGTTCACAAACAGAACACATTATATCATCAGCTGAGCGCAGTATATCTATTTTTTCTGTTTATGACCTAGGGATAGAGTCAGCTATTCCATAAGACAGCTCGCTTCCTCTCACCACTCCCTTCAGTCTTAGTGCGCTAGTACACATCTGTTCTATTCTATAAGTTTTGTAAACAAGTCCAAGGCAGGAGTAGGAGAGAGGAGAAGGAAGAACATTACTCTCAAGAAACACACTCACAAAAGATGAGGGAATCAGTGATCAAGAGAAAAATACCCAATGAAGCCAGATGCATCAGGGTGGGTGCCCTGTGGACCCTATGGACTTCGAAGAATAGAGTTAACATAACTCAATTTCTTCTTCAGGGTTCATAAGGGGTCCACAGGGATTACCATGGGGATGTCCTAAAGCAGTTTCCCCTAAAGGTGGGGACGCTCCTGAGCATAAAGGAGAATCCTGCACCCCAAAGGAAGCATCCCCAGAGCCAAAAAACCTAAGAAAGGTGTGGACAGGAGCCCACGTGGCCGCTAGGAAAAGGGCCACAGCAAACCGTACATGAAGGTCCAACAAACCAGAACCACACTCTTCAATCAAAAGGTAAACCCCGGGATATCACTTATGGAAGGTAACCAATCCGGGTACTGAGGACAGCTCTGTCCTAGATAAGAAACAAAAGGCAGGCACCCAGAAAGCCCTAAAACCATAAGGTTTTACTCTGGGTGAGTACCCTTAAAAATAAGAGTGCTAAGCTCTGTGACAGATGCGGACTGAGGAAGTCTTCCTTGCCCCAAGCATCATCCTGACCACAGAGCTAGAGAAACTTTTGGCTCTTAAGAGGGATAACTCAAGAGCCACACCTTCAAAGACAGATGAGGAAAGTCTGAGTGCAGACAAGGACCCTGTGCTAACATGTATGATTGTAGAGGAAGTTTCTATGGAAAGACTCCATAGATCGATGAACCAGTCTCGCCTGGGTCAGGCTGGAGCTATCAGTATCACTGTGCCACCTTCCTGCTTTGATTTCCGGAGAACCCTTGGGAGGAGGGAAATTGGAAGAAAAAAGGTATGCAAGATTGAAATTCCATCGCACTGCCAGAGCATCCATGAAAGCTGCTAAGGGGTCTCTGGTTCTGGACCCATACTTGGGGACCTTGTGGTTGTGACGTGAGACCATGAGGTCTACGTCTGGTAGGCCCCATTTGTCCACCGGGAGTTGATAGACATCTGGTTGAAGAGCCCATTCCCCTGCGTGTACATCCTGATGGCTTAGGATGTCTGCTTCCCAGTTGAAGATTCCAGGGATTAATACTGCAGATTTCCGGGAGAAAACATTCGGCCCACATTAGGATGTGCGTTACCTCCCGCAATGCTGCCAGACTTCGCGTGCCTCCCTGATGTTTGAGGTAGGCAACTGTGGTCGTATTATCGGACTGGATTTGGACCGGTCTGCCTTGTACACAGCTCAAAGCTCCAGAATGTTTATAGGCAGGCGACTTTCTGGAGTTGTCTATCTTCCCTGAAAGGTATGATGACCTGTCACTGCGCCCCATTCCAATTTGGAACCCAGAAGGGGCGACCCTCGTCCAGATGTGACGTCTGTAGCCACCATGAGAGGGAAAACCGAATCTCCGGAGAGGAGGATCGTCTGGGACCGGATCAGATGATACTGTCCGTTCCATCGGGAGAGAATCAATTGTTGAAGGGGCCTGGAGTGGAACTGTACATATTCCACCATATCGAAGGTAGATACCATGGACCCCAGGATCTGTATTTCTGAGTGAATGGAAATTCTTCGATTGCAGAGCAATTTGCGCACACGCAATTACAGTACCGAAATCTTGTCTGCTGGTAGAAAAATCCTTTGTACCTGAGAATCTAGGAGTGCACTCAGATGTAACATCCTCCGAGTTGGAAAGAGGGAGGACTTTTTCCAATTGATGAGCCAGCTGTGTGCTTGCAGACAGGCAATGGTCAGTTGGAGACGGCATTGTAAAATAGCCTGTGACAAAATTAAGAGGTCGTCTAGGTATGGCAGGATTCTGACTCAGGTAGGCCGTCATAATCGCCATCATCTTGGTAAAGACCTGAGGGGCAGTTGACAGACCAAATGGCAGTGCCTGAAACTGGTAATGTCGCTGTAGAGCAGCAAACTGTAGAAATCATTGATGGGATGGCGTAATAGGCCCGCGCATATACGCATCCTAAATGTCCAGGGAAACAATGTCCAGGAAAAAAGGAGCGGGTTCCTCTATATTGACGATGATTTAACCGCGATTACTAGAGAAGGAACATCCACTATCGAATGATGGTCCTCCTCACCCGAGGGGGACCCTGAAGGAGAACCCTGTGCATCATCTATCTCCTCAGATGATGTGTCAGAATTTGAAAGCTGGGCAGACTGAAATAATATAGGCCGCCTATGTGCTTTGGTGGCTAATGGTCTGTCCGCCTGTAACATATCTTGCTGAAAGGCGGCAGACGTATGAGCCATATACTGAGCTGGGTGGGCATAAGCATCCATCCAGGAAGGATGCATAGGGGGTACCAACCTAGCAGTCTGTAACTGCTGTGGGTACATTACAGTGGGAGGAAGCGTGGGAGCTGATAAATACACTAACTTTGTCATAATCTGTTCAAAGGAGGACACTTAAGGTGGCTCCTGCACCGGTACTGGTGAGTTAAGCTGAGGAGGAGGTACATGACAATTAGCACACTGACCATCCTGCACAATATCCTGAGAGGACAAGCCTGCAGAACAGGTTATGCATGTAACCAGCACAGGGGCAACAGCCTAAGCAGCACACAATACAGTGTATATAGCAAATAATGCAATGTGACACCCTTCACAAATACAAGTAAATGTGAAGTAGAAATTAACCCCTACACATCTGGTAGTGACGGGTTAAAAAGAGCAGCAGAAAGTTAAAGGCAGTATATCACCACAGCAGAGCTACCGCATACAATGCATATAAATACAAATATACTTGCAATGGGAACTGAATCAACGACTCAAGCAACACTAGGCTGGTAGGATTTGATGGCTGTATTACCTGCTTCCAGGGAGACAGGATCCGATCTCCTGAGACCCTCAGAAAAGACCTGATTAAAAACACCGGAGCGTCTCATTAAGGAGGAGAGTGTAGGAGGAGCAGCGCAGATGAGGGAAGACTCAACTGATAAATCACACTCTGAGCTGGGGGAGGGGCTGTCAGGGGAGAGCTTACTTCCCCAACTGCTGTATTGACCCCTGGGTCTTCTGGCTTAACAAAGGCCCCAGACACAAGATTTTACTGCGCTGGTGGTGTAGTGGGGGAGCTGACGCACCAGTCGTTCTACAACAGTGGCCTCCGGCTGGTCTCCACAGCAGGAGGTAAAGACTGCATAACAACGAGATTGCGGGGAATCGCCTTACCCGACATCCCCGTTATCCGGCTGCCGTCCAGGGTCTCCCAGGGAAGCGCTAGCCAAGCTCTGCTGGTGCCCGCCTTAATCACCGGACCAGTCACTGGTGTTGTGGCACAGGCGGGGGTAGTAGGAGCAGTCACGCAGGTGTCCATTAGGACACTCCATGCCACTTGCTCAGAAACAAAGTAAAAACTTGGGTCTATCTAACACAGCCCCACTGTTCTCAAAGGTGCTACTGCTTCTGCCAGCACCAACGAAATAACTGGCTGCCTGTGGCTGGGGGGCGTGGTATATAAGGAGGAAGGCCGGTGCATCCTGGGAGCTAAAGCTTTAACTGTTTGGTGCATGCCTCACTCCAACCAACTATCCCCCATGGTAATCCCGGTGGACCACCCTATGGACCCTGAAGAAGAAAGTGCCGGTACAGAGTACTCACACAAAAAAAAGCCCTTGTCTTCTGGTACTCAGTTTAGAAAATGACTCCCGATTTTAAAGTCAAAACTATAAAGGTGAAAAATCCAGTACATCTTGATGGTGCTTTGCCATTTATCCTTTGACAAAAGGGGCGATTCAATTAAACGCGAGATGAATATCGCTGGGAGGTTGATCCGGGAGCTATTAAATTCACCTCGCTGTTATGTCCGACTATAACAACATAAGTCGAAAAATGCCAGTACTTGCGACTTAACCTGGGTGTTTAGTGGGATAATGCTGGTTCTTGCAAACAAAAGTTCCGGCTGCGTGACTGTTAGCAAACAGACTCACGGCCAGCACTATAGTCATATTTCTGCTTACACTCTCAGGAGGGTGCGAGAAGAAATCCTTTATTCTGCCTAACAGTGTGCTGAATTGAATAGCTTTCGGGAACTCCTTCCCGGCGCTATCAACACCGCGTTTAATAAAATCACACTCATTGTTGGCACGCTATGCGTTCAGCATTCCGGCGGTGTAGATGCCAACGCATACCATACCGGGATGCTGAAGTTAAGTAGCGGGGTGGGGGGTTAGGATTAGGCACTAGGGGGGGAAGGGGGGGGGGTTAGGGTCAGACACTAACGGGAGAGGGTTAGGTTTAGTGTGCAGGGATGGGAAGGTTAGGTTTAGGCACTGGGACGGGGGGGGGGGGGAGGTTAAGTTCAGGCACCAGGGAGGGAGTGTTAGGGTAGGGGGGAGGGTTAGTAGGGGGAGGAGTACCGTATGTTAACCCTGTCGGGATCCAGGCGTCGGGGATACTGAGCGCCTGGATCCCGTCTGTCGGTATTACATAACGATTCCGTTGGCAGGTGTAAAGAAGCGTATCAGGATCCAAAAAACTAATTGGTGTAAATAAGTTGCTTGTTACTGTATATACACTTTTAACCATGGTCATTATGTGTTTTATTAATGTGATGTTTTAGGTTTGTAATAAATTGTTACTTTTTTTTTTTATAATCATGGTTTGTTATACAAGTCTATGATCATGTTTTCGTTCTGTGACTTTCTTCTCTGTTTATATTTTAGACCTGCAGCAGCATCCAGCTTATATACTAGATTACCAAGTAAACTGGAGGCAGCCAAAAAGGTTCAGTGGCCCCATAAGGTTACAGACCTATCTGGAAAAAGTCCTGGTAAGGCATAACCAATCTTTCACAGTCTAGTTTTCAATACATTTAATACTGCCACTGTTATACATATAAATCAAATGTATCACCGTGTCTAAGAAAATCCTAAGGCAGAAGGGAAATCTAACAATGTCTACTAAGACGTGAAATATATTTAAGCTCGGTCTCCAAGTACTAAACTATGACAACTATGTATGTATAATTAAAACTGACTAATATAAAACTTAGGCAATCACTCACCCTTGGTATCAGAGCGAATTGATAAAAATAAACCATAGATCACATCATGTTATTCATATAAAAGCTTAATTTATTTAAAAAACATTATGCAATTCAATTCATTAAATAAAAAAAACCTTAATTGCCACTAAAATAAAGATGTTATTTTAGCCATTGAAAATACATGAATGACCGACTAAAAATGGCCACATTCACAATATTTTTCCTTTCTGAATAAACCATCTCGCCGACTGTCCTGAATTCAGTCATCTCCTACCCCTTGCACTACGTAACCCATACATGATAACACCCCCAACTGCAAGATCTGGACAATGTAGGCCACTCTCCCAATCTACACCAAAATAAATCAATATTACACCCATATACAACTCTCATTTCAAATTAAGCCTCACTCCTTTTAACTCTCTCATTATATTAACACTTATTGATTTATCTTTACATATCACTATCACCTTTTTTCGTGTGATTCCCTGGGGATGGTCCTTGGCTGGATTCTTTTGGGGTTTCCTACGCCTCAGACGTGAACCCCATAATGTTATGGACGCCAGTATAGAGGAGCCTTGACGCTGGCCTGGCGCTTATTCATATATTTGCAAATTTATGTAACTAATACCTCTGAATTTCTATTATTATGTAGGATTCAAGTGTTTTTGTTGATATTGCTGCAGTGTGCTAGAGGGCAAATCCCTTTTATTCCTGTAGTTCAGAGTAAACCCCGCCCTTTACAAGCACCTGTGCAATGTCATTAAGCTGATGTGAGCGACCACCATACTTTATGTTTGCAAGCCTCACTCCTTTGCCTGATAAAAATCAGGCCTCTAGGCAGGTATGCGAAAGCTAAAACCTCTAACTGACCTGATGGAAAATACAATTACAGCAGGAGGTAGAACCAATCTACTTATTTAAATTGTTATGGACATAAGGCCCTCCATGCATCTGCAATGTATTGGGCCAATTACCCGTACGCTGGGTCGGGGACATCCTGCATTGTAACAATTCGTATACAGATTCATACTCAGTCGCACACAGATATACAAGTGTCGTATATCTAAATTCATCATTACAGTCTCATGATGAGCCCCATCGCCTTACGACTAGGATGCATTTGCGGGCGAAAAAGCCGATTGGCGCTAGTAGAGTCGCAGGGGACCTGTTGCGCAGAGAAGGGCTGTTTGGCGCTACAGCAGCAATAGTGTATGAGGACACATCTGTATCACCAAGATGAATGACACCACCAAGCATTTACATAAAATAAAAAAAAATCAAGTACGGAGGGCAGCTGAGACAAAAAGGATTTTTGGTACTTACCGTTGAATCTTTTTCTCTGAGTGAGGCTGGGGGACACTGGACCAGGGGTTGTAGATGGGAAGCTGTGGATTTGGCACTAAACACTGAAATCTATAACTCCTCCCCTCTGTAACCCCTGACTTCAGTGCAACTTCAAAAGTGCCTGGTAAGGAAAAGCAATACTCAGTGACTCTGTCACCCAGAAAAATAATGAAACTGATGGTCAATTAGGACACAAATCATAACTCATACTCAATACGACTGAGCGTGAGGGAGGGAACGCAGTGTCCCCCAGCCTGACTCAGAAAAAAGGATTCAACGGTAAGTACCAAAAATCCTCTTTTCTCTTTCCTCAAGACTGGGGGGCCAGTATAGTCACAGAATGAAGTAGTCAACCGGCCTCCAAACCCCCGCGAAGGAAGACCAAGGAACATGAGAAGTAAAAACTTGTAATCCACCCCCACAAAAAACAGTTTCCCAACTCAAAGGAAACGAGAGACATAAGTTTTCCATCCCTGGTCACCAAGGCCAGATCGGGAAAACCAACTGAGGAAGGTCCCTGTGTAGAAACATGAACCATGTAGCAGCAGGACTGGTGAAGTGGAAGACACAATCCAGGACATACCGACTGCCTGAGAATGGCCCCACATCATGACAGTGGAGCCAGCCTGGAGCCTCCAGGATTACCCGTATACGGGAAGGCTTTACATGCTGGAGAACCGTAGGTACCTGTGGGGACGGCAGAACTGACGCGCTAGCCGAAACTTGCACGTCACAGTCAAGGTATTCTCTGCAGAACCAGCAGATACCCTGTTCACAGACAACCCTGTGAAGTCTTGAAGATGTGCCAAGAGGCCCTAAGATCCTCTCGCTGAAGACCTAACCAAACGAACGCCAGACAGACCACTGCCCTGGGAGGGAGTCCGCTGTACCCTATCACATTACAGGCATTATTACTGCTGAGAGTGTCAGCGCTCTAGGGCCTCCCGGATGACGTACATTTGCCACTGAGCGGTTGTTTGACCGACTGCAAAAACCAGCCGGCCCCCAAGAGATGCAGAAAAAAAATGGCTCAGTACTCGAGCCATTGTGGAGAGCTACCCAACAGTCCTAGAGTCATAAAGGCAACATCACGGCCCCATAGTCCAGGAGACTTATGTCTGTGGGTACCACAAGCCCATCCAGGAGAGACCCAGGAACGAACCTACAGGAGAATACCGGAAAACCGTCACCAAATGAGAGTGAGGAGTGCGGTCGGACCGCACCAGCAATCTAGACTAGAGGGGTGCCGAGCAACCCTTACAAGGCTGGAGACGTACCCAAAGGAACTCCCGCGAGTGACCCTAGCCCAATGAATGGTTGCTAAGTGGAGACATGCCCAAAAAGCAAATGCTCCGCAAGAGCGACGGACACGGCACCCACAGAACGGGTGAGACCAAGGTCAGTAAGGGTTGTGCACTGGCCACCCCAAGCGACACAACCCCGCTGGAGAGAAATGTCAAAAACCACTTTCAGAGCTGAGGGCGCCAACAAGAAAACAGGGGAAGCCCTGCGACGTCGTGAAACCAGCAACCTAGGAAGGTTCGTAACTGTGACGCCCAAGTATCCGTCACAAACGGAAACCCAAAAAGAGCCTAGTTCTGATACCTTCCATGTGCAATACGCGTGGTATCACCGCCCGTAGTCTGATGCAAACCAAGTAGCCTGGCTCCATCAAACTAACCAAAAGCCCACTTGCCATGGCAGAGGCAAAATGCAGGCTCCCAGGAAGTCTGATCACAACTTTTTAAAGGACACAAGCCTGAACAGCATAAGGGAGGACAGAGCAAGCTCCTTTCCCTCTGCAGCGTACAGCTAAGTAATTTTCAGTATTACTGTAATCGGTTCTTGTGCCTGCTCGGAGTGTTTGCATATTCAGGGCCACTTTTTTTTTTTTTTAAACAAAATGCAAAAAATTTAACAAGTTTTTCCGGGCTGACTGCTGCGGCAGGGCAGCGCAGGAAGGGGGGTGCTCTAATGACGGACAAAAAGTCCACAAAGGGCCAGAACCCCACTATGGCTATATTTTTTACATGTGCCCAGTGTCGGGCTAAGCTGCCGTGTGGACAACTGGATGCAGGGGCTTTGTGTATGGACTGTCAGCTGGGGCCCACATGTGCGCAGCCAGCTGTGGGAGCCACTCCGCTTAAGGAGGAGCCGGCATGGGCTCAGGCTAGGAGTCGTTCACTCTCTGAAGTTGCTACGCCATAAAGAGGAATTAGCCCAAGCAGCACCAGCGACTGTTTTGCCCTCACCGCCTGCTGTTTCAGGGGGGTGGTTACTAGGGTCCTGATCCTCCTTGGGTCCGTACCATGGAGCTCTCGGCGGTAGGGGTTGAGAAAGTGTCGGCCTTTATGGAACGCTTCTTTGAGGAGTCTAAATGACGCACTACGCATAAGCGTCCTCCTCCATCCAGTGTCTTGTTTGAGTCAGATCCCGAGGGGGAGGAAGAAGAGGAAGAGGGGGAACTTCAAGAGGAGGTTCTGCCTGACGAGGAAGATTCAGACTCTGTGTCAAGTCAGGGCATAGAGGACCTTATTATGGCAGTACGACAGTCTTTGGACTGTCTGGACCTTGACGCCTCAGCTAGGGTAGAAGGGCCGTTTAAGGCAAGTCTCATTCTCTATTAGGCGGAGACGTTCCTCCCGGCAATTTCAGCTGTCTTCATACTGAGGGTTGAGAATTGGGAGGCAGACTACCTCAGCAGGACTACGTTCCTGCCAGGGGACTGGTCTCTCCACCCGGAGGTTTTCCAGCAGCTGGTCCAGAGATGGGGGCTGCCGGAGGTGGACCTGATGGCGTCTCGCCACAATTGCAAGGTCCCTCGATTTTGTGCAACGTCCAGAGATCCTTTGGCATTTGCAGTGGATGCCATGATAGTTCCCTGGAACTTCCGTCTGGCCTACATTTTCCTTCCAATTCCCATGTTACCAAGAGTACTCTGTCGAGTCAGGGAGGTTTCGGTCATCCTAGTGGCTCCAAACTGGCCGCACCGGTCGTGATTCGCCACGGTTCTCAGGCTAGCTGCAGGGCCGGGTTGGAGTCTGCCTCTGCGTCCAGATCTTCTGCTACAGGGGCCATTCTGTCATAAGGGCCTACCTCAGTTGGCTTTAATGGCCTGGTTGTTGAGACCGGGCTCTTGAAGACCAGAGGGTTTCCCCTTCAGTCACCAGGACCATGCTCCGAGTGCGGAAGCAGGTTTTCCCGCAGAGCTACCACAGGGTTTGGAAAACCTATATTGTGTGGTGTGGAGCAGCTTAGAGTACATACTGCCCAGTTCCGCAGGACAATCTTTCACTGTTGGATGTTGTCCGGGCCCTACGCATTTATTTAGACAGAACTTTGATCTTACGTAAGACGGACTTTCTATTGGTACTCTACGACGCCCACAAATGGGGCTGGCCAGCCACAAAGCAGACCATTGCAAAATGGCTCCGCTCAGTGATTTCAAGGCTTACTCAGAGGCGGCATGCCCGGCACCAGCTAGGGTATTGGCTCATTCCACTAGGGCCGTGGCGGCCTCCTGGGCGGCGCGTCACAGGGCCTCGGCTGAACAGGTTTGTCGCGCAGCTACCTGGTTCTCTGTCCACACGTTTGTGCGGTTCTACAGGTTTCATGTTTTTGCCTACGGGGATGCCCATTTTGGGCGGACAGTTCACTGGTCGGGCAATCTGAGCGTTCCCTCCCATAGGGGCGGCTTTTGAATATCCCACGGTCCAGTGTCCCCCAGCCCATACGAAAGAGAAAATAGGAATTTTGGGTACTTACTGTTGAATCCTTTTCTCTGAGTCAGGCTAGGGGACACTGCATTCCCTCCCTCACGCTCAGTGTTATTGAGTATGAGTCATGATTTTTTTTGTCATATTGACCGTCAATTTCAGTGACACTGAGTACTGCTTCTCCTTACCAGGCACTTTTGAAGTTGTACTGAAGCCCTAAGGCTTCTCCCTCAAGTACTACTCCCCTCAATGGGGAAAGCACTTGGAATGACCCGCGTTTACCTACTGCACCTGGTATTCCCAGGTGGTCTCCCATCCAAGTACTAACCAGGCCCAACACTGCATAGCTTCCAAGATCAGCATGTCCATTGTGGTGTCGCTGTAGGTCTCGCCTGCGGGTGGTCTGTAGTCGGCGATCTACCCACAGGAGCCACCGACAAGAAACCCGGCAAGACGCTGACTGCCTGCACCTCTAACAAGTACAACACCGCGCTATCCCAGGGCCCAGATGCTCTCTTCAGAGACCGGAGTGTGTGGAATGGGGGAAGCGCTCAGCGCCATCCCCCCTTTGATGCGTCTCTCACCGCCGCTTTACACTCCAGCTGTGCGCTGCTATAAGCAGCGCATAGTACCTATAGTAAAAAATAAACATATTATTACAAATAAAGGAAAAAATCCCTACGCTAAACCAGGGCTGCAGTGCAGCCCTGATAAAACGTGCCTCTCTCCACAGGCACTAAATGTACACTGAAGTCAGGGGTTGCAGAGGGGAGGAGTTATAGATTTCAGTGTTTAGTGCCAAATCCACACCTTCCCACTTACAACCCATGGTCCAGTGTACCACCGGGTTTGAGGAAAGAGAAATAATATATAGGGTTTCCAAAAGCAGTAGAGCCGTAAATTCCCACAGCCTAACCAATTAAAGCTGATTTCAGAAAAATGCTATGGAGGTAAAAACTTACCACTTTTCCACTTCAGTTAAGGACTCCTTGGATACTCGCATCTTAGTATGGAGGCCAAATATTTGCTTTACTAGGCTGGCTGGAATTGCTGTCCCCTCTTTCTTAGTAGTTACCGTTTTCTTCTTCTGTATATTCTTGCCAGCAGCAGGTTTATTCTTAACCCTTTAAAAAGAAAAATAATGAATACATCCGTGATTTCCCTTACCATCAAATTCCAGGCAACTAAACCAGTGTTACAAGCTGTAACAAAGAAATCTGTCCATAAAGCAGGTATTAGCGGGGGAGGGGGGTGCATGTGGCTCTAGGGCTGACTGTTGCCAATCACTGCTCTACTAGATCATTGATCAGTTTAAGGTGTGTACCCAGCTTAAGTTTAGCAAAGTTGAGGCAATAAAGCTTCATCTTTATAATAAGTGAGAAAGTGTGTCTGTCTGTGCTTTATGCCTAGGTTTGAACTTCATCAGGCCCACACATTGTCACACAACCCCTAAAAATGGAAACACTCTTAAATTATACCGATTCCGGGGCTGGCTCCAGTGGGAATTGGTAGTCTGCCAAATTCTGTGTAAAAGCTACAAAAATTATAGTTATGGCAGACTTACCTTGTAAACTCCTTTTCATCGAGGTCCATAGGGTCCACAGGGTAATGTGGTTGAAGAGATCCAGGCATCAAACAGTTAAATCTTTCAGCTCACAGGATGCCTTGGGTCATCCTCCATATATGCCACAACCCCAGGCCTTCAATTTTGTAAACAAGCCTCAAGGCAGGAGAAGGAAAGAGGACAAGAAAGAACAATCGTACACCAGAAACTCACACAGGATGAGGGAATCCGTGAAAAAAAAGAAAGATAATTTACCCAATGCAGCCAGGAGGGTGGGTGCCCTGTGGACCTCGAAGAAAAGGAGTTATCAAGGTAAGTCTACCATAACTTTTTATTTCTTCTTCAGGGTCCATAGGGATCCACAAGAATACCATGTGGGAAGTCCTAAAGCAGTTCCCCTAGGGTGGGGGGCGCTCCTGAGCAGAAAGGAGAACTCGTCACCCAAAGGAAGCATCCTGAGGCGCAAAAGTATCAAAGGCATAGAACCTAAGAAAAGTGTGGACAGAAGACCACATGGTAGCCTTGCATAATTGTTCAGCAGAGACACCACAACTGAATGCCCACGATAGCCCTACAGACCGAGCAGAATGCACTGTCACCGTGTTTGGGACAGGGAGATCAGCCTGTGTATACGCCTAAGAAATAGCCATGCCATCTCGCCAGTGTCTGCTTATTAGCTGGCCATCCTTGTTTGTGATAACCATATAATACAAAAAGAGTATCTGATTTTCTAACAGAGTTTGTATGCTCCACATAGATACGGAGAGCACGAACTACATCCAGGGAAGCTTCACCTACCGAGAGGTCTGGAGCCTGAAAAGCTGGAACTACAATTTCTTCATTTACATGAAAACTGGACACTACCTTAGGGAGGTAACCCTCCCTTGTACAAAGAACAGCTCCATTCTGGTGAAAAATCAAAAATGGGGAGCGACAAGAGAGCGCTGCCAAATCAAAGAGACTGCGTACAGAAGAGAAGAGATAGCGAGGAGAAAAAAAAGTGTCTTCGCTGTCAACCATTTTAAATCCAAAAGTTCAAATGAGGAAGCTTGTAGCCCCTTAAGTACCAAAGACTGATCCCACTGTGCTACTGGTGGGACAAAAGGAGGCTGAACTCGCAGAACTCCCTGAACAAAAATTCTAACATCTGGTAATTAAGTAATCTTTCTTTGGAACCAGACTATCAATGCAGAAACCTGCACTCTCTAAGTGGCTAGGCGGAGACCAAGGTCTACACCAGTCTGGTGAAAAGCCAGTACCCTGGAAACTCTAAACACCTTAGGGTCATACTTCCCATGGGAACACAATTGACAAAAAGAATGCCACACCCTGTAATAAATACGGGCAGAGGCAGGCTTACGTGCCCTAAGCATCGTTTGAATCACAGAACTGGAGAAACTTTTAGCTCTTAAGATGGAAGATTCAAGAGCTACACCATCAAAGTCAGACGTGGTAAGTCCAGATGCCAACAGGAACTCTGTGTTAACAGATCCTACCATAGAGGAAGAGGATACAGACTGTCTATGGATAGATTCTGTATGTCGGTGAACCAATGATGTCAGGGTCAAGCCAAAGCTACTAGTATTACTGTTCCGCCTTCCTGCTTGAATTTCCTGAGGACTCTTGGGAGGAGGGAAATTATTGGAAAGAGATACATCAGCTTTAAGTCCCATCTTACTGCCAGTGTGTCCACAAAGACTGCTGATGGGTCTCTGGACCTGGACCCGGACCTGGGGACCTTGTGGTTGTCACGTGATGCCATGAAATCTATGTCTGGTAGACCCCATTTGTTCATCAAGAGCTGAAACACTCCCGGGTGTAGAGACCACTCCCCGGGCGTGTATGTCCTGATGATTTAGGAAGTCTGCTTCCAAATTGAGAACTCCAAGTATGAATATTGACAAGATGGCCGTAAGATGACGTTCTGCCCAAATCAGAACCTTTGTTACTTCCTTCATTGCTACATGACTTCGTGTGCCTCCCTGATGATTAAGATAGGCCACTGTAGTCGCATTGTCGGACAGGATCTGGACCGGTCTGCCTTGGAGCAAGTCCTGTACCATAAGTGCTTTGTATACTGCTCGCAGTTCCAGAATATTTCTTGCCAGATGACTTTCCTGATTTGTTCATCTTCCCTGAAAAGGTGTGATGACCTGCCACTGTCCCCCATCCGCGAAGACTGGCATCCATGGGGAGACGCACCCAGTTTGGAATCCAGAATGGGCGCTCTTTGTCCAGATGATCCTTTCTTAAGACACCACAGGAGGGAGAGACAAACCTCTGGAGTGAGAAAGATCCTTTGGGACTTTATTAGATGGTACTGTCCATTCCACCTGGAGAGAATCAATTTTTGCAGAAGCCTGGAATGAAACTGAGCATACCCCACCATGTCGAAGGTGGATATCATTGATCCCAGGACCTGCATCGGATACCCTTCGCTTGCATAGCAGTTTGCGAACCCTCAATGATAGGGCCACAATCTTGCCCTCTGGTAGAAAGATCCTTTGTGCCTGAGAGTCCAGAAGTGCTTCCAGATGTACCATCTGCTGTGTTGGGGAAAGAGAGGATTTCTTCCAATTGACGATCCAACCGTGCTTTTGTAGACAGGCTATGGTTAGCTGAAGATGGTGTTGTAAAACCACTGGAGTTTGTGCCTATATCAGAAGGTCATCCAGATATGGTAGTATTCAGACTCCCTGACGCCTGAGATAGGCCGTCATGACTGCCATTATCTCGGTAAATACCCGAGGGGCTGTTGATAGGCCAAATGGCAGCGCCTGGAATTGATAATTTTGCTGTAGGACAGCAAACCATAGAAATGATTGTTGCTGGGATGGTAAAATAGGAACACGCAGACACGCATCCTGAATGTCCATAGAAACCATAAAATCCCCAGGGTCTATTTCCAAAATAATTGACCGGAGACTATTCATATGGATTTGGGTACATGGATAAACCTGTTGAGGGTTTTTAGATTTAGAAAGGGCGATGAGACCCATTCAGTTTCTGAACCAAAAATAGATTGTAACACAGGAACCAGTATGATTACCCCTGCCTGCAACAGGGAGTGAATGGCCTCCTGAAGGGCCACTTTGACTGCACCTGATGGAGGAATTGTGCAAAAAAAACTTCTGGGGAGGATGTCCCCGGAAAGTGAGAGCATACCCCTGAGAGACAACTTCTCGGACCCAGGCATCTGTTATTGTTTGATGCCAGTAATCCGCAAACTGAAGAAGTTGGACCCCCAACTCAGTGAGCTGCTCAGATTTAGGAAACACTGCTTTGACCACCTTCCGGTTTTTAAACACTGGAGCCTTCTTACTAGGGGCTCCACATCCAGGTCCTCTCCCAATCCTGTCTATTTCATCTAAAGGAAGATCGCCAGAATTAGGCCATTCCTCTCCCTCAACGTCGCCAACATTTATCTATCGTAATCATCACCCTCATGGCCTATTGAAGCCACCTCCTTTCCTCTTCAATAGTTCCTTAATACAGCTGCAAGACTGTCCTTCCCATCCAACCCACAACCCCCCTCCCTCCCCAAATCTCCAACCTCATCCTCAGTGCGATGAGATATAACACTGCACGACCCGGTGTTAACAACAACACAATGTGACCTTACATGCTGCATGTAACAGCACTGTGTTGTTAATTGCATCATCCCATCTGCTGTGCAGAACAGCAGGTTGGAAGATGCAATGAAAAACCCTTTGTGAACCACAGATCAGATGTACACACTTTACGATGTGTACGATATATTGTTCTGATCCGCAATGGAACTAATTATTATACGATACATCATATAGTATGTATACACACTTAACAGATATATCTGCAGATGATGGTTGTTCATAGACACTAAACAATAAACATCTGTCTTCTGGCAGCTCGTCCCGCTGGCCTCTGCAGCCAGTGTACAGGCTGTTGGCAGACCGTACGTACACACAGCACGATGCCCCAATATACTGTATCTGCAGATATATTGGGCATCAGCTGTGCACCAGAGCCGATGCAATATGTCTGAAGAATGTCATTCACAGACCTATCGCGGGTACACACTGGCCGGCGGGCACCAGATATATTGGCCGATCAATTGATTGGTCATTATATCTGCCAGTGTGTACCCAGCATTAGACTCCTCCAACCTTCAATGTTTCAGACATTACCTAAAAACTGAACTGTGAACCAAAGTCTCTACCGATCCACCACTTAAGCACACCCACCATCTCTCCCACCTTGTGTCATTCAAGTTTATACTTTAAACACTCCCTTTACAATGTTAGCTCTCATAAAGCAAGGCACGCTTTCCTCCGGTCCCCCTTCTCATCCTGCTTAATCCAGGGTTTGCTCCCTTTTCTGCCAATCAGTTTTGCTGTATTATGCCCTTCTTCGTGTCCTCTGCTATGCTAATCTTATCTGTATAAAGTGACTTTTGTTAGCTACTTGTATTACATTTCCCTTGTTTAATCTTTTAATCTGTGTTACTCATGCTGTGTAATGTAACTTGAATTAATTACATATACCCTTATTTTTCAGTGCTGCAGAATAAGTAGCATCCTACATAAAAAAAAATAATTTCACAGGTTGAATTCTCATTCTACAAATCTTATCTTGTAGAGATCAAAAACATATGTAAATTATGTAAATTATATATATATATATATATATACATACACACACACATATACATATATATATATATATATATATATATATACACATACACAAAAAGATACATACAGTGCATCCGGAGAGTATTCACTGCACGTCGCTTTTTTCACATTTTGTTATGTTACAGCCTTATTCCAAAGTGGCATAAATTAATTTTTCTCTTCAAAATTCTACACATAATACCCCGTAATAACAAGGTGTAAAAAGTTTTATTTGAGATTTTTGCAAATTTAATAAAAAAACAACAACAACTAAGAAATCACATGTACATAAGTATTCACAACCTTTGCTCAATAGTTTTTTGATGCACCTTTGGCAGCAAGTACATCCTCAAGTCTTTTTGAATATGATACCACAAGCTTGGAACACCTATCTATGGGCAGTTTCACTCATTCCTCTTTGCAGCATCTCTCAAGCTCCATCAGGTTGGATGGGAAGCAATCGGATTCAAGTCTGGGCTCTGGCTGGGTCACTCAAGGACATTCACAGAGTTGACCTGAAGCCACTCCCTTGATAACTTGGCTGTGTGCTTAGGGTCGTTGTCCTGGTGAAAGATGAACCGTCGCCCCAGTCTGAGGTCAAGAGTGCTCTGGAGCAGGTTTTCATCCAGGATGTCCCTGTACATTGCTGCATTCATCTTTCCCTTTATCCTGACTAGTCTCCCAGTTCCTGCCACTGAAAAACATCCCCACAGCATGATGCTGCCCCCACCATGCTTCACTATAGGGATGGTATTGGCCTGGTGATGAGCGGTGCCTGGTTTCCTCCAAACATGATGCCTGGCATTCACGCCAAAGAGTTCAATCTTTGTCTCATCAGACCAGAGAATTTTGTTTCTCATGGTCAGTCCTTCAGGTGCATGTTGGCAAACTCCAGGCGGGCTGCCATGTGCTTTTTACTAAAGGAGTGGCTTCCGTCTGGCCACTCTACCATCCAGGCCTGATTGGTGGATTGCTGCAGAGATGGTTGTCCTTCTGGAAGGTTCTCCTCTCTCCACAGAGGAATGCTGTAGCTCTGACAGAGTGACCATCAGGTTCTTGGTCACCACCCTGACTAGGGCCCTTCTCCCCTGATCGTTCAGTTTAAATGGCCGGCCAACTGTAGGAAGAGTCCTGGTGGTTCCGAACTTCTTCCATTTACAGATGATGGAGGCAACTGTGCTCATTGAGACTTTCAAAGCAGCAGATATTTTTCTGTACCCTTCCCCAGATATGTGCCTCGAGACAATCCTGTCTCGGAGGTCTAGAGACAATTCCTTGGACTTCATGCTTGGTTTGTGCTCTGACATGTACTGTCAAGTGTGGGACCTTATATAGACAAGTGTGTGCCTTTCAAAATCATGTCCAATCAACTGAATTTATCACAGGTGGACGCCAATTAAGCCGTAGGAACATCTCAAGGATGAGCAGTGGAAACAGGATGCACCTGAGCTCAATTTTGAGCTTCATGGCATAGGCTGTGAATACTTATGTACATGTGATTTCTTAGTTGTTTTTTTTTTTTTTTTAATTACATTTGGAAAAATCTCAAAAAAAACTTTTTATATGTTGTCATTATGGGGTATTGTGTGTAGAATTTTGAGGAGAAAAATTAATTTATTCCATTTTGGAATAAGGCTGTAACATAACAAAATGTGGAAAAGGTGACGCGCTGTGAATATTTTCCGGATGCACTGTACATGCATACACACACACTGATTACTACAAGTAGTGCAGTTTCAAATGCTTTGGCCATGTTTGGTCAAATATTTGGCTGCTTGTGTATAAGGGGGCTATGTACTAAAAGATCTATTTACTAAGTCTTGGAGAGAGATAAAGTGGATGGAGATAAGGTGCCAACCAATCAGCACCTAACTGTCCTTTTTCAAACACAGCCTGTAAAGTGACAGTTAGAAACTGATTGGTTGGTACTTTATCTTCATCCACGGTCTCTCCAAGGCTTAGTACATAGACCCATAAACCTTGGACAGAAAACGCGGACGGAGATAAAGTACCAACCAATCAGCTCCTGTCACTTTACAGGCTGTGGGGTATATTTACTAAGCCTAGAATGGAGATAAAGTGAACAGGCATAATGTACCAACTAACCAGCTCCTGTCATTTTTCAAACAAAGGCTGTGACATGGCAGTTGGGAGCTGATTGGCAGGTACTTTATCTCCGTTCACTATCTTCATCCAAGGCTTAGTACATGGAGCCATAAAATTTGAAAATTACAGTTAGGAGCTGACTGATTGGCACTTTATCTCCATCCGCTTTCTCACTCTTCAAGGCTTAGTCCATAGACCCCTTAATTTGATGGCCAGTACTACAAATAGGACAGTTTCATATTAGAGGATATCTATTTTCAGCAATAGTTGTGAAGACCATTATTTTCATATATAGAGCCTGCCATGTAATGTTACTTATGTACCAGAAGTCTGGCTGCGATCATAAATCAGGCCGAGGCGATTATAAATATTACGTTATGTTATACTATACACTAACTTTACCTAGGGTACTAATAAGCAATACGTATTGGAATTACAACAGATCGCATCTAGGCAGCACGATTGGCATAGTGTTTGCCATAACTGCATCACAGCACTGAGGTCTCAAGTTCAATTGCCACAAAGGCTCTGATTGGAGTTTGCATGTTCTCCCTGTGTTTGCGTGGGTTTCTTCCCACAGTCCAAAAATATACTGGTAGGTTAATTGGCTTATGACAAAAGTGTGTGTGTGTGGGTACATAAAGTAGGAAAAATAGATTAAGGGAGGTTTGGACTGCACAAACTATTTTAAAACATAAGGGGTTATGAAATGCTATGCAGGAAAAAGAAAATGCAGGTGCACACACTAAGAGTATTGATAGTCAAAATAATTATGAAAAGCTCAACAATTAACATAAATGAGGTTCTTCGCACATACAGTACTTGGCCAAAAATGCCTGCCCATCCACCACAACACGGTGAATCCAAAAGGGACAGCGGATATTGTTACTGCTGTCCGTGAGTTACATTTAGTACATAGCAGGGATAATCATGAAAAAAATTATTATCCCTGCTGCGATAATCTGTTTATTTTTGTTTTGTAAACTCCCAAAGTGATGTGTATAGTCTGTACATTTCCCTTTAATAGGTATTATTCACCCTACATCTCACTGTCCATAATGACCGAGCACAGAAGATGCAATAAAAACTGCCAGTGAGCTTTAACCACTAACGATTAATTTAATCTGAAACTTTTTTGTTAAACTCAATTTGCATCACCTTGGCCGTCATTGATTAGAAGTACAGTAAATAAGTGGTTTCCATCCTATGTCATGAACATGGGATAAGTTGTTATACTGCCATAGAGTAGCAATATGTAGGATAAGGTCACAGACAACAGTTGATGGTGATCAGACAAATTAACCTTTTTTTCTCTAACGGAATTCATCATGCATCTTGGACAAACTGCTAATAGTATCCAACGAATGTGACATGGCAGACATCATAATCATGTTATATAAATACAAAACATACATTACCAAACTATGATAAATCTAATAAGCAGTATATACTTACGTAAAGCGAGCATTCTTAATATAACTGGGAGTTTCAACTGGTCCTGTGAATATAAGGTGCTTGTTCATTGTTTTCTTATTTTTCAAAGTGGAGTCACCTGAAAAAGTCAGACGTTATCATCACAAAGGCGCCCATGCAGAGTAAGACCATTTCTCCTACTGTACCAATCCATCGTTATGGCTACTGGGGCACATTTCGGCTCCATGTGTATAGGAAGGCAGAAGATGGGTTGAAATGTGCGAGCAAATATGGACAAGGTACAGTAAGTAACACGTGACCAATGCTGACCACAAAAAGACGCATGATGATATTTTTAACATGCAACATATGCTCAAATACAATTTAGATGTTCTGTGGAAAGTTAGAAAACATGAGCCTGATAGTGTAGTAAGTATTAAGGATTTTATAGTGAGGTGCAAGGTAAATTATGTGCGTACCAAATAAAAAAAACTTCAACGTTTATTTGACATCCACTTATGAGGTTTCATAGGATAGATTTTTGGTTCTTGTTTACAGCTGAAGAGCTTGTGTAGGCTCGCATGTACCCACAATGAAGAGAGAAAGCAATATAATGTAGTACTTTGTGAATGCAGATCTCATAAACTAACAATAATGGACTGCATACCAGATAGTGGAATAGTAGTGGCATATCAATATAAAGTTCCGGGTGACACCTCTAGAGTTTGGTACGTGGATATTATAGGTAAAATGATGGGTTATCTTATGTACATTTTTTGGTGACAAGGAGTCCTTGTACACCAGAGTCCACTTCCAGGAGAGGCCAGGAGCAAGGTTCCAACACGTTTCATCTTACCCAACTTCCTCAGAGGTCCCCAGAGGAAGTCTGGCAAGACTAAATGCAAGGAGTACAAGGACTCCTTGTCACCAGAAAATCTGAACTTTACTTAAGATAACCCATCATTTGACCTATCATATCCATGTACTGAACACTGGAGGGATCACATTTTTCCAAATACATATTAGATCATTACCCACTGAAAGGCACACTCTTATCTCGCCAAAACAATAAATAAGACCAACTGTAACTAAACTCAATGCACAAAAATATCCTAAAACTCACCAATACCAATGTGACTCTGTGCAAGCAAGTTGCCACTAGTGCTGTTATGTGACGAATCATAAGTATCTTCCTTTCCTGGTACAGACAATACAGCCACATTTATGGATTGTGCAGTTTGATGACTATTTCCTTCATTACGCCTTGAATTCTGCATCTTGGGAGAAGATGTATTCAGCCCACTTAACTTTCCACTCCCAATTACACTGGACTGGTTCTGTTCATACTGTACACTACTTTCAACATCCATGATGTCAGGGTCAATTTCTTCACTTTCGCCACCATTTGATCTAATGCCTGTAGGGGATTTCATCAATGCTTCAGATTTTTTTATGCTTTGATCTGGACGTTTGGGTTGAACATTCACGCTTACTGTATCTGTTTCTGCTAAAATGTCCTCTGCTTCTTCTCTTTCCTCACTCACTAGAATGTCCTCTGCTTCTTCTCTTTCCTCACTCGCAATAGCATCCTCTGCTTTTTCACTTTCATCACTCACTAGAACGTCCTCTGCTTCTTCACTTTCATCACTCACTAGAACGTCCTCTGCTTCTTCATTTTCATGGCTGGCTTTAACGTCCTCTGCTTCTTCACTTTCATCACTCAGTAGAACGTCCTCTGCTTCTTCACTTTCATCACTCACTAGAACGTCCTCTGCTTCTTCACTTTCATTGCTGGCTATAACGTCCTCTGCTTCTTCACTTTCATTGCTGGCTATAACGTCCTCTGCTTCTTCATTTTCATTGCTCGCTAGAATGTCCTCTGCTTCTTCATTTTCATTGCTCGCTATAACGTCCTCTGCTTTTTCACTTTCATAATTTGCAATAACATCCTCTGCTTCGTCACTTTGATAGCTCTCAAAAACGTCCACCGTTTCTCCCCTTTCATTTTCCGCAAAGACGCCCCCTGCTTCTTCCCTTTCATTGTTTGCTGAAACACCATTTTTGTTTTTTCTCTGATGGGTTTTGTCTGAATTAGGAGTGGTGATTTCCTTAAGTAAAGGCTGTGCATACAACGCTGTGTCCATCTGAGCCACCTCATTTGATGAATAATCTGCTTTATCTTCTGCGATAGATTCGATAAAGCATTCTTGGGAGCCTGTGAAAAAAAAAATCAATCCAATGACATAAATTGAATGTACAGCGATTGTATATATTTGCTGGTTCAGCGTGCATATTTCTATGTATTGCAGGATATTTTTTCCCAATGAATTTACATTTTTAATTCTTGTTTCAAATATTGCTAAATTATGTTTTCAGAGACTTTAATCCTTTCCACGACTGAGATGATTCACATCGGATTTCTTACATTCTAATTTTTTTTTTCAAAAACTTTAAAGAAACAGTCATAGGACACTCCAGAAGGTCTCCCATATTTTAAGCCCTGACAACATTAAATGTATTTTTATTAATGGTATTGATTTCTAAGATACCACAGGGGAGCCAGTAGGGAATGCACAAAATCTAGGATACGCAAGATACACAAAAGAAATACACATAAAAACAAAAGGGTAGTGAGCATTGGCGTATCTATAAAGGGTGCTGAAGCAATTTTCCGGGAGATTTCCGCATGCTCAGTAGAGCTGTCTCTGGTACCATGGTTCAGGTGCAATGTTACCGGAGACCTGCACATGCAAAATAGACTCTGGCATAATGCCAAAGTCTACTGCGCCACAGAGAGGAGGGGGCCCGCATGGAGTTTTCTGCACACAGAACCCCTCCTCTCTTAAAATGCCCCTGGTAGTGAGAGCCTGGCTTGTGTTAGAACTTACATTTGGGTGAAAAAGGGCAGGGCTGAGACAAGAGGAGTGTGGCTGAGAGTGGAGATTGGACAGTAGTGGGGTAGTAAGTTGAGAGTATGGTAGGCTCAAGTAGAGAGATTTATTTTCTGAGAGGATGCACGGTGACAGTAATTTGCAAAGAGGATCAGTGAATGTGGAACAGCATGAGAGAAAGATCAGTCTTTGTACTGTATTTAGGATGGATAGAAGGGAGACTAATGCCAGAAAGGAGCAGGTTGCCTTGACAAAAGCCTGAGTGATGAGACTTTCGGCCTTCTTTGTGTGCTTCATTTTCTACGTTTGACTTCTTGAATAATAACTACTTCTTATTACGACAATAACCACTTAAGAGGCTACATAAATTGAAAGAGGGAACTCTCCGATTTTCAAATAAGGGTACCTCTGAGTTTACAGAGAGAGAGATCCCCCTATCCCTGGGCTTCATAAAGATTTCTGCAGTGTATGGGGTGTTCTCTGGTGATCACACATGATCTCAGGAGTCACAAAACTGAAAGAGGAAACTCCCCTCTTTTAAATGAGGTTACGTCCAAGTTTATGGGTGCCAGGATAGAGAGCAGTTTTAATACCCTCTGTCCTATTTCTTAAATTTTAGGCAAGATTCCTCCCTCTGTTTGAACATCTGCAGTGCTTAGGATGAGTTCCATTCATTAATTAGCAGCAAAGGGGTTACATTTAAGTATACATGCAGCACATGCAAGGGTTACATTTAAGTATACATGCAGTGTTAGGACAAAAAAAAATTAATGTCC
Source organism: Taudactylus pleione (assembly GCA_031769625.1). Classification (NCBI taxonomy): domain Eukaryota; kingdom Metazoa; phylum Chordata; class Amphibia; order Anura; family Myobatrachidae; genus Taudactylus; species Taudactylus pleione. The sequence continues at coordinate 978,919 of JAUIMM010000116.1, forward strand.
AAAATTAAATAATTTACCTTTTAATTTCCGATATTTGTCTTCCACTCCTTGCTCAAAGTCACGCAGAGAAACTAAGAACATTTTGTTTGGCCTGCGGAGGAGACCGCTCTTGTATGTGGACTGTGGTATAGATGAAATATCCAGCTTATTCTCCAGAGATCTGAAAGGAAGTGAAAAATAGTTTCTCATAGAAGTTGTCAAACATGTTGATTTGAAAACTGAATGAAAATAAATTAAAGGAATTAAGGAAGAAGAAATATTCAAGGCACTTGGGCACTAAATAGTTAGTAACTGAAGTTTTTTTCAATTTTGCTATACATTAATTTAGGCAAGGTTACTTTGTATGAATACATACATCTTATTTATAGAGCGCCACAAAGCGTCTGAAGCACCTTACAAAGTGCATATACAATTTCTGTGCAAAATACATACTGTTCATAAACAATGTAGGATATAGGAGGTTACAAGCCATATAAGCTTTACAACATATACATGATACAGTTATGATACCCACAAAAGTAGCAGACTGATCCCAAAGGGTCATCGCTGCTATTGGCAAGCAGAAGGAAGTGACATCTTGCTGGTATAAACAGGTCTATTCTGGAAACGTCACCCTACAACTTTTTAGTATGTACTCACTTGTATTACGTGACACTCGCTGCTTCCAGTAACAAATGATTCCAGCGCCAAAGTAATGAAAATATGCCATGCAGGGAGGTTTGTAATGAATGTGACACCTGTTACACCTCTGCCACAGCCAATATTAGGTTCCATATTGTGCAGAACTGGATTACATGTAATGTTATTTTAATTATTTTGTTACAATAAATATCTTACTTTGTAGCATCTCTACATCTACTGTACATGTATGTGTATTGAAACAAAGTTTGAAATATTTTTTAAAAAATAAAGTCAATTGTATTACACCGGCCTCAGACAACTCTTATACCTGTAACACAAACCGATAGAACTCCAGTGCACAGGAGAAATATAAATCAGGTTCAACAGGAGAAGAGGACTTGGGAGGAAAAGAGGGACGGGAATGGTATACGGAGCGGGAGAACCTTTCTAGCGATTCATTTTACAGGTTGAGTCTCCTTTATTCGATATGATCCAAAATCTTAAATGTTTTGAGTGTCGACTGAGATAGTGACACCTTTGCTTTCAGAGCGTTCAATGTACACAAACTTTGTCTTGTGCACAAAATTAGCAAAAAAATTTAATAAGATTACTTTTAGGCTATGTGTATAAGCTGTATACGAAAAATAAATGCATTTTGTGTTTAGACTTTGGTCCCATCCCCAAGATATCTCATTATGGTATGCAAAAACTCCAAAACACTACTGGTCCCAAGAATTTAGTATATGGGAGACTCAACCTGTAATAGCAACATGGGAGAGGAAAAAGAACCACCAAACTAAAAACAGAATGACTTCAACACAGCAAAGAGAAGAGGCGATGATACTGGATCCAGGGATCCCATGTCTTATGGAAAGAAGTCAAGGAATCTGTACGAATGCTGTTCATCAATATTTTACAAAGTACGGTTGGGACTAGTTATCACCGAATGAGTATCTTGAATGCATTCTCTTTAATATTTAGAAGAATTTCCTACCCAGGACCAAATACCCGCATCCAGCTCTCCACCTACTGTATGTCTCCATATATGAGTAAGTTTACTCTAGCTTGGTAACGTGAAGGCATAATGGTGGAGAGAAGACATGAGGCCCCTGGATGTCGAGCCATGGTGGCAAAGCTCATCAAATGAGCTGAGGGATCTTGCAGAGAATCTGGCCCTGACATTTGGGAAAATGTTGAATCTGGAGGAATTGGCGGAATGTAGAAGTCGGGAAATTAAGTTTTGTCCTGTATAACAGAGAAGGTAAAGAGATTTCTTCAAACTCACAGGTCATTAAGAAAGCAAACATTGGAGGCATATTGAATAGGAAAACCCAGTGGGGTTAGTACCTGAGAGAAACTCAGAGTTAATCCAGAATGGAATCAATAGGGATGAGACAGAAGCCAAGTTATAAATCTTTTTGCAAGGGGACCAAATGAAAAGTGACAAGTTGACCCACTGGATACAGACAATTGACCAAAGTGAATGAGGGGAGCAAAGGAAACTTGATATGAAAGAGATCAGAAGAGAGGCAGATTCAGTATCTACCCATACTCGGGACCCAGGGGGATAGTGCATTTGTACATTTAGCTAGATGCATGGAAGTTGTTGTAATTATGTTACGGATGGATCACGAGATATTAGGCAACATGTTACCTTTTCTGTTTATTAAGTGCATTTCTTTTAATTACCAGCATGGCGGCCTGCGAATGACCCTGGTGTAATGTCCAGCTGTAGGTTTAATTATTTGTCTGAGAAGATGCCATGTGAGGGGGGGCTGGTAGATTTATGTATAGCCCATTAGGATTGCCAGCACATGATCCAACAGACAGATGTAGGGAGATGTCTAGATCAGGGAATCGATCACGGTTTATGAGAAGGGCAACGTTTAGTATGGTGACTCGTTACTAATATGACAATGTTCACATTACATGTTAATCTACTCCACAAAATCCTTGAAGACTTATGAAATGTCACAGACCCTAATCCTCTATATCTATAGATATCTCTCTATATATGCATCTCTTAGATATATATAGAAGTACGACAGAAAACTCTAAATATATAAGACTGTAAAAGATAGCTTGATAATTACAGACGTGTCCTTGCCTGACATGAGTAATCCGTCAGGGGGGTGGGGGTAGTGAGTGAGTGTATATATATATATATATATATATATATATATATATATATAGATAGATAGATAGAGAGAGAGAGAGAGAGAGAGAGAGAGAGAGAGATCTATATGTGGGCAGCACAGATGGTATTACTGCCTCACAGCACTGAGGTCATGGGTTCAATTCCCGCTACGGCCCTAACTGTGGAGTTTGTATATTCTCCCTGTGCGTGTGTGGGTTTCCTCCGGGTGCTCCGTTTTTCTCCCACAATCCAAAAAAATATACTGGTAGGTTAATTGGCTCCCAACAAAAATGATATGTGGTAGGGAATACAGAGTGTAAGCTCCGCTGGGGCAGGGACTGATGTTCATGGCCAAATATGCTCTGTAAAGCGCTGTAGAATATGCGTGCCCTATAAAAATAACTGGTTATATATAATAATATATTATTAAATAAATATCATATACATCTATATCTATCTCTATATAAATATAAGCCGATGTACCCGGTTTCACCCGGGTAGACCTTAGATATTTACTGTCTCACCACTCCAGTAACACATTAATCCTTTACCTCTATAGGAATACATCACTGCTATAGTAAGACATTACCCTCCCTCACCTGTGTACGAACACATTCCACTCCCTCACCTGTGTATTAACACATTATACTTGCTCACCTCTGTAGTAACACATTTCCCGCCAGTGTTGTAACACATTTAACAGTCCCCTCCTTCACCTGTGTAGAAATACAATCCCTCCCTCACACCTGTAGTAACACATTACCTTTACTCACACTTGTAATAACTTATTCCCCTTATCTCTAGAGTAATACATTCCGCTACTTCACCCCTGTAGTAACATTTCCCCCGCTCACACCAGTTGTAATAAAGCAATGCTAATAGGATGCACAAACAGCTTCTGCTAATTAAAATGATATGCGGCATGCCTATATTTTGTGTGCGGGTATATCTGCATGCAATACACAGATGCTCCGCGCTTATCGACAGAGCTCTGTACCTACGACTAGGTCGTTAATCGAATCATTCGCTAAGCAAGGACGTATAGTGTGGCCGGGAAGCAGCAGGACCCGGGCAAAGGGTGACGCTTGCCTGAGTGGGCCCCACCTCAGAGAGTGCACCACATCCCAGTCCGTCCTTTCCCTCATGGCAGGCAGGGTATTCTGTGTGTCCCGCGTCACAGCCACACCACCCTCTTGCAGCAGGGTCTGTCCTTTTATGTTTTTTTGTGTCCTGCATACTTTGGAACTGTAGTGCAGGCCAAAGTTAGCTGGTCGTAGCTCGGATCATAAGTCCGAGCGGTCGCTAAATAGGTAGGCCGTTAAGTGAGGAGCATCTGTACTCCGTTACAGTGTCAGCGGCTGTGACACTTTAACGTAGCATTTTGCATACAGATACACCCCCAGTTGCACACAGAATATAGGCATGCTGCATATCATTTTAATCAGCAGACCCTGCTTGTGCATCCTATTCACATCGCTTTGTGAATAAGACGCATTTGAAGGGTTAAGTGGCACAAAAAGACGCTCAGTGCTACAGTCACCCCACGGCATGGCACGACTAGAAGGGCTGTTTAGCGCGCAAGGAAGCAACATGTATGTTAACACATTTGTGTGACGGCTCCATTTTTTACCGATTATATATGTTTTTATGTGTACTTACAGTGGCTGCGTGTATGTATTGTCTCTAATAAATATATTTTTTAGTTTACTGACAGCTTTCTATTGTTTTATATTATGGATTTAAATGAGTAGTAGATTTACTTTGCTTTAAGATTACTAATTTTAACAACATTGTTTAAGAGTGACAAACTTTTATAATAGCTAGGTATTAACCCGATGCTGCATATTATGAATTAGCCTCATCCCAGAGTGTTCAGTAGAGAACCATTTCATTCTTCTCTGCAACAGGTGAACAGGGGAGACAGGTACTCACATAGAGAACACTGGGGGAGATGCATTATAGTGGCACTGATAGTGCTGCTATAACTCTACCTGCTTCGTCTCTTTACCGGTATACAATCGGGAAGCCGGCTGCCGGCTTCCTGACTGCTTTATCCCGCTGTGGGATAAATGACCGGCGTATATATCTATATCTAGACGCCGCTCATTTCCCCGATGCCCGGCATCCCGATCGAGCGGATGCCGGGCACCCTGAGCGGACAGCCGTCTGGGGAGAGGGTTAGGTTTAGGGCACCCGGGGGGGGGGGGGACTTAGAGTTAGGCACCCCCCCAGGAGGGTTATGGTTAGGCTAGGGGGAGGGAGGGTTAGGCACCCCCCGGGGGACTTAGGTTTAGGCAGCAGGGAAGGGGGGGGGGTTAGGGTTAGGTACAGGGGGGGAGATTAGTTGATACTTACCTTACCACGATCGGGATTTCCAGTGCTGTCGGGCTTCCGCTGCCAGGCTCTGCTGTTTTGTTGGGCTGCCGTTGCCGGGATTCGAACTCCCGGGCATGCGGCAGCCGGGATATCATACCGATTCCCTCTTTACCGAGCAGTACCAACGAGATGTATAGACATCTTGTCTGCTGGAGTGGGAGTGTGAAAACTCCCCCCTCCAGCGAACCCTGCCAGAGCCCACAGCGCATCAGCCGAGTGCTGTGTCTCACATCCCAGTCGACTCCACTGTGCATGCGCAAGATCTCACAAGCATCGAGAGATCTCATGTGCACAGAGCCCCGCAGCCGCAGCCAGTGCTGTCCTGCTGTGGTGATAGGGGAATGATAAGCTGCAGCTGTCGGAACGGTCAAACATTGGATGGCACATTGGCGCACTATCTTGTAGATACCATTAACCACCCAACCCCACAATAATACAGGGGGAGAAGCTGTATCAGCGCAGATAACACATCTCCCCCACTGATCACTGTGGAGACTGGCAATGAAGTGCACACAGCCATTTCACCAAAGCAATGAGATTATTAATCTACAAGTATCAGTTTCACCTCAGAATCAGCAAAAATTGAATAGATAAGAGCAAATGTAAATCAATGCGGTTCGGCACTTTCAAAGAGAACCCAGTGCCTTTTCTGCAGGTCAAATTAAAATAGAACATGTAAAAATGTACCATCTTCCAGGGATGCAAGCATAACAATAGTGTGCTCACCCAGGATACAGCAAAGTTACAGTGAATACGTTTATTCTAAGATCTGTATTCAATTATCCACCGGTTCCATTAACGCGGATTAGAGTGGGTGAATAAACACATGGTAGAAAATTTTTCCTGTTCAAATAGAAATCTACCTAAAGTTAACGCGGGTGTCCAATGGGAATTAGCAGAATTTATTTTAAACCTCCCGAGTAGATGCAAAGTAGGAAAAAAGTCCCTATTTTAAGATAAAAAAATTCAGGACTTTGTTCACAATTAAATTCAGTTCCCGTAGAACAGGGGTTCCCAACCACGGTCCTCAAGGCACACTAACAGTCCAGGTTTTAGGGATAGCCATACTTCAGCACAAGTGACTTAATTAGTGCCTCAGTTATTTTGATTTAACCATCTGTGCACAATCATGGATATCACTAAAACCAGGACTGTTAGTGTGCCTTGAGGACCGAGGTTGGGAATCACTGCCGTAGAACATACACAAAATATGAAAAAGTTGGCTGTAGTTAAGTTTCTGAAATAAGATTAAATGTACAGATGGCAATGTTTTAACAACAAAAAAGTGTGTACTGTTTAAAAAAATCACTAGAAAAAACAAACATATCTCCTCTTTACCTTGGCATTGTGTATGAACTTCCTGATGAAGACGAAGCTTCAATTTTGTCCTCTAAAGTATCATCTGAAAAACAAATAAATTAGTAAGAATGAAAAGGTATTTGCTGAACATTTATATCAAGGAACAGTCCCGTGGCACGGAATATCTTTAGCACAAGCCAAACTACAGTACATGTTTTACTGAAACAAAGTGAAAACCGGTTAATAAAAAATTTTGTTGGGACACCTAGTACATAATACACAATTTAGTGAAGGCACTTAGAACCTTGCAGATTTTGCTTATGTACAACACCATGAATTTATGGAATATGCTTTGCATAGGGTTTCTGTAAAAAGCAAGAGAAAAAGTCCCTTGATATTTATGAATGTCTATCATTAAATTAAGCTGATTTTCTTGGAGAAATTGTGACTGTAAAAGATAATTACAGATGTGTCCTCGCCTGGCATTAGTGAGCAGTCAGGTCCCATGCAACCTTGACAGCGGTCTTTCTTTGGCAAAAATTCATCAATGTTGCAATGCGATGCGACTAGGACACACCAGGAGACTGTGCTGATTAATTTCATATGTGACACTTGTATATCTGTATGTGACTTAAGTTGGGTACATACTGAGACAATGTCGGCACAATATGTTGTTTCAGGCCGAATCGGAATGACAATCGTCTGAAACGCTCAGTGTGAACACCCAACATGCGCGCTCCCGCGGCTACTAGCGACATAGTTTGGTCTGCCGTGCTGCATAATATCGCAAACGGCCCCACTGCAGGTACTGAATGACTGAACGTCCCAACCACATCGCATTGCGACTTAGACAAATATTCGGCAAAAAAAGATGCAAAAAAAGACGCCCAGTACTTACAGAGTCTCATGAGACCAGGCACGCTAAGAGGGGCTCTATGATGCGACTGCAGCAAATATGAGGACACATTTGTAGATCCATGTATATGAGGTACTATAAATATTGTAAGAGGAAGTATGAGGCATATAATACAGGTATCTGGTATACGGATGTTTCAATTGGATTGCCTTTAATTCAGACCACAGCTTTCCTGCCATCACCTCACCTGGTTACCATAGTTGGGTAATCGGGAAGTAGAAGCCAAAATACTTTTTAGACCTTTGTTCAGAGGCAGCTTATGTTGCGAATATATCCAGAGGTTAGATACAGCAGATGGGAATCATTTTTGCAAATAAAGATATTAACACAACAGCAACATCTTATTTATGATAGCGATTTATAGAGTATGTAGTTAGCGTGTCGACAACTCTATGGGAATCCCGAAACGCCAGTAGATAGACAAATGTGAGTTAAAGCATTTCACGAGTGCCAGCAATATAAAAGGTAAACAATGATTAACCATCATGGTTACAGATGCACCACAATCATGCGTAAAATGCTGGAAGTATCACACTTCTCAAACTCCCGGTATACATGGACCTCTGGTATAAATTTGTCTATGCAATATATGATGTATGGACATACCTCTAACTTGTTTGATATTACATTGTATTCATATAACAAAGATTTACGAGTGAATATTTATCAATAATATCACATGGGCAAGGTTATGTGTTTCCCTGCTGACAATCGAATATGCTCTCACTGGTAGAATAGTAGTCCATTTTACAATATCTATTGCCATTATAACAACTGTGTTTCAAGTGCATTACACAAGTAGGTATTGCAATATTGCCCATAATATTTTCGCCTTTTTATATTTATGATACAATCCTCCTTTTGCCACATTGAAGCCTTTTTCCTCATAATATACACATAATAGGTGGCTATACCTTCTATGAAAGTATAGAGAATATATAAAGGAAGGGGGAATACCCATATAAATGTTTTTATGATTGTACTGTGATTTATGTTTGTCAAAACAGATATATTTGAAACTTATAAAATATAGCTTTTATTTTATAGTCTTAACAATACTTGACAAGGGGTTGGGTATGAAATCCCGGCTGTCGGGATGTCGCTGGTCAGAATACCAACACCCATAGGGAAGACAGGTAAGTATTTTGCTAACCCCTACCCTAACCTTCCCTCCCCGATGCCTAACCCTAACCTCCCACCCAAGTGCCTAAACCTAACCTCCCCCTCCTCGCACCCTATCCTAACACTCCCTAACCAGTGCTACCTAACCCTAACCTAACCTCCCCCTAACACCCCGATACGTACCTTTGGGATGCCGGCGGTTGGGATACTGCTGCCGGGATCCCGACCTGTCGGAGTTCGGCGCTGGTATTCAGACAGTCGGTATCCTGCACGCCGAGATGCCGACTACATCCCCTTGACAAGAGTGCCCCAGCAAGAGAGTCCATCTCTACTCTTTTTTCTAAATATACAGGTGTATTCCAGGCTCTGGGGAGCACCACCAACTAGAGTTAATCGGACCATAATTGTGGACGTGTTAGTTTATATGTTGGTCTTTCACTAACATAATTTCAATTTCTATGCGGAATCCCTCCATAAATCTCCAATACGGCATGTTACAAGCTGCAGGGAGGGGCATTTTCTATAATAAGGATTTTGATTTACAATTAAATATAATTTTGGAAATATGGAAGTCCTGTACAGGAAGGTGATACCTCTGTTCTTAGGCAGTCTTTCATCAACCTCTCTCTCAAAATCAGATATGTCGATCCTTCTTTTTTTCTTGAAATTTCTAAACACTTTAACGTGTTCTTTCTCCTGCAGATCTGGTAGGCTCAGATTTACATTACCCACACTGCAAAAGAACAACATTCAAGTTTTGCATCAGTTTTCAATTGCCAATATCTAAATACATCACTGTGGTTACACCCATGTTTCAATCATTCACCAGGACTTTTAGAAAACAAACCTCAGCCATAGCAATCTCCAACAAAGGATGCTTAGAGCGGAAATTTGTACTTTTATCGCTGCCACCGCTAGACGTTTCATGAAGCAGTCCTGTAGGAACTGCAAAACTTGCGATGTTTCAACAATCTATGCTCAATCTCCACACCGTCAAACTAAGGTTCAGTAGATTTGAATAGAGCAGTGGCCCCTGATACAAAAGATCCAACCTGATCGGTAATATCCATGGTTCCTCTATTGCAATTTCCATAGTGGTTGAGAAAGAATCGGTATGATATGTTGGATGTCGGGATGCCTCCTGTCAGAATACAAACAGCGACATCCCAATGGTTGGTATCCAAACAGGGGTCGGGTAAGTATACTTACTCCTCCCCCTCTAACCCTCCATTCTGGTAGCCTAACCCTCCCCGTTAGTTACAGAACCTAAGACCCCCCTCCTTCGTGCCTAAACCTAACTCCCCCCCCCAGTAGTGCCTGACCCCAACCCTCCCCCTAGGGGTGCCAACCCTACCCCCCCCCCACCCAAAAAAAATCTAACACTAACCCCCACGGTTAAGAGGGTGGGCGCCCCGGACTTACTTCGCTCGGGAATCCGTCCGTCTGCTTTCCGGCGTCGGGATTAAGATAGGCGTCAGCATTTCAACGCCTATTTTTACTCCCTTGTTGGGATATCAGTGTCGGCATTTAGACCAGTGGCCTCAGCTGACTACATCCTGTTGACAACCATGATCTTCTTGGCCAGTATGGCAGAATTGCTAATACCTCCACATGCTCTTCCCTGATTTTCTTCAGCGAGCGAGTCATCATAGGAAATGGTGGAAACACAACCAAGCTGAAACCTCCACATAAATAAGAAAGCACCTATACCGTGCGTTCGTGGCAGATGATATCTAGAGAAGAAGTGAAGCAGCTTTGTATTCAGGTGTGTTGCCACAAGGTTAGTTTCTGGACAACCGAACATCCTCCCTATGGCATGGAACACTTGTACATTCAGCTCCCATTCTCCCAGAAGGACCTGCTTCTAGCTGACAAAGACTGCAACAGTATTCTCTTTGCCTGGCACATTTAGTACTGATAGGAACTTCAGGTGCTTTTATGCCCATGCCATGTTTCTTGCTACTTCGCTCATTAGAGCCTGGCTTTTGGTACCGCCCTGGCAATTCAAACAGGCCACTACTGCCACATTGTCTGAGAACACACATATATATATATATATATATATATATATATATATATTTACACAGTATACACACATATATATCTATCTATCTACATACATACATATATAAAAAATTATAGTTATGGTAGACTTACCTACATAACTCCTTTTCTTCGAGGTCCATGGAGTCCTCAGGGATACCTTTGGGATATTTTGGTTGAAGAGATCCAGGCACCAAACAGTTAAAGCTTCAGCTCACAGGATGCCTCGGGTCCTCCTCCATATATACCCCGCCCCTAGCCATAGGCCTTCAGTTTAGTTAACAAGCCTCGAGGCAGGAGCAGGAAAGAGTAAAAGGAAGAGCAATCGTACACCAGAAACACACTTACACAATATGAGGAAATCTGTGACCGAAAGAAAAAATTACCCATGCAGCCAGGTGAGTCAGGGTAGGTGCCCTGTGGACCCTATGGAACTCGAAGAAAAGGAGTTATCTAAGTAAGTCAACCATAACTCTAATTTTCTTCTTCAGGGTCCATAGGGATCCACAGGGACACCATTGGGGATGTCCTAAAGCAGTTCTCCTAGGGTGGGGGACACTCCTGAGCAGAAAGGAGAACTCGTCACCCAAAGGAAGCATCATGAGAGGCAAAAGTATCAAAGACATAGAACCTAAGAAAAGTGTGGACAGAAGACCACGTGGCTGCCTTGCACAATTGTTCAGCAAAATAACCATGACTAAATGCCCACGATGGCCCTACAGAACGAGTAGAATGAGCTGTCACCGTGTTTGGGACAAGGAGATCAGCCTGTGTGTACACCTGTGAGAAAGTCATGCGTAGCCATCTCGCCAGAGTCTGCTTATTAGCTGGCCATCCTCGTTTGTGAAAACCATATAATACAAAAAGAGCATCTGATTTTAACAGAGTTTGTGCGCTCCACACAGATACGGAGAGCACAAACTACATCCAGGGAGGCTTCAACTACATAAAAGATCTGGAGCTTGAAAAGCTGGAACAACAATTTCTTCATTTACATGAAAACGGGACACTACCTTAAGAAGGTAACCCTCCTTTGTACGAAGAACAGCTTTATCCTGGTGCAAAATCAAAAGTGGAGAGCGACAAGAAAGCGCTGCCAAATCAGAGACTCTGCGAGCAGAAGAGATAGCGAGAAGAAAACGTGTCTTCTCTGTCAACCACTTCAAATCTACAGAGTCTAGAGGTTCAAATGGGGAAGCTTGTAGCCCTTTAAGAACCAAAGACAAATCCCATGGTGCTACCGGTGGAATAAAAGGAAGCGGAACTCGCAGAACTCCTTAGAAAAAAATTCTAACTTCTGGTAATGAGGCAATTTTCCTCTGGAACCAGACTGACAGTGCAGAAACCTGTACTCTCAAAGTGGCCAGGCGGAGACCGCTGTCTAACCCTGCCTGAAGAAAAGCCAATACCCTGAAAATTCTGAACACCTTAGGATCATACTTCCAATGGGTATACCACTGACCAAAAAGAATGGCAAACTCTACAATAGATGCTGGCAGACGCAGGCTTTCATGCCCTAAGCATTGTTTGAATTATAGAACTAGAAAAACTGTTGCTCTTAAAATGGAAGATTCAAGAGCCACGCCGTCAAAGCCAGGAGAGGTAAGTCCGGATGCCGGCAGGGACCCTGCGTTAGCAGATCCTGCCGAAGAGGATACGGACTGTCTACAGACAGATTCTGTAAGTTGGTGAACCGATGACGTCTGGGCCAAGCCGGAGTCACCAGTATTACTGCTCCACCTCCCTGCTTGAATTTCCTGGGAACTCTTGGAAGGAGAGAAATCTAAGGAAAGAGATACGCCAGCATGAAGTCCCATCTTACTACCAGTGCGTCCATGAAGGCTGCTGATGGGCCTCTGGACCAGGATTCGTACCAGGGGACCTTGGGGTTGTGACGCGACGCCATGAGATCTCTCTCTGGTAGACCCCATTTGTTTACCTGGAGCTGAAACACTCCCGGATAGAGACCACTCTCCGGCGTGTATGTTCTGGCAACTTAGGAAGTCTGCTTCCCAAATGAGTACTCCCGGTATGAATATTGCAGAGATGGCTGGAAGATGACGTTCTGCCCAAATCAGAACCTTTGTCACTTCTTTCATGGCTGCGTAAATTCTTGTGCCTCCCTGATGATTGAGGTAGGCCACTGTAGTCGCATTGTCGGACTGAATCTGGATCAGCCAGCCGTGGAGCAGTTTCTGTGCCATGTTAAGTACCTTGTACACTGCTCGCAGTTCCAGAATGTTTATTGGCAGATGACTTTCCTGATTTGTCCATCTTCCCTGAAAGGTGTGATGACCTGTCACTGCCCCCCCTCTGCGAAGACTGGCGTCTGTGGTGAGAGGCACCCAATTTGGAATCCAGAATGGGTGCCCTTTGTTCAGATGATCCTTTCTCAGCCACCACAGGAGAAAGTGACGAACCTCTGGAGTGAGAATGATCCTCTGAGAACATATCAGATGATACTGTCTGTTCCACTTGGAGAGAATCAACTTTTGCAGAGGCCTGGAATGGAATTGGGCATACCCCACCATGTCGAAGGTGGAAACCATTGAACCCAAAACCTGCATTGCTAACAGAATGGCTACCCTTTGCTTGTGTAGCAGCTTGCGTATTCGTAATGACAGTGCCACAATCTTGTCCTCTGGCAGAAACACCGTTTGTGCCTGAGAATCCAAGCAACGCTCCCAGTTGTACCATCTGCTGTGTTGGAGAAAGTGATTTCTTCCAATTGATTAACCAACTGTACTTTCGTAAGCAGGCTATGGTCAGTTGAAGATGGCTTTTTAAAACAACTGTGCCAATATCAGAAGGTCGTCCAGATATGAAAGAATTCTGACTCCCTGATATAGGTCGTCATGACATTATTTTGGTAAACACCCGGGAAACCGTAAATAGGCCAAGGGGTAGAGCCTGAAATTGGTACTGCTGCTGAAGGACAGCAAACCGTAAAAATTGTTGGTGGGATGGTATAATAGGAACATGCAGATATGTATCCTGAATGTCCAGGGAAACAATGTAATCCTCTGGCTCCATTGCCAAAATAATTGACAGGAGAGTTTCCATCTTGGATACATGGATAAACCTGTTGAGGGTTTTTAGATTTAGTATAGGGCCTCCCACCCGGGGATCCCCCAGGAGAAGGCCCGCCCCATCAGGCCAAAGGTTTAGAAGCTATACGTCTTGGCGGGCCAGACCTCTTAGTATGTCGCCTTGCAAAAACTAGTCGACCTAGAGGAAGGACCGAAAAGAAACTTGCTTAGACTTTATAGACCTGCAGATTTTGAAGCTGCCAGAGTAGCTATAACTTTATCCAACTCTGCTCCAAAAAGTACCTTTCCATGGAAAGGTAAGACTTCTAGCAGCCTCTTTGATCCTGTATCATGCCACTATAAAAGGTAATAAATGCAATGCTATGTGACAGTCTTCACAATATCTAAAATGAATGCGAAGTGCTCAAAGAAAACCTCCACCCCAAAGGTTGGAGAGAAAAAATAGCAATAGTTATAATTGACAGGCAGAAATAAAAGACGGTGTCAATAGCAGCTAGCAAACAGTCACATACAATGCATATGTAATATAATTACAATGGACTCTAAATCAACTAACCAAACACCAGGAATGGTAAAATAGAGAGCTCTGTATACCTTAACCACGGGAGAGATATACATGGAGACTGACCCAAACCCTCATGAGACCAACAGCTACAACAGCGCACTTGTGCATCTCATATACATGTGGAGGGTAGGCGTAGCAACTCAGACACGCAAAATCCTTCGTAGGGACTGCGTCTGGGTTAGGGGAGGAGCTGCCGGGTGAACGCCTACCTCCCCTAAGCTGCATTAACCAGCTAGGTACGCTGGCCTCGTGGAAGCAGAATCATCTGCTGCCAATCCCCAGTGTGAGACGATAAGGTCCTGGTGGTGTAGTGAGGACGCGGACAATCCCAGGCCCTGACTGCAGCGGCTTCTGGTGCGTCTGACACCAGAAGCAAGGATTGCCACGCACGATTCCCCATAAGCGAGGAACCGCCTTACCGGACATCTCCGTGCGTCTGGTTGCAGTCCAGGTCGCAGCATTGCTGCTAGCAAGCTCAGCCGCGACCCGCCGAAATCACCAGCCCAGTTACTGTTGTTGTGGCCCGGCGGAGGTAGATGGAGTTGCAGCATATGAGTCTTAATTCAGACGCTTAGTACTGCCAACCCAAAAACATAAAAACTTAGGACTGCCTGAGCAGTCCCGTTACAAAGTTGCGTCTTGATCCTGCCGCACCAAATGGACAACTGAAGGCTTTGGGCCAGGGGTGGGGAATATATGGAGGAGGACCCAAGGCATCATGGGAGCTGAATCTTTAACTGTTTGGTGCCTGGATCTCTCCATCCATAATATCCCCAAGGTATCACTATGGACCCTGAAGATTATTATATATATTATACACATACACACACATACATGCACTGTTTTCTGCGGGCGCGTCACCCAGCAGAGACAGCCTACCGCCTGGCACTTTCCCCCGCCGACCGGAGGCTAAAGAAGCCTCCGATCGCTTCAGAGGCAAGCGTTCCCAGTGATGCAGTGCGTTATGACATCACTCGCGACATGAGGAGCCTGTCCCGCGCGCCTGCTGGATCTAGTTAGATCCAGTCAGAGCGAGGCAGCGGCAGCAGGAGTGGGAGCGCGAGCGGCGAGCAAGTTAAGGTAAGTTATGGGCTAAATCCGGGACCAGTCTGGGGGCACTGTCTAATGGGTACTATTAAGCCTGGGGGTACTGCATAAGGGACCAGCTTGGGGGCACTGCATAAGGGACACTATTTAAGCCTGGGGGCACTACATAAGGGACCAGTCTGGGGCCAATACATAGGGGCACTACTTCAGCCTGGGGGCACTGCATAAGGGCAAAGCAAAACTACGGGGGGCAATGCATAATGGGCACTTTTGACTGAGCGCTAGTGGGGGAGCAGCCTGAGACCTATCGGGCTGGAATGGTAAGGGAGATACCCCTTTTCCCGGCACGCGCATAATTGCGAAGGCCCCCCACCCACCCAGCTGGAAAAAATTTCTGAGGAGAACACTGTACATCAGAGAAGGTAGCACTCATTCATAATAGGCAAGGGGGTGCACGGTCCTAAACAAAACATAAACCACTAACACTTCCTGTAGTAGCAAAGTTTAAAAACCAGCACTCACGTTTAGTAGGTAGAAATGTTCCTTTATTCACATAGTGACAAGCAGCAGCGCTGCAACAGCCCGACGTCTGTTTAACCGACAGCCCCTGAGGAAGGCTGTCATTACAGTTGAAACGGATGTCGGGCTGTTGCAGCGCTGCTGCTTGTCACTATGTGAATAAAGGAACATTTCTACCTACTAAACGTGAGTGCTGGTTTGTACACTTTGCTGCTTCAGGAAGTATTAGTGGTATATATGTATGTGACCACAGCATCTACATAAAAAATATCATACAAACTCGGCACTTACCGTACTTTTCAAACTGTAATTCCTTTGAATAGGGAATGTTAGTTAGTTTGTTAGTAGGGGATATACTGACAAAGTTTGTCTTACATTTGAATTTGGATTAAGCCTGTTATTTATTTTAATTTTGTGGACACACTTGCTAGGGCATCCTGTTTTTCAAATGTAAGACAATCTTTGTCAGTCTATCCCCAGGTGCTTCTTAATTGATATCCCTGGGTGTGGTCCTGTCTCTTTAAGCAGGGACCCATATTCATGTTTAAAATGTGTGTAAGCTTGAGCCAAATGTGACAGATCAAAGATCATATATCTGAGAGTCAGTGTAGGGACTGGCCAGATGGGAATGACCGTGAAGTGGTTGGTCAGCTTGACAAATTATTGCAATATTTTGGAACATTCACTGTATTCAAAGAAATTAGTGTTTGAAATTATATATATATATATATACACACACACACATTTTTTTTCTCTCTCTAAAACAGGAAGGTTCATCTGGTAATCACACCGCTCCAGTATATAATTTATTGATTCCGGTAGCTCTAAGTCGGTGCTTTAAAGTGCAGAAATATTAAATATTGGTGTTCTGGTGCTCCAATGTGGTGCTTTGCAAATAATAAATCTTTTTGGGTGATGCAAGGAATGGTAATATGCAAATTGCAGAAGATGGGCATACAGGGGAGGACTCCGGACAGCTTTCCACTTGGTTGTACTGCACTATGCTCGACCCTTTCAATGCTGGAGTCTCAGTGGATTGGGGGTGGATGGAGGGTGTTAGCCACAGTTGCTGTGTGATTTAGCACTATGCTCAACCTCGTAACCCCTGGTGATTGCTGATTACAAAAAACAATGTGGGTGATTGTAGAAAAAGATATTTCGCAAGTAAGTCCTTAAGACAAAGAGATATAGAAGGAGAACCGATTGTACTTGACAATGGAGATGAAGGTGCCCTTTAGATTTTAAATGCCCTATGGCTAGAAGCCAATACTAAGACACAAACCCCAAAAAACTTTGATTGGAATAGAAGGACGCGGGAAAAAACTTTTAAGAATAAATCAATTTTATCCAAGCACAAAAGTGTTTTTATTAAGACTTTCTATGTCATTACTATAGAGGATCTAAGAACACTATGTTATAAAAAAATAAGAAAATTAAGAGATAATCTCAATATTCATAACAGAGTTATTTAGATTAAGAAGGACTATCTAGACGAGGCAACCAGGCAGTTTAATAATAAAACATTTTATGAAAATCTAACTCCGAATTCGACAGCTAGATACCTAAAAGAGTTAAAAGTGCTTATTGGCACGGGCCCTGGTCAAGGGAGCAATATCTAAGGAGGAACATGATTTTTTATTTAATCCTTTTCCTGTTATCCCCACTTACTAATACCTCCGTAAGATTCACAAGTCCCTTATGTCACCTCCTGGTCACCCCATTACTTCTGGTGTGGGGTCCCTCACCATTAACCTTTCGGCTTTTGTTGACTTCTTCTTGCAGTCTCACTCCGCTCCTACATTAGAGAGACATTGCCCACTTTTTACAACGTGTGGGCAATGTGAAGTGGTGGCAAGGCTACATATTATTGACCTGCGACGTGGAGTCACTTTACACCAACTTCCTCCATGAGGATGGAGTTAAAGCCTGCGCTCGGATGGGGAGTTGGAAGTGGGATGACGCGGGTTTGTATTGAAGTCGATAAAATGTATTCTTTCACATAACTATTTTTTATTTCATACAGAGTTACTTACGTGTGCATGATACCACCATGGGCACTAAATTCAACCCCAGCTTTGCCAACTTGTATATGGGTCTCTTTGAAGACCAATATGTCTGGGGGAGCCTATATGTAACAAATTTGATGCTGTATGGGCGGAACATAGATTTTACTTTTTATTATTTGGAATGTGGATTTTGATTCTATTTCTTCTCTCGTTCAGCATCTCAATTCTAACACTTTTGGGCTTAAGTTCACGCACTCTTTTCACTCTACTCAAATTAACTTTCTGGATGTTGCTCTCTCGATCAGGGATAACTGTATTTGGATCAAAATATATAAGAACGATATTGATTTTAACAACTATTTGAATTACTCCAGTTGCACAGAGTATAAGTGGAAAAACAATATCTGCGGATAACATAATTTTCTGATGAGGAAAACTTTTTTGATCAAGCCAAAGATCATACAATTGCATTTAGAGATCAAGGATATCCACAGGATCATGCGTTAAAAGAAGCTGCCATGAGAGATAGGAGTTGCCTCATACCCATGGAAAGCAGACCATTGGTTAACTCAGAACAAAAAGAGTTAAGAATACTTCCATTTATATCTAAATATAATGTTTGCTGCAATCAGATCAAGAAAATAGTCAAATATAATTTTTCGATTTTGAAGCTAGATAGGTTCTTCCCTAAGACAGGGAGACCGGAATCTAAGATAGGTGATTTTTCTGAAAAACTTTCTCCTAGCTTCTTTGTTAATACTACAATTTATTTTCTGAACCAAGGGCACTGAGATGGCTTTCTAAGCCATCGGGCTTCTTTAAATGTGGGAAAACCTCCTGTATCACATGCAAGTTTAGTAAACAAAGAAGCGTTGAGGTTCAGTTTTGGTAACGGTTTCTAATATTCGTTTTATCAATTGCCAGTCTTCATATGTTCTTTACCTTGTCACTTGTGTTTGTGGAAAGCAGTATGTTGGGAGGACTAAAAGGAACCTTAATGTTCGTTTCTCGAACACAGAAGGAATGTATTGAAAAAGAACAAAAACAGTCTGTCCCAACATGTTTCCCTGAATCATGATGGCAATATGGAGGTACTTACGATTCAAGGTATTGAACCCCACCACCCAGAGGCGGCGATAGATATATCCAGTTGTGCAAAAGAGAAGCCTAATAGATATTCACCTTGGGGACACTAATGCTGAATGGGCTTAATGAAAATATTGAAATTCTATTAAACTAAAGTAGAAAGTGATTGTCTTTTTGTTTTTAGCTCTTTTCTTGTGTCTGTACATGACTGTTAGTGTTGTATTGGGATTATTTCCTTCAATACAGGTTACTGATGTTATTACTATAGTTTATATACTGTATAACTGTATTAGGGATTTGAACTGTGGACTTTGCCATTACATTTGCTGTGCTTTTATCTCCGGACTACTAGCCAAGTTAGTGGGAGTGAGTAGTAAAAAAAAAAGCTCAATAATTACGGTGCTGAATTGGCTAGTTAGATTAATGTTACTTACAGTCTATAATAAATAGCAATTCAATTTGGTAGACATAAATCCAATCGATAGCGGTTATACATTTTTATTTATTTTTAGACTACATACAGGGGTGTATCTAGGGATCCAAGCGCCCCTGGCAATGTAATGTACTGGCACCCCCCTACCCCCCTTATACAGTGCCCCCAGTAGTAATCCCCCCTATGCTGCATTGCCCCCAGTAGTAGCCTCCCCTATACAGTGCACGCAGTAGTAATCCCCCCTATGCTGCATTGCCCCCAGTAGTAGCCCCCCATATACAGTGCCCCCAGTAGTAATCCCCCCTATGCTGCATTGCCCCAAGTAGTAGTCCCCCCTATACAGTGCCAACAGTAGTAGACCCCAGTAGTAGGTCCATATACAGTGCCCCCAGTAATAGTACCCCCCCCCCCCCCCGTAGTGCCAGGCTTATCCACACACACAGAACAAAAAAAAATTCTACTTACCTGGTCTCCGCTCCTGACACGACCGCCGCTGTCCGAGTCTCGGCCCGCTCTTCTCCTGCATGGGAGAGATGTCATGACGTATGACGTCTCTCCCGTCACATGTTGCGGGGGGAGCCGGAACATGGAGCTCATGAGTGAGCTCCAGCTGGCTCCCTCCGCGGACGACGCAGCAGCTAATGAGAGTCTGTCTGACTCTCATTAGCTGGCTGCTATTACAAACACACAGCCGCAGCTGGCGGCTGTCTGTTTGTAAACTGTGTAGGGCAGACCGATCTCACTGCGGTCTGCCCTACACTTGTGGGGCCGAGGGACTTGTCCACCCCTTGGCTACTGGTGGCACTGACGGGCGGCGCCCCCCCTTTGGTTGGCGCCCCTGGCGAGTGCCATCCTGGCCAATGGGTAGATACGCCCCTGACGACATATCAATAAAACTGAAAACTATCAAGGTACCTCACGAAGGATTAGAACTCATGGTCTTGTCTTTATTGTTGCTGTGTTTTAGCCCACGAGGCTATCTGTCCTGACATTATGTGGTTGTCTCGATATCTTATTTCAGGTAATAAATTGAAACACTAGAAGGAGCTTTTGAGTGTTACCATAAGGAGTAAATTAATTATGCCACCTCCTAAATGTATTTATTGGATAATATATATGTATTTGTAGTATTTTTAAATAGGTAATTTGGAGTATTGTTTATATAATAGAAATGTGGAACAAACAGAACCATTAGACTTAGATTCACTATTAGTACATAAATAAATCTGTGTGCTGACTGAATATGGTTCTGATTGGATGAAAACAGCTTAAATACAGACACTGCAAGTCTGATGAAACCTTCAGCTTACATTGAAGGTGAAACTGGTTAGGAAAGTCATAATATTCTGCCTGGATCCCCTCTCCAAAGCTGTCTTGAAGTGAAGATGGATTGTAGTCTTTGAAAACATATAACAGATGTGTTCATGTCTCCAGAAAAACGCTACTCGGTGCCTGCAATTTAATCTGCTTGTGTGTATTCAGTGTGGGTAACAAACTGAATACTGATTGTTTTTCAATCACCCACACTGTTTTTTGTAATCAGCAATCACCAGGGGTTATGAGGTTGAGCATAGTGCTAAGTACACAGCAACAGCGGCTAGCACCCTCCCTCCACCCCCAGACTAAAGCATTGACAGGGTAGAGCAGTGGTCAGGGAAGAGGGGTTAATTACCCCACATGGGGTAAAACTGAAATTCCTGGGGTAATGGACGGACAGCCGGGCATGCATGTGAATCATTGCATGCCCGGCTGTCCGTCCATTACCCCCAGGAATGGAGGTCACTGGCGCCGGGTGCAGCGGCGCACCCACTGCACCCGGCGTCAGTGACCTCCAGCCCGGCGCCGCAGAGAGGCTCTAAACGGACGCCCGCTGAGATGTTATTACCAGTGGGCGCCCGGCTCCTTCCCTGTAGCACCGCGTTAGCCAGAGGCTGGAGTTCTCTTCTGAACTCCAGGTTCTGGCTCTCTCCATGCGCACTATGGGAGAGACGTAATGACGTCTCTCCCATAGTTCAGAGGAGCAGTCGGGCAGACAGGACGGCGGCAGATGCAGGAGCGGGGATTGAGGTAAGTGTTTTTCTCGTTTTTTTTGTACAAGCAACACTACAGGGGCACTGCTACAGCGGCATAACTATGGGGGCAATGCTACAGGGGCATAACTATGGGGGCAATGCTACAGGGGCATAACCATGAGGGCACTGCTACCGGGGAATAACTATGGGGGCACTGCTACAGGGGAATAACTATGGGGGCACTACTGTAGGATTTTCTTCCTTTCAAATCAAGAGGGTAACGTCGGCATATCTAAATATATTTTGGGGTAAAAGGTAAAAGAGTTCCCTGACCCCTGGGGTAGAGCATAGTGCAGCACAACTGAACGAAAAGATGTCGTGTTTTCACCCCTCTATACCCATCTTTTGAAATTTGCATATTACCATTCTTTGCATCATCCAAAAGTAATTTATTATTTGCAAAGCACCACCTTGGAGCATCAGAACACCTATATTTAATATTTCTGCACTTAAAAGCACTGACTTAGAGCTATCGGAATCATTAAATTATATACTGGAGTCGAGTGATTACCAGATGAACCTTCCTATTTTAGAGAGTTTGATCATTTAATAATGTAACTGATGTTTTTATTGTTAAACTGTTTTATTAATATGACTTGTTCCTATGTATAGTGAATAAATTGAGATTTGAGATATATTATATATATATATATATATATATATATATATATATATACACACACACACACACACACACATATTTAAAGCAATTGTTCCTTTGTGCCCCCTGTGTAAATTAATTTACCATTTGAAATATATATATATATATATTCCTATGCAGTTCTCTTATTCGCATTCATGCTTACGGGACTACGTCTATGAGGGCGTCATACTGAGAAGATGAAGCTCTGTGCATAAAAATGTGGATAATTCCTGAATTTTTTGGTATCTTTCTTCTAACAGCGTAATTGCATGTTGTAGAATAGCTACCTGTACGCTTAGAAACTGTAACAGCTGTACTGGTGTTAATTGGCTCTTTTCCCAATTTAGGATCCAGCAATGGAATTGTAGAAATTATATTGTCTGTCCTAGGCAGTCTTATACTGATCTCTGGGAAATCATAGAAAATAGTACATCGTCGAGGTATGGTCAAAACGCTAGCTTTTGTTTTCTTAGAGGAGCCATACGGGTCACAAGAACTTTTTTTGAACGTCCTTGGTGAGATTGCCAAACAGAACGGGACATGAGTAAATTGGAAGTGTTCGTCTAGGACACAGAACCGCAGGTACCTCTGGCATTGCCGGTTGACTGGTACATGGAAGTAGGCGTCCTTCAGATCTATCGAAGCTAGACATCTTGTCTTCTTATGCCCGTTAAAATTTACTTAGTTTCCATGTGAAATTGCCTTTTCGGACAAACCTGTTCAGTTCCCTGAGACCCAATATTGTTCGGAAATCCCCCGTGGGTTTCCTTATCAGGGACAGACGAGAATAAAATACAGTTTCATTACTTCTACCAGAGGTACAGATTGCGCAGCAACTGATCAGTTTTCTTAAATAGTCTTCCAAGGCCATGATTTCTACTATTCTAGCTGGAACATCAGATTCCCCAAATCTATTCATTCTTAGAACTTCTCTGAATTATATCTGGTACCCATGAGATACGAAGTCCAATATCCATCTGTCCTGAACAAAACATGCACCTTTTGGCAAATCTTAGAAGTCTGCCCCCACTGACAAAGTTGTGAGGCACTTATTGTAGATACTGTTGCTTTGGGTAGGATCTCCTATAGGACTGACAAAACGACTGACTTGTCTCCCTGAGGAGTATCTGCGACTGTACTGCCAGCCAGTCCTATAACTTCTAGTGTCCCTAAACTGCTGTTTGGGAGACCACACTGGACACCTGATCCACTTAACTTGTGGTAGTCAGATAGACCTACCTCCCGTCATATTCTGTATCATTGTTTACCGTTTCCTTCCAAATAGCATTGAGCCCTCATACAGTAATGCTGCTAATCTATTCCTGGAGAGCGCAACAATAAAAGCTCCTCTTGCCACTATACCAGCAGCCATAGCCCTTGCCGAAAATGTCAATACATCAAGAGACGTCTCCCATAGAAATACCACAGCCTTCTGCATTATTTACAAATTTCTCCATAAGTAATGCCCGGAAGACAGAGGCCATAGCCATACCAGAGTTTAAAGAAACAGCTGTAGAAATATACAATTTCGTAAAAGAGATTTTCATCCTTTTATCCATAGGGCCATATTCATAATGGGAGCGATAAGTCCGTGCTGGATTTTTCGCTCCACGTCGGAGGTTAGAGTGGAGATAAAGTATCGGGCGCGCGCACGCTTATCCCCGTATTCAATTTAAAAGGAGCGAAAACGGAACCCGGCGAATTTGAATCTATGGAAAAAAAATGGGAATTTTCGGGAAATGTGCCTGGGACCCCCCTAAAGATGTCCAGACATGGGGGATCACTATGGGTACCCCCATTTTTGCCTGCTGAAGGAAGTCGAGGTTTGTAATAGCCACAGCAGGTGCATATTTGCGGCTATGAAGAAGTGGTGAAGAATAGCACTTGATTTTTTGGGGGGGAATAATAACTAGTCCTATAAAATTTGGGGTACATGAAAATGGGGGTAAACATTTTTAACTCCCTAAAGTTTTTTTTTTTTTTTAATTCTGCAAAAATGCACCTGCCGCTACACCCGCATTCTTTTGAACACCTGGCGCATACTTTTCGCAGCCAAATTGAATATGGCCCATAGAGTCCTTAAACAAAGCTCCACCCTCTAAAGGAAGGGTTTTTTATACATCAATTCTGCAACTGCAGCATCCACCCTGAGCACTGCACACCGTTTATGCCGTTTTTGCCACTTTAGTCACAATTTACTTCATGACATTGTGTACAGGAAAGGCTCTACATCTTTCTTAGATCTATCTTCAAACAACAGGTCCTGTTCATCACTCTGCTCCAAAGCTTCTATATAGTTGATAGACAGGTTTTTAATAGACTCTCTACAAGCTCTATGTTAAACATTCTCGTATGTGCTCCAATTTCTCCTGACTCTTCACTTGAGACATCCTCAACTTCATCTTTTAAAGCTCATGCGGACGAAGCTGCTCCAAACTCATAATCCAGTCTCATCTGGGACCTAGATCTTTTTGACACCTGTAACACCAAGAAATCCTCTTTAGAGACAAATTATTTCTTCATCCACTCCAGAAGTTCCTGCAGCTGGCTACACTGCCTAGGAACAGGTACAGGCTCCTGCACACAATAACAAAATACCATATACGGAGTCCCCATAAAGGATTGATCACAGGCTGCACATATATTTGGAAGGTGTTTCTTCTTAAATTCTTTCTTTCTAGGGCCCACTGTTGAAGGTATACTGCAGAATTAAAATATGCCAGCATTTACTATATATCCCTAATCTAAACAGACAACCTAAATGCCCAACTAATGAGAACTTACTTTGCCTGGGCATTGACCGGCTGCTGGGGGAAAGGCTCCTTGTCCATCCTGGTTGGATCAGAATGTGGGGAGTCACAGAATACCACTGCTCAGCAAAAACGAAGGACCAAATGCAGCTCCTTTTTCGCAGTGCACAGCGCAATTTTATAGCCCTTTAACCCTTAACAGGTCACGCTATTTTATAGCCCTTTAACCCTTAATAGGTCGGGTGCAAGCGCAGACTGCCCCGCACTGCATCCTGGGCGGCCGCATCATACTTCCCCTCCGGCATGCAGCTACACACTGTTCAGACTCATTGTCGCCAGATATAGAATGGGGATTTCCTCTGGCTCCTTGATAAGACCGCCATACATCATCCAGGGCAATTTTCTCTTCAGGCCTCAAATACATGCAGAACCACCGGGCTCACCAGGCAGCGACCTTTCTGGCCTCAGACCATGCCAGGCCGCAGCATACTCCACTGACCTGCAGACCTTGCCGTTTCTAAGACCCTTTCCGGGTTGTCGATATCACCAGGGTCTTCCAAAGCAATATCCCGGGGTGTCACCCCTGCCAGACTGCGGTTCTAGGAGGTGCATCGCTGGGCACCAATCTGAGGTAAATCCTTAGAATTAAGAAAAAACCCTTCCATACGCTAGTCTTTACTAGGAGACAGGAACAAAGAGAAGGAGGAAGAGAAGGAGCTAGGATATACATACCAGGTGGGCAGCCCCTCTGGAAAAAACTTCCTGTCTAAACATAAGAGAATGGGATACTATCTCAGAGCAATGGCTGCCATGGAGGAGCAAAGAAAAAAAAAAGCTTACTCTTACAAGCATCTTTGCATTGCTGGTATGGCTACACAAATAATTCTTTAATGAACTTAAAAGTTGGTGCAATGCACTTTTGAAAACTTGTTTGCAGCACTTCTTATTTATTAGGATGATAAGGTAGTGCCTTGAAGTTACTTTATGGTGTTTATTTGTTCAGAAATCACAAAATATATTACCCAGAGTTAAGTAATGCTCAATAATAAACACAACATATGGAGGCAGAGGTTTGTTAAATTAACTTACAAATCAATCTTACATTATTGGCAGCAAATATGCATGAAATAACAACTTAACAAATATCCAAATAAATATTAGGTTGCTGTTTTTGTTTTTATTTATGTTGGAACCATATTATCAGATATAATTTATAAGCAGTAACTGACAACGTAAGAATTATGTAAATAAGACAATTTAAAAGCATCTAGTGGAGTCTAAGTTGCATGTCCACCCCAACAAGATGTTTGGCCTAGGGATAGCAGAGCTTCAGTAGCAGCTCATTGGCCACTTTCCGATTCATACTACCCCCTCCAATCACCTCCCTGCAGTGATGCTAAATATGAAAATAGAACATGAAGACTGCCACACTCCCTATTGTAAAACAAAGCCATGTGTCATGCTGCCATAGTTTTAATAGAGCCTGAACGTCTCCACATGCCAGTTATATGTCCAGCATTTGAAATAAGCCTGTGTCATGTAAAATACAAGTACAAATGGATGTGACTATATGATGGGTAAAGATGAAAGTGGCAAAAGTTTTAAGCTAGGTGCACACTAGACAATCTGCAAATGATGCGATGGTCATTCCGATTTCTCTTCATCCCCAGAACAAACAATATAGTGCGCACACACTATGCAATCCTCCAAATTATGGAACGATATATCTTGCATTGATTGGTCGTCAGATTGTTAATGATAAACATTTGCTTTTTAAAGGCCATACAACTATCTTAACCATTTCTGGAAAACAGCATGCAACGAGTCGACTGTAGGAAGAGAAAATGGAGGATATGGGAGTGGCTGAGTCTTTAGAGCAGAAATCGGAACATCATATCTCCTGTCATCTTGTTGGGCATACACAGTTCACGATTTAATTGAAAACATTAAAAAGATCTTCTCATCTGCCAAGCAGTACAGCACATAAGATGCGTGGAACGACGCATGGGAGCGCGCAAAAGTACATACAAATTAAACAATGTGGGCAATGTCTATCCAATTCTGCTCAAAACGGCAAATTGTCTAATATATTGTCCAATGTGAACCCAGTATCACAAGCCGCCAATGCGAACGCTGGGCGATCATTCCTGGTCTGATCTGGATTGGTTCCTGTGACTATTTCCTTCTGGAGCGAAGGCTGCTCAGATGCTGGTAATAGCGTTTTCTCTTGTTTCCGGTTCTGGTGTTAGTCGCCTGTTTCAGTCGAGTATCCAGTTCTCCTGCCTGCTTTGTATAACTACTACCGTTTGTGTCATCCAGGCAGTACGGTCCGCATACCACCCTCCTGCCGTTTGTGTCATCCAGGCGGCACGGACCGCACATCAGCGTTCAGTGTATGCAATCTAGCTTGTGTCAACACGGCGAAACAAGCCGCACGTCAGCGTCAAGTGTATGCACACCAGCGTACTGCTGCTTGTGTCAACCCGGCGGCACAAGTCGCACATCAGCACCCAACGTGCGCAATCAAGTGTACTGCTGCCTGTGTCAATCCAGCGAAACAAGGCGCATGACTTGCTTCATTGCCCAAAGGCCGCATCTTGTTTCACGACCCAAAGGCCACATCATGCCATGGGTTATCAGCCCTCAAGGCTGCTACACGGCCCAAAGGTGGCATCTAGCTTCACAGCCCAAAGGCCGCATCTTGCCGAGGGTTTACAGCTCTCAAGGCTGCTACACGGCCCAAAGGCCGTATCTTGCTTCATGGCCCAAAGGCCGCATCTTGCCAAGGGTTATCAGCCCTCAAGGCTTCTACCTAGCCCAGAGGCCACATCGTGCTTCACGGCCCAAAGGCCACAGCTTGCCAAGGGTTATCAGCCCTCAAGGCTGCTACATGGGCCAAAGGCCGCATCTTGCTTCATGGACCAAAGGCCACATCTCGCCAAGGCTGTTTAACAGCCGCAGCTTGCCAAGTGTACCAGTCCTCAAGGCTGTTGCGGGACTTGTCCTTGACAAATTCCTCTATACTACTAACACCCAGATTTTATGTTCACATACTTCAGAGAAGAAAATCCATCGCTGGTCACCACAATTGTTGTGTTATCTATTCAATAAATTATGTGCAATTAATCTGGAATTTCTGTACAGAACATAGATTTTTTTTAATTATTATAACACAATTACTAATATTTTTGACAGTTACTGTACTTCATATAGTGTCATATATTATGTGCTGAATACTTATTGTCCTGCTTAATGAAAATATAACTTTTGATCTCCAACATATGGGTGCATAAAACAATCTCTTGCTAAGAGACTGTTTTTTAGATAACATATGGGGGGGGCAGAGTTACGCTCACTGTATGAATATATGGGGGCCAGCTGCGGATCCCATACAAGATGATCCTGTCTCGTAGATAATAAATTATAAACCAAAAAAGCGGTACTGCGCTCCGCTGTGTGTGTCATATAATGCAAACACTGACAAATTTTTATACCGATGTCTTCAATTTACTAAGTAGGGGTTTCCAGTGTATCATGAAAAGTATGTATTAAAAAAAAAAAAAAAACCTAAAAATTTAAAGGTAGAAAATACGGCAAAAAAAAATATATGCACATGCCCAGGTAAATGTCAATAGTAGTTCGGTGTTGTGTGTCTAAAGCAAGTCTATGATGGAGCCGTCGCAATGCTTCTGACAATCCTAAATGCAGTGCAGTCTATGGCTGAATGTTACCGATGAGCTTACAAGTTCCTGCAGTAATGATGTCTTCTCCCACGCTCTCTACCTCTTCAGATGGCGTGCAGGTGGGGGATGTTGCTCTGTCCAATATTGTAGATGCTGTCCTCTGGTCACCCAACGTTACTATTCCTGTGTGTTTGACAGCACACACACAATGGAGTGGTAGCGCAGCGACCGCCCGGGATAGCCGGGACGTCCGTGTTCTCTTATTGCGAGATCCTGCTCCTTCTCCGGCGTTGATGGGATTGACAGACGGCTGTCTGTGTGTAAATATACAGCATAAAGCGCTGCACTCTGTTATAGGATTAGTGTATCCAACACGTAGCGGCAAACAGCCTTCTTCAGGGATATGGATGCGGTAGGTAGGGCAGCGCGCCTTTTATTCCCTTGTGTCGTGACGTCACACTCTGGATGGGAGGCCCGGTTCCCATAGTGATGCGACGTTGCTTTCGCTCATTCTGCTGGAATGGTTTGTTATTGCTTTAACTGTTACTTTCCTGGTGTGAATTCCAAATCATCACTAGTGTATGATATACAAAACGGGCTATGTGCATCTTAATTCGTCTTGGTCTTGTGCACAAGAAGTAAATACAAAAAAAACAATATAAATTAATTGTATGTGACTGTCGTAATTAATCATTCTCATAAACTCTACATTTCTTTTGTTGATTCGCATAATATGTAGGTATAAAGATTTATATATTAGATTGTCAGATGTAATCTTATATTCAAACTTAAACATTCTCTGCTTATGATTACCTAATAGTAGTTAGAGTTGTTTCCCGGGAGTCTGACAATCAATTCTTCAAATCATATCTCAGCTCATAATAATGGACCGTACCTCATTATCTTTATTTAGACCAGATGGTGGCATTGTTTTAAGTATGTGTATATATATATATATATATATATATATATATATATATATATATATATATATATAAATTTAATTCTTCTTTGTTGATGGCATTTTCATGATTGCCCCCCTCCAAATTTCTCTTTATTTGTTTAATCCCAATTATTTTAAGATGTTTATGGTCACTATTGTGATTTAATTTTAAAGGGTGAGACAAACTATACGTCTCTAAACCTTTTTTGATGTTCCGGATGTGTGCTGCAGTCCGTGTTTTTAGTTTCCTGGTGGTGCATCCCACATATTATGCATTTGGCAAGGGGATGTAGTTAATTGACCTATATGCGGCATCTCGGCTGACGAAATCCCGGCGCCGGAATGCCAATACCTGGTCAGAAGACCAGAACCGAAATACCGACAGTAGGTGACTTGCCGACGCCAGAACCCCAACAGCCGGGATGCCGAACATAAGTATAGCGGGGCCGGTTTGGACTTATCCGCGAGGTTGTAATGGGAGATAGGGAAGTTAGGTTTAGGCGTCACAGTAGGGGTTATGCTAGGGGAGTGCAGTGTTCTCCCCAGCCTGTTTTTTGCGGATGCCCCACCTGGCAAGAAACAGCCTACCACCCGGCACTTTGGAAGCCTGCAAGTGGGGACAGTATCTGGGAGCTGTATGAAAAGGTCCAGATCCTACAGAATTTGCTACTTTTTCATAATCAGATGACTGGGCCTCTAATAAGAGAATTAATATATAAAATGTTATTTCAAGTTTAAATCATTATAAGGTCAGGGTTTAAAACATTTTATTATTTTTGCGAAGGCCCCCACCCGGCTACTTCTTGATGCCACCCGGCTGGAAACATTTTCTGGGGGAAAACACTGGAGTGGGAAGTACCAAACAGGGATGAACCAATGAAGCCTATCAATAAAGTATGCTCATCAAATCAGAACGAGACTATATTGACATCAAACATCCGGTGATACCTGTATACCTGTTTTATTACCTTCCAAAGATACATAAGGATACTGAAAGACCACCGGGAAGACCTATATTATCATCAGGTATTAATTCCATTACATCCATTTTGTCCCAGTATATTGACCAGTTTTTACAACCCCATGTACAAAAACAAATGTCATCTTTACGTGACACCACAGCAGTACTACAGATACTAAAAGAAATTACATGGGGGGCGTGGCCTGGAGTAGCTGGGAGAGGGCAGCTTTTCTTTAGCTCTCCTGCACAAATCCTGAAAAAAACCTCTTTTCCTGGATATATCTACTTCACAACCAGGGATTTGTTGGCTTATCCTCTCCTGTATGTATTGGAGTGTCGCAGTTGGCTCCTGTTTACTTTAGGGCACTATTACCCGGCGACTTGAGGTGGCTGTTTACTTCTCCTGATGGCCCGGACTCTCCATCCCTGCTCTTAACAACTGTTTCTCAAAATACTACTTACCTGGTGGATTGCTTTCGTTATCCGGCTGTTCCTGGTGCTCCGGTCCCTCTGCTGCTGACTGCTTGCCCGGTCTCTACTCCCTGCTGCCTTGCTCCGGCGAGTTGAAGACAACGGCCGCCATTTTGGGACAGCATCCTACCTGAAGTAGCACTGCTACTGATCCTGCTGGTACGTTGATCTTGCTGCTGCTCATTATTCAGTGATTTCTCCCTGTTGTTGGTACCTCTAATCTCCTGCTACCCACCAAGGGATTCTGTTCATGTGTCTGATAATCCGATTGGACAGTTGGCAGCCATTTTATTCTAAGTGCCTCTGGTGGCGGGATTGAGCTCCTCATAAGAACAGATCCTGACGCTGGCTGCAGTATATAGCTGTTGCTAGAAAGCATAGGTGGTGTGTTACCCATCACCATTTAGTCTGTACCTGCTTACAGCTACTGCGGATACTTGAGACTTAGCGACCTTACAGATGGCTAGTTCAGTGCAGCTGATTCTGCAAGCTAATGCTGCTTCCACACAGAGGCTTCTCAATAAACTTGGAGAAGTGAAGGCTGAGTCCCCAACTGAGGAGGTTACCTTCTGCATGTCTTATAAGAACGAACAAGTCTGGAGCTTATCCTCACCTAGGGAAGTGTATATTCCCATTCTGGATACCCTTTCAAACCCTAGGTAGTCGGGGTCTACTGTGCTTTTTCCAAAAAGTGCTACATTCCTAATGGAGGGTTCGGGGCACCGGGCTTTGCCATTCAAGTTTTTCATATTATTTTCTGTGTGCCCTTGGAAGGATGGATGTCTTCAGGATACATCATAAAAGCATTCCAAGTACTTTTCTGTAAGTCTTTGATCGAATGGGGATGGAACTATGCCTCTATTTTCACTGCCTCCTGAGGCCTGGCCGGATTAATTAATGATTAATAATTTGGTGCCCCTTATTATGCTTTCATGTCCCAATATTTCTCTGTCTTGTTGGTTATAATATCCTAGTATATAAATTATTATGTTGCCAAGCTTTAAGTATGTGAAGAACATTTTATCTCTATAGTATGTCTGTGGAAAAGGTTTTATCCTTACTATGCGGGAGAGCTGGGTTTATCATAGTCTAGCCTAGCTAAGGTCTACAATATACTGCCCTTGTCATGTATGTGTTTTACTATCCTTTGTGTGGGTTGGGGGATGGGGTTTATAGGATAGGATATTGTAGGTTGGTTAAGGGGAATTGGGATCCAAGTATGCCTGGGTTGGGGTTAGGCCATACAGGGTGGGGAGTTATAAGATGGGTTGTTTTGGAGGGTTTTGATTAGTTTTGATTTATGGTAGATTATTATTAATTATTTGTTAATTATATTTAGTCATATTTTGCAATGTATCAGGCTTAAGATGTAAGGTACTTTTGTACTTGTATATGCCTCTAGCACTGGCTATTTATGTTTTATATTTGGTAAATGAGCCCATATGGTGCCTATGGGCTCTTATAGTTTATTGATATAATATGTGGTACTCTTTATATCTTGATATATTGATTATTTGTCTTTACTTATGTTTATTGCCTGATTATATGTATTTTTGTATATGGTATTCTGTCTGCCATTTATTATTTGTTGTTGGGTGTTTTACTCTATGTTCTCTATTGGGAATTATGCCATTTAAGAAGGTGATACCGAATAGTATTCTCTGAGTCAATATCTGTCCTACACCTCAACAAAAGTAGGCTCCATATGTTCGAGATTTTGCTCTTTACCGAGTCTGTAACAGGCATAATTTGTAATGGAGTCAATATATGTGTACTCGTTTTGTTTATGTAATTATAAAATCAATAAAAATGATTGAAATTAAAAAAAAGAAATTACATGGGAGGATGCTTTTTGCTTATGCTTTAGCGATGTCACCTCCCTTTATACTGTAATCAATCATGGACAAGGATTATATGTAATACAGTACACCCTGCTGAAAGACAATGAGATAACAAGTAAACAAGCAAATTTTATCACGGAAGCTATTAGATTCACCTTGCACCATAATTACGTTCAGTTTGAGGGCAGCTTATACTGCCAAATCACCAGGACAACAATGGGGACTAGGTTTGCCCTGAGTTATGCGAACATCTTCATGAGCCATTGGGAAGACTCCAATATCTGGTCTGACAGTGGATTCAGAGCAAACCTAGGGCCTCATTCAGAGGCGGTCGTTAGATGCAAGCGGTCGCTCTGAATCAGGGCGGCCGCTTGCGTCCTGACTGGCCGCCTCCTTGTCGATCGTTAAGCTGTGGGTTAACACCCACAGCTCTAACGACCGACATGGGTGATGGTCGCGATGGTCAAGACCATCGCGACCATCAGGGCTTACGACCAGACCCTAGGGTAGGGTCTGGGCACTCGTAAGCCCCAGGGAGCTTCCTGCTCTGTTCGAGCAGGAAGTTCCCCACTGGCCGCCCCCAAACGGCAAGCGTTCCGACTGGAACGCTTCCGTTTGGCCGGGCAAGCCCCCGGCCCGCCCAGCAAACAGGGCGAACTGTCACTCAACATCGACAGCTCGCCCCATCTGCTACGAGACCCCTAACGATGGAGCGCCCGTCGCTAGCCGGGTCTCGCGCATGTGCACGACGGATGCGCTGTGGGGCAACATCGAGTCGGTTGTAAGCGCTCAGCGCTCACGGCCAACTCTGAATGAGCTCCCTAGTCCTCTGGAGAAGATACATCGATGATGTACTCTTCATATGGAAAGGCACAGAAGAGAAATTCACATTCCTGGAACACATCAACTCCAACAACAAAAATCTGGTTTTCAATACAGAATACAACAAAACAGAGGTTAATTTCTTGAATTTACACATTTATATTGACAAGGAATGGATAAACACCAGGACATATCATAACCTGGTAGATGTAAATAGTTATATCTGGTCAAAGAGTGTCCACCACCCTGATTGGTTGGAAAATATAGCGTTTGGTCAATTCCACAGTATAAGACGTTGCACCAAATTTGAGGACTACGAAAAACAAAGCTGCAAACTCAAAAAACAGTTCCTCTCTAAAAAGTATAACCCCAAAAAATTTATGGAACAGGCATACAATAAAGCAGCAAAATTACACAGAGAAGAATTACTGGACTACAATCAGAGAGAAAAAGACACAAAGGGACCTATGTATAAAAGCTGGAGGAGAGATAAAATTGTAAAATAAATTAACAACCAATCAGCTTCAATCAGCTCCTATCATTTAAACACAGTCTGCAACATGTAAATTGGAAGCCGATAGGTTAGTACTTTAGCTCTCATAATTTTATCTCTCTCCCAGCTTTGATTAATAGGCCCCAAAGAACAACATAATAATGGCTTCATCACGCAATACAATCAAAACGCTGGAAAGATCCACAAAGTGCTCAATAAACACTCTTCTACAAGATGAGATAATATGAGATATGGTAAGAACTTACCCTTGTTATCTCTATTTCTACGAAGTCCATAGGGTTCCACAGGATACCTTGGGGTATAGGTGATGACGTCAGTCTTCAGGCACCACAGAGTTAAAGTTTTCAGCCTCCCAGGATGCATCTTGGTCCCTCTCCTATACCCCGCCCCCGGGCCAAGGCATCTCAATTACGTCACAAGCCATAGGCCGGAGGAGGAGAAGAAAGAGAGAGAAGAAAAAATCTGGACACTCACAAGAATCACATTCTCACCATAGGGAGACTGAAAAACCGGTGACCAGAATAAAGCCCATCTGCAGTACAGGTGCGACAGGGCGGGAGTCCTGTGGAACCCTATGGACTTCGTAGAAATAGAGATAACAAGGGTAAGTTCTTACCATATCTCATATTTTCTACTTCAGGGTCCATAGGGTATCCACAGGATACCTGGGGGATGTCCCAAAGCAGTATCCTTTAAGGGTGGGGACGCTCCTGTGCTAAGAGGAGAATCCGCCGCCCGAAGGAAGCATCCTGAGAGGCAAAGGTGTCAAAAGCGTAATACCTCACAAAGGTATGGACAGAAGACTACGTAGCAACCTTGCAGATCTGAACTGCAGAGGCACCACGTCTAGCTGCCCACGAAGGACCCACAGACCTAGTGGAATGAGCCCTCACCAAGGAGGGAACTGGAAGACCTTCATGAAGATAAGCTTCTGAAATTGCCATACGAATCCAGCCTGCCAAAGTCTACTTTGAAGCAGGCGTCCGACTTCCTAAAAGATGAAGTGCGGTCAACATAAATTCTCAATGCCCGCACAACATCCCAAGTGGCGTCACCCACTGAAAGTCCAGGTGAATTGAAAGCCGGCACAACAATTTCTTCATTGATGTGAAAACTGGATACCACTTCGGAAAGGAATCCCGGACGAGTGCGAAACACCGCCCTATTCCTACGAAAAATCAGAAAGAGAGAACCCCTAAATCCGAAACCCTTCTGGCCGAGGCAATGGCCAGAAGGAATATGGTTTTAGCTGTAAGCCATTTAAAGTCCACTGAGTCCAGTGGTTCAAACGGCGGTCCCTGGAGAACTCTCAGGACCACAGCCCAATTCCAAGGCACCACCGGTGGAACAAAAGGTGGCTGAATGCGAAGAACACCTCGCATAAAGGTGTGCACATCAGAGAGCGCAGCAATCCTACGATGAAACCAGACTGACAGGACAGACACCTGCACTTTCAGAGAAGCCAGGCGAAGCCCATGATCCAGTCCAGTCTGTAGGAAAGCCAACACCCTAGACAGGCGGAACTCCCTAAGGGAATACCCTCTAGGTCTACACCACCGGAAGAAAGTATGCCACACACGATGGTAGATTCTTGCCGAGGAAGGTTTACGAGCTCTTAGTATGGTTTGCACCACGGAGCTAGAAAAACCCTCTGGATCTTAGCATGACCGTTTCAACAGCCACACCGAGTCAGGTCCGGGTGAAGACAAGGATCCTGTGACAGCAGATTCGGTCGTAATGGTAACCTCAGAGAAACGTCTACTGACAGACTCTGGAGGTCGGAGAACCAGTGCCGTCTGGGCCACTCGGGAGCTATCAACAGTAGCGTACCTCCTTCTTGATTTGAATTTCCGTGTTACCCGCGGAAGAAGGGAAAACGGAGGGAAAAGGTAGGCAAACTGGAACGTCTACTGGACGGACAGGTCATACACCAGAGACGCCTTTTCGTCTCTTGTTCGAGACCCGTACACCGGCAAATTGTTGTTGTGCCGGGACGCCATGAGGTCTATCTCTGGAAGACCCCACTTGTCCACCAGACTCTGAAAGACGTCCTGGTGTAAAGACCACTCTCCCGGATGCACGTCCTGCCTGCTGAGAAAATCCGCTTCCCAGTTGAGGACTCCCGGGATGAACACTGCCGATAATGCTGGGAGATTGCGCTCCGCCCAGACCAGAATACGGAACACTTCTGCGAGTGCTGCTCGACTTTGGGTTCCACCTTGCTGGTTTAAATAGGCCACCGTGGTGGCGTTGTCCGATGGGACCTGCACTGGGTGACCCTGTGCCAGCTGGAGAGCTCTTGACACCGCATGGAGCTCCAAAATGTTTATTGGAAGCTCCGCTTCCGCCCGAGTCCACCTGCCCTGAAACAAGTGTGGACCCGTGACAGCTCCCCAGCCCCGGAGACTGGCGTCCGTTGTTAACAGGACCCAGTTCGCCACCCAGAAGGGGCGACCCTTGTTGAGGTGGGTCGTCTGCAAACACCAGGTTAGAGACAGGCGAACGTCCGGAGTGAGCCCCATCGTCTGGGACTTGAGACACTTAGGCAATCCATTTCATCTGGACCGGATGAATACCGACACCATTGAGCCCAATAACCTCATTGCCGAGTGTATCGACACTCGACGACACTGCAGACAACTGCGCACCCTCAACTACAAAGCAAGGATCTTTTCCTCCGTCACAAAGATCCACTGCTGCCTGGAGTCCAATAAGGCCCCGAGGTGCAGGATCCTCTGAGACGGGGTGAGAGTGGACCTCTGCCAGTTTGTCAACCAGCCGTGACGTTGCAGTACCGCAATCGTCAGATCCAGATGGTGTAAAAGAAGCTCTGGAGACCCCACTATCAACAGGAGGTCGTCCAGATAAGGCAACAGTCGGACTCCCTGCGTCCGCAGGAGAGCCGCCATGACCGCCATGACCTTGGTGAATACCCGTGGAGCAGTCACCAGGCCAAAAGGCAGTGCCCGGAACTGGAAACATTCGTTGCAGATTGCCAATCTGAGGAACTGCTGATGGCGCAAAAGAATAGGGACATGCACGTAAGCGTCCTGGATGTCCAATGACACCATGTAGTCCCCAGGTTCCAGTGCCAGAATAATGGACCGCAGGGTCTCCATCCGAAACAGAGGCACCCTCAAGGACTTGTTGAGTGCCTAACATGCACCGATACTCCAGCCTGGAGCATAGTGTGCAAAACCTTCCGCAGTTCCGAGGCTTTGCTCCGGTCTAGCGGAAGGCCTGTGGTAAAGAACCGGGATGGAGGCCTGTGCCGAAAGGAGAGGACATACCTGTGAGAGACCACCTCCTGAACCCAAGTGTCTGTCGTAGTCCTTGACCAGCACTGGGCGAACTGAAGCAGGCGCCCCCCACTTTGGGGTCCCCAAAGGGAGGCCTGGACCGTCAGGCCGCAGGTTTGTTATCTGACCTAGGAGCCGGACGTCTGGTACTCCAGACCTGTTTCTTGGGTTTGGACAATTTCTTGGTCCCAGCCTGCCATGGAAAGGACTGTACTTTAGGCCTCCCTTGGGCCCTGTGAGGCCGAAAGGACGACCCACCAGCACTAGAAGGAATCGTAGTGTCAGGGCTCAGCCGGGGATCGGCGCCCGCTTACCGCACCACCGGCTTCCCCTCTCATCCTGGGTGGTCGGTCGGCCTGCGCGACGGCGGGGGAGAAGCTGAGTATTCTCCCCGCATGCTGTGGCTTCCTGGAGGGCTGGTGTCCGGCATCGCAAATCCGGACATGGGCGCCGCCATGACAGTCGGCCCATGTGACTGGTCCCTTTTCCCTGATAGGCCCGTTTCCAGCTGATGCTGTGCACCTGTCTAAGGGTTCCCCTGGGTATAAAACTCTTCCACAGGTTATGGGAAATTGCCTGAACAGCGGTTATCTCCTAGCGTGCTTTAGTGAGTTCCCGGTCCAGGTTCCTATTCACCCGTACAGCAGCAGTGTCACCACCTTTACCTGTGTGCCTATACATCTCTGGTGAATACCCGTGCAGCAGTGTTACCACCTTTACCTGTGTGCCTATACATCTCTGGTGAATACCCGTGCAGCAGTGTTACCACCTTTACCTGTGTGCCTATACGTTTCTGGTGAATACACGTGCAGCAGTGTTACCACCTTTACCTGTGTGCCTATACATCTCTGGTGAATACCCGTGCAGCAGTGTACCCACCTTTACCTGTGTGCCTATACGTCTCTGGTGAATACCCGTGCAGCAGTGTTACCATCCCCACCTGTGTGCCTTACGTCTCCGGTGAACATCCGTGCTACAACGTACACCACCTCTACCCGTGTGCCTTCTATCTCTGGTGACATCTCAAGTAACCGTGAGTTGCTTCCCACTTGAAATCCTGATTGACATTTGATCCTCGTGTCAAGGTGTTTTCTATACAGTGTTTTAAGGGACTGTTTGGTGCCTAAGCAGGCATATCCTCGCTGGGCCACAGGTGTAGTGTCTCTATCCCTGCAGGGCTTGGGTACCTGGTCAAAGGACCGCGACCAGCTCACGGGGTGCAGCTAAGCCCATATCCCAATTGGGGGGGTCACAGGCGAACACCATCCTGTGGGTTAGACGCCGCACCTTTGCCCAGGTCTCGCCAACACTCAAGACATGTGGATGAAGAGAACGTACATCCAGGCCCCTCGTCTCCGCTTCTTTCCCCAACTTAGGCCCACCACGTCCTCTTCTCCAGTCTCAGACGTGACACGAAGCAGACGTAAGACATGCAGATTTTGCTGCTGCCAACGTAGCTACTATTTTGTCCAGATCTGGACCAAATAGTATCTGTCCAGACCTGCTAATCCCTTTTTGGAATCCGCGTCCGCTTTCCAAGAACACAACCATAAGGTGCGACGAGCAGCCACGGCTGCAGAGGAGATCCTGGAGGTGAGCATACAAATATCTACGGCCGCTTCATTAATGTAAGTGGCCGAGTCTCGGAGATTGCCCACCAACTCGGTCTGTTCAGCCGAACAGTCAGAGTCCAAAGACGCCTCCAAATTATCCGCCCAGCGCTGCATAGCTCTGGCTACCCAACACACGGCCAGAGCCGGTCTGGATGCTTCCCTGCAAGGGAATAAACGGATTTGAGGCAGTTCTCCACCTTGCGGTCAGTGACATCCTTCAAGGATGACATCAAAGGCATAGGCAACGTGGCACTTTTGACTAGGCGTGTGACATGTGAATCCACTTGCGTAGGGAATTACCACTTAGAAAAATAATTGACCGCAAACGGATAAGCCACGGCTAAGCGCCTCTGGGGCTGAAACCATTTACCTGGATTTTTCCACGCCTCCTCTAAATGATCCACTAATTGATCAGAAAGAGGGAACACCGTAGCCTCACCCTTAATATCCTTAAAAAGGCATATATGAATGTGGCCACCAAAGGATCAATATCCTCAATAACTAAAGCCGAGCGGACCGCTCGAATAAGACCAGGGATATGCACCTTGGACTTAGCGTCCGGCTCTTTGGTACGGAGAGGTTCTTGGTCAAATAGATCCAGAATCTCCCCATCATCTGACATCTCATCGTCATCCCCATAAGGAGCAGATAAAGACGCCACCGGCCGTTTATGAGGCCGCAACACAGACTCCCCCTGTAAAACATCGGACAAATGCTGAACCGATGTAGTTAGAGTATTAACCCACACAGGCTCCAGAGAAACCTGGGAAGGGACAGGGAGACTGTGGGGTACCATCAATTTGTCTCGGGAACTCCCGCATGGGTGACGACACCACTGACTGCTGGGACAAACCCGTCTGGGTAAACGCAGGTGGCGGAGCTAGCTGGCCCACAAGGGTTGTAAGCGCCTTAGCGAAACAAGCCAAGGGAGGTTCTTATACGGGACCGGGACCATAATCGGCCGTGACAGTGCCAGGCACTGGGGACATAACCCCTCCGTGTTAGCACCTTACATTTAGTACACATGAGCTGGAGAGGAAAGTCAGTCTCAGACATGATGGTAAGTATGTGACACTCACACCTATACGTATTGGTATAGTGTGAATAACGCCCTGCACACCGCGCACCGCAAGGGCTTTGAGCAGAGCAAGATCAGGGACAGTAATAAGGCTGACAGTAGAAAGTGAAAGTACAGACAGCAGGCTAGCAGATTAGTCACATACAATGCAGAAGAAAAAACCCTGCACTATTAGCGCTGGTTCTCAACTACTCAGACCCTCAGGCTGGTAGGACTCAGCACTGCATACACTGACCTGTGACAAACAGAGGAGAGGTATGCTGGGGGACCCAGACCGCAATGCCACCGCTCACAGGCTTCCAGCAGCGTTCACCATGCTTCAAAGATGGCCACCGAGGAGCAGAGGATGATGGAGGCCGGCCTGGGGGAGGAGCGCTGACACACTATGGCCAATCAGACAGAGCAGAGAGGCTGTGTGCAGCAGGGGAGGCGCCGGCTGTGAGACAGGGAAAGCGCGCTCCCCTGGCATGCATTTAACCCCTGGGACGCCGCAGCGCATGCCGCTCAGCAGCGGCCCGCTGTCCCAGGAGGTAGTGGAAGCGCAGGTTGGTCGCCTGGCTCCACGCTGCAGCCAGTCCCCAGGGAGCCCCCTGCCTGGGGACTCAGGACCATGTGATCAGCGGGGATCCACCGCGGGACCCCGCTGCTTACCTGCTATCCCCTGGGATCCGCCCATGGTCCAAGACATCTGGGGGTACCGCTAGCCGTGACCCCAGATGTCTACCAGCATCCCCGGATCAGTACCGGCGTTCTGGTACCGGCGGGGTGTAGGGGAGACGGCATGGACGTCAGTACTGACTGTCCATGCTGTACTCCCAGATGCGCTGCCTTTAAAAGAAACTTCAGGGGCTCTTCATAGCCCCCCTCTGCACAGTGCCTCCGACTCCGGCCAGGCACCGACGAAACTGAGATGCCTTGGCCCGGGGGCGGGGTATAGGAGAGGGACCCAGATGCATCCTGGGAGGCTGAAAACTTTAACTCTGTGGTGCCTGAAGACTGACGTCATCACCTATACCCCAAGGTATCCTGTGGATACCCTATGGACCCTGAAGTAGAAATTAGCAGAGATTCTTCCAAAGAGACCTCACATGATCTTCAAGAAAGCGCCCGATATCAAGAAGAAACTTGTAACAAATCACATCATCCAATCACAACAAAAACAGAACACTCTAGTAGGTATACAACAAACAGGTGTTTTCCAATGCTGCTCGTGCAGGTCATGTAAATCAACTTCTGCCACAACAAAATCCATTCACACTTTTCAATCAAATCAAACCAAGAAAATGTACAAGACCAAGGAACATATAACATGTGAAAGACAAGATGTCATATTCCTTGCCGAATGCCGATGTGGACAACAATATGCACCATCAGGAAACTAAAAACACAGACTGCAGAGCACATCAGGAACATCAAAAAATATTTAGAGATGCATAGTTTGTTTCACCATTTCAAATTGAATCACAATAGTGACCCTAAACATCTTTAAATAATAGGGATTAAACAAAAAAAGAAATTGGAGTGGGGAAATCACAAAAATGCCATCAATTGATTTGTCAGACTCCAAGGAAAAAACTGTAACTACTATTACGGTATCATAAGCAGAGAACATTTAAGTTTATATATCAGATTGTCAGTTGTAATCTTATATTTAAATGTTACACTTACATATTATGCAAATCAACAAAAAAAAGTAGAGTATATGAGAATGATTCATTACGACAGTCACATAAAATCATTTAGTTTTTGTTCTATTTACTTTTTATGCACAAGACCCAGACAAATTGAGATGCACATTGCCCATTTTGTATATCATACACTAGTGACATTTTGGAATCACACCAGGAAAGCAACAGTTAAAGAAATAAGGACTCTGTCAGGATCCGGCCTGGGATCGGCCTTTACTCACTGCTGAACTGGTGTCTTTAGGCTCCGAGGCATTCAGAAGTTAGTGGTAGTGGTGGGTTATAGCTGAGGATTTTCCCTGGGGTGCGTTTGGACTTCCATGCATGCGTCCTGACTCCTGCATTAGCAGGCATGAGCGCAGCCATGTTGGTTCATCTCACCTGATCAGTCTCCACCAATGGCAGCCCTGCTAGTCTCCCAGCTGAACTCATGATCCAATGACCAGCTGCCTAGGGGTATTTAGGTCCAACTCCTGCAACAGGAAGGTGCTATTCAACTTCACTGTTCCTGTGATTAGTGTGCTCTCTGGTGTTTCCATAAGAAGAACCTACAGTTTGTAGTTGCAGCCCTCACTCTGACCACCAGTGCTACTTATATTAGCTTCCATGCTAAATCCCTGTGTGTTACTTCAGCTCTCACAGAACTCCAGTGTTTCTGGTAAAACCCTGTGTTGTCTTTTAGTGTGCTGCTGAGCCCTCTAATCACCTCTCTGTGTTTCTGTGGTGTTAGCTTTCATGCTAATTGCTAGTTAGCTTTCAGCTGAAGCTCTAGCTATACCCAGTACACACCTGTGTCTATTTCCTTTGTGTTTCTCTGTGCAAATCAGGACTTGGACCTCTAATTATTCCCAGTACATTCTCAAGTTCATCACCAGTATTCAAGCATTCTCAAGTTCATCACCGGTGTTCAAGCATTCTCAAGTTCATCACCGTTGTTCAAGCATTCTCAAGTTCTTCACCGGTGTTCAAGCATTCTCAAGTTCTTCACCGGTGTTCAAGCATTCTCAAGTTCATCACCGGTGTTCAAGCATTCTCAAGTTCATCACCGGTGTTCAAGCATTCTCAAGTTCATCACCGGTGTTCAAGCATTCTCAAGTTCATCACCGGTGTTCAAGCATTCTCAAGTTCATCACCGGTGTTCAAGCATTCTCAAGTTCATCACCGGTGTTCAAGCATTCTCAAGTTCATCACCGGTGTTCAAGCATTCTCAAGTTCATCACCAGTGTTCAAGTATTCAGTTCATGACCATTATTCAAGTATTCTGCCCATCTCCAGTGTTTTAGCATTTGTTTGCATTCTATTCATTTAATATAGATCCGGTCTTCTGCCACTCCCAGGTACCTATCCAGAGGGCCGTGACCTACCCTCTTGGTGCAGCGAAACCCAATTCCCGACTGGAGGGGTCACTGGAGAAGACCACCAAGTGGGTTAGACTCTGCGCCTCTGGGTAGGTCTAGCCAAACCTGGGTTTGGTCGCAATTAGAAGAGTTAGTCATTATCTTCCTGTCATATACCTCACAAGTTATCCTAACCCCCCGGTTCTCGACCTCAACAGAGGCCTTCCTTGTGCCCGACCGTGACAGGCCCATTCCAGCCGAATGAGCGCAAGCAGAGTCACATCACTATGGGAACTGGGCCTCCCACACAGAGTGTGATGTCACGACACATGGGAATAAAGGGTGGGCCCATCCATATCCCTGAAGAAGGCTGTACACCACTACACACTGGATACACTAATACTATAATAGAGTGCAGCGCTTTATGCTGTACCTTGCGAGATGAGAACACAGAAGTTCCGGCTATCCCAGGCGGTCACTGTGCTACCATGCCAGTGTGTGTGC
The DNA here is from genome assembly GCA_031769625.1 of Taudactylus pleione. NCBI lineage: Eukaryota > Metazoa > Chordata > Amphibia > Anura > Myobatrachidae > Taudactylus > Taudactylus pleione. The sequence goes on from JAUIMM010000116.1 coordinate 1,022,355, forward strand.
TGTCACACATACAGGAATAGGAATGCAAGATAAGATCATCATCACCCATCAGCACTTCGTTTGAAGAGTGTGTGGGAGAAGACATCATTACTGCAGCAACTGGTAAGCTTACCGGTAACATTCAGCCATAGACTACACTGCACTTAGGATTGTTGGAAGCATTGTGACTGCTCCATCTTAGACCTTACTTTATACTCACAACTCCGGACTACGATTGACATTCAACTGGGCATGTGCATATATTTTATATTCCTTATTTTCTAAAAAAAAAATTTACATACTTTTCATGATACACTGGTAACCCCTACTTCTATACTTATTAAATTGAAGACATCAATATTAAAATTTGACAGTGTTTTCATTATATGACACACAGCCGAGCTCAGTACCGCTTTTTTGGTTTAGAATTGCATTTTTAGATATATGTGCTTTCCTACTTGCAAAAAGGTTTACTTTAATGTATTTATGTTGTTTAAACTTCATATTAGATTGATTTCTTGAACACAGCCAGTATGTGTAAGCAAACAGAATAACTCAATCTAATTACTGTGCCCGTAACAGCAGTTAAGACATACAGCTACTTACCTACTCAACCTTGCATTAGAATTGGTCTCTTGTTTAACATCGTCGTCATCATCAATAGCAGTTTTAGCTTTCTGAGACACTATGATTGAAACTTCATCCTCTAATCATTCACCATCCCACCAAAAGGAAAAAAAAAAAAGGGACAAGGAAAAAAATATGAAAAACAATAAGTAATGATGCCAAACATCAGAGTTCACAACAATGAAACTTTAAAATAAAGGTTTTTCTACACAGTACAGTTTGTATATTGAATAAGATGTTAGGTGGGAGTTTAAGGCAGAATTTCAAAAGCTTATTATGTGCTTCTCCATATTCAAAATACACCAACAATTAAATAAACTAGGCACAATTACATATTTAAATAGACTAAAAGTTATCACAAGGTAGCGAATAAAGGCGGAGCCCTGCAAGTCATGTGACACTAGGCCTTTCAGCTCCTCACAAATATCAGCCATACAGATGTGTCCTCATACACAATGGCTGCAGTTGTGCCAAACAGCCCATCTTGGCCGACCAGGACCCGTGCGACCGTGCTTGCGGTGAGCATCTTTTTTGCCCGGAAGTGCCTATTAGTCGTAATGAGATGCAACACAACAGCTTTACGACTGATTCTGAATTTAACTTAGAAAGTGAACGATTTTTTCAACGATTGAGCGATAAACGATATCATTATTGATAATCGTTCAAAAAATCGTTGTGTGTGTATGCACCTTTAGTCCTAATGCGATGCAACAAAACCGCTTCACCACAATTTGGAATCTGTACGCGAAATGCTACGATCCAGTGGCTACGGCTTTTTCCCACGCCAAGTTCAGCAGTGCTTTGTATACAGAGTCAGACTCAGGCCCACACATATATGCAAGAGTCTGATATCAAATTAATCAGTGTAGTCTTGTGAAGCAGTTGGTTACATACGATTAAGACGCATTTTCAGGCAAAATATGCTACACTGCTCAGAGAGGCTGTCTTGCGTGTACGGCGTAATGAGAATAAGAGTATGAGGACACATCTGTAAGAACCTGGCACTGACACTTGCCTGCTAAAGTGCAGGCAAAGGTTTAATATACCCGAATCTTGTGGCCAATTTGTCCCAGATAAAAGAACCAGTGTACCACATGCACCTTTGTGACAAGGCATACCATCATCTATAAAAAGAAAAAAATACGTTGCCCATCACTCAGGGCCGGTTCTACCATTACGCATGGTACGCAGCTGAGTAGGGCGCCACATAGTGGAGGGCGCCTCAGCTGCGTACCATGCAGGCCATGGGCAGACTGTGTCTCTGACGGAGTTCGGTCAGCACTACACAGTGCCAAACACACAGCCGCCGGCGTCGGCAGCTGTGTGTTTGTTGTAATTAGCAATAATCTGTCAGACTCTCATCGGCTGCTGCGCCCACTGCTGGAGCAATCTTACGGCTCTCGCATAATGCAAAGTGGCCCGGGAGGACGAACGGAGGAGCTGATAGCGGCGGCGGCAGCAGGAGCGGGGTTTCAGGTAAGTGGGTTTTTTTTTCCATTACGTGTGTCTCTACTGGGAGGGGGAAGACTACTACTAGGGGCACTACAAGGGTGGGCTACTACTGGGGGCACTACAAGGGGGGGCTACTACTGGGGGCACTATATAAAGGGCAATACTGGGGGTACTGCATAGGGGGGACGGGGGACTACAACTGGGGCCACTGTTTAAAGGACACTGCATAAGGGGTACCACTATTGGGGCACTACATGGGGGGGGTGACTACTACTGGGGGCACTGCAAAGGGGGTACCACTACTGGGGGCACTGCATTGGGGGTGGGGTGGGGATAGTACTACTGGGACATTATATATGGGGCTCACTACTGGGGGCACAAGGGGCACTGCACAGGAGGGACAACTACTGGGGGCACTATATAAGGGGCACTGCATAGGGGGTACCACTACTGGGGGCACTACATAGGAGGACTACTACTACTGAGGGCACTATATAAGGGGCTTACTACTGGGGGCACAAGGGGCACTGCACAGGGGGGACCACTACTGGAGGCACTATATAAGGGGCACTGCATAGGGGGGTACCACTACTGGGTGCACTATATAAGGGGCTTACTACTGGGGGCACAAGGGGCACTGTACAGGAGGACCACTACCGGGGGGGCGCCAAAAAATATACTCGCTTACCAAAAAATTTGGGCTAGGGCCAAGCCCTGCTATCACTGCTCAACATATTTTCAATCGATAAAGAAAGAGAATATGTTATCGGAAAATGCACTGTGAAATATAATTTGTTACAATAGTATGATTTTGAATACTGAGATCCTGGATACAAACAAATTTAATGACCCATCTCTTACAATGATACAATATTCATCTATTAGAAAATCATTCTGGTTTGTCTGCAGAATATTTTGTTATACAGATACACCGTTAACTGCTGTAATCAGTGGATTAAATAGTTAATTTCTACATAGGCATATAAATTGTAAGTTGTAACACACATATATACCCCTTGCTAGGCCTCTTGAGGTTTGAAATGAGATTGTCTTAATACAGTTGCTGTGTTTCCATAGAATGGTCAAATGACCTTTTGGGGTCAACTAAGCCATAATTTGAGGGGCCTACTCTACCTGTCATTTCTATTGCAACTATAAGTATAATGAGCCATTCATAGCCTACATGTTCTTATCAGTTAGCTACATTCCATTGTAAGCTGTGTAGAGATGCTAAGCATTATGGGTAATTAACTGATGTCCAGACTCTGATGTCTGGACATCAGTTAATGTCCAGCTGATGTCCAGACTCTATACAAAGGAGCCTTGAAATAGAGTTCATCTCCATACATACATTACCTATCTCTTTGTCTGGTAATATCTCAGTGCTTACAGAGCATGTGCAAGAGAGATAAGTTTGGTCAATGCTATGCTGGACCAATGAGTGCTTGATACCTAGCACTGTATGTAATTGATATGGGCTTAATATCCGGCAAGCCAACACCCCATTCTAGGGTATATAAACCAGAGGTACACAAAGGACCCATTAGCTCATGGTAGATCTGAGACTGCAGTAGGATGCTGCCAATGTAAATTGAATAACCTGGGCGTTGTGAAACGATGGGCTCCCCAGAGAGAAGATAAGATGAAGTACATCTTATGCTGAAGATGATGATTTACCGGTGTCATCTGAATACAAAGACAAAAGTTGAGTATACTGTATACTTTGTATGTTGTTTGTTTATTGTTTGTTACTTGTAAATAAAGTGTGTTCATTTGTACTCCCTTATATTGGTCACACATGTGTACTATTTCATTCCGATCAGAACGAAACCCACCGTTATGCAACTGCAGACACTAATCCCTTATTATTTTAGCTCAGATCAATCTCTGCAGAATTAGATATACTACCATTTTTCCAAAAACACTGTAGTGAGTCTGTATATACAACTACTATATGTTTATTACTGCAATTAGCAGATACGGATTACAGGTATATGAGTGTAACAACAGAAATGTAACTACTGGGACATCAAATAACTTAACTAAAAAATCCCTTATGTGAGCTGATCACATCAGTTACAGATCTGACACGTATATTATTTAGATTTACCCCTATATTATTAAGGATCTTCGTACACAGAATAAGCCAATTACAGATGTATGGTTTACTTTAGATAACCAAGACTGTGTTAACACATCTTAATCAACTGATGGGGGTTTAGATAAGGAATATAAAACATAAGAGACCTTAAAATTTATTACAGAGAAAGGGTAACACATGAGTATCTTATGATCCTTATTCAATATTCACTATTGGTAACATGTGCAATCAGATCAATACTTCAGCACTCACACACACATCTTATTTCAATAAAGGAAGATATACTATAATAAACACAGAGAGGGACATCTGTTCTGATTATAATCACCAATTCTTACTTTATTCACACTTCTTTATTTATTAAATATTTTATTGGCATTGTGGTTCTATGTACCTATTTTGAAAGGCATTAATAAAAGATATTTTATTTTTTGTGCGCCACTCAAAGACAGTTCCTTTCCTCCTTTATTGAAATTTGCACACAGTCTAAAAGGGATTAATAAAAGTTATATTTTATAATTTTTTGTGTGCCACTCAAAGATAACACTTCTCCTTTATTGAAATGTGCACAGTTTAATGTCTCAGTGTACTCGGACATTAAAAAGAACAAATAAATAGGAAGAAATTATAGAATTATTTTATCAGAATTTAGTCTTCATTTTTGATTCAAAGTAGCCACCTTCTGCAGATATAGCAAACATATTTGTGGCATTCTTTCTAAATGAGTTGGGGGGGGATATTTACTTAAGGTTTTGACCTCCTCTACATAGTATTTTGGCTACCATAGCAGCAATAGGAGACCAATCAATGGTGATTTGAACAAAACACCTTTACTTGCTCATTATCATTCTTATCAAAGATTATTGAATTTTCTTTCCATAGATCTGAAAATCAATGTAAAGTCCTATTTGTTAGGCACTGGATTACGTACATTGCTATAGCTGACCTTTACAACAGCCTATGAAATGCAGATAAAAATACGTACCATTTTGGATAATTTTTTTTAACAAGGTGCGTGGTGTGATCTTATCTAAATCTTCCAAAATTGGGGGAGATGCTTTCTTTCCAAAGTTTTGCTTAATTCTTGATTTAATTTCAACTTTTCTTTTTATAGTTGAAGATTCATGTGCCTGAAACATACAATACATATTTATAAAGGTGTTCATATAAAATATAGCAAACTGATAACAAAAACACAGTGCACTGTTATCATATACCGATTTCCCAAGGGAACGCCTCACTCGGTCCTTCATTTTACTGCGCAAATTGATAGATGGAGACGATGACGTCCTATCTAGATACGCTGATGTAGATAGTCTTCCATATTCCAGAGCACTAAGAAAAGAAAATAAGGGAGGTACCACTGTAACTTTAATGGTGACAGCACTGTTAATATGATTGGTTTGTACAATCAAAGCAAAACCACAGCAGAAGATGGGTACAAACAAGAATTTGGAATTCATCTGCATAAGGGTCATTTGTTCATGTAGATGATTTGATTATTTGATCAATATGATAAACCATTTTATGACATTTCCCCGGGGTATTGCATACAGATTTTGAGCAAGCCAATGTAAGCTAAGGAGCTAAATCAACAGAACAGACTTCCTATTATACAAATGTCCCACTTGGAGGGACAAGTCACCGATAAAGAGCAAAACACAATGTAACAGGCTGTACCAAATAGTCTGCAGATTTTTTTCATGCCAAGGTCAGCTGCTCTTTGTATGCAGACTCAGACGCACTCAGATGCTGTTGCATATTAAATTAATTACTGCAGTCACGTGAAGCAGTCCCATCAGATTGTGAATAAGATGCATTATTAGGTGAAAAAGACACTCGGCACAAGCAGAATCACACAGGACCTGGCATCTCACTTGCACAGGAGTCTCGTGTCACATGTCGTATTGAGGCTAGGTGTATGAGGACACATCTGTAATGCTGCACATTTCAGGCATCTACAGTATTACCCTCTGCTGAAGTATGAGGGTGGTCCAATAAGGTAACAAGACCTCTCCACGTGTGTAATGTTCTCCATTTCATTCTAATTTCCCCACCAGGCCAGAGCAGGTAGACCACTGCTTCCAGTCATGGCCATTAGACTGCGCTTCATATTATTCATACTGTCCCAACATCAGGTGTAAGATGGTGAGGTGCGTAGCGTGATTAGAGTTCTGTGTCTAAAGGGCACATCAGCAGTTGAAATTCATCACCAACTTGTCAAAGTGTACGGTGATAATGGCATGTCACGGAAACAGATTTGGGGCACTGCCTTTGATAACAGCAGGACAGACGTTTAAGATGAGCAGCGATCCAGACGGCCAAGCATGTCCACCACAGATGACAATTAAAGGTCTAATTCAGGAGGACAGACGCATTTGAGTTAGTGATATTGCTGATGAACTGAACATCTTAGTGGGTACTGTGCTCAACATCTTTTATGAGCAATTGAGGTACAGAAAAAAAAAAAAGTGTTCACAATGGGTACAAATTACTATGGTATTTGTGGCTTTTACTGTACTTCATATAGTGTCCTACCTAATGTGAAAGTAACTTTAGATCTCCAACATATGGGTGCTGTCAAAGTCAGATGATTGGATGGGATCATCTTTACAATTATTATCTATCGATATTATCGTCCCTTGTCTAATAGCATGTGACTGGCACGCTACTGCGAATTGAACACAATTACGAACGCACACACACACACACACATATATATATATATATACCCACCCACCCACACACACTGATAAAATGGTTCCCACACATTATAGTTAATAACCAGAGTTATTAAAGGTATTGTTAGCTAATAATTACGATGTAAGATGTATTTAAAAGAGATCTAAGGTTCAGGATACAGTGGACATGTCATGTTTGGTACCATACTAAATCCCTGTTTATTTGCAGAAATCCGTTTCTATCGGCAAAGAGATCGCACCATGCGTACGCTAGTTATGGATGATAGGGAGTTATTGATTAGAATGTAATTCTCTGTATGTAGTGCTGTAGCCAGTTGGAACTAGTTATTCAGCGGGAAGATGACACAATGTAACCGTTGGAGAACTTACCCCAACCTCTGATAACATCTTATGAACTGACCAATGACCTATGTCGTACCAGACTGACTTGAAGCCGGAACCAATGAAAACCTGCTAACTTGTCTTCTTTATTATCTATGTAACCTGAAACGTATATATACCGGTGTTCTGGCTCCAGCGAGTAGTCATCTTCTTTGCGACCGCAGACTTCAGGACTGAATGACTGTATGCTGGATCCAGGGAGCTTGCGTATGTATCGGCTGTACTTATTGTATACTTTATGCTTTTTACTCTAATTGTTAAACTTCTATCGTGTTACTTTTTTTTTTTTTTTTTACATAAAAACACTTTTTGTGCTTTGGAACCACACGATTAGATTGGTAAGGAATTATTTTTCAAAGCGACTAGACGGCATTAATAGAGCATAAAACAATCTCTTGCTAAGAGACTATTTTATATACGGTCTTGCAATTTTAGATGTTTGTGCTTTGCTACTTGCAAGGTGGTTTAGGTTGTTTAAACTTCATATTAGATTGATTTCTTGAACACAGCAAGTATGTGTAATCAAACCGATAATTATTGTGCCCGTAAAAACAGTTAAAATATACAGCTACTTACCTACTCAACCCTGCATTAGAAGTGGTCTCTTGTATTTCATCATCGCCGCCATTATCAACCGCAGTTTTAGCTTTCTGAGACAATACGATTGAAACTTCATCCTCTAATCATTCACCACCCCAAAAAGGAAACAAAAGGGCCAAAGAAAAAAAAATTGAATAACAATAAGTAATGATGCCAAACATCATTTCATAACAATAAAACTTTAAAATAAAGGTTCTTCTACACAGTCCAGTAGAGAGTTTTTAATGTTTGCATATTGAATAAAATGTTATGTGGGAGTTTAAGGTAGCAGAATTTTAAAAGATTAATACTCCTCCAAATGCAATATACACCAAAAATTAAATAAATTCGGCACAATTATAGATTTCAATCATCTAAAAATAACAAGGTAGTGAATGAAGGCGGAGCCTTGCATCTGTCATGTGATACTAGGACTTCCAGCTCTTCACAAATATCAGCCATACAGATGTGTCCTCATACATAATACCTGCAGTTGTGCCAAACAGCCCTTCTCGGCACACCAGGTCCAGCGTGACTTGGCTTGCGGTGAGCATCTTTTTTTGCCCGAAAGTGCCTCTTAGTCCTAATGGGATGCAACAAAACCGCTTCACGACCGATTTGGAATCTGTATACGAAATGCTACGATACAGTGGCCATGGCTTTTTCCCAAGCCAAGTTCAGCTGTGCTTCGTATACAGAGTCAGACTCAGTCGCACACATACGAGGGCTGACTGAAAAATAATTAGACTGCCTCTTTTTCTGTTCCATAGGTAGATGTGGCAACGCTATGCTAGTTATTGTGAAGCTCATACATCGATGTGTCTGAACCTGCGGTTGGACTGCTGTAGTCTTCTTTGTTTGTTCACAGCGAGTGGAAGATCTTCATACAGTTCGTCATGGCGGATGAAGAAGTAGTGCCTGTGAGATTACGTCAGAGATGCGCAATTGAATTTTGTGTTAAACTAGGTGGGTTTAAGCCCACCTAACTAAGTGGGTTTAAGCCACTGTGAGATTTCTAGCCAGAAATCTCACAGAACAGCAGATGCGACGATGAGTTGAGTCATGCAAGAACACTGTTCGACTGTTGGAGAGGATACCAGAATTCCTGACATCCATTGTGACGTGTGACGAATTACGGATTCGTCATTATGATCTGGAACCCAAACAGTCCAGTGTATGGAACCACGCAAAATCGCCTCCGCCAAAAAAATTCTGTGCGATTCCATTGGCGTGTAAAGTTGTGCTTCTGCTGTTCTTTGATGCGCACGGTATGATCCTTTAGCACTGGGTTCCCCGTGGACAGACAAGTAATGGTGAATACTAAGCAAACGTCCTAAAAACACATTTGCGTGGAGCCATGAGAAAAAAAGACCACATTTGCTGAAGAAAGAGTGGTGTCACAGCTCGAGGTATTGGAAGGGGTGGACCCGAACTGGGTTGTGGTACAGAGACACCAGGACCAGGAGAGAGTTGGAATTTAGGTGGTTTAATATAATTGTTGCATACAGTTCATTGAGAACTAATGAGAGATGGTAAATATAGTCCTTAGTGCAGGGATGCACAACTGTAGACACTATAAAACAAAAGGTAAAAAGTCTCTGAGGTTCAGGGGGTACTGCGGAGAACAACTGTAAGGTTGAATGCTGTAGAACTTGAAGATGCGTTGAATACTGGAGGGTAATTGAATATGACTCCTGGATGGAGTATACAGGACTGGGAAATGAACTTGAGTCAGACTCCGGGATGGAGTGTGCTGGATTGGGTGAAGCACTTTGAATAGGACTCCGGGATGGAGTGTGCTGGACTGGAAGCAGGAGTACTCCCGACTGGAGTATACAGGAACTTGAGCCAGGCAAACTGGAAAGGAAACCAGCGGAGCTCAGGAACATAGGTCTTGCCATAGCAAAGAGCACTCTTGTACTGGCAATGAGACAGAGTCAGGGAAGGGCTTTTATATCCCTGGTCGGATGGTGATTGGCTGGAACAACAGGAGAGCGCTGCTGACTGGATGGGTCTGGACCACCTGACTTGATCCAAGATGGCCGCGCCCATGATCCGGAGGTCTGACACGCTGAAGTGCAGGAAGTGCATGGAAGTGTGTCTGGGACACCTAGGAAACAGCGGGGATGCAGGCAACCACCTTCAGGCATAGGCTCCACTCTGGATTCCACTGACAGAGGCAGCCGGTGACTCAGCAAGCCGCGATGACATAAGCGCAAGGGGAGATGCAGGGGTCTCAGCCGGAGGTCTCTAGCATGGTTTGTGACAAGTGGTTTTTGCTCTAAGACAATGCCAAAACCACATCTTGCTGCTGTTGAACTGGCAGCACTGATTGAATTTAATGGGACAGCACTGGAACACTCTCCATATAGCCGGGACTTAGCGCCTTGTGAATTCTGGGCACTCCCAACCCTGAAAAAATAACTGCGTGGAAAGAAGTTCTCAACAGATGACATGAAAAATGCCACAACTGCAGCACTAAAAGTGATGTCATACAACAGTCTACTGCACATCTTTGAATCGTTGTTTAAATGCTGCAAATAATGTATTGAATGTGAAGGACGCTACTTTGAAAAAAAAAAAAAGTTCAGGTCCTATGGAGTCAGCTAATTCTGAATGAAAAAAAAAGAAATCAGTCTCATTACTTTTCAATCTGGCCTCGTATATACAAGATTCTGATGTCAAATTAATCAGTGCAGTCTCATCGTATTAGTGATAGATTTAACACAAATACAGTCAGGTCCATAAATATTGGGACATTGAGAGAATTTTCATATTTTGTCCACTATTCACCACCACAATGGCTTTGAAATTAAACACACAATATGTGATTTAACTGCAGACTTTCAGATTTAATTTGAGGGTAATTACATCCAAATCGGGTGAACGGTGTAGGAATTACAACAGTTTCAATATGTGCCTCCCACGTTTTAAGGGACCAAAAGTAATGGGACTATCAACTCAAAAGCTATTTCATGGACAGGTGTGGGCTATTCCCTCGTTATTTCATTATCAATTAAGGAGGTAAAAGGTCTGGAGTTGATTCTAGGTGTGACATTTGCATTTGGAATCAGTTGCGGTCAACTCTCAATATGAGATCCAAAGAGCTGTCACTATCAGTGAAGCAAGCCATCATTAGGCTGCAAAATCAAAACAAACCCATCAGAGAGATAGCAAAAACATTAGGTGTGGCCAAATCAACTGTTTGGAACATTCTTAAAAAGAAAGAACGCACCGGAGAGCTCAGCAACACCAAAAGACCCGGGAGACCACGGAAAACAAAAGAATTATTTCCCTGGTGAAGAAAAACCCCTTCACAACAGTTGGCCAAATCAAGAATACTCTCCAGGAGGTAGATGTATATGTGTCAAAGTCAACAATCAAGAGAAGACTTCACAAGAGTGAATGTAGAGGGTTCACCACAAGATGCAAACCATTGGTGAGCCACAAAAACAAGAAGACCAGATTAGAGTTTGCCAAACAACATCTAAAAAAGCCATTACAGTTCTGGAACAACATCCTATTGACAGATGAGACAAAGATCAACTTGTACCAGAGTGATGGGATGAGAAGAGAAGGAAAGGAACTGCTCATGATCCAAAACATACCACCTCATCAGTGAAGCATGGTGGTGTAGTGTCATGGCGTGGGCATGTATGGCTGCCAATGGAACTGGTTCCCTTGCATTTATTGATGATTTGACTGCTGACAAAAGCAGCAGAATGAATTCTGAAGTGTTTCGGGCAATATTATATGCTCATATTCAGTCAAATGCTTCAGAACTCATTGGACGGCGCTTCACAGTGCAGATGGACAATGACCCGAAGCATACTGCAAAAGCAACCAAAGAGTTTAAAGCTAAAAAGTGGAATGTTATGCAATGGACAAGTCAATCCCCTGACCTGAATCCGATTGAGCATGCATTTCACTTGATGAAGACAAAACTGAAGGAAAAATGCCCCAAGAACAAGCAGGAACTGAAGACATTTGCAGTAGAGGCCTGGTAGAGCATCACCAGGGATGAAACCCAGCGTCTGGTGATGTCAATGCGTTCCAGACTTCAGGCTGTAATTACCTGCAAAGGATTTGCAACCAAGTATTAAAAAGTGAAAGTTAGCTTTAGGATTGTTTAGTTTGGCCCATTACTTTTGGCCCCTTAAAAAGTGGGAGGCACATATAGAAACCGTTGTAATTCCTACACCGTTCACCTGATTTGGATGTAATTACCCTCAAATTAAATCTGAAAGTCTGCAGTTAAATCACATCTTGTTTGTTTCATTTCAAAGCCATTGTGGTGGTGAACAGAGGACAAAATATGAAAATTCTGTCAATGTCCCAATATTTATGGACCTGACTGTATATTCTCTGTCATGTATACGATTTAGATTTGCCCTTATGTTATTAGGATCTTAATACACAGAATAATTTAAGTAACCTATCTGGATAAAATAAATAAAATAATGTGGAGCTATAATTAACAGACATGCCGGGCTGCCCTCAAGCGCTGCTGTCAGTGTGAATAGATGCTGGGCGCATGCGGTGACCGCTACACCGCATTTTTCCCCACTCGCGGGACACAGAGACCTGTGGGTGGGGACAGCACCCGTAGGCCGTTTCAGCAGGGCACCACACCGGAGGGCAGACTGCTTTTTGCCCTTTAGAAATAGGGCAGGGCGCAGCGCCCCACTGAAATATCCTAGCGAGAACGCTATGGTTAATTTTAGATACCAAAGACTGCGTTAATACATCTTTATCAGCTCAGAGGATTTAGAGAAGGGCTATAAAACATATAGGAGACCTTAAAAGCTATTACAGAGAAAGGGCAATACATAAGTAACTGGTGATCCTTACTCAATATTCACTATTGGTAACGTGCAATCAGATTAATACTACAGCACTCACACACATTTAATGTCAATTAAGGAAGATATACTAAAATAATAAACACACAGCGGGTCATCTGTTCTGATTATAATCACCAATTCTTACTTTATTCACACTTCTTTATTGTCTTTAACATTTTTGTCGCTGGCATTGTGATTATATGTACCTATTTTAAAAGGGGTTCATAAAAGTTATATTTTATCATTTTTTTTGCGCCACTCAAAGACAACACTTCTTTCCTTTATTGAAATTTGCAGTTTAATGTCTCAATGTACTCTGACATTAAATAGAACAAATAAAGTGGAAGTAAAGAAATCATAGAATTAACAGAACTTAGTCTTCATTTTTGACTCAAAGTAGCCACCTTCTGCAAATATAGCCACCAAACATACTTGTGGCATTCTTTCTAAATGCGTTGGGGAGGATATTTACTTAAGGTTTTGCCCTCCTCTACATAGTATTATGGCTACCATAGCAGCAACAGGAGACCAATCAATGGTGATTTTAATAAAAAACGCTCATTTACTTGCTTATTTGTATTCTTATCAAAGACTACATTGATTTTTAGATCTATGGAAAGGAAATGCAATAAAGTCCTATTTGTTAGGCACTGGATTACGTTCATTGCTATAGCTGACATTTTTTTTATTTTTTTTTTAAATTGAATCATTTTTATCAAAAGGTTTTTGAATACACACCTAACAAAAAAATAAAAATAGTAAATGCGGCAAGCAAGGAAAGAAAAAATGTGGCATACATACACATTTAAGGCAGAGTACAATTTAAAGATATAATATTCAAAACAGGATATGCATACAACCCCAAACAACAGAAGGAAACATACCAAGTACCCGAAGGCGCCATTCGGGTCCTCGGAGCCGGAGGCCAATAAAGAATATAATAGGTGCAGAAGAAAACATGGGAGCAGATCTTGCACAATTACCCCGCCAGAAAAGAATCTAAATAAACTAACCACATGTATACTCACAGTCACAGTGACTTTATAAGTGTACTATTACTAACCCAGGGGAGCACAGCCAACATGAGTGATAGTCTTTAATACCCAGATGGTTTATATCCATCATCCATTAGTTGGTCCTATCCTATCTAAAACAAATCACCTCTATTATTTCTCATCATTTATCTTTATTCGTCCTGTGCTGGGTAAACTAGTTTCCCTTTTCTGCACATATAAAGTCAGTAAAATTTTGTCTCCAAAATAAACAAATAAGCTAACCACGCCTGCCAAAATCATAAAACTAAACAAACCAAATACACCCAAAGCAAACCTCCCCTATAACTCCCCACTCTGTATAACCTAATCCCAACTCAGGTATACCTGGATCCCACGATGCCCTCCCCCCTAACTACACTAACCTACTTCTAACAACCCCCTCCCCCCCGATATAATGGATAAATAACTGGAGAAGTGACTGGGGCAAAAAAAGAAAGTGGCCATATCCGAGACGAAGCAGGCAGCAGACTCCTCCCGTAAAATATTTTTTTGCATTTCCGTAAAATAAAAGTAAAAAAAAATTAAATATAGTAGGCTAGAAACAGGCATATTACGAATACCTGGGGTGCTTAAACAAAGAAATTACCTTTACCAAATATAGCAGGGTAATCCCATAAAATGATAAAATACATAAACTTATTTAGATATAAGACTAATTACAGATATAATGTGCCCCAAACTAAATAAGGTAAATTTTACCCTTACAATAATAACTCGTATACATACTAGGGATGTGCAGGCTCGGATAGGTTCGAGTTAGCACGCCGAGTTCGGATTTTTCCCTCCAAAAAACGGGACTCAGAAAGAGGCAAAACGTCATCTTGCATGGACAAACATCATCATTCCTGATGTTTATCCATGCAAGATGACGTTTTGCCTCCGAGTCCCGTTTTTTGGAGGGAAAAATCCGAACTCGGCGTGCAAACTCGAACCTATCCGAGCCTGCACATCCCTAAAATACATTTATATGAAAAAGAACTCTGAAACAAACACAATAAAAAAAAAAAAATATCTAGACATAACAGGCGTCACATATAAATTAGTGAATTGTGTACAGATATTTAAATAAAAAAGAAATCACAAATACAGTAGAATAATCACAAATAAAAGTAATATAAAAGTATGTAGCCAAGAGGATATATAAAGATATAATACAAATAACTGGGCAATTACAGGAGAGCCTTTGAATAAACTACGGAAGGTCATATCTTAATAACAACTTACATACAAATAGCAAATAATAGGCTAATGCATATCAATTCGGCCATGGTTTGGCCTCCTGTGAGAATGTAACATAAGGAGCAGTCCCATCCCAACACACCCGAGAACAAACAGAAAAGCACATAGGATATGTGGATCCACGGCACACCCCATAGGATTAAAAGATGGAGCTTATCAAATTCAGGGAGAACCACAATCATAGGGAAGGAGAATTTCATTAAGTGATTTTCCACAAATGGAGTGTGAACTGCAGGATCAGAAAATGGAGATTCAGACACCTCAACTTCTCCCGAGGCATCCAAGGGATATAGCAAGGAGAAAGAATATCCACCTGTAAATCACCAAATTTGCTGATAAGCCTCTGTGTAGAGGCATTAATAGCTTGAATAATCTGTTGTAGAGAGGCTTCCATGCTTGCCTTATACAGAATAACAGATGAGATGAGAGACGAAAATGAGTAGTAAATAGGTATGGGAGCTGTGTAATGGATGCGTGAGTGGGCCCAGCCAATATGGACGTGACAGAAGATAAGTGTCAGTCAACCTGTAAAGCAGCTTAACGGGAGGCAGAGGTGGAAGCAAAGCAAGCAGTCATACACCAAACACCAGGAAAGGGATAAGCAGGACAGGGGCTGCAGATCCAGCAGAAAGCTTCCTCACCCAAAATGGTGACGGCACGGAATTGCGGCGTGACAAGTTAGTAGGGAGCCAGATCAGCCACCTGCATCTATGACCTCCGGACCTATGGGCTCTATACACCATACAGCGGGGGTTGCTGCGGGCCAGACAACACAGGAGCGCAGGGAGCAACGTGAAGAAAATGGAGGCCAGGACTGCAGCTAGACCAGGAGGCTGTCCTCTGCACCGCAGCCGGTAAGTAGAGACAGCGGGCAAACAGGGGGATCAAACTACCACTGGAGGTGCAGTAATGGTTAGGGCACCTATGGTGCAAGTTTCAACCCGATACCACCAGGGGAACAGGAAAGTACTGTATACAGAGATTAAGCAGGAGCTAATGGAGCCAGCTGCCTGCTCCGACCATGGCCAGGCCACACACCCCCCCGCTATAGCTGACATTTACAACAGCCTGCAGGAAAACATAAAAACATACCATTTTGGATAATTTTTTTTAACAAGGTGCCTGGTGTGATCTTATCTATATCTTCCAAAATTGAGGGAGATGCTTTCTTTCCAGAGTTTAGGTTAATACTTGATTTAATTTCAACTTTTCTTTTAATAGTTGAAGATTCATGTGCCTGGAACATAAAATACGTATTTATAAAGATATTCATATACAATATAGCAGCATATAACAAAAACACAGTGCACGGTATTATATACCACTTTCCCAAGGGAACGCCTCACTCCGTCCTTCATTTTACTGCGCAAGCTCATGGATGGAGACGATAACGTCCTATCTAGATACGCTGATGTAGATAGTCGTCCATATTCCAAAGCACTAAGAAAAAAAAAAGGGAGGTGCCACTAACTTTAACGGTGACAGCAAATGACCGGTTTGTACATTTGAAGCAAAACCACAGCAGAAGATGGGTACAAGCATCAGACGAAATTTAAATAATTTGGAATTCATCTGTAAAAGGGTCATTTTCTTAAGTAGACGATTTGATTATCTGATCAATAAAATGTACCACAGGATGTTTTAGTACTTTATGACATTTCCCCAAGGAATCGCAGGCAGATTTTAAGAAAGCCAAAGTAGTGGAGCTAAGAAACTAAGGGCCTGATGCAGAGCCGGACGCAATTAGCGCTCGCTCTGAAAATAGGGGTGGCTATTCAAATGAACCGTTCGCTGTTTGCGGTCTGTTCACGCCTTTAGGTCTGAGCGAGCGAACAAAACTTGCGGTCGTTTTTTGGGAAACTACGCCCCCTGGCCGCTCGCATCCTACGTCATGTCCGCTATTTATTAGATTAATCGAGTACATCGACCAGGGTATGAACTGCTCGCTATTCTTGTGGTTGGTTTTTGCTACCACAATTTTGCAAGCAGTTCTGGCTATAAAATAACCCAGTGACGTGGTCAATGACGCTGCTGTTTTAATTATGCACACCCATAAAACGCCTGTTTTGACCTTTAAGCACGCCTGCGATCGGATCTCCACTCCCCGTTTTCAACCACCTTCCCGTTACCATATACACCTGTTTCTGTCACTCAAATTATCAGGCATTCGCTATTTTGCGAGCACATGAATTTCGGCCGCACTGACTGGTTCGCGCATGCGTATAACGATCCGTACGCATGCGCAGTTGGGCAAACATCGCTCGGAGCGAACGAGCGGCCGCTTACGAGTGGCTCTGAATCAGGCCCTAAATCAACAGAATAAACTCCCTATTATACAACTATCCACTGAAAAGATTGGCGAAAATGTATGGAAAACTTAGAGGGACAAGTCACCGATAAAGAGCAAAACACAATGTAACAGGCTGTACCAATCATCCATTATGGCAAACAGTGAATCTAAAGTACAACGATGCAGCATCCAGATTTTTTCCATGCCAAGGTTCGTTGTGCTTCGTATGCAGACTCAGACGCACACAGACATACAAGTATCACATATCAAATGAATTAGTGCAGTCTCATGAAGAGGTTTCTCACATCTGATTGTCAATAAGATACACTTTCAGGTGACAGACACTCGGGACCTTGCATCTCACTTGTGCCAGGAGTCTTGCGTCACATGTCGTATTGAGGCTAGGTGTATGAGGACACATCTGCAATGCTGCACCAGGCATCTACAGTATTACCCTCTGCTGAAGTAGGAGGATGGTTCAATAAGGTAACAAGACCTCTCATGTGTGTAGTGTTCTCTATTTCATTCTAATTTCCCACTAGGACAGGAGCAGGTAGACAATGGTTTCCCTCAAAGCCATTAGACTGTACCTAATATCAGTCATACTGTCCCAACATCAGTTGTAAGATGGCAGAAACATTGTCAAACATTGAGGTGCGTAGTGTGATCAGATTTCTGTGTGTAAATGGAACATTCATTGCCAACATGTTGGGTGAAAATATGAGGTCATGGAAACAGGTTCAGGTTTAGAGCACTGCCTTTGATAATGGCAGGACAGACATTCAAGATTAGCAGAGATCCGACCAGCCAAGCACGTCCACCGCAGATGACAATTAAAGGTCTAATTCAGGAGGACAGATGGATTTGAGTTAGTGATATTGCAGACTAACTGAACATCTCAGTGGGTACTGTGCACAACATCTTTCATAAGCAACTAGGGTACAGGAAAAAGTGTGGGTACCGATGCAACTCACAAAAGTTCACAAAATCCATAGGAAGGGATGGACTTTCGTGCACTTTATGCGGTACCATGAGGAGGGAGTGTAGTTCCTGCCGCATATTGTTACAGGTGATGAGATGAGCTTGCATCATGTGACACTGTAGCTGGTCCCCACCTTCAAAGAAATTCAATACAACTCCATCAGCAAAAAAGGTCATGGCAACCATGTTTTTTGGACCACAATGGTGCACTTCTTGCCGATTTCCTCACAAAGGGAGATGCTGTGAATGCTGACCGCTATTGTGACACATTGAGCTGGTTGCGGAGGACGATTCGTCGAAAACGTCCTGGGTAGCTGTGTACAGGCGTTGTACTCCTGCACAATATTGCCAATCCACACTCAGCCAACTACGATTGTGAGTTGTTACGGCGCTACCATTGGAATGTACTGGACCATCTTCCCTACAGCCCTGACAAGTGATTTCCATCTCTTTGGACTAATAAAAAACACCTGGGTATAAGGCGATTCGCAACTGATGGGGAAGTTCAGCAAACCGTCATGTCTTGGCTTCAGGCGCTTGACACTGATCTCTTCTAAGCCAGGATACATACCTTGGTGTACCATTGAAGCAAATGCTTAGACAAGCATGGGGACTATGTGGAAAAATAGTCTGTACCACGGCCATACTATTGATATATACGTATATGTAAGAGTTGAATAAATGTACGCAATGAGAGGTCTTGTAACCTTATTTATTGAACCACCACCATATAAACAAAGTTTAAAATAATATACAAGAGGGTGTGACCTGGCAGGCAACAGGAGCAGGCGTGTGCCTCATCAGCTCTTGACTAGTGTCCACATTTTTGATATTATTAGGGCCCTTTCTCCAACACTGGGTGCCCATATCAGACTCTGCCCAGTCCCCGAGTTGTAATACTCTTGGGGGAAAAGGTCCGCGGAGTTGGGGGACCCCTCCTGTGTCCCTGCGGGTCCGTCCTCCAGCATGATTCCCCTTTGGTTGCCTACCCGTGACTGTAGTCCCCACTGCCTGGCTGGTCCCTCCGCTTTCTGGTGAAGCCAGTACCTACATCTCCTGGCGCTGAAGTGCCCCTGGTATGCCAGGGCCGACCGGGACTGCTGGCTGCCTGTGGTCGCTGTGTCAAATGACCTCCTGTAACCGTTGTTACTTGCTGGACTACCGCTGTGACCCAGCCTCTCCCTTGCAATCCCCGCTGTGTGGCTGCTAGAGGCTGTTCCAGTCATTGGGAGCGGTGCTCTGTCTGCGGCCTAACGCCAGGGTTACAGCCTGCGGACCTCTGATGCCTCAGCCATCTTGCAGGTCAGCAGGACAGAGAATAGAGTCACTGAGGGGGTTTGCTGTGGTGCATTGTCCCCTTTTAGGTGTTCTGTCCTCCTGGGGTCCTAAATTGGGGGGCCTGTACTGTGTGCCCTACTTACCATCTTCCACCCTTCATAATAATTTTAAGGGGGCTGTTTGAGGGTCCTTCTTGAGTGAGTATATAGTGATTGTCTCCTTTCTAACTATATTTTGCTCTATTCACACCAATATAAGCTAATCCTGATGTGTTACTTCTGGTGTTAGAACTCCATCTGATGGATTGATTCATTAATTACACTCACCTGTGTTCTTTTGAAATTGTCATATTTACCTACAAAAATAAGTCTTATATGCTTCAGTTTATAGTAAGGCCCCTGGCTTATATATTGTATATTTTTTCTAATTTCATATACCCTGAACTCCTAGTACCAACTCCTATATGGGATCCAGTGTACGCCCAAATATAGGCTCTTTGTCCTCGGCTGCTATGCTTTGATCATGCCACTCCATTAGAGAGGACCGTGCAATGTGACACCTATATGACTTGCGCCTAGTCCCTATTCTATGAAGCTGACCTAGCCCAGAGATCTGGTAACCTATCCCATGGTGAGACGCAAGAGCTCTAAGAACCCTGTAGCCACCCCGGCTAAAATATCCTCAACACAAGCCTTCCACTCTCTATTTGGGGCATCCAAGTCTGGGCCAGTTTTGTTAGGTCCTGCTTCCCCCATGGTATCTGGAAGTGCGAAAGGGGGATCAACTCCCGAGAGTCGCTCCCCTCTCGTCTTTATCCCGTGCTTGAATTTCGGACGTTACAGATTTCTTAACACATTTACAATCTCTCCCAACTCGGCAAGATATTCAGCAGGACCTGCAACTTATGGAGCAGAGTATTCAGGATTCCATTTAAGCCTGAATTTCCTCTTTACGTATCTACCAGAATCTCTCATGGAACAGCCTACAGAATAGGCGTATGCTTCGTCCACTCACCGATGAACTTAAGAAACATGAGTAAGGTTTCGCTGGGGATTTCCTCTTAGCACCCATGTGGTTCATGAGGGAGCTTTGTGTGTGTTACAGGACTATGCGGATGTCCTGAAATGTAGTAGTTCTTTGGGCTTGGCGCCCTCTGGAGCCACCTACTTCACCTAGTCCCCACAAGAACACTTGGCACAAGGTCCGCAATTCCAGACGACGACCACGTAGCAGATCGGAGGCAGAGACTCCAGCGGTCACTTGATCAGGGACTCAATCACTCCATTGGGTATCATTTATTTTGTGTAGGCAGACACGTATGTCTGTGCAACTAATGTATCTACCATGTTATCTGTTCTCAATGAGATCACCCGTTCTATGTGACCATCTTAATCATTCTGCATACTTCCGATGCTGTTATGGCTTTGTTTCTGGGCTAGGCCTGTATATTTTTAAACTCCATGTCTAGGCTTAATATATGATGATTTGTTCTATTTTGGCGTCATTCACCAGTACCTTCAGTGTCCTCCATCTCTGCTGTATATATTTTGACCATGGACCCACCCGGGTTCCCATGGCTTTTTCTGCAGAGTATCTACATCTGTATTTTTCCTCTTCCTATCTTGTTTCCCCATTTTTTCCACAGGTGATGACTGTTTTCCATGTTTATATTTCGATAGTCAGAAGTTAGTTTCTCTGTGGACGTCTCTGGTGGTACCTTTTTATGACTAAGTTAACACTGTTTTCTGATAATGTGAAAGGCCTAAATATCCTGGAAAAGGAGGACTCGTTTACTACTGTACATTAATTGTATGTTGATGGGTTTGATGTTGTGTTCCTGCAGGAGACCTTTTAAAAAAGGGTTCCTCCCCAAGTCTCCGCTCTCATCACTTTTGTCAGGGCTACTTTAAATAACTTCTCTGGCGTAAGGATTGGGAAGTTGCCACATTTTCTAAATGCCTTAAACTTACGTATGTCACAGAGGTGCCAATTGGGGATGGTAGGGAGTTGATGATTAAGGCCACTATAAAACACATAAAAAATTTATGTTTGTTAATTTGTATTTACGTAACCAAGGTCAATCCCATTTTCTTTGCAAATCTTTGGAATTAAGAGACACATATAGAAGGGGGCCTAATTGTAGGGGGAGATTTTAATTGGGCACTGGAGCCCCCTCTAGAAACTTCCACTGGGGGTTCTGGGACTTCATATAAAGAGGCCAGGAGTTTTCCAATTAGTAGACACCTGGCGATTACTACAGGAACTTTACATTCTAGTCGCCTCCACATAATTCATATTCTTATATAGTTTACTCTGTGTGAACCATTCCTACTTAGATTTACTTTTAGATGGAACCATTGGACAAATTGTGGGTTCTGATTATGCTCCTATTACCATCACCTTACATCTCCGTCACCCTCCACCACGACATTGGCGGTTTAACGAACAGCTCCTTAGGAACCCAACTTGTCGGGCACAACTGGCGGAGGCTATAGATGAATATATTTCATTGAACGATACCATAGAGGTATCGCATGTTACAATTTGGGAGGCATATAAGTGTGTTGTTAGGGGCAAGTGTATCCAACTTTGTTCTTTTCTTAAGAAACAAAAAACAGTGCAGAAATGCTCTGTTTACAATAATTAAAGACCTTGAAATGGCTCATAAAAACACTCTTGCTCCTGACACATACGTAGAGCTCCAAAATGCTAGGACCTCTTTAAATAGCTTTCTCAATGATGTCGTCCGACGAACATACCAACAATGTCGCCACAAATATCACAGGTGGGGAAACAAACCAGGGAGGATTTTATCAAAGGCTCTCATGGCCCAGAGGTCCCTTTACATATATCAAGGACTCTACTGGTGCCATATGTGTCACAGATAGAGCAATTATCAGGGTCTTTCAGAACTATTATTCGGAGTTATATAATTTGACCTCTACCCGCAGAGTCTATGCGAGCTGACCACGAGCTCGCAATTACAAGGTTCCTGGAGGAGGTTAAGTTCCCTATTCTCCCTGAGGCAGTCGCACATACTCTGGATGCACCCTTCACGTAGGGTGAGTTGTTAGAGGTTCTTAAATCACCCCCCGATAGGTAAGAGCTAGGGCCCTGATGGCTTTACTCTATCGTATTAGAAAGCTTTTCAGGACAAACTTGTTCCCCTTTTATGGAGGGAGTGTAATGCAGGATCTCCGCAGTCCCTTTTCTCTGATCAGTGCCTTGGTGCTCATATCACCATCATTCCAAAGGAGGGTAAGGACCCTTGTCTTCCGGTGAGCTATAGGCCTCTCTCTCTCTTTTAATGTCGATGTTAAACTATGCCAAACTCATGGCAAACAGTCTTGAACCATTGCTTCCAAGCGTCATCCACTCTGACCAAGCTGGCTTTGTCCCAGGAAGAGAGGCGAGGAACAATACTACTAAAATGATCGACTTGATAGCCTGTGCTCGAAGTAAATCCAATGATGCAAAGAAGGTTTTTGATTAGGTGGATTGGGGCTTTATGGTGGGGGTTTTGAGGCGGTTGGGCCTGTGTGAGGTATTCTTCCAGAAGATTCTCTGTTTATACCGGGCGCCGTCGGCACTGGTCAGAGTGAATGGGACATTATCTGATAAGATTGTAATTACTAACGGCACACGTTAGGGCTGCCCACAGCATAGTTCCGGTCCAAGAAGGAACATCTGAACATTTGGATTCTGTCTCTTCCCGTTCTAGCAAGAGTCAGCCTCCTTTGGTTCCAACTAAACTTCCTCTGGACTCCATTCGGTTCCATTCGTTAGTCCGAAGTCGCCTCCGGGTCTGGCCAGTCCGAGAAACTCTGGTTCCAAGTTTGTGTAATCCATTTTGGTTTCAAGCGCCTTCCTGCCCAATCCGTTTTTACCCGGTGGTCTGAGTAGCCCAGAAGGGGCTTCAGAG
Source organism: Taudactylus pleione (assembly GCA_031769625.1). Lineage (NCBI taxonomy): Eukaryota > Metazoa > Chordata > Amphibia > Anura > Myobatrachidae > Taudactylus > Taudactylus pleione. The sequence goes on from JAUIMM010000116.1 coordinate 1,045,785, forward strand.
TCTTCAACTTCCAGAGTAGATTCTAACCTGCTAACTCCAGAGAGGGATCTCCAGAGCCTCAGCCTCAGGAGGGGCCTTCAGTAACACAGATTCAGATATCAGTTCCTGCAAGTCTAAAATGTGGACAAAAAGATGTGCAGCCCTGTCAACCACCACATACCTGAACCTAAGGGTGACAATTTAGTTATTACATTTTTGCTGAATTTCTCAATAAGAAACTTTTGTTCCATGAGTGCTGTCGGAAAAATGCGTATACTCTAGGGCGCTGTGATTCGATAGAGTTTGTGAACCACTGCCCTAGGACGTAAACTTATTTCATTCAGTTCAAGCTTTATATGACCGTCGAATATCTACCATCTTATAATTCACCTCTGCACCTGTTTTCCCAAACCCTGTACTTTTCTTCTTCCACCTGCCTTAGTCTTGTCTCCACCCCCCCTTTTAGAAACAGTTTGATGTATATGTCTAGATTTTTAAAAGTTTAACTGTACATGTTGGTGAATTGGGATTATATAATGGATCTCATCTGATCTGATGGGATCAAAAAGAAAAAAATAATTTATTACCCTTTATACTTTACCAATGTGATATTGCTATGTAATTGTTTTTATATGCTGTGAGACTTTTCAAACTCGAAAATAAAGAATTTATTAAAAAAAAAAAAAAAAAAAAGTTATACAAAAAATAAAAACAACTTCAATCAGTTAAGAAAAAAATTACAATTGTCATACATATTGCATCTAGTAGCTAGAATAAACAATTTTAGTTGAACAAATCATAATTAGTTTTTGTAATGTGAAATAATAAACAACAATATTGAAGAACAAACCATAAATTACTCAATTTACCTTTGTTTAGATAGGTGCTTTACTGATGGACGGACAGACTCGGTTGCCAAGATCCCCTTGAGCAAAGAACGTGTAGTAAGGTTTTCTTGAAAAGTATCTTCCATTTTTCTGAAGTAAAAAATATTTATTACATTTAAAATGAAATGTTAAAGCAGAAAAATCACTACAAAATCTTCATGTGATATTTCTTTTGCATATTTTATTGCACTGTGGGTAAAGAGTAAGTACATGTGAACTGAATGTTTTTGTCAAGTGAGCAAAACGTGTTCTGACATTACTCAAAGGCAAAGTATGGCTACAGCACAACTGTTTTAGGGATATGCATTACAACTACTAATAACCTTCATTTTCCTACCAAGGAAGTTGTCATCATTACAATACCTACCTATAGTAAACCAGTACCACTTCTCATACATAACAAATATTGCTGACTGCACCCATAGCATGATTATTTACCTGCCTTACAGCACTGAGGGCCTGTTTCAGACCCGCTCGCAAGCGGGTCGTTTGTTAGGCAGTGCGCGCGCGTGAACGCAAAAAGCACTCGCTCCGGCGCTCGCATCCAAAAGGGACGGCTGTCGATGTTGATCGACAGCTTGCCCCATTTGGAAGGCGGGGCGGGGGGGGGGGGTGGTTGGGCAAACGGAGACGTTCCTGCAAGAACGCCTACCGTTTGTGGGCGGCCCTACTGACATCACTCGTGATATCAGTAGGTGGACTTCATGCTCTATTAGAGCAGGAAGTCCACTGGGGCTTGCGGCAACGAGACCCTACCGCAAGGGTCTCGTCGCAAGCCCAATGGTCGCGATGGTCTTGACCATCGCGACCATCACCTGGCCGCTCGCATAAGCTGTGGGTGGTAACCCACAGCTCAGTGAGCGGCCAAGAGGCCGCAACTAAAAAAAACAAACGCCCGCCCTGATTCAGAGCGGGCGCTAGCTTTTTGCGAGCGCCTCTAAATCAGGGCCTGAGGCCATGAGCTCAACTGCCAACCTGGCACCTATCAGTGGGGTATTTGTATATTCTCCCATTGTTTGCTTGGTTTTTCCCAAATTTCAAAAACATACTACTGTCTGTGGGCACGACAGGAGATTCTTGTGAACCTGGAAGTGATGCTGGCTGTGGTACAGTGGAAGGAACTATGGCAAGGTAACTCGGTGGGCGAATGTGTTGCACATGAGGGTATGCTGAGAGAATGTGTGAACTGGTTTTGAGCAGGCACTAGAAACTGGAAACAGACTAGTACAAACAAGGCACTGGAACTGGACTGGGACTAGCTGGAATGAAGGAGTCAGACTGGGACTGACTTTCCACTTGGATCAGACAGGAACTGGCTGGAAAAAGGAGGAGTCAGGATAGAAATGACTTTGCACTTGGCCGGACTGGAACAGACTGGAATGGAATCCACAGGAATCAAGCAGTGTACACTGAATGCAGAGTATGGTGGAATACCTGTATACTGCTGGAGGTTACAAAGGCAGTGTAATGGAGCAGATGAGAATCTGTGGATCACCAATGCACAGGTTACAAAGGCAGTGTATTGGAGCAGATGAGAATCTGTGGATCACCAACGCAGGAGAAACAGAGCTTCTGGAACAAGATTTGTACACAGGAGTCTGGAGCCAAGGGACGCAGCTGTAATGGCAACGTTACTCTGGCGATTTGCTGGGAACACTGCACGTCTTTTTATCCCCCCTGCTCTACAGTTGTTGGTGGAGCAGATCAACTGACCGCTACAGGACTTGCGATTGGGTAAGCTGAGGGCAGCTGATCGCTAGTGTCATGGCGGCACCCAGTACACAGAGTTGCCGGAAAAGGCTGTGGGGTGCTGGCATGGAGACCAGCATTCAGGTAAGTAACGGAATGCAAGTCTCCGCGTCCTGACACACGCTTGTAGGGTAATTTACATAAGCTCCAACGGGATAGGCACTGATAAAAGGGACAAATATACTCGCAGATGGCTACGGAAATTGTTGGTTTAAATAATCAGTAATTTCAAAATAAAATAATGCCTAAAATAAGAGTACCAGTATTTATGTAATTAATGGGTGTATAGGCCAAACCACTCATTGCCAGTGATAAACTGCACAAACAAATCCTTATTATCAGTCATAAGGCACATAAAGGCTAAAACCTGTACTCACCCCATTCTGCATTTTTTCACAATATATTTTAAATTTTTCTACTTTACACAAATAACCACTGCAATATCTGTGCTGAGGATCATCGATATTTGCACTAGCCTTGGATACCTGCAACAGATACAACTACTGACAGGCATATCTGTGGGTTCTGCAGGAGCCGCATATGTGGTAGCACGCCCTTGCCGTACTTAGTTGCATGAGAATGCCCCTTCTACTGTTGTTCTGCTCTTTCAGTCCCTACATCAGTTTCTGTATCTTACACAATCCAATATAAATTACTTTTACTTAAGTGAAAAGCCTTTAAAAAAAAAAAAAAAAAAAAAAACACAACCCTATACCAATGTACATTGCCTTCCTGGTCTTAAAATGTTTTCCAACTCAACCTCTCTCATCCACACATGACTTGTCCTTAATTCTGGTTATATGACAAGGAGGCTTGAGTCTGTGCCCTCACTCATATGAAAATATTTCTATTCTTGTCCAGGGGTCGACAAATTTCAGCAAAATCAGGGAGTCATCTAGCCCAAATTCAATTAGCCGTGATAACCCATTTACGCACGTAAGGCGACGCATAAGTTAACCTGCGGTAATTCTCCATAGGATGTAACACACCTCTTTTTTGTGACCCCCCCTGAGCAGATGAATAGTTGGGTAAAATCCTAATTTTAAGGTACAAATGTGGGTACTTGGTTCAGAACCACAGGGACACCCTCCTTAATGATTAATCAGGCACTCAGAAGATTTTAATTAGCTAAATTTGCCCAATACTTACACGTAATTTTTCGGGTGAAATTCTGCAAAATGCAGAATGGGTTACAAGATATAAGACAGGTATAAGGGGGTGATGTATGACTGGAACAGGTGTTTTTAAGCTTGCAGTTGCAGGGGGGGGGTTTTAACACATTTTTAAAAGTTGCTTAAAATGACACAAATATCTAAATACAGACATTTTTAGGCAGCCCAAATTTATCTAGATCATTTATTTTGCATAAATCACCTGCTTTCTATCATTTTTTCACTGTTTTTAGGGTTAATATTAGTTTGCAAGTTTTGGGGGGTACAGGCTGATATCCTCATTTTCACCCACACTTAAAGCAGGTAGTAACAGCAAGTATTACTTGAATGCTGGAATAAGCTTTTTCCAATTGAATTGCACATTAAGCGGGAGCACGCATACATGCGTTGTGAAATTACTGGGCGATGTGCATTAATTTAACACGCAGTAACAATAACAATTTTTTATCAGGGCTAATTGAATTCGGCCCTAAGAGTTAGGGAGCAGACGATCGTCCCCAACCAAGATATATAAAATCTTGTATAGGAAAAGCCATACTCACATAAAACCAAAACAAGCATAAAAACAAATCTATTTGAGGGGTTTGTGTTCATGAACATGCCTGTGGTAATGTGGAGCATTTCTCAAGATTGCTTGGTCTGGGTGAGCAGGGAAACTCACAAAGGAGTTCTACATTTCTACAAATGTAGCTGGTGCTGGATTACAGTGAGGATCAGTAAGTAACAGGTGCAATGTAATAACAGTCCACTGATGGTGTAGTTGGTAGAAATGACTGTGAAAAAAAAAAAAAAAAAAAAAGACATCCTGTAAATTCACCCTCAGAATGTGGAATAGATGGCGACTAGTTCCGAGAGCTCAATATGGCCACTGAAACACAGGCAGGTGTAAAACCATAAAGTAAACACCAGAGGGCAGCAGCATCTAATGTGGAATAATAGAATAATTTTAGCAAGTTTTTGTTTATTCTGTGCAGAAAGTAATACCCCTTTTACACCAAAATCCCGGGTCCGACCCTGGAATTTGAACACTGGTCAATCCCGGGTCGAACTCGGCTTCAAACCTCGTTTACACTGCAACTCGACCCGGGTTATTCCCGAGTTTGCCCCGTTTACACTGAACCCGGGTAATCCCTGCTTTTCTCTATAGAAGTCATTAAAAAATATGAGATATGGTAAGAACTTACCCTTGTTATCTCTATTTCTACGAAGTCCATAGGGTTCCACAGGATACCTTGGGTATAGGCGATGGCGGCAGACATCCAGGCACCACAGAGTTAAATTTTCAGCCTCCCAGGATGCACTGGGGTCCCTCTCCTATACCCCGCCCCCGAGCCTCAGGCCACTCAGTTTCGTAACAAGCCATAGGCCGGAGCAGGAGCAAAAAAGAGAGAGAAGACAGTCTGGAACACACAAGAATCACATTCTCACCAGAAGGAGACAGAGAAACCGGTGACCAGATCAAAGCCCATCTGCAGTACAGGTGCGACAGGGCGGGAGTCCTGTGGAACCCTATGGACTTCGTAGAAATAGAGATAACAAGGGTAAGTTCTTACCATATCTCATATTTTCTACTTCAGGGTCCATAGGGTATCCACAGGATACCTTGGGGATGTCCCAAAGCAGTATCCTTTAAGGGTGGGGACGCTCCTGTGCTGTAAGGAGAATCCGCCGCCGAAAGGAAGCATCCTGAGAGGCGAAGGTATCAAAAGCATAATACCTTACCAAAAATATGGACAGATGACCACGTGGCTGCCAATCACCGCTGAAGCGCCACGTCGAGCTGCCCACGAAGGACCCACAGACCTAGTGGAAGAGCTTTAATAGAGGATGGAACAGGAAGACCTGTGAATCCATCCTGCCAAAGTTAGCGTAGTGGCAGGCCAACCCTTTTTATGGAAACCAGAAAGGACAAAACCGAGAGTCTGATTTTCTAAACGGACTGGTACGGTCAACTTAAATTCTTAGCGCCCGTACCACAGCCAAATAGGCCTCACCAGCAGACAGGACTGGGGAAGTAAAGGCAAGCACTGCCCTGTTCCTAGGAAAGATGAGAAAAAGGGAGGTCTACATGAAAGAGCCTCCCATTCTGAGATCCTACTGGCCAAATTAAGAGCCAGAAGGAATACAGTCCTAGCCGTAAGCCATTTGAAATCCAGTGAGCCCAGTGGATCAAATGGCGGTCCTCAGAGAGCCCTAAAGACCACAGCCAAATCCCAAGGAGCCACAGGTGGAACAAAGGGATGCTGAATATAACGTACACCCTGCACAAAGGTGCGGACATCAGGAAGAGTAGCAATCCTACACTGAAACCATACTAACAGGGCAGAAACCTGCACCTTGAGGTAAGCAAGGCGAAGACCATTATCTAAGCCCACCTGTAGGAAAGCCAACCTCTGGATATCCGGAATACCCGAGGAGCCTAGCCTCTAGGGCGACACCTGAAAGTATACCATACCTAATGGTAAATTCTTGCAGATAAAAACTTCCGAGCTCTTAGCATGGACAGAGCCCCTGTTAACTATAGAGCTGGAAAAACTCCTAGACCTTAAGAGGGCAGTCTCCACCACAGACAACCCAGGTCTGGGTATCAGCCAGGATCCTGAGACAACAGGTCCGGGCGTAGAGGCAACAGCTTCGGAGTGTTAACTGAGAGGCTCCGAAGATCTGAGTAATAGTGCCATCTGACCTACGCTGGAGCTATCAGCAGGAGCGTGCCTCCGTCTTGCTATTACTGGAGGAAGAAGGGATAACGGAGGGACGAGGTACACAACTTGGAAGGTCCACTGGACCTGCCTACGTCTATCAGAAGAGTCTCATCTCTGAAAGGCTCCACTTGTTCACCAGAAGATTGAACACCTCCTGATAAAGAGGACATTTCCCTGAATGCACGTCTTGACGGCTGAGAAAACCTGCTTTCCATCTGAGGATTCCTGAATGAACACTGCCGATGACGGCAGGGATATAGCCTTCCACCCAAGCCAGAATTCGGGACACCACTGTTAGTGTCGCCTGACTTCGGGAACCTCCTAGGTGGTTTACATAAGCCATCATGATGGCGTTGTCAGACTGTACCTGCACGGTATTTCCGTGGAGGACCTGTCCTGCATGCTGGAGAACCCTGAATACTGCTCAGAGTTCTCAGATGTTTATGGGAAGCGCAAAAACTACTGGTGTCCACCTGCCCTGGAACAAGTGTGGACCCGTCATGCTTCCCAGCCACGGATACTGGCGTCCATCGTCAGAAGGACCCTGTCCGCAATCCCAAAGGGGGTGCCCCTTGTTTAGGTGAGCTTTCTGCAGCCACCAGGCCAGAGAGAGACAAACCTCCGGGGAAAGCCTATTGACTTTATCCTATGGGGCAACCCATCCCATCCGGAGAGGATCAAGTTCTTTAGAGTGAAGCTGGGTACTCTCCACCATGTCGAACAGCGACATCCTGGAACCCAGGAACCACATTGCCAAGTGAATAGACACTCGGCGACTCTGCAGGCAACTGCGTACCTTTGCCTGTAATGCAGAGATCTTTTCCTCAATCACAAAGATCCTCAGATGTTGGGATATGGAGCATCCTCTGTGAAGAATCAGAGAGGACCATTTCCAGTTTATCAGTCAGCCCTAACGTAGCAACACAGATATTGTCCGTTGCATATGGCACTGAAGTATCTCTGGAGACCGTGTAACAACAGGAGGTCACTCGGATAGGGTAACAAGCGGACCCCCTGCATCCGCAGGTGGGCTGCCATAACTACCATGACCCTGGTAAACCGTGAGGCGCGGAGGCCAGACCAAGGGGCAATGCCACAAACTGGAAATGCTTATCGACCACTGCAAACCTGAGGAAAACACTGGTGTGCTAAGAAAAGAGGGATATTCAGGTAGTCACCCTGAATATATCCAATGACACCACAAAATTCCCAGGCTCCATTGAATGATGGAATGCAGGGTCCCCCTCCCGAACCGAGGAACCCTTAAGAATTTGTTGAAGGATTCGAGGTTGAGAATGTCCTGGTAAGACCCATTGGGTGTCTGTACCAGAAAGAGGATGGAGTAATACCTCGTTCCCCTTTGGGGCAACGGAATAGGTACTATAACTCCTGCCTGGAGCATAGAGTGTAACACCCTCAAAAATTACAGGGCCTAGTCCTGAATTGACAGAAGACCTGTAACGAAAAACCTTCTGGGAGGCTTTTACCGGGAGGAAAGGACATACCTTCAAGAAAATACTTCTCTTACCCCAGTGTCCGTGGTGGTCAGACACCAGCACTGGGCGAACTGGAGAAGCCGGCCTCCAACTCTGGGGGCTCCCGAGAGGAGGCCCGTCCCGTGAGGCTGAAGGCTTATAGTCCAACTTGGGAGTAGGACGTCTTGTACTCCAAGCCTGTTCTTATGGCTGAGCAGATTTCCTGGCTACTGACTGTCTTGGAAAGCTGTATTTTAGACTTACCCTGGCCTCACAGGGCCGAAAAGACAAAGTCCCAGACCCTGATGGGACTGTAGCCGATGGCAGACACGCAGACGTAGCTGCTGCCTGCAGGGCCACAATTGCGTCCAGACGAGGGCCAAACAGGACTTGTCCCGTAAAAGGCAAAGCATTCCAAATGGAATCTGCGTCCGCTTTCCAAGAGCGCAACCACAGGGAGCGGCAAGCCGCTACTGCTGCCGAGGAGATTCTGGAAAGGAGTAGGCTATATGTAAGACCGTCTCATTATGAACGTGGCAAAGTCTCTGAGAATTTGCCACTATCCACCTGCTCTGCTGGAGAGTCAGTGTGCAGAGATCCAGTTACCTACTCAGTGTTCCATGGCTCTGGCCCCCCAGCACACGGCCATAGCCGGCCTGGAAGCCCCTCCAGCAAGGGAATATTGGATTTTAGATATATTTGCACCTTGCAATCTGGAACCTCCTTCAAAGAGGACCTGGAGGGCATGGGCAACGTAGCACTCCTCACTAGGCGTGTAACATGAGAATCTACCCGTAAAGGTAACTCCCATTCGGAAATGTAATTATCCGCAAAAGGGGTATGCAAAAGGTCAACCGTTTTTGAGGCTGGAACCGCTTACCCTGATTTTCCACGCCTCCTCTAAATGATCCACCTGACCAGATAGAGGAATTACAGTGGCAACACCCTTATCCTTAAAGAAGGCATATTTGGATTTAGCCACGGGGGATATGTAATAACCAAAGCCGCACGGACTGCCCGTAGAAGGCCAGGTATATAGACTTTAGACCCAGACTACGCCTCCTTTGCACTAAGGGGCTCGTGTCTGAAAAAGTCAATAATGTCACCGTCATCAGACGTCATGTCTTTACCCGTCTGAGACCCGAAAGGCCGTTTAGAAGGCCGAAATGGTGACTCCCCCTGTAAAACGTCCATCAGGTGCAATACCATTTGGACAATAAATTCACCCACACAGGCTCCTGCGAGACCTGGGGGGGCGAAAAACAGGATACACTGGGGTACCATCAACTGTCCAGGGACCCCTGCATGTGAGGAGACCACCACAGGCTGCGATAACCCCTTGGGGAAACACAGGGGGCGTTGCCCACAAAGGCTGTAAGAATCTTAGCCAGCCGAGGGCGGTCCCCTTTTTTGTGCAGGCACAGTGACAGAAATGGGGCGTGATATATAATACAACATGCCCTCCATAAACCCTCAGCGTCTACATATCTCTCCGCTAACTGCACATGATATCAGTACATTATAGCTGGAAGAGGATATCCTCGTTCACTTTCCGACATGAGGAGTGTGAACGGAGCGTATGTGACCTCCCACACAGAAAAAACACGTTTACTGTGAGGTAATAAACACCCTGCGACACCGCACCGCAAGGGCTGTAGCAGAAGAACAGGGATAGGAAAAGGCTGACAGTCAGAAATTAAAGTACAGGCAAACAGCGCTAGCATTTAAGTCACATACAATGCACAGATAACATCCAGCATTACAGGCACTGCAATCAACTACACAGACCAGAGCCTGGTAGGAAACAGTGCTGCATACACTGACCTTAATTGAAGGAGAGGTATGCGGGGGACCCGGACCCCAATGGCATCTGTATCAGCTTCCAGCAGCGTTTGCCATCCCCAGCACATGTAGTGAGAAAATGGCCACCGAGGAGCAGAGAGAAGGCAGGGCCCGGGGGAGGAGCGCTGACACAGCCCGCTCAGACCGCTGTGGAATGGCACTGTGCAGCGGGGGAGACGCCGGCTGTGAGACAGGGAAGGCGTTCTCCCCTGGCGTGCTATCAACCCCTGGACGCCGCGCTGTACCGCACATGCTACGGCCCGCTGTCCCTGGTGGTCTAGTGGAAGGCGCAGGATCAGTACCTGTCCCCACGCGCAGCTGGTCCCCAGGGAGCCCCCTGCCTGGGGACCAAACAGGACTGCGTTACCGGCGGGTGCCCACCGCGGGACCCCGCTGCTTACCTTGTTCCCCGTGCATCCGGCCACAGTCCAGGTAGCCGGGGATCACCGCTAGCTGTGACCCCAGCTACCTACCAGCATCCCCGGATCGGTACCGGCGTTCTGGTACCGGCGGGGTGTAGGAGTGACAGCATGGACGTCAATACTGACTGTCCTATGCTGGAGCACTCTAGTTGTGCAGCCACAGCTGCGAAGAAATATTCAGGGGCCTTAAAAAGACCCCCCTCTGTACGGTGCGACTGGTCCAGGCCAGGCACCTACGAAAACTGAGTGGCCTGAGGCTCGGGGGCGGGGTATAGGAGAGGGACCCCAGTGCATCCTGGGAGGCTGAAAATTTAACTCTGTGGTGCCTGGATGTCTGCCGCCATCGCCTATACCCAAGGTATCCTGTGGATACCCTATGGACCCTGAAGTAGAAATTGTCTGTTTTAAGGTCTGACAAAGATGGTCACAAAAGGCAACAAAAGAGAGGGGTGGGGACTGCTTACAGCATTGCTACAGGTTGCTGTTCTGGCTGTGGCAGGCTGTGTATCAGCCTGCGTTTGTGGCTGCTGGTCAGGCTGTGGTGCAGGCTGTGTGCCTGCCTGCTTTTGTGGCTGCTGGTCAGGCTGCTGTGGTGCAGGAGGTTAGGCAGGCAAGCGATGGCTTCATGTGCGTCTCTCTCTGCAGGGGACTGACAAATGACATCATCTGCCGGTGCCCCAGAAGCTCCAATCAGCATCTTTCGGAGCTAGCCGGGTCAAATAATCAGGGTAGCACCCGTTTACACTGCCTCATGACCCGGGAACAACCCGTTTTCAACCCGAGTAAGATTGCCCGGTAAACCGACCCGGGTTATTTTTTTTGGGAGCCGTTCACACAGAGCCTCAACCCGGATCGACCTGGCAATAACCCGGGTTATTTGTTTGGTGTAAAAGGGGTATAAGTGAAAGTCTATTTCAGCAGGCTGCATGTGTATTAGCTGCTGCTAGACGGCTATGGCAGAAATCCTATAGAGAAGGGTGTCAGGTTCACGTAGCCACACTTTGTTGAAGCAGGACATCAAGATGTCGAACATAAAGTGAGAGGAAAGACAGGTGAGTGGACCAGCAAGTGCAGCTATCTGTTGGCTCCTGGAGGGTGAAGCAGCTGGACAGGGCTGTAGCAGGTCACTTTTGCACCTTCTCAAGGCTTCAAGGCGCCGCTGCTGGAACCCCACCAGCTAGAGACGTGTCGCTACTGGGGCTGCCCCTAAGGATTGCGCCCTGGTCTGTGGCACAGGTCGCACACCCCTACTAAAGGCCTTACATCTGGCTATTAGATAGGCAGCAGATCTGCTGCTCTAATATAGAAAGTGTTTTGCAGGACAGGGTGAACACAGGCACAAGAAATTGGGCACCAGGACGAATATCTTAGTCACCATGGCAACCCGTATTTGTCAAGCCCTGCTCTAGTCTCCAAAGTTTCAAGTGTTCTATGACTGCCTCAACTCTTAGACAAGCTCATCAGATTCCCAAACCACCTTCTTAAACCCCTTAGCCTATTCTACCCAATTAGGGTCAATGAATGAAAGGTTAAGGGAATTCTCTAGTTTAAAAGGAAGGTGTATGTAGAAGTTATGAACATAAAAACAATTTTGAGACATATGCCTTCATCATTACTATGGCTACTTTTGAGACTTTTAAAGATTGAAGTAATAGAATTTTACAAAAAAAAAAAAAAAAACAGGTGCAGAAATGACCAATGTATGAAAGCACAGGTCCCTAAAATGAGACACTTGTTATGCTTGGCTGAGATGTTTAAATCTTGTTTAATGCATTCAATCTGAATATGTTAACTCACTTATATTGTTAATTTACTGACTGATTCACCCTACTATACCTATACACAGTTCATACAACCTACTAATCCCAAATCAACACTGCTGCATTACTCTTCAATACATCATTTCTGGACAGTTGCACATCGTTGGGTCTCCCAGTTGTCCTATTTTAATAACTATTATATTTCAATATATATATTTATTTTCGCTTTTATACTCTTTTAATTGGTAAGCCGCTTTAGGGCCATATTCAATTACCGGCGATATTATCGCACCCGCTATAATTTATTGCCGATTTTTGGAGAAAGAAAATGGAGAAAACTTTTCTGCATCTGAGACATGGAGAAAAAAATTGCAAAATCCCTATTTTGGCTAAAAATGTGGGGATTTCCTTTAGAACCCTTTGCACAGCCCCCTAATTATACTTGACGGCAAAAAAAATCGTAAGTTGCTGAAAAACAATCGCTGAAATATTGGTCGGGAAAAAAAAACTTGGAAAATGCGTTTAATGTATTGGGTCTGGTATTTTGGGGGGCCATAAGGATACGCCAAGTGTTATAAAGAACGCACGTGGCTGGCGCAGGCATTCTTTTAAAATTTTTAGACAAAAATAGGGATTTTGCAGTGTCTTTCGCCTGCCTTAGGCTGGAGAAAAAGTTTTTTTCCCAGTTTTTAGGCGAAAATCAGCCATTTTTTCGCAGTCGTTGGCGAAATTAGCCATCACAACGGCCGAATTTGCCTGCGAAATTGGCCGACCTGACGGCCGATTTAGCCTGTAATTGAATCCGGCCATAAATGAAGGATTACCTTGTGTCTATGTAATTTGTTAGATCCTTATAGGGCTGTTATGATGAGCGGGTGTTTATATACTGGGAGGCCTGGGGCTACTGCTGTTCTGTGTGCTACTGTAGCCAACTGAGCTGATGGTGGAGGAAACTATGACTGGGCTGCTGACTATAGAAACAGTATAAAACAAAACAAATATGGTAGATAAGGAAAGGTATACCGGAAACTAAAGGTGGGTACACACTGCACAGATATATCTGCATATCGAGTAATCATACACACTGAATGACCATCATCTGCTTCTGTCCGTGTGTCCCGCTGCCGGGGTTGGGGGGGTGCCCTGCTCCACTCCCCGCGGCCTCTGCTGCATGTGTGCGGGCAGCAGAATATATATCTGACAGTGTGTACCCAGCTTTACAATTAAAAAAAATACACAAAAAAAATTTGGACAGATTAGGGGACAGGAATAAGAGATATAAAAGACAATACAGGACAGAAAGTGACATTGATCAGTACTTATCCTGTCCATGTGATACGGTTAGACTTAGTGCAAAGAGGATGATCCTTCTATGCTTCAGTCTTTTGTTCTCTCCAGGTCGCCTTCCCTGCTATGTACACTGGACCTCCATTCTTTTGCTAGTAACTTTTAACCCTGCACTGCCTGCAGTAACTGTCCCTTAAGACACCGAATTCTCCCCTTCTGTGCTCTAAAGGGGACCAAACGACCCAATACTACAGAGCTTACCTCCATCAGGACCATTTGCCGGCCCCTGCTAACGTATTCTCGTTAATCACTTTTTCAGATGTGCGTTGCTTAGATATGTAGTTTTTCGGCCAAACCGGGACGACAAATAGGCCTGGTCGTTCAGTCTGTATGGTCATTCTGTGCGCTCCCGTGGTCGTCAGCGATATCTTCCAGTCGTCAGTGCTACACGGCCAACTGGACGATATCGCATGCAGCGCCGTGCAAGGTAATGAAGGATGGAACGAGGAAATGAGTAAAGCTCAGTACAAACCATCTATACAATATGTTAGTCAATATTGTGTTCCACAATGGACGACCACCTTATAGTGTGTACCTCCAAATCCACCAAATTTATTTGATGAATTGTGTGGTCACATGTTCCCGTCTGACGTCCTGGATGGGATGATACGACAGACAGCGTAGTGTACTAATGTTCATTCTAGCACCCTGCACCTGTCACAACCTGTGCAGTTCCTCTTTCCTGCCAGGGGTGCCGCTCTCTGCTGTGGTGCTTCTAGCACACTCTGGTGTGTATCTCCACAGTTTGTTGCATCAGTTGAGTGTGCTAGAAGCACCAGAGCAGAAACACCCCAGACAGAAAAGAGGAACTGCACGGGTTGTCACAGATGTAAAGTGCTAGAATGAACACTAGTGTACTTACATTAAGCATGCAACGATATATTGCATCATCGTATGATGATGCGTTATATGCATACATTGCCGCACCGATGGGTTGTGTACCCATCTTAAATTCCAGCCACATCCACAGTGCCACGTGCAAAAAAAAAAAAGACAGTAAAGAAAAGATCTTTATGAGGAAAATAAATAAAATGTCCATCACAGTGCACGGTGGTGTCAGGCTGGAGGGCAGAGATCGCTCCCCCTGTATAAAAGCACGGGCATGCTGTTCAGGCGGGAACAATTGCCTGAACACATTAAAGAGAGTAGTCCTGCGTCCACTCTCTCTGTGTAGAAGCTGAAAAAAATAAATCTGTGGGGACCGTGTTTGGGAGCCTGCAAGTGGGGACACTATCTGGGAGCTGTATATAAAAAATTCTGTGGTGCCAGCAAGTGGGGACAGTATAGCCAGTATCTGGGAGCTGTATAAATAACGTGATGCTAATTTCACTACAGGGACCAGATCCTAAAGACTTTGATTATGAAAAAGCTGCAGATGACTGGGCCTCTAAGAAGATTATGAGAATATATAAAATATTATTTCAAGTTTAAATCATTATAAGGTCACCCGGCTGGAAAACACCTTCTGGGGAAAACACTGGTATTCATCAATTGCCGATTCCGACCAAAAAGTGACAGGTATCGGTTGACAAACATGTTGGATTTCGGCGACCAATCAGGGATATAGATTGCTAGCGTATGGTACCAGAAACAAGCAAAGGGTATCCCCCAGCACTCTAAACAATATCAGCAATAAGATTTGATAACTACATGGTGGTAGATAATTTAGAGATCTGCAAAAATATGGCTAAGCCACCAGGCCACTTCACGGCTTCTCTTATTACTGGAGGTACCCAAGTCTTAGTCAAAGTCTGGGGAGCGGAACCCCAAAAAGCCGGCAAAGGCCAGCCACCCCAGGGCAGCACACCTATGAGAGGCTAAGGTGTTAGTGTTATTAATAATAATAATAATAATAATTCAAAAGCTGTGTGCTAAAATGTGATACACAGGTGAAAGATGTAATACTAAAGAAAGTAGTATTGGTAGAAAAATAATTTGAAAGGGTTAAGAAAGTGCTAAAGTGTTATAGTGTGCCACCCCAAAGCATTCCAGCCACACCAACCCAGGGGGCACCGCGCCGCAAACTCATCCCTAAAACTAATAAAGATGAGTTTGAGGCGCATGCCCCCACGGTTGGTGTGGCTAGAATACTTTTGGGTGGCACACTATAACACTTTATTTAGCACTTTCAATTATTTTTCTACCAATACTACTTTATTTAGTATTTTAATTACACCTTTCACCTGTGTATCACATTTTAACTAATAGCTTTTGATTTATTATTATTATTAATAACACTAATAGGTGTGCTGTCCTGGGGTGGCTGGCGTTTGCCGTTTTTTTGGGGTTCTGCGCCCCAGACTTTGACTTAAGAATTAGGGACCTCCAGTAATCCGACGGATTGCGGAACATCAACGGCCGCCGGTTGGCATTTCCAATCAGCAGATCGCGCAATCCGTCCATAGGTGTATGGGGGCCTTTACACTAGTGTTGTATGTGTGTATTTGTAGGTTATGGAATTATTTAGACTGTAAGCTCCAAATGGAGTAGGAACTCATATGAATGGAATATTCTCTATATCACACTGAGTAAACTGGTGACAATATAAAAAATAATCAGCTACGACATATCCTAAAATTGAAGTGCGCAGTGGCCACAATGGCTATCACCACAGCATTGGAGAAAGAGCACACTGGGGGGTGGAGAATCCTCTAGGGTCAGCAAATAAGGTGGGGGAGTGAGTCGACCCGCAGTACAACAGTTCCAAAACTACTACTACTACTAATAATAATATGTACTTACTTGAACTTGCTTATTACTGCTTGCCCTTTCTCTGTATTAAATTATCAAATTTGGGTAATATAATGCATTGCAAACATTTTTTACCACACTTAGGTCCATATTCAATTAGACGCGAAAAGTCCGAATCTGCGGAAAAGTATCGAGAGTGACGTCATTTCGCCAGGCGGAAAGTTTCCGCCATATTCAATTCCAAAAACTTTTTGCGTACGCGAAAAGTCAATGCAATGTAATCAGCGGAAAAGTTTTGCCTATGAATAGCAGGCGGAAAAAAGTGCAGAATTGCGGTTTGGGGATTCAAACTTCGGGACACCCCCCTCTGCACCCTTGGGACAGTCCCCCAAAGATAAACTGTGTCAAAAAAAGTTAAAAGAGAAAAAAAAAAAAAAACTTTAGAACACCCCAAAAAAGTACTTTCATTTTGACGGTAAAAAAGTTCAAAGTTGGGGGACAAACTTAAAAACTAGCTAAATAGACTTCTGGGGGGTCATTAAGTAGCGTTCGGGCTAGGCTGTTTCAGCGGGACGCCGCACCCTGCCCTCCAGCGCGGTGCCTCGCTGAGACAGCTGCAGGTTCTGTCTCGACCCGCGGGTCGCAGTGTCCCGCAGGTGGTCAAAACGGCGGGACAGCACGCGCCCGGCATCCATTCACAGTGACCGCAGTGCTTGGGGGCTGTCTGGCATGTCCGTAAGTGCCAGGCATGTCCCCAAGAGTGACGAAAAGGGGACGCAACATAAAGACACACCCCTTTTCTTTGACGCCCCCTTTTGGGCACGCGCGCCCCGAAGTGCCCTATCTCTAGGTACGGCGCCCTGCCTGCTGCCGGACCTAGAGTGAACACTACTTAAGTATGGGGCAGGTGTTTTTTGTTTGCAGGTGCTTGCGGCAGATGGATTTTTTACGTCATATGAAACTTCACTTTAGCAACTTAAAAATATGCTAGCACCCATTTTCAAGTACATCAAATTTGCTTGGTGCACTTCTTTTCACATAAAAAACTGCTTTATGCTATTCTTCACCACTTGTGTTAATGCGCTAATTGGCACCAATTGACACAACTTAAGCACCCCAAATACCTTCATTATGGCTAATTGGGGGCTTCTATAGTGATCCCCAATGTTAGTGCATCTTTTGGGGTGTGTCAGGCTAAGTTCCCCATTTTTGACAGGACTTTTCACCTGTTTGAGTTTCGCCAGGTGCCGTTTTCGCATCCTAATTGAATTGCAAACCACGCGATGTAGGCAAAAAGTCCGGCAGACGGAAAAGTATCGCGGGTGCGAAACTAATTGAATATGGCCCAAAAATGGATAGGAATATACAATGGTCATTTACACGACAACTCAGCTTACTAGCATTAAATGCTTTTCATTTGACAAAATTGTAGAAATGATGAAAGTCATAACAGCAAGATTAATAAAACAGTAATCGCAAAAACGCACTATAGCTCGTATTTTAGCCCAGTATTTAGGACCGGGTACTCACTCTTAAATAATTGCTCGGTCCACGGGGACGCGCTCTGCTTCTGCCAATCCCTGAAAGCTGCACTCACGCACTGCAGTCCTGGAGAGACAGCGCTGTCATTCAAAGCTGGCTCCGGCCGCCCGCACAGACAGGCAGCCGCACTACAGTCCTTGAGAGATAGCTCTGCCGTCATTTGAATCTGGTGCAGGTCGCAAGCCAAACAGAGCTTACGGACCGACAGCCAATCAGCAACTGCTGCTGGTCCACGAGCTCCAATTGACTTGTGACCAGCACCCAGATTTGAATGATGGCGGTGCTACCTCTCAAGGACTGCAGTGCGGCTGCCAGCCCGTACGGGCTTACACACCACATCCACGGCTGCTAGACGGACACAGCAAGAGTGAGGTAAGAGGCTGCTGGGGGTACAAGAGGTGGAGTGGGACAGGAAGGGGAGGGGGACAGGAGGGAGAGGGGGATGCATAATGTGTAAGTGGCATTACTTTGTGTCAATTTGTAAAGGGCAGTACTGTGTGGCATAATTTGTAAAGGGCATTACTGTGTAGCATAATGTGTTATAAGGGGCATTAGAGTGTAGCATAATGTATAAGAGGCGTTACTGTGCGGCATAATGTACAAGGGGAACTACTACTGCACGGCATAACGTGACTAAGGGGCACTACTATGTGACGTAACGTGAAAAAGTTACACTTCTGTGCAGTGTAATGCGACCGAGAAGGGGGCGCGGTCATCGGAAAAGGGGGCGTGTCTATAAGACGCGTCCCCTTTTCGTCACTCTTGGGGGCGTGCCCGGCACTTACGGACTTGCCGGGCAGCCCCCAAGCCCTGCAGACAGGGAGAATAGATGCCGGGCGCATGCGCCCGGCGTCTATTCTCCGGCGGTTCTCCCGCGGGTGAGAACGGCTCCCGCAGGCTGTGAGGGCAGGGCGCTTTTTGCCCTCCTCCTGGAGGGCAGGGTGCTTTTTGCCCTCCAGAAGGAGGGCAGGGCGCCGCGCCCCGCTAAAACAGCCTAGCGGGAACGCTAGTACTATTGTGTGGTCAAGCCCCTTCCAGCAAGACCAAACTTGTTTTTTTGGCTCCCGTCTTCAGCGCGCGCTCTCCCTACTTCAATTGTGGTCAGGGGCACCGATTCTCTTTATGTACACAGGGCACAAAAATATGCAATTACGGCTCTACTTTGGTGTGCACAGATGTGTCCTCTGTGTTCAGCACCCCTGCCCTAAAAAATTACTACAGTGATCACTAATTAATCCTCTACAACTGCTAAGCCAGGGCTTGGTCAATTGGGAAAATGACTTTCTATTTCTTTGTGTGTGACCTACACCAATGAAGAGCCAGCTTTACTTAACCGAACCATCCAAATATCTGACTATGGCACATGTAGGAATTCCCTGCAGAATGAGCACTGTTGTGTATATTTTAATACAGAGCAGCCACGATTCCCTCTCCCAATAGATGTGTGAAGTGTAAACCGTAGGCTATAATGGCTAACACCATCTGAAGCTACTTTTGAGATTGAAAATGGGGGATTGCAGCAGATATCTTGAATATCTGCTGTGTTCCCCTGTACATTCATCCTGGTAATTCTTAAAATTTATGTACCACCTCCGAAAACGCTTGTTTTCTAGGATAAACTGCATATATTTTTTGATAAATAAGCCTTTTATTCACTGCGGGCTTTGTATACAGACAAGTCTAGTGTTACTGCCAGGCTCTTTTAGCGGGGCACGGCACCCTGCCCGATTTTAAAAGGCCAAAACGCTCCCTGCCCTTTTAGCGGCCTCCCTCTAAAATGCCTGCCCTGTGCCTGTCCCACAGGTGGGAAAAGTTGCGGTGACCAATCACCATCGGGCGAGTAGACGCTGTGCGCATGAGCACGGCATCTATTCGCCGTGAGGGGAGAGCTTGGGGGAAGCCCAGCAACTCCGCAAGTGCTGGGCACGCCCTCAAGTGTGGCGAACTGGGTGGGTGTCACAAGGACACACCCACTCCCTGGTCAACCATGCCCCCTTTTCGGGATCACACAGACACTCCCTGCCAGCACCCTTAGCGCCCTGCACTGCCCGTGGTCTAGTGGGAACACTAAATGTCTCCATCCAGGTCGAGTCACCTGGAAAGCCAACCCTCCTAGCGAGCAAGGTTTTTCCTGGGAAGGAATCCGCTGATCTGGGAATAAACCGCAGTGAAAAAGAAATCTGTCCAGGGTCTGACCCAGTGTGGGATCTCTGCCCAATGCTGATGCGATACATAATGGCTCCTGGGCAGTTGCGTTGTGCAATGACAGGATCTTGAAAAACTGCCACATTTATTACGAGGGAATGGCACGTGTATAAGCACATCTGGCAAGGAGTGGTAAGTAACCATAATGACATCCAAGATGGCCCGAAGTATAAGCAGACAAGAGACAAAAAGCTCAGCTTCTGTGCACATCAGGCTGTGGCAGCAGCTTTACTAACAGAGGCAAATGTGCTGCTGGATATAGCTCTGCTACTTCCATGAACTGGCTCTTCATACATAATGGGGAAGTGGGAATAACCACTATAAAAAGAGGGTTATCACTGAGTGCTACATTTTCCCCAAGGCACCAGTGCAATAAATAAGATGTCACATACTACAGCTGCCATGTATCCCCCAACTACAATGTGCACAGCCCCCCCTCACCTGTCATCACAGGACAGATATCAGGAGTCCGCTCCAACTTCCTTCCCACCAGCCCAGGGTACCTGAGAACGGAGTCCGCGCGCTGTTACTGCATTGACGTCACCGGAAAACGGCCTCTGGCCTTATGGGACATGTAGTCTCCTACGCTGAGGCACTGTAGCAGTGTGCCGGAAGTGGCGGGCGTTATGGGATATGTAGTTTCCGCTGCCCGCTCTCCGCGTCTGGCTGCTCTGGCATCTCTCATGCCTGCCAGCTATCGCTAGTTGTTGCAGTCGCAGCGATGCCCGGCTTCACCTGCTGCGTCCCGGGCTGCTACAGCAACTCTCACCGCGACAAGGGGCTGCACTTCTACACCTTCCCCAAAGACCCGGAGCTCCGGCACCTGTGGCTGAAGAACGTGTCCCGGGCTGGGGTGACCGGCTGCTTCAACACTTTCCAGCCCACCAACGGGCACCGAGTATGCAGCCTGCACTTCCACGGCGGGCGCAAGTCCTACAGCATCAAGGTGCCCACCATCTTCCCCCTCCGCGGGGTGAATGAGAGGAAGACCCGCAGGGGCAATGCCGGGGACAGGAGCAAGAAGAGGCACCACCAGCAGCAGCCCAGCTACACCCCTACCTCAACTACAGTGCTGGTGACCACCCTGCCAGGGCAGGAGCAGGAAGTGCTGGAGCTGACAGCAGGGGGGGCAGAGATGATGTTGCTGGGCACAGCGCCTGGTATAGGGGACATGTCTGCTGTGGAAGCCTCTGCTGCCGCCATGGGGAGATCCTTGGGGACAGTGCCAGGAGAACAGATCACTGCAGAGACTAACCCAGTCAATCTCACCGTCAAACTGGATTCCGCAGGAGGTCCTGGGCTGAGCACCCACTTCTCTGCAGGGTCATCCCACCAGCAGCTCCAGGTGGTGGTAGTGGGAGAGGAAACCTACCACATGCCAGAGTACTACCCCTCTTCCCAGTTTGCTGACCACTCCTACTCCATGTCCTCAGGCACCACCACAGAGGAGCTACTGAGGAAGCTCAATGAGCAGAGGGACATTATAGCTCTGATGGAGGTGAAAATGAAGGAGATGAAGTCTAGCATCAGACACTTAAGGATTACAGAGGTGAAACTAAGGGAGGAAATCCGCCAGAAAGACAAAGCCTTGTCCATGAATGCCGCAAAGAAAAAATTAGAAGGGAACTCCTAGGGTAACCGTGTTGGGTTTCCATCACCAGTCCTTAAAAGGGTCACTAAACCTAAAACATAAGTTTTCATATGAAAATTGATTGCACAAATGACCACAATTAAATATCAGTTTAAAACTTACTAAAATTAGGAGAAACATGGGATATTATTATGAAATTGAATTCAATCTTCTTAACTGGACGGCGTTTTATGTAATTCTCTTTAAACTATTCTATAGTTGTTTATGCGGGAAATGTCTGCATAAAATCCTTTCATGGTATAAACATGAATTACAACATCTTAATAGTTAATTTTTGTTCTCTTTTGCATGTGTTTGTATTATGTAGCACTGTTTCATATAAAACTGCTTGTATTTTAGGTTTAGTTTTCCTTTAAGGTGGCCCCGTTGAACTTGTTCAGAAACTGTTGGGTTTCAGCTTTATAGGACGATGGTAAACTATTCTGGAAAAGAAAAGACAAAATACATTTAGAAGTCCATGGAGGCAACTTGTTATGCACTTATCAAGGTTACATGTATGGAAAATTTACATATTTCAACATTGTTTACTAATTTTTTGGGTTTTTGTTTTTTTTTCTCTCCTTTTGCTCTTAAATTTCTGTTACTTTTAGAGCCTTCTGTAAAGTTTTAGGGATGAAGATTTACTAAGAACCTTGACTTCCAAAATGTTTATTGCTGCAGTCCATCACTAGTGATGAGATCACTGAAAGCCCCCCAAAATAAAGGATCATACATTTATTTGTCATCATTTGAAACCTAGTAAATGAAGATGTTTTTACTCTTTGGAAATAGTTGGTGAACAAGTTAAGGATACTGCATCATGATGTAAGAATTTATGTTGATTACATTGGAAAGACAATTCTGATAATCTACAATCAGTGTTTGAAAGAAGTTTGTTTCTTTTGTTTTTTAATAAAAATGTTTCTTTGAAATGTTTTTTTTTTTTTTCAGATAAGTTACATCCTTTCTAGTTTTGATTTCATTGATGTACAGGGATCTTACATTTCCATATGGCACATAGCGACAACACCTAAAACTGTTTTGTCATGCTTTTTTTTTTTTTTCTAACCTTGTTAAGGTCAGAATAATGTTTATTCCATGAAGATTTCCATTTTCTTTTTTTCTATGTTACTGTCCATGACTTCTGTTGTATATTGTGACCTGTCCATGTCTACAAGTTAGTGACTGCAGACAGTGTTGCTCACAGCAGCTTGCCTTTATAATGGAGTGGTCCTTTTCCCCCCAACTGCTACTAGTTTTGCATACCATAAGCCTTCTTCTGTTGACTTAGCACTCACCCTAGTGCTTATAAACGCAGGGACAGAATCTCACTTGAATTCTCTTAAGTGGAGTGTTATATAGTGTAACAAATTTGTATTTCTATCCCTGGTGATAGTAAATTGTCTAAATAAATCCCTGTAGTCCTTGAGCTGACATTTACTCTTTGTAATGCTTTTGTTCAGTATCCAGAAATTATAACTATACATATTCCCCATGACATCTGCTTGTAGTGTCTCCTCAATCTGCTGAGTATACACCATAAAAGCCGTACTTACATGGGTGACTGTATAAAAAATTTAGGAGCCAGAAATGTCATATTGATGCATGTTGGCATGTCCCATAGCATCTGGTTATTGAGCATCCTATAGCTATCACAAAAATTGTTCCTTGTATATTATGAGCTATTCACTTTTCATGACCTAAATTGTATCTCACTCCTCCACTTGCCAATGAATCTTCTGTTCCTGGTAATTAACAATACTGCGACCAGAGCCTTTACACATTGAAAGCACCGGTGTAAGCCTCTAATTAGAGACCTGGGGTAAGTTCCTGCTGGTACTGCTATGACACTGATGCTCATAATATAAATACAACAAATAATTTTGCACTAAGTGACTGTTCACATCTACATGTTTTGATGGTATGCTGTAATCACCATGAACCATATAAAATTACTCCAAGCCTATGCAATGAAGAGCAAGCTAAAGAGAAAGGGGCATGAGGCCAATGGTGACTTGAGAATGGGAATTTTATTTCTTAAAGCCCTTTAGTCTTAAGTTAACAGTCTACTTAATTATGTTTTTCTCTAAAGATGCATACACACGGTACGATATGTACCACCAACAACTTGAAAGATATCTTTGATAGATATATTTCAGTGAAGTCATCCTGCCACATCTCTGAACAGGCAATTTGACCAAGTTGACCTGCATGTAAGGACGATCATAGATATCGTTACCGTTCATGCAGGAACGCGAATCGTTGGTCATTCACTGCATAAAAATGAACGATATATCGTTGAACTATATCAATATCGTTCATAGATATTTTTACCGTGTGTAAGCACCTTTAGTTACAACTTTCTGAAATAATTTAATACTTGAAATAGTACTTGTGTCTGGAGTCACCACCTTAAAATGCAGAAATACTGTTCTAGCAACCTACACAGCAATGGAAATAATTACTGTAGTCCAAAGTTTGTTTCCATGGTTACAGATGTTGCTATGGAGTCAGTTTTCACAGTCAATTTGAGAAATACTGTATAAGCAGGTGTGTTTCTGCCTCTTAAGCAGACACTTTTAGGTATAATTCATATTTAAAGTATCGGGCTTTAGTCTAGCAAACAGCAGTATGTAATATAACAATTTTAATCAGCCTAAATCATTAAGTAGAGTTATGATTTACATCTCGCAATAGGCTCTGTCCTAAGGACCTGATTCAGATTTGGGAATAGAGTGAGATAGAGCAAGTAACTGTGCACCTGGACAAACCTTGTTGCAGTACAAGGGGTGCAAATACATACTTTTTTTTTGCATGCAGTGTAAATACTGGTCACATCTGCATGTAACCCACAAATGCTAGACAGCTTTATTTTCACACTGCAATTTAAAATTCAGTTTGGACATGCCCCTGCCAAATCTAAATCTCTGCACATTTTACATCTGCCCCACATGCAGTGCAGAACTGTTTCACCAAGATGCACAGTTACTTGCTCTTTACTCTATTCCCAACCCTGAATCTGTCCCTAAGCCAATAAATGCTCAGCTTATAAGAAAAGTAAAATAAAGAAACCTATGCCTTACCGGAAGAACTGTAATCTAAAATTATTATTTAAAGCTTACCTGCTGTGGACTGCCATCACTATCTGCACAGAGTTCCAGTAATCTTGAATGCAAAAGGAGGGAGTTGTCTTATGTAGAAGATAAAATCCATTCTCTAGTTTCAAGCATCTAATGGAGCATACACACGGTCAGATTTGTCAGATGAACGATTTTACCAAAGTTTTGAACGATTTAATGATTTTTGACTGCATTAAAATGAATGGAATCGTCAAGTCTGACTGCAAACACATCAGATGTCAGACATCGTTATCTGACAAATGGGAACGCCCATCGTTCATCGTTTAGGCATGTCAGATATGTCAGATTTTCCTTCAGATATGAACGACTGAACGATTTTTAAATCGTTATCATTCAGATCTGAAGGAAAAATCTGACCGTGTGTATGCACCATAACAGAATGTATGCGGCACCTGAAATAACTAGTTATGGCTCCTATTTAAGCAACCAAGAATCAATAGAAGTTAGATGTTTTTATCATCTACTTTCACATGTATGGTGTACCCTAGAATAGCACAATGTAAGACAGCACAAACAGAGACAGTATTTTTAGTTTGGCAATAATGGGGTTAAATACATTTAAAATACACATTTAATTGGTAATCATGAAAAAAATTTCTCTGCTCAAGGTAAGGAGAAAAAACAAATACACACATTCTTGTATCAAGTCTATTGATAATGTTTTGCAAATGTTTTCATTATTGTGACTTCAAAAATGTTGAAATGTCGACTTTTGGACCCTGTTGACATTCAGAACATGTCAACATTTTCAATTGCTGAACTGGTATACAAAATCCGAATATCTGTTATGTTACACACAGGATAATGAATTCCCTCTGGTGTAATATCTGGTAAAGTAATGATATAGCTATTGGTAGAATTTAATATATAAGGTAAGTGGGCAAATCATTCCTCACCTGGAGGTAACAAGGAGATGTATAATCACTTTAATCATGTAAGGATTAATGAAGACTGTGGCAATTGTTCTAGAATTCCAACATGCTTCAATACTGTAAGTCACCCCAGGATGTGATCTGTATACTAATAAAAGGTGAAATAAAAAGTACATAATCTATCAAGACTGTCCCCTGTATGTTGGCTAATTGCAAGAATCCTTGCTTACTATGTAGTCTATTTCAGGTTAAGTATAGATTAGTGTTTCTGTATTGAGTTCTATGATATTTAATATAATTATTGCTGCTTATTTATACAGCTTCCAAATATTTATTCATATTAATTTCTAAACTCATTAAAAATTAAGATTTGTTGATACAGTATCCAAATGTTGCACAGGTAAGACTAAAATGTACACAAAGGATCTGTTAAAACCCAAATCATGGTGCTAGTTTTTCAGTTTTGAATATATAAACAGTACTGTGCAAAGGTTTTAGCCAGGTGTGGAAAAAATGCTGCAAAGTAAGCATGCTTTCAAAATTAGAAGTGTTAATAGTTAATTTTTTAGCAACTAACAAAATGCAAAGTGAATGAACAGAAGATAAATCTAAATCAAATCAATATTTGGTGTGACCACCCTTTGGTTTTCTCTATTCAATTACAGCTCATTAAACCCTCAGACAAAGGGGGTAATGTTGTCATATGGCCTAAAGAACTAAGGACCTCATTCAGAGGCGGTCGTTAGTTACAAGTGGTCGCATTGAATCAGGGCGGCCGCTTGCATCCTGAACGACCACCTCCTTGTCGATCGCTAAGCTGTGGGTTAACACCCACAGCTCTAGCGACCGACATGGGTGATGGTCACGATGGTCAAGACCATCGCGACCATCGGGGCTTACGACCAGACCCTAAGGTTGGGTCTGGGCACTCGTAAGCCCCAGGGAGCTTCCTGCTCTGATAGAGCAGGAAGCTGCCAACTGACATCAGCAATGATGTCAGTGGAGCCACCCCCAAATGGTAAGCATTCCGGCGGGAACGCCTACGTTTGGGCAGGCACGCCCCCTGCTCACCTCCCAAACGGGGCGAGCTGCCACTCACCATCAACAGCTCGCCCCATCTGCTGCGAGACCCTTCGCGATGGAGTGTCCGTTGCTTGCCGGGTCTCGCTCATGCGCACAACGGAGCCGGTTCCGTCGTGCGCATGCCCAGTGGGGCAACATCGAGTCGGTTGCGAGCGCTCAGCGCTTGCAACCGGCTCTGAATGACCCCCTAAATCTTAAAGGGCTCGATTCAATTCAACGTGAATTGAATAGTGTCGGGAATGAGCTCCCGGAGCTATTCAATTCAGTGCACTGCTAAGCCTGATCAAGGATATCTTCTCGCATCCCCCCTGGGATGCGAGCAGAAATCAGACAAAAGTAGAGGCACAATGCTGTTTTCTGCCCTTAGTGCGTTGGAAAGTTTAGTCAGAGAAGGCCCGTTCTCGCGTCTAAACACCCTGTTTAAGGCGCGAGGGGTGGAAGAATGGGCATTCTCCGACCTAACAGCGCGTAGAATTGAATAGCTCAGGGATCTCATTCCCGGCGCTATTCAATTTGCGTAGAATTGAATCGAGCCCAAAGAGGCATATAGACAATTACTGACACCCAATGTATCCAAGATCATGATCTTGGATACATGTATTTTCTGTTAAAAGCTTAACTTATATAACTTTCACAGGATTATCCCATCTATTGTTTAACTGTGGAGCTTCGTAGCCTCTTTCCACAAACTCTCAAATGAAACCCCCCCTTTTTTTGGGTACTAGTGCTCAGGGTTTCCCATTTACCCCTTCCCCATTTTCAATTGCATCTGGTATAAGAGGGGTTGTCAGAACAAGCAAGTGTTTTTTTGGACCAGCATCTCAGACATCATGTGTCGACACTACCTTCATTCATACTAGTGATGTCTTGAGGAAATTCATGATGTCCAATTGGAAGAGGGCCATTTCTTGGTGACTCTAGATGTAGAGTCACTGTGTACAAGCATTGGACAGCAGCTGGGAATGGCAGCAATTGAATATGTTTTGCAAACAAAAGGCATGGATGAATTTAGAGAGTTTTTATTAGAACTCCTAAATTTTATCCTCAATAAAAACTACTTTACCATTGTTGGGAAATTTTATCTTCAAGTCCGAGGAACAGCAATGGGCGTGGCTGCGCCTCCCACATATGCAAATATGTTCCTCGGATGGTGGGAGAGGAGGAAGGTCATTACAAAGTCCAACGAGCTATATACCAGCCAAATAATATCATAGCATAGGTATATACAGCAGACGACATACTCATGATTTGGTATGGCAGTAGAGAGGAACTAATGGTTTATTAGAATCCTTAACACCAATTGCCTCAACCTTAAATTGACTCATTCCATCAGTGACCTTTGAGCTACTTTCCTGGACATATACATTTACAAAGATACAGAAAGATATCTTCAGACTGAGCTGTATAGAAAGGAAACAGCAACTAACAACCTTCTAACAGAAAGCCCTAATTTCCCACCAACAATAAGAAAATCTTCCTAAGGGAGAATTTCTTAGGTTGAGAAGAAATTGCACCACAGATCTGGCATATCAAATAAAAAAGTAAATACCTAATGAACAGGCTACTTGAGAGGGCTATAACAAAAAGGCAAATTTGCCAGATATCTGGCCTCAAAACGAAACAGGGAGACTCTAATCTTCCCTGAGAACAAAGTCAAAAATTATTCTACAGGTCTAAGATTCGTCACAAAAGTCTGCAATGAGTGGATACATTTGCAGGATATAATACAAAGCCACTAGCCAGTACTTATGAATGACAACAATCTAAAAAAAAAGTCCTGGAACCTAGCCCTGCTATTAGCTGGAGAAGAGGGAGAAACTTAAGGGATAAGTTGGTACACAGCCACTATGAAAGGATCCCCAAAAAGGACATTAAAATAAGAGGTACTTTTCCTTGCAGGAAATGTAAGGCCTGTAAATACATCATTAAGAAGGATAAAATACTGGACAGATTTGGTAAGGAAATCAACATACAACAATACATCAATTGTGACACAGTTGGGTCACATACTGCCTTGAGTGTATCTGCGGCTAAAATTACCATCTGTGGCTAGACACTTTTTTAAAACCCACAATGGAAGTAAAAAATGATTAAAAGCCTATGGCCTTGAACATGTGCAATTGGGCATTAGAGGAGGAGACCTTGTGAAGGAATTATTCCGTCGTGAAAACCAATGAACTATTAAATTAAGCAGTGTAAATCCATATGGTATTAATGAGATGATTAACTTCAGTGCCTTCCAATGATAGTTACCTATGAACTAATCATAACTACTATAGCAGCGATCCTGTACATAATTCCTTTTCCACATAATTATAACATGATTGTAGAAAATCAGTAAATTCCTTTCTGTAGTACAAGAAGTATAATGAATCATATATTAATTGAAAAACAAATGGATTAACCTTAGATTATACTATACACGTTTTTCTTTCTTACACTATTGTTTTCACTTTTATTTTTACAGTTTATTTATTTTTTCACAATATTAGAGTTATTATATTTTTTTGCACCTTCCCCTTCCCCCATTCTATAAATCTTCACGTATCAGTTTACACAATTAATTATTGAGAGATATTACACACACTATTCCCCCAATAGGCTCAATGACATAAAGTTGTTACACTTTATTTGATAAATTTAGAGTACACTGAGGACCATATATATATATATATATATATATATATATATATATATATATATATACAGTATATATATATATATAAATTCACTAAGTCATTCTGATAATTTTCACTACATGGGTGGGTAGAGAACACTATTCCTTACACGATATAAAAGCACATACGATGGATATAAATATATACAGTCAGGTCCATAAATATTGGGACATTGACAGAATTTTCAGATTTTGGCCTCTATTCACCACCACAATGATTTTGAAATGAAACAAACAAGATGTGCTTTAACTGCAGACTTTCAGATTTAATTTGAGGGTAATTACATCGAAATCGGGTGAACGGTATAGGAATTACAATAGTTTCAATATGTGCCTCCCACTTTTTAAGGGGCCAAAAGTAATGGGACTATCAACTCAAAAGCTATTTCATGGACAGGTGTGGGCTATTCCCTCGTTATTTCATTATCAATTAAGCAGGTAAAAGATCTGGAGTTGATTCTAGGTGTGACATTTGCATATGGAATCAGTTGCTGTCAACTCTCAATATGAGATCCAAAGAGCTGTCACTATCAGTGAAGCAAGCCATCATTAGGCTGAAAAATCAAAACAAACGAGAGAGAGAGAGAGAGAGAGGAGAGAGAGAGAGAGAGAGAGAGAGAAAAAAAAAATATTATTTCCCTGGTGAAGAAAAACCCCTTCACAACAGTTGGCCAAATCAAGAACACTATCCAGGAGGTAGGTCTATATGTGTCAAAGTCAACAATCAAGAGAAGACTTCACAAGAGTGAATGTAGAGGGTTCACCACAAGATGTAAACAATTGGTGAGCCACAAAAACAAGAAGACCAGATTAGAGTTTGCCAAACAACATCTAAAAAAGCCATTACAGTTCTGGAACAACATCCTATGGACAGATGAGACAAAGATCAACTTGTACCAGAGTGATGAGAAGAGAAGGAAAGGAACTGCTCATGAACCAAAACATACCACCTCATCAGTGAAGTATGGTGGTGTTAGTGTCATGGTGTGGGCATGTATGGCTGCCAATGGAACTGGTTTCCTTGTATATATTGATGATGTGACTGCTGACAAAAGCAGCAGAATGAATTCTGAAGTGTTTCGGGCAATATTATATGCTCATATTCAGTCAAATGCTTTAGAACTCATTGGACGGTGCTTCACAGTGCAGATGGACAATGACCCGAAGCATACTGCAAAAGCAACCAAAGAGTTTTTTAAGGCTAAAAAGTGGAATGTTATGCAATGGCCTAGTCAATCCCCTGACCTGAATCTGATTGAGCATGCATTTCACTTGATGAAGACAATAGTGAAGGGAAAATGCCCCAAGAACAAACAGGAACTGAAGACATTTGCAGTAGAGGCGTGGCAGAGCATCACCAGGGATGAAACCCAGCGTCTGGTGATGTCTATGCGTTCCAGACTTCAGGCTGTAATTGCCTGCAAAGGATTTGCTACACAGTATTAAAAAGTGAAAGTTAGATTTAGGATTGTTTAGTTTGTCCCATTACTTTTGGCCCCATAAAAAATGGGAGGCAAATATAGAAACCATTGTAATTCCTACACCGTTCACCTGATTTGGATGTAATTAACCTCAAGTTAAATCTGAAAGTCTGCAGTTAAATCACATCTTGTGTGTTTCATTTCAAAGCCATTGTGGTGGTGAATAGAGGCCAAAATATGAAAATTCTGTCAATGTCCCAATATTTATGGACCTGACTGAATACAAATGGTATCTAAAGCTATTAGAACAAATGCCATGTAGTGAGAAGGACACTATGGTATTAGCTATGATGTTTGTGCTGGTTGCTAATTTTATGATAAATACTGTGGGTAGCAGTCTCATATTACCGTCAGCTCGGATCAGAACATAAGGACAGGATTTATGTTATGGTATAGATCGGATGACTTTAGGAATTGCTGTCTGATAGAAGTATTCTAAATGAATTACCTCAATATCATGATACAAATAGTTTAAGACCCAGAAGAAAGTCACACTGGATCTAGGTAATAACAAAGATTTTTTAGATTCTAGTGGACAATGTCAAGCTATTCCTGAACTGCATTATCTTTTGTGAAGAAACTCATTTTAATAGGTTTTATTGCAATAAAATCTTGACATTCTGCTATTCTGACAAGCTTCACCACAATGCAGTTTTAGTATCCTTACTAGGTTAATCATGACCATAATTGCAGCATAATAATATTTTATAATTTCATGTATGTATTAAAATCTGTGAAAATTAAGTATTCTGTCTAATGGGTCTAACAGAATAGACTTTCTTAATCAGTCACAGTACCAGCTATTCAGGATTTCTCTTGCACATTTGGTAGGGGATTTTGCATAAACTATCCATCAATGAATCATAGAAACGCTCTTGACACACCTATGATGGCGGTCACATGGGAGCGCATACACCAATAGTGTTCCCGCTAGGCTGTTTTAGCGGGGCGCCGCGCCCTGCCCGATTTCTGAAGTGCAGAACGCGCCCTGCCCTATTTCTGAAGGGCAGAACGCGCCCTGCCCTCAAGCGCGCCGGCCCACTGAGACAGCTTGCGGGTTCTGCCACCACCTGCGGGTCGCTGTGTCCCGCGGGTGGTCACAGTGACCGCATCGCTTGGGGGCTGCCCGGCATGTCCGTTAGTGCCGGACACGCCCCCCAGGAGTGACGAAAAGGGGACGCGTCATACAGATGCGCAAAAGTGCCCTAACTCTAGGTCCGGCGCCCTGCCCGGACCTTGAGTGAACCCTACACCAATAGGGGTCAAGCTATAATTGAATAGAGAAAACCAATGTAATGAGCCCTTTCAAAAGAGAACTTACATTGAAGCCGTCTGATTGGATCCCAGGAACATATGACTTATGCTCCTGAACACTGCCGGTATCCAATTGAGAAAGCAGATGTGAAACGCGCGTCTTGGAGACCGGGTAGACCCGCTGTGTATGAGTGGGATTCCTGAGCTACATGGAGCCTCTGCACCGTGCTGAGGAGGGCGAAGACTGGAGAGTGTCACGTGCAGCCGCTTGATGTCATGACGTGGCCGGCCCAGGTATAAAAAGCTTGCGCGAGCAGGAATCTGTGTAGACGCCATCTGCAGACAGTAGTGTATAAATCTCCTTCTTTTTTTGTAACTGAAGGTGACATGGAGTGAGGGTGGAAGTGCGGTTCCTTGCCCATACGGTCCACCAAAAGAAGAAAGTTGTCCCCTTGCAGGCTCGCTACACTCACCACAAGATTATATTCCCCCTCTATGCCCACGTGGATGATAGGGAATGACATTGGACAGTAGCTGATGACATCAGGGTACATCTACGGAAGGGATCTGGCCCTGATTCAGAGCCGGACGCTCTGAAAGAGCGCTCGCTCTGAATCTGGGTGTTTTTTGTTTTTTTTTGTGTGGCCTCCTGTGACTACCCACAGCTATTGCGAGCGGACAGGATGATGGTTGCGATGGTCAAGACCATCGCAACCATCGGGCTTGCGACAAGACCCTTGTGGTAGGGGCTCGTGGCCGCAAGCCCCATGCGCATGCCCAGTGGGCAAACATCGACCCGGAGCGCTCAGCTGCTGACCTCATGATCTACTGACAGACGCCATCTGCAGATGCCAGGGTATTACTTTGTTTGGCATAATGTGTTATAAGGGGCATTATTGTGTGTGGCATAATGTATAAGTGGCACTACTACTGCATGGCACAATGTATAAGGGGCACTACTACTGTGGCATAACGTGAATGGGCTCTGGGTGGCATAACGTGAATGGGCTCTACTGTGTGATGTAACGTGAACCAGGGACACTACTGTGTGACGTAACGTGAAAAAGGGACACTACTGTGTGACGCAACGTGAAAAAGGGACACTACTGTGTGAGGTAACGTGAATAAAGGGGCACTACTGTGTGACGTAACGTGAATAATGGACACTACTGTGCGGTATAATCTGATGAAGGGGCACTTCTGAGCAGTGTAATTTCTTTAGATTGTAAACTCTCACTAGCAGGGCGCTCTTCCCTCATGTGCTTCTCCTTATACTTTCTTCTACTCCTTACTCATTAGGGCATCTACAGTAACACTTGATTGCTGACTCCCTGCTGCTTATTTTGAGCATTATGGGCCTGATTCAGACCCACTCGCGAGCGGCTGTCCGCTCGCAAGTGGGTTGATGTTATGGACTGAGCATGCGCACGACGGAGGGAGCTCCGTCGTGCGCATGCGCCAGACGCGACGAACGAAGGAAAGTCCTTCGCTCGTTGTGTCTGATCAAAGGGGGCGTGCTGTCGATGTTGATTGACAGCACGCCCCCTTTGGTAGGCGTGCCTCCCTGACGGGGGCGTTCCCACGGGAACGCCTCCCGTCAGAAGCCGGCCCACTGACATCACTAGTGATGTCAGTGGGAGTGATTTTGGCTCTGATAGAGCCAAAATCACTCCGGAGCTTGCGGTTGAAAACCTCAACCGCAGGCTCCGGCTCGCAATTTCGATGGTCGCGATGGTCTCGACCATCGCGGCCATCAAAATGCACGCTCGTATAGCCTGTGGGTGGTGACCCACAGCTATACGAGCGTCCAGAAGGACGCTCCATTTTCATGGAGGCCGGCCCTCATTCAGAGCGTGCGCTCTGCTCAGAGCGTACGGCTCTGAATGAGGGCCAATGATCACTAATGTAGCATATTCTTGTCCTGTATTGTATTGTACTGTAAGTCACTGTTTTCTTGTTCACTTATTTGTTTATGTACTCTGTAAGGCGCTGCGGAACACTTGTGGCACCATATAAATAGAGGATAATAATAATAATGTGACTAAGAGGCACTACTGTGTGGCATAATTTGAATTGGGGGTACTATTATGTGGTTACACCCCTTCCATGCGAGACCACACCTGGATTTTTTTACGTGTGCCCCCCTGCTTCACTTGTGGATGGCGGCACAAACGCTCTTTTGTCAAAATGTGTAGTTACAGCTCTGCTTTGGTGTGCACAAAAATTCCTATAGTGATCACTATCTAATCTTCTCCAACTGCTACAATTTGGTCAATTGGGAAAATGCCTTCCCTTTTCTTTGTGTGTGACCTACACCAGTGAAGTGCCAGCATTACCTAAGGCTGTGTACCCACCTATATATATATATATATATATATATATATATATATATCTGTCCAATCTGTCTGGTGGGAAGGAAAATCTGATCCATTTTACAGCATCTGGGAGCAAATTTCTATTGTTCTTTGCTCCCATACATTACCAGATTTCCATCCCAACACACGGATTGGACAGATATATCTAAAGGTGTGTACACAGCTTAATAACAGAACCAACACAATACCAATTTTGACTATGGCACATGTTTGAATCCCCCTGCAAGATGTGCTCTGTTGTGTGTATTTTAATACAGAGAATGATGTGTACTTGTATGTTGTTCTAATATTAATGATTTTTGTAAGAGCATAGACTTAGAAGTGGGAGGGGTCAGGAATAGTACGTGGAGGTGTCTATGCCAGGAGCCAGATGCCAACGCGAGGTGGGCCTGTGTGCTCTTTAAATGCCAGGGCCTATTTTTAGTCCCTGTCCGGCCCTGCATCAATGTATTCACAAATGACAAAGCAGCAGCATATGGAGCTGATTCAGACCTGCTCGCTAGCAAGCGATCGCTCGTTGCTGGTGATGTTTGCAAATGTGCGCATGCATATAGTTCGCAGTGCGCGTGCGCAAACTAGTAGGATTAATTGGGATACGCTAGCTCGCCCTGCAAAGACATCCCAGAGGAATGAGTGACAGGAGAGGCTGTTTGTGGGTGGTAACAGGGGCAGGGCAGTAGTAACGGGGGAGTGGAGTTGCGGACGCAGGCGTGCCTGAGTGTTTTAACACCATTTCAGAGGCATGCATAATTAACAGCCAGCGTCATAGGACACGTTACTTGCTAGAAATATACACTGAAGTGCTCGTAGTGGTTGCGGAAGGTATAGTCAACCTCAAGCGCTGCGATCGCATCCGATGGTGCTCGATGTACCAATGGTTTCATGCACTTCCTGGAGATGATGTACGCAAGTGGGCGTCTTTAGAAAGGCTGGTGGGCGTCTACAAACAAAAAGTGATCGCTCGCCAAAACAAAGTGGGAGTGCTTGTGACTCTTGCCCTGCGATCGTCGGCCCTGGCGTCATTTAACCATATTTTCATATGCTCGGAGCAAGCGATCGCATCTAGCGAACGGGTCTGAATCAGGCCCGATGTATCTGACTATACTGGGTTTATTTTAATTTCCTTCTAAAATGACAACTGCGCAGCATACTATCTATCCTGCCTTATTAAGTACTCTCATTGCATTTGATCTGGTTCAGGGTTCCTGCGCTGATTTCATCAAGTCCCCCACTGAGCACTTTTGCAAAAGTAGATGCTATATTTACTCATTCATACCCCATAGTGCAGGGAAAACGCGCTCACAGTTTGTTCACTGCGAATGCACACAAACTGCAGCAGCTGTCTAACTTGCAGACATGTATGTGGTGTAACCAGGGTTTGACTGGCCCTCAGGGGTACTCTAATAGACGGCCAATTACCTAGAGGAACAGAACCACTGTTCAACATGGAGGCTTGGTTCCCTTCTATAGTAACTACTGTACATCAAGATTTGCCTAATGGTTAGCCAAGTGTCTGCGGTGGCTGGCATGGGCCCCACTGATTCAAATATATTGTAGGCAATTCCGTGATAGCTTATACAAATTGTGAAATTGTTTTCTCACATACACTAAGGATAATTACCATAAAATTTTTCACCTGCTAAAGAGTTAACATACCAAAATCGTATAAATGACTATGGTTATGAATATGCATAACATCCTTTTGATTTCTCTCACAGATTTTGAAGAGAATTAACACTATGGGCCAAATGTAATAGGGTGAGAGTTTAGAAAATGTGAGCGTTTAGCATTAAAATTCTCATAATAATACATTGATCGAGTTGCATTTTCAATACAGGAAACACCTGGATGAGAGTTTAAATCTCAGTATAAGTCTGGTTACCTTTTTACTAGTTTAATACTTATTCTCTGTGCACAAGCATTTGCAGAAGTTTCTAAAAGAATTGTATTATATCCTTGGTCTTACTGACATTTTTGGGTTTTAATTAGAGATTTCTGGTTTAGATCTGCCCTCTAGTGCACCGTAGGGTTCATTACATGCCTTTTTCATTTTTTAACTAGTATAGTCATATGAGACCAATTAATAATTCCTGCTAATATTGATTCCTAACTATCAGAATGTATTGACTCTACTGCTTGTAGCCTAACTCTAACCTCCCCACCCCGCACCCTAACCCTCCTCATTAGTGCCTAAACCTAACCTCTCCCCTTCATGCCTAAACCTAACCCTTCCCCCATAGTGCCTAATCCCCCCCCCAGTGATGCCTAACCCTAGCCTACCCCCCAAAACCTGTTAGGAAATTGAGGGTAATTAAGTCTGGATAGAGTCTGGTGATGGCCTTGAGGGCTGATTCGCCTGGACTAGTGGTGGCCAGTGGGGTAAGTTTTAGATGCAGCCTTTGGGCTGTGTAGCAGCCTGGAGAGGTGGAATGCCTTGACTTGCTGCGGCCTGAGGATGAGATGCAGCCTTTTGGGCTGTGTAGCAGCCTTGAGGGCTGGAATGCCTTGGCGAGCTGCAGCCTGAGGGCCGAGGGCGAGATGCAGCCTTTGGGCTATGTGGCAGCCTTGAGGACTGGTTAGCTTCGGCCTGAGGGCCGAGGAAGAGATGTAGCCTTTGGGCTGGTGAAGCAGCCTTGAGGGCTGATTGGCCTTTTCTAGTTGTGGCCTGGAGGCCAAAAGATGAGATGCAGCCTGTGGGCTGGTGAAGCAGCCTTGAGGGCTGATTGGCCTTGGATAGTTGTGGCCTGGGGGCCAATGGTGAGATGCAACCTTTGGGCTGGTGAAGCAGCCTAGAGGGCTGGTTAGTTTCCAATGGAGTGTGCACACTGACTTGACAAGATTTACCAGTGTCGCCGGGTTGACAATGGCAGTGGTGCACAGGGTGATGCACATTGGATGCTGAGTTGCTACCAGCGCTGCTGGATTGACACTGTGTCGGTGTGCCAGATGGCGCACTTTGGATGCTGAGTTGCTACCAGCGCTGCCGGGTTGACACTGGCGTCGGTGCACCGGATGACGCACTTTGGATGCTGAGTTGCTACCAGTGCTGCCGGGTTGACAGTGGTGTCAGTGCACTGGATTGCGCAGTAGGAATGCAGGGAAATGACCAGTGTCACCGGGTTGATACAAGCCACCTGACGCAGACATGCGCCCGGGATGGTAGTGCACTCCTATCCGCTGAGATGACACACGCGGTTGTGGCTGGGGTGCACACCGTGCTGCCTCGATTGACACAAGCAGCACATGGCAGATGAAATGCAAAGTGTGCCGCCTGGATGGAGCAAACGGCAGAGACTTAACACAACAGACTGGACTTTGGAACTCGACTGTAGAACAGGAGACTGACACAATCGGAAGCACGAGTAACTCTATCACCAGCATGGAGTAAAGGGCTGACTGGAATTTAACAAAAACAGGGCACAACCAGAGCAAGCATCCCTTAACGACAGACTAATGTGCACCTGGGCTGTGCACAGACAAGAGAATCAATTAGTGTGCACCTGATACTGCACACAGACAGGCAGTAACTAGTGCAGTGTCTCAGTAGCAACTAAGGCTGAAAACTGCAAACAATATGATCTGCTTAACTGCAGATCCTAACAGTACCCCCCCTAATGAGGGGTTAAGGAACCCCTAAACCCTGGTTTTGTCTGGAAAGCCCAAGAAGTATCTTCTCTTCAGGGCAGGAGCATGCAATGACCTTTCTGGAATCCAGGAGTGCTCCTCCA
The DNA here is from genome assembly GCA_031769625.1 of Taudactylus pleione. Taxonomy (NCBI): domain Eukaryota; kingdom Metazoa; phylum Chordata; class Amphibia; order Anura; family Myobatrachidae; genus Taudactylus; species Taudactylus pleione. The sequence goes on from JAUIMM010000116.1 coordinate 1,083,801, forward strand.
TTCCTTATCCCTTCCAGTGAACAAGAAACTGGAGACGTCTACGAGAAAATCTGGAGTCCAGGATCTTCTCCACAACAAACTCCTGGCGCCCCTGGACGAGTACTGGAGGAGGCCTGATTGGATGCCAAGGATTTTAGTTTTAGAAGAGAGCAATGAAATGTGTTGTTAATTTTAACTTAAGCCGAAAGGCTACGGGATTAATTTAAATTATGATGTGAAAAGGCCCAATGAATTTAGACCCCAGCTTCTGTGATCTCTGATGCAGTTTGATGTTCTTGGTGGACAGCCAAACCAAGTCCCTCACTTTCAGACTGCAAGGCCTACGGTATCTGTCTGCCCAGAGCTTGGAACGACTAGACGCCTGCAGAAGGGACTGATGTACTTTCTTCCAAACCCGCCGAAACCTGAAAACGGATGAAGAAGGAGTTGTGGTTGATGAAGTCTCAAACTAATTACTCCTAGGATGGATCCTGAGATTGCAGAAAAATGGGGATACTGAAGAAGTGGAATGGCAGGAGTTGTTATAGGCAAACTCAGCAAACGGCAACGGAGATACCCAATTGTTCTGGCATTTGGCAACAAAGCAATGGGAATACTGTTCCAGTGACTGATTGACTCGCTCTATCTGCCCATTAGCTGCGGATGATACCCCAATGACATGCTGGCAGTGATGCCCAGGTCAGCACAAAAAGACCTCCAAAATCTGGCATTGAATTGGGTACCCCGGTCAGAGATCCACAGGAAGACCATGTGCCCTAAAAATATGCTGAACAATCAGAACCGCCAGTTCTTGTGCTGAGGGTAACTTGCCGAGAGGAACGAAATGTACCATCTTGGAGAATCTGTCGACAATGGTCCAGACAACCGTACAGCGAGAAGAAGATGGAAGGTCCAGCACAAAATCCATTGCGATATGTGTTTATGGTTTCAGAGGAGTTGACAAAGGACACAACAGCCCAGCAGGAGAGCATCGGAGAGTCTTGTTCCGGGAACAGACATCACAAGCTGCCACAAACTCATGAAAATCATGGGACATGGATTGCCACCAAACAGAGCGTGAAAGAATTTCAAGAGTCTGCCTTGCGGGACCTTTCAAGAAAAAACATTAATCCTCTGGGCATTTCTGGAGGATCTTCAGCCTTGATTCTGTCTGAGAGAGTCTGCCAAGGTTCTAGTCAAAGCCAAAAGGATCTGAGTGGAAGGGATGATGGTCTCCTCTTCTTCCGAAGGACAATGATCTACTAGAAAACTGCGAGACAGTGCGTCCGCCTTCACGTTCTTAGACCCAGGCCAAAAAGAGATGGTGACATTGAAACGGGTGAAGAACAAGGCCCATCGCACTTGTCTGGCATTTAATCTTTTGGTGGACTTTATATACACCAGGTTTTTATGATCAGTCAACACCGACACAACATGGTTAGCCCCTTCTAACCAGTGTCGCCAATCCTCGAATGCCCACTTGATAGCCAGAAGCTCTCGCTTGCTCACATCATAATTTCTCTCTGCTGTTTGAAACTTCCGAGAGAAGAAGGCACAAGGATGTAATTTATTGTCCCTCACATCCCTCTGAGAAAAATGGCCCCAACTCCAACTTCAGAAGCGTCCACTTCCACCATGAAAGGTAGGTCAGGATTGGGATGAGGAAGAACTGTAGCACTCACAAACGCCGCCTTGAGATAATTGAATGCCTGCATGGCTTTGGGAGACCAATTAACTGACATACGCCCCTTTCTTGGTCAAATCCACGATTGCAGAGACAATAGTGGAGAAGGACTTAATGAAGCGGCGGTAATAGTTTGAGAACCTGAGGAACCGCTGTACGGCTTTCAGGGACGTGGGTTGTTCCCAATCTAGAACTGCTTTCACCTTACTCGGGTCCACGGAGAACCCTTGAGAGGAAGTTATATAACCCAAGAAGGAGATTTTTTTTCCACTTCAAATTCTCAATTCTCCAGCTTTGCATATAGGTTGTTCTCCAATAGTCTTCGCAACACCTGCCTCACATGCTTTCGATGTTGTTCCAAGGATTTGGAGTAGACGAGAATGTGGTCCAAGTACACCCCAGTGAAGACCCCCAGGAAATCTCTCTGGACCTCGTTAATAAAGGCTTGAAAGACAGCGGGGGCATTGGACAAACTGAATGGCATCACCAAGTACTCAAAATGCCCCGAGTGAGTGCTGAAAGCCATCTTCCACTCGTCCCCCTTGTGGATGCGGATGAGATTGTAGGCTCCACGCAAGTCAATCTTCGAAAAGATAGATGCCTCTCGTAATTGGTCGAATAGACCAAGGGCAACAGGTAGGCATTCTTCACAGTTATCTTGTTGAGTCCTCGAAAATCAATGCAAGGCCGGAGGGACCCATCTTTTTCTGAACAAAAAAGAAACTGGCCCCTACTGGAGACTTGGATGGCCGAATTAATCCCTTCTCTAGAGCATCCTCGATGTATTCCTTCATAGCTCTACTTTACGGGACTGACAAGGCATACAACCTACCCTTAGGAAGTCTTGCATCAGGAAACAAGTCGATGGCACAATCGAAGTGGCAATAAGGTGGTAAAACATCTGGGGTTTTTTTCAGAGAAAACCTCCGCCATATCACGGTACGGAGCATGAATCTTATGAGTGTCTGCTGACACGACTGCGGCAAGACGAACTGGATGAGACATACATTGATCAAAGCAAGGAGAACCCCACTGGAGAATCTCCCCAGTCTGCCATTGGATAACTGGGTTGTGCTTCTTTAGCCAGGGTAAGCCCAACACCACGGGAGCTATAGGACATTGGAGGAGTGGAAAAGAAAGCTCTTCTTGATGCAGTGAATTGTATAGGCGGTGTTCGAAAAAAATAGGCACTGAAGAAAGGCTCTTTCCATCAAGACCAACAACAGTAACTGGTTTATCTAGCAGTCTAGGAGATAATCCCAAGGTCTCGAAGAATGCCTGGTCCATGAAATTTTCTGTGGCCCCACTGTTGATAAAGGCAGAGACATAGACCTGGCCGTCTGAATATTTGAGCGAAGTGGGGAAGAGGACTGAGGGCCTGATTCAGACCCACTTGCGAGCGCTGAGCGCTCACAAGCGGGTCGATGTTGGGCTCCGTCGTGCGCATGCGCGAGACCCGGATAGCAATGGGCAAGCCGTCGCTATGGGTCTCGCTACAAAGGGGGCGTGCTGTCGATGGTGAGTGACAGCACGCCCCCTTTGGTGGGCGTGCCGGGGACGTGGCTGGCCAGACAGAGGCGTTCCCGTGGGAACACCCACAGCTATGCGAGCGGCCAGGAGGCCGCTGTAAAAAAGAGAAGGTAGGCACTGATTCAGAGCGAGCGCTCTGAAAGAGTGTCCGGCTCTGAATCAGGCCCTGAATTCCTTGGGGAGATGGATGCAAGGCCTAGATGCAACTCTCCACAAACATCTAGACCTTTTCTTTTCCCGACTTGACAGGACAGTGTTGGGCCATATGTCCTTCACCCCCGCAGTACAAACATAGACCCAACATGCGCCTCCTCCGTCTTTCTTCAGCAGGAAGACGGAAGGCCCCCAACTTCATTGGTTTCCCCGGTTTTACTGAAGGCACACAAAGTGAGGATAGAGGAGCCTGCTGTGGTAGATCTTTCTCCAGCCTGCACTTCCAGAGACGTCGGTCTATATAAATAGACAAACCCATGAGGTCATCCAGAGTGTTCATGGTGGGGTGTTGGACTAAGATATCCTTGATCTAGTCTGATAACACCCATCGAAAATGACTCTGTAGCGCAGGATCCTGAGTACACAGCCCACTTCCGGAACTCAGTTGCAGTAATCTTCCACTGCCTGGTTCTCCTGCTTCAGGGACCAAAGGCTAGCCTCGGTCAAAGCTGCCCTATCTGGGTCATCATATAGCAGTCCTAAGGAAGAGAAGAAGTTGCCCACCATCTGAAGTGCAGCTGAAGCGAGGGGAAGGCTGAATGCCCCAGTCTGCGGGTCCCGCTGCAGGAGCAAAATAATAATGTCAACTCGTTGAACCTTGGAGCCTGAGGAGTGAGGCCTGAGCCTAAAATAAAGTTTGCAACTTTCTTTAAAGTTAGCAAAGTCCTTGCGACTCCCATAAAAATGGTCGGGCACGTTAAGCTTTGGCTCGTGAACCGTCGGAAGAACGGATGCAGCCCGCCTTTCCTCAACTTTAACTGAGAGTTCCTGTATTTTTTTGGGTTAGTACCTGGATCTAGGCTGCCAGAATATGTGCTGGATTTTGGCTGGGCTCCATGACTTATTCAGTGATAGTCTCTCTTTTATGGCTGGTGATAATGTTAGGAAAGTGAGGGTAATTAAGTCTGGATAGAGTCTGGTGATGGCTTTGAAGGCTGATTCGCCTGGACTAGTGGTGGCCAGTTGGGTAAGTTTTAGATGCAGCCTTTGGGCTGTGTAGCAGCCTGGAGGGCTGGACTGCCTTGGCTTGCTGCGGCCTGAGGGCCGAGGATGAGATGCAGCCTTTTGGGCTGTGTAGTAGCCTTGAGGGCTGGAATGCCTTGGCCACCTGCAATCTGAGGGCCGAAGGTGAGATGCAGCCTTTGGGCTGTGTGGCAGCCTTGAGGGCTGGTTAGCTGTGGCCTGAGGGCCGATGAAGAGATGTAGCCTTTGGGCTGGTGAAGCAGCCTTGAGGGCTGATTGGCATTGGCTAGTTGTGGCCTGGGGGCCAAAGATTAGATGCAGCCTTTGGGCTGGTGAAGCAGCCTTGAGGGCTGGTTAGTTTCCAATGGAGTGTGCACACTGACTTGACAAGATTTACCAGTGTCGCTGGGTTGACACTGGCGGTGGTGTGCAGGGTGACGCACTTCGGATGCTGGGTTGCTACCAGCGCAGCCAGATTGACACTGGCATCGGTGCGCCGGATGGTGCACTTTGGACGCTGAGTTGCTACCAGTGCTGCCGGGTTGACACTGGTGTCGGTGCACCGGATGACGCACTTTGGATGCTGAGTTGCTACCAGTGCAGCCGGGTTGACACTGGCGCCGATGCACTGGATTGCACAGTAGGAATGCAGGGATACGACCAGTGTCACCAGGTTGACACAAGCCGTCTGACGCTGGCCTACGCCCAGGATGGTAGTGCACTCCTAACCGCTGAGATGACACATGCGGCTGTGGTTGGGGTGCAGAACGTGCTGCCTCAATGACACAAGCAGCACACAGCAGATGAAATGCAAAGTGTGCCGTCTGGATGGAGCAAATGGCAGAGAAATAACACAACAGACTGGACTCTGGAACTCGACTGTAGAACAGGAGACTGACACAACCGGAAGCACGAGTAACTCTATCACCAGCATGGAGTGAAGGGATGACTGGAATTTTACAGTAACAGGGCCCAACCAGAGCAATCCTCCCTTAATGACAGACTAATGTGCACCTGGGCTGTGCACAGACAGGAGAATCAATTAGTGTGCACCTGAAACTGCACACAGACAGGCAGTAATTAGTGCAGTGTCTCAGCAGCAACTAAGGCCCGTATTCAATTTGAGCCGAGCCACGATAATTTAACACGGCCCGGACTTAACGCTGACTTCGCCTGTTTTGTAGGCGTTAAAGTATTGTGCGTGTGCCTGCGTATCCCTGTATTCAATTTGAAAGTAGGCGAAAACGGGACCCGGCGATACTTGGATTGCCGTAAAAAAAACTGGAAATTTCGGGAAATCCTAGGACCCCCCTAAAGATGTCCAGACATGGGGGATCACTATGGGGACCCCCGTTTTTGGCTGCAAAAGAAAGTCTGGGTTTTAAATAGTGGCGGCTGGTGTTTTTTTTCCCGACATTGAAAAAGTGATGCAGAAGAGCACTTAGCTTTTTCGTTTTTAAAAATGGTCCCATCAAGTTTTGGGTACATGAAAATGGGTACTAGCATATTTCTAAGTCGCAAAACGTATTTTTTTAAAATTCTGCAAAAATTAACCTGCCACGGCTATTTGAAACCCTGACTTCCTTCAGGAGTTAAAAATGGGGGTACCCATAGTGATCCCCCATGTCTACACATGTTTAGGGGGTTCCCTGGATTATTTGCCGAAAATTCCCATTGTGTTGGACCTGTAAAAAAGAAGTAAAAAATAACATAGGGCCCCCCCCCCCAAAAGCCAAACCGGCCCCAGGCTTGCCAGCCAGTGGTGGTTTCTAAAAATATGTGGAACAAAATGTGTAGGGTTCCACCGTATTTTAGAAACCAAGCCAAGGCTGCAGGGACCAGTTCTGGTTTTAAATATAGGTGGAAAAAAAATGTGGGGATCCCCCTATATTTAAGACCAGCACCAGACCCAACCGACCGGGGTGTAATGCCACAGCCCGGAGACCTAATCACTGGGGCTCCAGGTCCAAAGTATTAGCACCCCAAATCGGTCAGCGCAAGCCGGTGATCTTGAGGGAGTTGGGGACCCCCCAAAGAAGGGCCCCCCCTCCCGAGCACCACAGGCTTCCCCATACCCCTGGTTTGGTGGGTATGGGGGTAATGGGGGGGGGCAAATAATGTAAAACTATTGTGTTTTACAGTGGAACTACAAGTGCCAGCATGCCTGCCATTTTGCACTTGTGGAACAACAAGTGCCAGCAGACATGCGGCACCTGTAACTTCACTGTAAAATAAATAGTTAAAAAAAGACAAAACACACACACCATGACAGTATAACTTTATTAAACACACCTACCCATTCACACATACTTACCTATACCAGATGTGTCTGTCCCCTTGTCCAGTAGAATATCCTTAATGAATGGCTCTGCAAACAAAAATTCATACTCACCTACATCCTGGCGCTGGTCTCCGCAGTAATCCACGACTTCCGGTGGGCGGAGCATCGTGCATGGCCGCTTTTTATTGAAGCTCCCTCATCTCACCCAGAATCTTGTGTAATCTACCCTCACAATTGCTTTTTATTTGGATTATCTCCAAACATTTTATCTCCTAAAAGCCTTAAGTGACCGAGGGATTACTTATTCTAGCAGGAGCTCACTGGATTCCCCCATATTTCAGCCTCCAAAGAGAGGCGCTCATGACCGCCTGAGTTTTTGGCTCGAAATCCAGGCTCCCTCCCTACATCTTAACAGAGCCTGAGTCTGACGTCCCCTTATTTTCTCTGCCTTACCTATACCATCGGATCTTTATTGCCGGCTGTTGCTGCTCCTCACGGAGACTCAAGGGTCCACCAGCCTGTCTGTGCGTCGGGTGCGCCTGCCCCCCGCCTGTGAGACCTCTCTGTGCTGGACCCTGACTGTGAACCTGAACGGCTGACCAGTGATTTGCGGCTGATGGAGACTGCTGCTGGGTGAAGACTGCTGACCGCGCTCCTGCCGATGCCCCAGCAGTGCTGGCTGCGCCTTTCCACTCTGACCGTCCCTCCAGCTCCTGTCTGAGATACTGCAATGAGGGCCGGCAATAGGCTGTGCTGCGACAAATGCCTTACGGTGTTGCCGCCCCTTCCCTCTTCCGCTCCCTCCCCCCTGAGCTTAAATATATCCCATTGCGCTGGGAGGGAGGTGGGCGTTTCCTGCGCCCTTCTGGAAATAGTAGCGCTCCGGGCGACGGACCAGCTTGCGATGCGGACCGCTGGCTCTATCCCGTGGCAGTTGTGACTCACCTGTTCCACTGACGTCTGAATGGATCCTCCGTCTCTGGGCCCGCTGATCCATCCGGTTCCCTGCTGTGTTCAATTACTGCCTGTTCTGTTCCTCTCCGGAGCCTACGACCAGACCTGATTACCTGTGATGCTGGTTCCCTACTACTTACAGTATCTTCAGTGTCTGTGCCTGGATTGTTGGTGGTGCCCTCTCCATCTGACAGTGCCGTGGACCACCCGCTGGGACCCCTGGGACCTTCATTATAATATAAATCCTACCACTGATGCAGGTCAAGCTCCCCCTTTTTATTTTTTAACCTTTTTATTTCCCCTTTCTACTTCCTTCTCATCTGCTCTCATTACAGCCAGAGATTTGCTGGTGTTGCTGGGACTACTCCTGTGCCTTATTTGCTCTTCCCTTTAAAGTGTTGTGTTTTACCCCTACTAATCCCTTGTTACTGCCTTATTTTTGTCTCTTCCCTCCCTCCCCAATTCCACTTCTTTCCTACTCTATCCATTTACCGTTTTCCACTCTACCCTTACTTATAAGAACCCTTTGTACTTTATTATTCCTGTTAAACAATATTCCCAAGTGAAATATTTGGTCATAGATAATACTTAGGAACTATGTACTCAATACTTATTCTCTGAAAGTTGTCTCTATATACTGATTGGGTTTATATTCTCAGTATAAGTCTGGTTACCTTTTTACTAGTTTAATACTTATTCTCTGTGCACAAGCATTTGCAGAAGTTTCTAAAAGAATTGTATTATATGCTTGGTCTTACTGACATTTTTGGGTTTTAATTAGAGATTTCTGGTTTAGATCTGCCCTCTAGTGCAATTGATAATTCCTGCTAATATTGATTCCTAACTATCAGAATGTATTGACTCTACTGCTTGATACGCTGTATTGTTCAGTTTGTTTTGCCTGATATATCTATAACCCATACAGCAATTGATTATTCATAAGTGTTATTCACTATATTTTAGCATTCATTAGATGCCATTTGTATTCATTACTTGATACAACAATATAGGTTTGATGGATAATTGTTTAATATAAAACTTCAATTATGTAATTACTTCAAAACAATTATGCAGTAACTGAAATAAAAAGTATTTTACTTCTCATAGATAATCTTAAATACAAAATTATACAAAATACAATAATACAGCAGTAATGCCAAGCAATATTAACATACCAGGAATTTAAATTCATAGAGACAAATCATCCAATCATCCCAGTTTTTTACTATTTACCAAAAATGCATAAGAACTCTACCACACCACCAGGCAGGCCGATCATATCAGGCATAGGTTCATTAACTTTCAATATATCAGAATACCTAGACTCGATATTACAACCAAATGTACAGAAATAATGTTCATACTTAAGAGACACCACAGCAGTTTTGAATTGTTTGAAATAAATTAAATGGGATGACCATCTGTGGTTGGTCACTGCTTACATTACATATATATATATATATCTGTAGACCATGAGCAAGGAGCTGCGAGTATCAAATACCACTCAAACAAGATAAAGACACGTGTGGTTCGAGGAAGCTTTTTACCTACAAACCACCGCTACCGCAATGGGTACAATATTCGCTCCAAGCTATGCCAACTTATATATGAGTTGGTGGGAGGATCATCACATCTGGGGCAACCTGGATCTTGTGGCAAATCTCGTACTCTGGAGAAGATATATACATGATTGTGATAGAAGCACTGGAGAAGTTGTGGATGGCATATATGTGTGTCCCAGATTTCTCACATATGTGTTTTAATCCCCCAGGAAAAGTCTGTTCTGCCAAACAGATTGGAGTGTCGGCTTTTGGTAAAAGCTGGATAATGGGTCCTGGGGGGTGGATGTGAGAAGAGAAGGGAGGGCTCCATCCACAGGCCGTTCCAGTCTGAGAGCAGACCGATTAGTAGTTGCACCTGGAAGTGGCTCATATATGCTGGATCTAAGTTTGGTTCATTGTCTCATATACACCTTGGGTGAACAGACAGTGAGGTTTGTTCAGAGACACTGTGATATACTGAAAAGTGCTGTGTTTGTGCCTAAGTTTGTGGTGAGGCAGTAGGCCTTGCCACCTTGAGAGAGGGATTTATTTGTATAGTTCGTGCCCAGATGGGCTAGGATTTATTTTTATGTTTTGTTTATTTTACTATTTATATTGCACAATAAAAACTGGTTCCGACCAGCTTGCACGAAACCCTGGACTGGTATGCTGTTCCTGGCTGCTGTGTGTAAGGAGGTGTCCATCTACCCCAGGAGAGGGACTCCTACCCCAAACGTATCACATGATATACTAATCATCTGGCGTAGGGATGAAATCCAATTACGGAGTTTCTTAGAACAAATCAATGAGAACGACAATCACCTCAAATTCACCAACTACAGACAAAAACAAGTCAAATTCCTAGACCTCGACATCCACATAGAAGACGGCAATATACAAACTAAAACTTTCAGAAAACAGGTAGATGTAAATAGCTTTATCCTGTCCAGTAGCTGGCATCACCCAAATTGGCTCAAATCCATACCCAATAGCCAGTTCATTAGACTAAGGAGGAATTGCTCCAAGAAAGAAGATTATAACACACAATTTATAGAAAAAAGATGTGATGCAACCATGGTTGAAAAAGCTTTCAGGGAAGCAGCAACATTAGTCAGAAGCAACCTCCTGAAGTACAAAGAGAAAGGGAATACAGAGAAAGACACCAAAATCCTTTTTGTAACAACATTTTCCAGACAGTACAAAAGCATACAGTATAACATATAATAAAAAAACACTGGCCCATACTATTAGAGGATGGGCTTCTAGCAGACCATCTACCCACTCTACCAAATATAGTGTTCAGGAAAGCCCCAGACCTCAAAAAGAAATTAGTACATAATCATATTCCCTCAAAACCTAAGATACAAACCACGATTAGCAATAGCGGACCTACGAATGGCTTTTTCTAGTGGCACTTGCCCTGGATGTGCCAACAGAAGGAGATCAAGCACAAAACCAATCAATACCTTCAAGTCTAATCACACAGGTACTGTAACATTTATAAAATAGAAAACAGACTAACCTGCGCAGCAAAGGAGTGGTATAGTTGCTTGAATGCGGTTGCCAAACACAATATGTAGGACGCATGATAAGATCACTTAAATTACGTATTAGTGAGCATATACTTAATATCAAAAAAGTCCTGGAAGACAACCTATCCAAACATTTTAAAGCGTTCCATAAAACTGATCCTGGATCATTACAATTTATAGGGTTACAGGAGGTAAAACATAGTTGGAGAGGGGGTAATTTCATAAATAAGATAAAAAAAAATCAGAACTTAGATGAATGAGCAAATAAGTAACTTAATTTTGACAGAAACTACAGGCATTTAGCCCAACATGATCACATGCTAACAACCTCAACATAGGACCCAGGTACCGATGTACCTACCATTTCATTAATAAGAATTAAGTATGATATGACAATTATACTTTATATTACATTAAATCATGCGCTAGATAATTAAACATTATGACCCACTTAAAAAATGATGGACTAATTAGTGACATCGGGCAATCACGGTTTCTGATCATTCACCATATATCTACACAGATATTGCATAGTTACCATTTATTCTTGATGTAACATAACTCATTGTATTACTATTAACATTTAAAAAGATCTGCATTCCCCTTCTACTCTTTTTTTTCCCATTTTACGAAGGATGCTAGATTTCACCCTGCAAGTTAACTCAATATGCTTCACATATTATTTTAAGTAATCACCTCAGAACCCCCTATTGCATGATTCTTCAAAAATATTTTTGACAGATAACAGTCTAGATGGATAAGACAACCTCTATACAGGTTTACTTAATATAGTACATATATTTTACCCAATAAGATTTCAACTACAGGCATCATGTACAACTTCACTACATAAGTGAATTCATTAAGTCAGTTTACTACCACCAGCGAACTTTACTTTCAGATCTTTATTACTGCCGAGATTAAAGACTTTAGAACACAAGTGCTATGAAGACATCCAATTTATTCAACAGCTAAAATGTATAAAACTTGTTAGACTTGATAAAGGATAGAATACTTTGTTGTTCATTCAATACAACCTAAAGACCAAATGCGTGTCAATAAGATTGACAGTTAAGACAACCAATAGACGCTGACTATGAATCAACCTATCAAAAAGACCAGCAGGATTAATTTGCATGATTGCACCACTTTGCAACTTTAAGTACAACTTTAAGTACAGATTCCGGAACCCACACACCACATTATCTCCCAAAAGAAGGCCTGAGATGGCTGAAACGCGTTGGAACAATATACTACTAAATTTCAAATTAACATTTTGGAAATTCTAACTTAGAAGTTAAACAACCTAGTCTGTATCTTCTACAAGCCGCGGTCACGTGACAAAGTGACCCGGAAGCAGCCGCGATCCAGGAAGACGGGACACTGGCGACGAGCCGGCAAGGAATAGGAGCGACAGCTGGAACGTTTCTTAGAAGTGAGTCTCCGATTGGAGGGGGTGATCGGTCATCAGTTCATTCGAGTTCTAGCCGGTACATCTCCTCCCAAGGCACTGACTTGCCCCCTCTGAGTTACGGATCCCGATGTGTGTCTCGCAACAGATATACTACCGGGTGTCCCATCCGAAGGGAAGTACGTCAAGCCAGGAGGCCTTCTTTACTGCCCCTAGTACCTCAGTTTCCTATTCCTTAGAAGACTACCCCGGGCAACATTTAAAGATTCTCGAGCAACAGGTTATATTTCAGCTATTGACATTTCATAACCAGATGAGCAGGATGCCACAGTCTGTTTGGACTTTTTAATATTCCGATTATTTTGAAACTCTTCTTTACCCTTCTCATCAGAAACCCCTTTTTTCCCCAGACTCTGCACACTCACGAGCCCATCCTAAAGCTCATAGTGTGACCATAGTGGACAATTTCGCACCACCATAAGTTAAGACTACCTTTTGCTTGTTATTACTGCAGTATTATTGTATTTTGTATATTTTTGCATTTAAGATTATCTATGAGAAGTAAAATACTTTTTATTTCAATTACTGCATATTTGTCTTAAAATCATATTTGGGGTTTTAGACCCAGACAGGCTACATTTCTCCTCTACTAAAGAATATTTCTCGCATGATCTAACATTCACTAACAACATACCACCCCATTGGCTGAGCGCTACACCCCTTTGTTCTAAATTTTGTACTTATATAGGTAAGGGTACCTATTTGTGGTCAGCAGCTTGCCATCACTCCAGAGCTCAGTGCGCAGGATTAACCCAATATAACTGTACTTCAAAACAATATCCATAGGTGGAGTTGAGTTTCTAGCCAAATATTGTGTCCATATTATGGACAAATACGTAACTAAATCTTTTCTTGATACAATGGACAGTAAAAAATTCACAACAAAAGACCCCATCTACAAGAGAGACTCGATATTCAATGCAACTGGCAGAGTAACTTCCCTCTGAATCTCAAGATTTGTCTTCTTCACCATTATTACCGTCATCTTCCCGTGAGGTGCCATCACCTCTGAACCCACACCTGGAAAGATAATTGGACGCAATCTAACCTACCTTAAATACAGTGCTCTCTAATTTAGAATCTCACACAAAACTTCTCCTTGAGGTGGAGCAACGTGTCAGTACTGCTGAGGATTCTGTCTTATCCCTACAAAACACGGTTGAATCACAATCTCAACAGATTACATTTTTAACTTCTATAATTGATGATCTTGAGAACCGGGATAGACATAATAACCTTAGATTCATTGGTAGTCTATTAGTGGTCCTGATCTCATTGATCTTTTAAGTGTTGACATAATCCAAGCTTCTACTGTGCCAACTACCTCGGGAACAGTGTCCATTGAAAGGGCACACCGTATAGGTCCTGACCATAATTCTCATTCTACTCAGTCCAGCCCACGTCCTGTTATTGCCAAATTTCTCAGTTTCCGTGAAAAGGAACACATACTAATGGCTTACCGGAAACAGTGCACATTAGAAGTGCGTAACTTAAACATCTTAATATTACAAGATATCTCTGCTTCCATGGCCCAAAAACGGAAAGAGTTTTCCCCGTTTTGTAACTCTTTGCCCAAAATTCGCCCTTTTATACCCTGCCAAACTGAGGATATTCATTGATGGTAAACCGACTATGTTTGACAACCCTGACCTGGCTAGAGCTCATTTTAAGATCATACACTATTTTCTGGGATTTATTTGCTTATTTGTGATTATACTGGTCCTTTTTATCCTTCTTTAAGTTTGGATAAAGTTCCAGTACTTTGATACATATACGTTAATGGTTTACTATGCCTGATACTGTTTTATGTGTTTTTTCTTCTATGTGTTCCATGTTTAGTTATCCTTCTATCTTTGTTCTTTTTTCTCTTTATTTCTCTGTCCCGATCACCTGTGGCCCCCTCTTTTTTCTCACTGTGGTTGAGAGAACTTTTTGTTACAATTGTACCTGTCTTACTAGCAGGGATGAGACGGGTACTCTTTCTCTTTGTAAGTCTATAAATTTTGATTCCCCTTGAACTGGAGTGTGACGGGGCTTAATTGTGCTATTAAAAGACGGCAGGTGTTGTTACATCTCAAACGTTTAGTACCTGATATTATATTATTGCAAGAAATGCACTGGCTGTGGGGCCCTCTGGCCACCCTTAAAAGCACTTGGGTTCAGGAATGTGTTTCAGCTTCCTTTGATAAAAAAAGAGGGGAGTGGCTATTTTGTTTCACAGAAATCTTCTATATGATATTCTTGAGGTGGTGTCAGATAAAGAGCGTAATTTCCTATTGGTACATCTATCAATCCAGGGCGAAAATGTCACGATTATTAATACTGTATCTAAGCTCCCAATACTCCAAATTTTGCTTTCTACAAAAAAATCTCTACTTATAAAATATGATACCCCTAATTTAACTGTTGGTGGAGATTTCAATTCTCTTCATAACCCTTTCCTAGACCACTCAGCTCAACTCCTTGTCACCTCCCAACAACGAACAAATGGTATTGAATTTTTGTGTTCCCATCATGATATAGTTGATCCCTGGAGATTACATAATCCTTCTGGTAGGGATTATTCATTTCAGGGTCCATGATGTGTTTACGAGAATTGATTATCTGCTGGTGGCTGACTCTTTATTTTCTTGTATCCATAGTGCACACTTTGACTCTATCATTATCTCAGATCATGCCCCTATACTTTTTGATTTATTTAGTTAATCCTTGGCACACATCCAGCTTTTGGCACTTTTCTTCCTTTTTGTCTCAAAATAATGATTTTCACACATATCTGAAGAACAAATGGAGTGAATATATAGACGATATCCTTGAACACTGGGATGACCCAGTTTTATTTTGGGAAGCCTCCAAGTTAGCCTAAAAGATGCTTATCGTCATTAGCTTTTAAAAGATGACTTAATTCCCTCTGTGACCAATGTTTTTCAGAAAATTCAGGAAGGGGCTTACAATAACCTACATTTAATAATGCCCACACATTTCTTCTACTGAAGCCTACTAAAGACCCTGATTCTCTTAACCCTTATAGACCCATCACCCTTCTAAATCAAGACTACAAAATTTTTCTCTAAAATATTTGCTACTTGATTACAATCTATTATCCCTGCTCTTCTTTCCCCACATCAACCTGGGTTCACCCACTGTAGACACATAGTCCGAAATGTTTGCTTAGCTGTGGTGGCCTTGTATTCCTCTTCCATTTCAGGCTATTCTTCTAATACGTTATTAAGTTTAGATGCAGAAAAAGCCTTTCATAAAATTTTGTGGCCCCACCTTTATTCAGTACTACAACTACGGAACTTTGGCTCTTATTTTATTAATATGATTAAATACTTTTACAATTCTCCTTATACAAAACTGTTGATAAATGGTCTTCTGAGTGACCCAATTCAAATGTTTAGAGGGTCCAGATAGAGATGTCCTCTCTCTGCCCTACTTTTTAATTTAGCCCTTGATCCTTTGTTACGTGTTTTACAATCTTGGCCCCTTTTTCAATGTATTTCTTTAGGGCAAAGGGAGGTTAAGATCTCGGCCCTTGTCAATGAGCTTCTTCTTTTCATCTCCAACCCACAAACTTACCTAACCCCTTTTCTCTAAATTAGACGATTTTGGTAGAATTTCGGGCTTTACAATAAACTACACAAAATCAATAGCAATGGCCCTGACCACCTCACTCCATAGAGATAGTTTACATTTAGGTGGTTTACAATGGGCAGAGACTGATATTCCTTATTTGGGAATTCAAGCTCCCAAAAATGTTTATGATTTGTATACAATAAATGTTAAAAATTTTATAGATACAGCCCTTAAAGAATTGGAAGATTGGCAACATTTACAGTTGTCTTACTTGGGCAGAGCCAATCTTCTTAAATTAATAACTTTTTACTAAGTTACTATACCCCTTAAGGTCGTACCAGTAGTTTTTACAAAAACAGATGTTAAATGAATTGATGCAGCCTTTTGACAATATATATGGAAGAAAAAGAAACCTCAACTTAGTTTCAAATTGCTGTAGCACACTAGATCTGAAGGGGGAATTAATTTCAAGGATTGGATCTCACATTCCAATTTATATACTAATTATTTGATAGAGAAATCTTTTCTTCCCAATATAGATTTAGTGTTTTTTACCCCTGAATAAGTTTAATATACCAGCGGTTGTGTTAGACAACCCTTTATTGATGTCAGCATCGTCAGCCTGGCACACTATACGTAATAAATGGCATTTAAATGCCTCGTATTCTCTATTTCTCCCTCTGTTGGGTAATGTCAGCTTTCAACACGGTTTGGCCTCCTCTTCTTTTACTTTCTGGGCTTCCAATGGTCTTAACACAGTTCGTCAACTTACAGATTTGTCATTACAACACTCATTATCTTTTCCCATTTTTACATACTCACAACTTGTCATTCTTGCAGGTGCAGCATTATACCACTAAGGTGATTTCTTTCCTTTCCCCTATGGAATGAACGAATCAGTTGGATGCAGCCCTCCAATCCTCTATTGGGTCTAGGGGTGCCATCTCTTTATTTTATAATTTACTTAGGCCACCGTATTATTGTGGTCATTATGACACGGGAATAACTCAATGGCTGAAGCACTTTCCTGACCTTAGTGAATCTAAAATTCTAAGTGTCCTTATATATTTAATTAAAATATTATCTGCTACTACCTATCAAGAAATGTTTTACAGAATTTTTTATAGAGGTTATTTTTTCCCATCTTGTAGTCCTTCACACACTTGCCCAAAATGTGCAAGTTCAGATTCTTCCCTCTATCATTGTTTTTGGGATTGCATCTCTATAAAATGTTTTGGTTTAGTGTTAAGCAATTTGCTTTGTAGGAACTGGTACATTTTTTACAGTTGACTCCAGAATATGCCATTTTTGGCATTCTCAAAACCATGTGCACAATGTCTCTGGGTTGTCGTAATATATTTTTTATTCTCTTGGCCGTGGCGAGGAAGTGTATATTACAGCAATGGATACAGTCATCCCCATGCTTTATACAAATGCTTACGGAAAAGTTTTTCAGGTTTTCAAGATGGTTTGGGTAGAGACATCCTTACACAAAGATGAATGACCAGAAAACTTTTTCTCTATGTGGGAGTCGTTTATCGATACTTTAAATGTCTCAAACAACAAATTCATAATTGCTTTAGCACTACATTATGGTACAAAACTAGGGTGTTTCTGTCTGATCCTCCTATCCAACTAGGATGAACTAATGACTCTAGTTGTAGTTGATATTGGACTGCAAGCGATTTTACTTCATTTTTCATCCTTTCTTTCTCTCTTTGTCTTCTTTTTTTCCTGTTCTCTCCCCTCCCCTTCCCTTTCTTCTATGTGTTTTTTCCCCTTTTTTATTTTTTTCCCCCTTTGTTTAATAATTTAGTAAAATTTATATATGTGATGTATGATTGTATAATTTTCTTTTAAGTGGCTTTATAACCCCTAATATTGAATTGTTATACGATGCCAGTAGTATGATAATTATAAAATTTTTGATTTGCTATCTCTTCCTTGTACATTTATACAATTTACTGTATTCATTATAGTGATATTTCGAATAAAAACATTTTTAATTTTTTTTTTTTAAATTGGTCAGTCTCGCACGGGACTCGCCGATGTCAGAACTCCGCGCCCTTTTACATTTACCCCTTGGTGTGTGTGTACTGTCTTTTTTAAATATTTTCTTTACAGGTGGACTACAGATGCCAGTGGGCTTATTGTTACACATACAGTATGCCATCTTGGTGGGGCAGGCTTTCTGGGACTATAGGCTGCCTGTAAAAACAATAATATTTAACTATTAACCTTTACCCACACACCTACCTCCCAGTGCAGATAAGAGCTGTTGGTTGTCCCTCAAGAGGGAGGAACACATATTTTGGGGGATTCCAGCCCTGAGTGGACCAGTTTTGGCCTGGTTAATGTTATGGCAGTGAGACCCCTGTGCTTTGTGCCCCCCCATGGTTCAGCCTGCTATTAGTTATTGTTTCTTAAATGTAACAATTTAGCTGCTCCTAACTTGGCACAGGCATCTAAGCTGTCAGCTTTTAGGAGCTTCTTTTAGCAGCCGCTAAAACAGTATCTTTACAATTCCACTCTGGGGCTGTTGTAAGTCACTGGCTAAAAGCTGAACATTTCCTCTGCATTGGTTGGCCATACATTTCTACAGGGATCTAGTGTTGAGCACTTTCCTTCTAAGTCAAGGAAAACTTTGAACTGAAAAGAGTCATCTTTATGCTTTTTAGCTTTTTGCATTTATTTTATTGTGACTGCTGACATTTTGAACCTGTCAATAAGTGTTGTCTATATTTTAAATGTCAATATTTTGACTGTGCCTACATTTTAATTGCCAGCATTTTGACCCTTCAAACTGCCTATACAGTGGAGAAGCAGTTGGGAAGCCGACGGACGGAATCCCGACCATCGGCTTCCCGACTGCATAATCCCGGCAAGGGTTAAATGATAGGCGATGAAATCCTGACGCCTGTCATTTTCCCCTATGCCGGGAGCCCGATACCTGGCTTACCGATCGAGGGGGGGGTTAGGTTTAGGGTTCCCGGGGGGGACTTAGGGATAGGCACCCCCCGGGAGGTTAGGTTTAGGCTAGGGGAAGGGAGGGTTAGGCACCCCCGGGGGGTGGTTAGGGTTAGACACCTCCCAGGGGGACTTAGGTTTAGGTGGCGGGGAAGGGGGGTTAAGTTTAGGCACTTAGAGGGTGGATTAGGGTAAGGCACTTGGGGGGAGGTTAGAGTTAGGCACCCCTAAGGGAGGGTTAGGGGGTAGAATAGATTAGTCAATACTTACCTTTCGACGATCAGGATTTTCACTGCTGCCGGGATGCCGCTGTCGGGCTTTGAACCATGCGGCCGGAGGTAAATCATACTGAATCCATACAGTGTATTGAATGTCTAAATTATGTCCATGTCTAAATTATGTATGTGGTACTCCGATAGATGGAAATAGATGACAGTCCGAGAGAGAGTACTCACAGTTGATTTATTTTTTAGTTTCACTTCTAAAAGGTTCTTCCTCTCAAAGGTGCTTATTTCCTTCCCTTCATGACAGAGAAACAAGTACCCGAAATACCTTCACACATTAATGACGCCAATTCTATGTATATTTTGAGTTTTGTTAACCTCAGCAAGGTCAGACTGAGAAAGCTATACTATAGAGTTCAACTCCAAACACTATGGGCCCTATTTATTACAATCTGCATTTAAAATGCAGATTGTAATGTGATATTTCCGACTGAATTTGCAATGTGAATTCAGGCAATAGCACAGGGATTTATTAAAAATCCCTTGAATGGATAGAGCAGTGAGAAGGTGCTTCGTATGCGACGACCGGCCGCCGATACACCCCCCACAACCGCCCCCACAAATTCTACTCCAATTGCCCTTTAGTAAATTTAGGTGATTCTAAAATAATGTGAATAGGGTGTGAAAACACCCCTTTTCACTTTTTTTTTGTAAAAATAATGTTAATAAATAGGCCCCTTTGTGTGAATGAATAGCCCCACAGTATGTCAGCTCTACTTTAGGGAATATTCCTTAACAGTATCTTTACATTTCCACACTGGGGCTGATGTAAGTCACTGGCTAAAAGCTGAACATTTCCTCTGCATTGGTTGGCCTTAAATTTCTACAGGGATCTAGTGTTGAGCACTTTCCTTCTCTGTCAAGGAAAACTTTGAACTGAAAAGAGTCATCTTTATGCATATTGGTAATACTAAAGGATTCCGGCACAGTATATGTAGATTAGAAACACTGCTAAATTCTAAGTTTGGGTGGCCATCCACCATCAATGTTTAAAAATACAGATAGTTTTCTACCATTGATGGTTGCCGTGGCCCGATGGTTTATTTTTACTTGCTTGAATTGCAGCGCAGAGTTACTAGGCTGTCAGTCAGTAGCCCTGCACCACGGCGCCGCCATTGGCTCCAAGTCAATTAGTCCAATTCAACACATCAGTGTGACTGTGACAGTGTGTGTGACTGGCGTATGCCTGCCTACCAGGATGGGTGGGCTGACTTGACACTGGCTGGCTAAGTTCAGCTGTCAGTCAGCAGTCCAGCCCCGCCCCCAGCTCACTCACAGACTCAGCAAGCATCAGCAGCTACCAGCCGCGCACGTGCAGTGGGAACTTTGCCCACTGATTCTGTTTCTGATTTCTGCACATACACGAACATCTGATCGCAGGAACCATTGATGGTACACCATTGCATAATATCATACCATCGATGATTCCAACTGTGTTTCCCATCAATGGTCCCCTATTGGTCGGAATTGACAGATGTTTTGGTGACTGCACATGCACTGGAAGCCGCAGCCTGATTGATAGGCTATGGCCGTTTCAGAGGAGTGGGGAATGGGCGCATGGGGACTGCCAAAATGGAGCCTCCTTTTTTTTGAGAGTGTCGAAGCTAGAGTCTTTATCTTCCAAGGCTGGTTTCCTGGCCGTGGCAGAGGAGTTCTGTCACTCATTTTGAGCAAGCTTAGAGTTACTCAGATGGGCGATGATTGTGGCCATCGCAGCCGATTGTGATCTGATGCTGCGTCTTTAGAGTGCTCCGTCTTTGGATTCAGATCTGCTCAGCTTACAGAAGATTTCTTTTTCTTCAGACGACTCCTGTGTAACATATTTTAGGATCACTGCTGCGTCCAAAGATACAGCAGCAATGCTATTAGTGTACGACTCTGAATTAGGACCTTAGTCACTATGACAATTAATCCTTAAGGGGCAGAGCTGAGAGCTGTGCGGCTGCTTAAATCAGTAACTGTTGGTAATCCGCGGCTGGGCTACTCTTACCCAATCCACCTCCAGAGCTAAAACAAGGGCTGGACCGCAATTACAGGAAAGACTCTTGATTGGTGCAGAGTGCTGTAATGCCTCTCTTCTCATAGAGCACCAGGGTGATCTGCATCTCTACCTACCGGGACGCACTCTCAATCTCTGAGGTTCCTTTGGTCGTGACATGTCCTCAGTTTCATTACTCTCCTACACAGCGGATGTCTGTGATTTTTATAGACAGTGACACATGACTACCTCACGTGTTACAGATGCTCTTGCCTGAGCACCAAGTGAGCCCAGATGGCTCACCCCACTTCCTTTTGCCCAATCATTACACTCCACCAAAATCCAGAAGTCTTTGTGCAGTTCACTGTATACCGACCTCTGCTTGAATATCTAACATATCTTTGAATTTTACTTGAACTGTGCTTTGCTACTTTAGTCTTACTTTGTGCCGACCTCTGCCTGCCTACAGTATTTGACCTCTTTTTGGATTTCCCTTGAACTGTGCCTCGCTGCTTCAGTCTCAATATGTACTAACCGCTGTGGGAATATTTGGCCTACTTTGGTTTTTTTTTTTACTGTGCTTTTATACTTCAGTCTCACCACTCCTAGCTGTCTTCCTGTCTCCTCTCATGACTCCTCTCCCCCCTCTGGTGTTCCCTGAGGTTCTGTTCTTGGACCTCTCCTAATCTGCCTCTATATATCTTCTTTAGGTGAGCTCCTGAGCTCTTTTGGCCTTACATATCATCTCTACGCTGATGTTACTCAGATCTACCTCTCCACCCCTAAACTTTCCCGCTCTCTCCTCATTCGTATCTCCAACTGTCTCTCTGCTATCTCCTAGATGTCCCGACACTTTCTGAAACTTAACATGTCTAAGTCTTCCCATCCTCCCACATAACCTCACTTCCCACAATATTATTATCTATTGACAGTACAACCATCTCCTCTAGCCCCCAAGTTTGCTGTCTTGGAGTTAACCTTGACTCCCCCCTCTCCTTCAAACCACACATTCAGTACCTCTTGCAGTCCTGCCATTTCCATCTCAAAAATATTTCCAGGATCAGACCCTTTCTCACTCTGTATTCTACTAAGACCCTCATCCATTCACTGGAAAATTTTCAGATTGGATTACTCTAATACTCTATCCTCCTCATATCTGTCCTCCCTGACTCCCACCTTTCTCCACTCCTATCTTCAATGCTGCTGCTCTGCTCATCTTCCTCACCAAACATTCTGCATCTGCCTCCCCTCTTTTACAAGATCTACACTGGCTCCCCTTTCCCTTCAAAACCCAATTAAGAGGCATATTCAATTCCAGGTGAAAAGTTCCATACTTTTCACATGCTGGACTTTTCGCCTACAATGCTGGTTTTTAACGCGAAAAAGTATCGTGAGTGTGCCCGCTTTTCCCCGTATCCAATTAGAAATCGGTAAAAACGGGACCCGGTTTAAGTGTCTAGCGGGGATATCATTATTTGAGCGAACTAAACACTGCAGTTAATGAATATATATATATATATGCAAGGGCATATTAATGCCCAAGGGGGCCTGTGTGCAGCTGGCCCCCACCCATCCACATCCTACCTGGTGCCGACAAGCAGGTTTCCTCTCCTTCATAGTGTTATCTTCAAAGTATTCGGGAAGACGGTGCATTCAAACAATATAATAAAGGCTCTGACACAGAGCCAGTCTTTGCTTTCATCTTTTCAAATGTGCCACTGGGAAGATGGTGCCACATAGGAGTGAAGATCCACCGGCACCTTTAGACTGTAAGCTCTCACAAGCAGGACCCTCTTCCTTCATGTGCATTTCCTTTCCTCACTTACACCATCATCTCCTCCCCACTGCCTACAATGGCACCAAACCCTTGGATTCTGCCGCCCTGATGCTTGCTTGGGTATTACGACTGCTGCTGCAGCAATGTTTATAAACCATGACCATGTCTTGCAGTGTTCTGTACTGGAAGTAACTTCTTACTTGTTTTATTTTTTCTGTGTGTGTATTTTTTTTCTGGCACAACACGGTGGGGGGGACTGAAATGGGGGTTGCCGCTACTGGGGGCATGTTATGGGGGGATGGTCACTACTGGGTGCACTGTATAGGGTGGGCCGCTGCTGGGGGGCATGTTATGGGGGGGATGGCCGCTACTGGGGGAACTGTATAGGGGGGACTACTACTGGGGCACTGTATAGGGGGGACTACTACTGGGGGCAATGCATAAGGGGGACTACTATTGGGGGCACTGCATAGGTGGACTACTACTGGGGGCAATGCATAAGCAGAACTACTACTGGGAGCACTGCATAGGTGGGACTACTACTGGGGGCACTGCATAGAGGGGACTACTTCTGTGGGGACTACTACTGGGGGCACTTCCTGAAATTATTGGGGGAGGAGGGCGCCAATCCATTACCTTGCCAGGGGGGCTCGGATCCCTAGATACACCCCTGGTCAGGTCATTTAGTTTCAGTGCTCGGTCAGCCACTGCACTGCTACTCCAGCTGCAGGTAAGGCACACCTTTATACATTGGGGGATTGGGCTGTGAGTTGTCACATGTTGGGGGGAATCATCAGAATAAACTGGGCAGCATGTATATGTGTGGGTATATGTAGTGTATATATATATATATATATATATATACTGTATATATCTCCAGGTAATACTATCCCACCACCAATGCAGTATTGGAGAAATGGCGACACTCAGGTACTATCATGTAAGACTTCACACAACAAACAGGGTCTGTGCCACCATTTCAGTCCATCCAGACTTTTATTAAGAATATTCTTGCTAAAAGTCCAGATGGACTGAAACTTTGGGTAAAGACACTGGCCCTGATTCAGAGCCGGCCTTCTTGTTTTTTAGAGCGGCCTCCTGGCCCTCGCATAGCTGTGGATGACCACCCACAGCTACAGCGAGCGGCCAGGAAGATGGTCGCGATGGTCAAGACCATCGCGTCCATCAGGCTTGCGACGAGACCCTTGTGGTAGGGTCTTGTTGCTGCAAGCCCCAGAGAGATTTCGGCTCTCACAGAGACAAAGGGGGTCATTCAGACCCGGTCGTTAGCGCCGATGCGCTTGGACCTGGTCGATGGCCCCCCACAGAGCATGCGCACGACGGCGCCTGCGCCGTCGTGCGCATGCGTGAGACCCGCTATGCGCCGACAGCGCCGGTCGTAGCGGGTCTCGATCCAAAGGGGGCGAGCTGTCGATGTTGATTGACAGCTCGCCCCGTTTGGAAGGCGGGCCGGGGGGTGGCAGCCCAACCGTTTGGGGGTGGCCCCACTGACATCACTAGTGATGTCAGTGGAGAGCTTCCGGCTCAGACTGAGCCAGAAGCTCTCCAGGGCTTACGACAAGGGAGACCCTACCCTAGGGTCTCGTCGTAAGCCCCGATGGTCGCGATGGTCTCTGACCATCGCGACCATCACCGGAGCGGTCGTTAGAGCTGTGGGTGTTAACCCACAGCCTAACGACCGCAACAGAGGCGGGCGGTCAGGATGCAAGTGGCCGCCCAGTTTCTGAGCGACCGCTTGCATCCTCCGACCACCTCTGAATGAGGCCCAAAATCTCTCCCACTGACATCACTCATAATGTCAGTGGGGCCGCCCCCAAACGGAGGCGTTCGCATGGGAACGCCTCCGTTTGGGCAGCCACTCCCCCGGCCCGGCCACCAAAGGGGGCGTGCTGTCACTCAACATCGACGTGAACAGGATCCTTTAAAATCCTAATAATTACCTATTTTTTCGAGGCACCTTACGTCTCATACTAACCCCCTGCACCTAGGGGATCGGGGGAATGTCTTACTTTTGGGGAGCATGTTTAATTACCCCCAGAGTCTGGCCATCGATCCTGACGGCCTATATGACCGCCAATGCCTTGTTTGGCGCAAAAACTGTGGGACGCAGCTGAGGTTGGAATTTCTCCTTATTCCCCCCCTCACTCACCTGTTTCTGTAGCGGACTTGCTCTCTGCCCCTCTGTGCTGTTGCTGGTCCTGGAGGATGAGGCCACTTCTTATCCACGGCAAGTGCTGGCTGTGACTGCGGGAGGCTGTGACTCCTCGCCTGCTGCACAGTGACCGAAGCCGCTTCTTGTGCCTTTGTGCTGCTGGTGTGCTGCGCTGTCCTTGGGAGTTGGGGATCATCGTCTTCGGGACCGGAGGTGGTGTCTGCCGCAAAGTCTGCTCGGCTGTGAGACTAATTGCAGTGGTGGTGCCTTCCCGCACGTGGTCATCGCTGGGCTCTCTCCTCTCTGCTGGACCTGTCGCTGCCGCTGTCACCTGGGACTGGTGTCTCTGCTCCTTCCCTGAACATCACTGGGCTTTCTCCTCTCTGTCGGAGCTGTTCCTGACGCTGTCCCCTGAGGCTGGTGTCCAGGGCCGGCAACAGAAATCTCAGGCCCAGTACACTGATGTCTCTGAGGGCCCCACCTTCTCACCACCAGCCCCGACCTCGCACCCACACATAAATCCCCTGCATGTATGATATGTGAAGTTTGATAATGTTAACTGAAAGCTTTGCAAACATTTTAATAAAGTAACATACACTATGGCTTTCCATGCTGTCACTGATGATGCAGGCAGGTCTTCTTGATCACAGTGCTGTGGATGCCTCAGGGGTAGAAAGAATGGCATCTGTAGCTAGCCATCCTTAGTCCTCAGCCCCTCACCCCCCTCCTCAAATTCAGCCTCTCACCATTCTCAGCCCAAAAGTCCCTTATCACCTTCCTCAGCCTCAGACCCTCACCACCATCCTCAACCCTTAGTCCATTACCTTCCCCAGCCTTCAGCTCCCTTCACCTTCCTCAACCCCTACCCCCTACCTCTGCACTCAGCCCCTTCCTCCACAATCAGTCCCTTCCTCTGCCCCAGCCCCTTCCTCTGCACTCAGCCCCTTCCTCCACACGCAGGACCTCATTCAGAGGCGGTCGCACGGAGCGATTGGTCGTGGTGAGCGATGTTTTTTTCAACTGTGCATGCGTGTACATGGCAGTGCGCGTGCGCAAGCCCGTCTTTCCGACTGCGATCCTCTTGCTTGTTAGTCACTACGAGGTCGTAGCTGAGATTGACATTTCGTGCCGTTTGTGGGTGGTTACAGGGGAAGGTGCTTGTGAACGGGGGTGTGGTGGTGCGGACGCAGGCATGGTTGAACTTAAAAAGGGCGTTTTAAGGGCGTGCATATATTACTGAGCGAGTCATCACACATGTCATCTCGTTGCAATAACGATGCTACTGCTCGTAGTGCTAAAGGTAGCCCAGGGTCTACCTTAAGCATTGCGAGTGCAGGCGATGGTTTCTGCCTCAACCGATGTCTGTAGGCAATTAACACTGTAACAGGTGTTAATCGTGCTGACGTAGGTTGCCGCCTGCGACCGACTCTGAATTAGGCCGTAGAGATAGGAGGTGTGCTTTCATTGTTGTGGGTGTTTCCGTGCTTACAATGTGCGTTGCGGCTGAGCGCTCATTTTGCATATTCTCGATCACTTTGGGGGCTACACCTCTGAATGAGGTCCTCAGCCCCTTCCTCTGCACTCAGCCCCTTCCTCCACAATCAGCCCCTTCCTCTGCACTTAGCTCCTTCCTCTGCCTCCAGCTCCTTCCTCTGCCTCCAGCCCTTCCTCCACACTCTGATTCAGAGCCGCTCGTAAGCGGCCGCTCGTTCGCTCCGAGCGATGTTCGCACATCTGCTAATGCGTATGGGTCGTAATGCACATGCGCCAACCAGTCAGTGCGGTCGGAAATCGTGTGTTCGCAAAATAGCGAGTGCCTGCTAATTTGAGTGACAGGATGAGGTGTTTGTGGGTGGTAACAGGGGAAGGTGCTTGAAAACGGGGAGTGGTGATCCGAACGCAGGCGTGCCAAACGGTCAAAACGGGCGAAGATGACGTATGATGCGAACGGCAAAGGGCGTCTTTACAAAATAGCGAGCACATGTTTCGTTCGCTCGCTCATAGAGGCGTCAACAGACCGCAAAGAGTGAGCACTCAATTTAAATAGCCGGCCCCTTTTTCTGAACGAGCGAGCGCAAATAGCGTCCGGCTCTGAATCAGGCCCTCAGCCCCTTCCTCTGCCTCCAGCCCCTTGCTCCACACTCAGGATCTGATTCAGATGCGATTGCTCGCCCTCCAGTGTATGCAAATTCGGCTAAGTGACGGCATGGCATGCGCTCGCTCGGAAAGGCATAAGCACGTCCACTTTGTATTGGCGAGTGATCACTGTGTGTATGCAGACGTCCATTAGCATTTGTAGAGACACCCACTAGCACACGTCATCTCCAGAAAGTGTATTAAAACATTGGTACATCGAGGACCATCGGAAGAGCTTGCAGCGCTTGTGATTACAAGCACTGCGAGGATTTTCAGTGTCTGTCTGTTAATTGTGCACGCCTTAGAAACGGCGTCGCAACACAGAGGCACGCCTGCGTTCGCACCTCCACTGCCCCTGTTACCACCCACAAATGGCATCTCCTGTCACTCATTACACTGGGCTGTCTTTGCTTGGCGAGCAAGCGCATTCCGATCGCTCTGAGTAGTTTGCACACGCGCAGAACGAAGCGTGCACATGCGCAGGTGCTAAACATTGGCCGCTTGCGAATGGTTCTGAATGAGCTCCTCAGCCCCTTCTGAATGACCGCACTCAGGGCCTGATTCAGATCCGGTCGCAAGCGCTGAGCACTAGGGTTAATTTGTGTTGGGAGCCAATTAACCTACCAATTAACCTACCAGTATATTTTTGGAGTGTGGGAGGAAACCGGAGCATCCGGAGGAAACCCACGCAAGTACAGGGAGAATATACAAACTCTGCACAAGTAGGGCCGTGGTGGGAATCGAACCCATGACCTGTGAGGCAGTAATGCTAACCGTTACACGGTCTGTGCTTCCCATATGTGCTATGTAGCAACTGATCTATTGTTGATAATACCATCAGTGGGCATTTATATTCATATTGTGTTTTCTTTATACGATTTCTAGTTCCACTAACTAGAGTACATCTATTTCATTGCTCCATTACAGTATATATTAATATTATTATTGATAATACTCTGCTGCCATCTAGTGGCTAATTGTTAGATGTAATTCTCTATACCAGTTATTTATCTGTATGTTTAATCTCTGCCAGTGGTTCTGCTATTCTGTTTTGTGGTTTATTTTTCTATAAGCAGTATTTTGTGCAGTTATATAAGACGATTACTGGCTAAGGCCCTGATTCAGAGCCGTTCGTTAACAGCAGTACGCTCGTTGCGTTCCGATGTTGACTAACCGCGCATGCGTCGGTGTTACACTGCGCATGTGCGTACGGCAGTTTGCGAGTTTTTTTTGTCTCGTTCGTCAAATAGCGTACAGGAAGTGACATGTCAAATGTGGTTGACAGAACAGGGCGTTTTTGGGTGTTGACGGGGGAGGACATGGAAAAACGCAGGCGTGGCGAGGCGTTTTTGGGGCGTACATACATTAACAAATGCGAACGTCAAATGTGTTCGTACCAACTCATACGTCACTGGATGATCCTCTTTCTCTTCAAAATGCTCGCACAGCTTAGGGTCTGGATAACTCGACCACATTGGCGATGGCCTTCTCCTCCGTCCCGGCACTCCACAATGTAGCATCGATTAATCACGGCTTGTCAGAAAATCAATTAGTGTTGGATTGAAAACCGGCTTGGTATGTGTTTGGAAATCAGTTTTTTTGGATAGCACAAAACCGAACGCAGGTGGAAATCATAGCTGCTAATGTCTGGATTACACAATCAATTAGCGTACATTTGTGGGGGTTTATTTTGGGCTCAATTTGTGGTTTTTGGACTATTGTAACAATAATGTCATCATGTTTATGTTTTTTGGCTCATTTTGTTTTTGCAAGGTGAATTTGCATCCTTAGGTAATGTTTTAAACGTTCCTTAAAGAGCCCTTTTTTTCTAATGTAAAATGTTTTTTTTGAACGTTGTTGCCTTGTGGGCCCGGATTAAATGTAACCCATTTTGACAATAATGTCAGAATACAAAGTCGTACATTTGATGTAAATTTATTGGTATCCCAAAAAAAATTAAGGCACATATTTTACACAAACATTTTTGGCAGTGTTCATTCCACAATATTTATTAATTGTGCAAACAATAAATTTTTGTTAAACGTAAATCAAAAAATTAAAAACAATTCACAAGGAAGGAGAGGGAAGTCTTGGCCAGAAAGGAATATGAGGCAAGCACAGAAGGAGTGTGGGAAAAGTAGCAATGCTGTCACCGTTTTTTCGCCCGTTTGGCTGGGGGAGGGAGGGCGCCAGACCGGGTCCGGGATGTCATCGGGCTGGCCTGGCCAGAGGCAGATGTTGTGGCCTCTGGACTAGGCACAGGGCTAGGCACATTTGGAGGATTGGCTGATGTTGTGCCAGAGGTGGAGGATCCAGATGTTCCGGCAGGAAGGGAGGTCGGCTCCACCATGTGCTGGCGAACGAGCTGCTCCAGGGCATTGGCGATGCGGATGTTGGCCCTGGTATTTTCCGCCAGGGCCTGACCAATGGTCATGTTGGCAGCAGCATTTTGCTCCAGGGCCTCAGCCACCCGTACCAGACTGGCGTCCATCCTCTGCAGAATCTCCGTATGGAAATCCGATTTAAAATTGAGTTCTGTGAGGAGGGACACTGCCTGCGAGGGGGATTGCCCTGGACTGGCGTCTGCAGGGTCCTCAGCCGGATGTACTGGTTCCTCCCCTGCAGAGCCAGCAGAAATTCGGCGGCCAAGGCTCCCCTCTGGAGCAGACTCATCCGCCTGTGTCTCTGTTGGAAAAATGAGAAAAGACTCACATTAGAATCTACATATTGGCACAATAACATTTCAGAGTTGGTGACATCACAATATTTACCTGGGACAACATGAGGAGCCGCAAAGTCTGGCATGTCCGTATCCATGTTGGACACGCCAAACACCTCCACAGGCTGCACACACCCCTGTGCCAGCTCTTCTAAATCATTCAACTCCAATGACACAGGGGTGGGACCCCCACCTGTCCCCCTTGCATGCCTAGCCCTGTCCGCCAGTTTTTGCTTCAGGCGATATTTGAAGTCGGCCCATCTGTGGGTGAAATTGGAACCATTATCCTTTTGTTAAAAATGGGTTTTGGTTTTAGGGGGGGGCAAGTGTTTACTTACCGCCGTTTGACATCCCGGGCTAGATGGACATAATCACCCACCCTATTGACATCAACGGCTACCTCTTCCCACATTCTCCACTTATGGCTTGCACTCATATTCCTGTCTGCCTGTGGCAGGATGTCCACACACTTCTGAATCAAAACCTCCATCTCCTTTCTTGTGAATTGTGGCTGCCTTTTCTTTTTGGCAGCTTTGCCCGGAATACTGGGCCCGGCAGCCTCTTCCATGTCATCCTCCTAACCTATTTGTGTTAATTTGGAGAATTGTCAACTTCACAACTTGCACAATATTATGTTTCTAATTAATCATTGAGTCAAAATGCCTGAAATACTTACCGCCAGACTGTTGTCCATTGTTTCCCTGGTCTGTAGCCATGTCTGAGCTCCAAACAAGAAATACACCAGAATGTTTGGTTTGGCTCGTGACGTATTTATACATGCGTCCTTATTTTTCGGCCGCATCATTGATTGTGCATTCCTATGATCCCTCCTTAATTTGTGTGGGAAAATAAACACTATTTATGGCTTGGGGCGTCTCGAGTGGAGGTGGCGTTTTTTGATTGTTGGAGGTTACGTTGGTTGGAGTTGATTGTTGGCGGTTTTTGGAGGTTGCATTGGTGGAAGTAGTTTATTTTTGATATATTTGCTTTTTTATTTCCGTTCGCATTTTTTCTGTTGGATTTCTTTTTGGCGTTTCTTGTTTTGGTAATTTTTTGGAAGTCTAACTTTGGTTCAATTTGTGTCTCCTTCTGTTTTTGAATTTTCTAACGTTTTTTTGGCGTCATTTCATCTCTCTTAGGTTTTTTTTTGGCTGTGCCCCAAAGACCTTTTCATCCAGAATCTTATATATTTTCTCTTGGTAAGTTCATTTGTTTAATTGTTTTGTAAATGTTCATGTTTGTCTTTACGCAACTTTGGGTGGCCTTACACTTGTAACCTTTGTTTTTCGAAATCAGAAATGTTTTTAAAATGTTTTTTTTGTAGCTGCGTATTTTGTAACTTGTATTTGCGAACTAATTAGCGCATTTTTATTAGTTTGTATTGTCACTTGTATTTGCGAACTAATTAGCACATTTTTATTAGTTTGTATTGTCACTTGTATTTGCGAACTAATTAGCGCATTTTTATTAGTTTGTATTGTCACTTGTATTTGTGAACTAATTAGCGCATTTTTATTAGTTTCTATTTTCACTTGTATTTGCGAACTAATTAGCGCATTTTTATTAGTTTGTATTGTCACTTGTATTTGCGAACTAATTAGCGCATTTTTATTAGTTTGTATTGTCACATGTATTTGCGAACTAATTAGCGCATTTTTATTAGTTTCTATTTTCACTTGTATTTGCAAACTAATTAGCGCATTTTTATTAGTTTGTATTGTCACTTGTATTTGCGAACTAATTAGCGCATTTTTATTAGTTTCTATTTTCACTTGTATTTGCAAACTAATTAGTGCATTTTGAAAAACTTATTCATTCCGTAAAATTGTTTCTGTTTTCTCTTTAGCATTTGTTGCTTACATTTGGCCACAATTTGACGTAGTGTGCGCAATGTCGTTTTGCTCTTTGGCCAAATGTGTGTTTCTCCCCTTTTATGTTTTGTCTTGCTCAAAATTTTGAAACATAAATGCCCAGCATAAAATGATGTATATTTATGTTGTGATTATTTCCAGTTTGCACGTAGCATGACAATACCCCGGCATGTAAGCATCAATGGATGGTATCATCAAGCTAAGTTTTTTTTTTTGGGGGGGGTTAAAAAGCCTTACATTCAAATCTTGCCATTTCAGGTTGATCTGGGTCGGATTGTTCTGGCCTTGCTCCCGGAAGCCGACCAACCTCAATCTCGTCCCAGGCGTAGGCATCGTAAGCGTGCAAGGTCCCAGATATTTCGAACACGTGTCACCCTTTTTGGAATGCCCGATGATGAGGTTTTAAGACGCTACCGTCTTCCTCCCAAAATCATCATAGACACTCTCTCATTAATAGAGAGTGATCTTGAGCGGCAAATTGACAGTCCTACAGCAATACCACCACTTACGCAATTTATGGCGGTGTTACATTTCTGTGCCTCAGGATCGTTTTAAACAACGGTGGGAATAGTGGCGGGCATCTCCGAATCCTCCTTTTCCCAGATCCTGAGGGCAGTGATGGAGGCACTTTTCAAGCACCTCCATCATTTTATTCAAATGCCTTTGGATATGGGTGCCCTTAGTGTGGCCAAGGCCAATTTTTACCAAATAGCTGGCTTCCCACACATCATAGGGGTTGTGGATGGTACTCACTTCAGCCTCCAGCACGGCTGGAGCCAATATTTAGAAACCGGAAACACTATCACTCCCTGAATGTAATGGTGGTATGTGATGCCTCCCTCCAGATCCTGTCCCTGAATGCAAAATTACCAGGAAGTGCAAATGACTCCTTCGTCATCCGGCAATCAGGGAAATGGCACAAATGAACCAACCTACAAGCTGGTGATGCGTGGCTTCTGGGTAAGTGGAGACCTTTAGTACATAACAATGTTAAGCTTCATACAGAGTGATCCTGATGTTGTCTATTCTTTTTCACAGGAGACAGTGGCTACCCTTGCACGCCCTGGCTGCTCACTCCTTATTTGGCTCCCACACCAGGGCCACAAAGTGAGTTTAATGCCACACTTACAGCCACCAGGCAAGTGGTGGAGCGCTGTATCGGCCTTTTAAAAGGCCGATTCAGATGCCTCCACTGCTCTGGTGGCGAGCTCATGTATTTGCCGGATATGGTTTCGAAAATTGTGGTCCTGTGTGGGATATTTCACAACATCGCCATAAGGAGTGGTGTCCCAATGCAGCCAGAGGATGCCTTGCCTGAGGATGGCCCCCCCGAGGTTGGTCGGAGGTCAGTATGTGGGGGGGCCATACGCGATGATGTGGTGGCCAGATATTTTACGTAATTATTGGCAAAACAACAGTGTTTATACCCAATGTGGGACGGTTTGTTTGAGAACATCTAATTAATTGTTTTTATTTTCTCCATCTTCTGTTTTTTTCCATAATCTTTGGCACTCCAACGATGACTACTTCCTGCTACCCTTAAAAAACCTGTATGTGGAAAATTTGGGGATATATTATGGAACCCATATTGCAACGCCATATTTGTGGAATCATGTTGGCATGGTCCTTCGTCAACCAGTTCTTGATCTGTTGTGTTTTTTTTTTTTTTTTTTTGGTATGTGTTGTATTTGTGATTATCACTGTGTGTTTTGTTTGTGAGTGACCACTTTGATTTTGGAGTTATGTTGTGAATAAATGTCTTGAGAGTGAAATTTTGTACCTTTTTTTCAACGTTACAAGCAAGTGTAACCAGGTTCACACACGTTACATTTGCCTAAGGGGTAATCCAGCAATGACGCAAGTTGAGCTAAAATGTAATATGTTTTCAGGGTCCAAACCAACACCCAAAGGAATCCTGTACAACCATTTGGCTTCGTAATATCGGCCTAAGCAGCTTGCACCCCAACTAGGAACCTGTAACATGTAGTAATATCTAATTGTGACTACACCAAAAAGGGGAAATGAGATTGTTACTGTTAGGTGCTACTTGTGCCTGTTTTACATAAAAATACAACACACAATCTTATTGCCAAAAATTGCAAATCCTTGCAGGAAGAGTCTACTTATGTCAGGGTAAACAATCTCTGATTTTGAAATAACGAATGAGACAGAACGTTACTTTGAAAATATTAATTTATTTAAATATAGCAACCCCCAAAAAAAAACTAGTCCCTAAGGAGGACCGACATATGGTCAAGGACCACCAGCAGACCGATTATATTGTCCCGCATACGGGCCACACAGGCGGCTAATTCAGCCCTATGCCTCTGTTCCTCTGTGGGTGAGAAAAGTGTGGGGATTAATACAACAATAATGAAACCACATTAAAAAACAAGCCAAAACAAACAAACCAACAATACAAATATTTTGAAACAAAGCATAATTACACCATTAAAACCCATCCCCCCAAAATGGTGTAGCCCAAAAATACAAGGCCAATAAACAAATTCCGACAGGTGTGATATGTGTATGGTGAAATCAGCAGTAACCGGACCAATTCTATTGGTTAGTGTATGAGTCATGTGTTCGACAGGGCCAGAAATCTCTTGAGAGTTATGATAGGCTTGATGCAGTGACATGCGTAAGCAAATTTAAATAAAGAAATTAACCCCGGGAAATATGCGGGTAGAAAAACAAATAGAACAATTGTTTAATTGGGGCTAACATGTATTTTGACAAATAAAAGCGAATGTTTAAGCCGTACGTATTCTGCGGGTAAACACAAACACGGACAAGAATAAAGTTTATTGCATTGTGTTAAAAAAAAAAAAAAAATTAAGCTAATTGATATATTGATTGGCAGGATACGATTGAGGGAGGTAGGCAGAATAAACGAGCAGTTAATCGAAATCTGACAGTCCCACTTCCGGGTTGTACTTGTGCGTGCGTTCCCTTCAAGCCACTTCGGGGATGTACGCTCGCTATTTGGCACGCTCGTTAGTTAGAGGAGGGGTCGCTTGAGTTTGGGGAGGATGTTTGGCTGCGTTCGAAAATACGAGCGAGTGCTTGAATTTCCATATTTTTTAACGTACGCCGAACGTACGAACGGCCACTTGCGTCCGGGTCTGAATGAGGGCCTAAATCTCTATGGTCTTCTGATTATTATATATGCTGACAAATATTTTGAAAATGTAGTTTACAAAGCTTAGGTGACTACACACCATTTATGTGAATACTGTAAACCAGTGTTGGCTAACCTTGACACTCCAGCTGTTATGGAACTACATAACCCAGCATGCACTGCTACAGTTTTGCTATTAGGGCATGCTAAAACTGTGGCAGGGCATGCTGGGATATATAGTTCCACAACAGCTGGAGTGTCAAGGTTAGTCAACACTGCTGTAAACTGTAATCAAAATTTTCTGAAAAGGAGCGTTATATTTACTTGGATTCGGCCTTCTTTATAACTGAGAAGAATAGGGCTGGGTATGGACAGATACGTCCAAAAAAATTCATCTAATAAAGCTTCTCAATCCACTGTAGCACCTAGAATGAGTAGATCTGGTAAAACGGCTGGGAAATAAAATCTCCCTTCCCCCCCTTCCCCTCCGTCACCAAATATTTCTTAAGTGGATACTCAGGGCAATGCAACTTATTCTGACCCTTCCTCAGCTACTAATATGGCACGTGAGATCTCTAAAATTATTATGCCGCAGATTGACCAAAAAATTGAGAATATCCAAAGCATTTGACACGGCTTTGGCTAAAATTGAGAATAACTCTTCTAGATTGGCTTCTATGGAACAGAGAGTCAGTGATACAGAGGATCAGATAGTTACTCTCCAGGGCTCCTCAGATGACCAGGCCAGTTCTATTCAGGCATTACAAGCCAAAATAGATGATTTAAAGAACGGATACAGAAGAAGTAATCTCAGGTTTCTAGGAATTCCTGAAATTATTAGAGACTCTCAACTATCGGATTTTCTTTCCAATGATATTATAGGAGCTCTGAATTTTTCGGGCTCCTCACTACTCCCACGCATCGAACAGGCCCAATCGCGTTGGTCCTGATCGTTCTGAAGCTACTGGGAGATCTAGACCGGTTATTGCAAAATTTTTAGATTTTCGTATGAAAGAGCAAGTTTTACGTGTCTACCGTAAATTACCACAGTTGTTGATTGCTGGAACACATATAGTAATTTTTCAGGATTTTACAGCTTGTGTGTCCCAAGAGCGAAAAGAATTCTCAAATATAAGTAAATTACTCCATGACAATAATACTAGATTTGCTCTTATATACCCAGCCAAACTGGGCGTACATTGATATTTACTGACCCTGGTCAAGCAAACACGCATGTCAAGCAACTGTTGCGCCAGGGGGGTTTGCCTCATCGCTGAATGCTCTCAACTGTTTCATAATGTAATAAACTATGCTTACTGGTTACGATTCTCACTAATGAGTCACCTAGGTGAATTAGGTAATTTCTTTCTTTTGTATTTGTTTAAGAATTGAGATTGCCATTACTTAAAATGGCGCTCGTTCAGGTTTCTAAATAGTTGGGAAAATTAAGAAAATGTGGTTTGTAGCAATGTGTATTATTCTGTGTATGTTTAATGTTGATTGTAGTGCTCACGTCTCTCTCTCCTTTGAATAGGTATCCAGGATTTGTTGTTTCCCTTTGCCTGAATCTCCCCACTTGCTGGGATGGGGGGTTGGTAATTCAGAAATTTGTCTTCTTAGTTTACCCATACCCTCATACAGGTATTGGTTGATACCCAGATATTATTAAATTCTGTAACTACGCCCTCCATAGGCGCATATTTTAAGTTGATATCATGGAATGTTGGCGGTTTGAACTCTCCAGTTAAAAGAAAGAGGGTGGTTTCCCATTTAAAACGTTTTAAGCCTCAAATTCTGTTTCTACAAGACACACATTGGGAATTAAACAGTGAATCTACACCTAAGGCACCTTGGTAAGGGCAATGTATCTCAGCAGATTTTGAAAGGAAGTCTCGTGGGGTTGCTATAATATTTCACAAAGATTTACAATATACCATTCTGCAATCAGTAATTGATCCTAACGGTCGCTATGTGATTTTGGATGTAGAAATTTGGGGAGCTAACTCTACACTAGTCAACATCTATGCCCCAAATAATGAAACAACTGAATTTTTACAAAATATTAAACATACTGTATACTAGCACAACGTTCTAATTTCCCTCTTATAGTGGGAGGTGACTTCAATTCCAGTAGTGCTCTCCTTCTAGATAGACAACCGGTACCCAGATCCCCAGGCTCTTCCTGGAAGCAAATACAATTTCTCAAACCCACTTTACAGCTTACGGATATTTGGCGATTTTGAATCCATAAGATAAGACATTTACTTTTTTTTCAGGGGTTCACCATTATTTGTCCCGTAGAGATAACATTTTAATTAGTGATTCCCTGGTTACTCAAGTACATAAGACGGATAGGTGTCATACCATGCTCCAATTTCTCTGTTTTTAACTAGATTGATTCGGTCGGGTGGGACGAAAATATAGCGTTTTCCAAGTTATTTATATCATTCTAAAGAATTTTATGATTTTCTTGTTGAGCAATGGACAAACTATTTAGATGACAATATTGAAGCGTGGAATACACCCACATTATTCTGGAGCGCATCTAAAGCGGTACTCAGGGGATATATAATTGAATTTGTAGCTAAACAAAAAAATGCCCGATATAAGACTTTATCTGAAGATTTAAAAAGAACGTTACAGGGTCGCCTGACCCTTCAGAGGATTTCTTGAATTTCTATATACAGGCTAGACAGGCTTTAAAGGATTTCCTGCTATCTCAAGCCAAACGTGATTTCATATTTTCTAAACATAAATATTTTAAATGGGGGAACAAAACGGTAAATTGTTATCCACAATGGCCAAAAAGGGGACATTCCGACGCTTTATTACAGGTTGAGTCTCCCATATCCAAAATGCTTGGGACCAGGGGTATTTTGGATAACAGAATATTCCGTATTTTGGAATAATTGCATAACATAATGAAATATCTTGGGAATAGGACCCAAATATACACACAGAATGCATCTATGTGTTATATACACCTTATACACACAGCCTGCAGGTAATTTATACAATATTTTCAATAATTTTGTGGTTCAAACAAAGTTTGTGTACAGAAATTAAATTCATTTATGTTTCATATACACCTTATACACACAGCCTGAAGGTAATTTTATACAATCATTTTAATAATTTGTGGCTTAGACAAAGTTTGTGTACATTGAACCATCAAAAATCAAAGGTTTCATTATCTCAGTCATGTCAAAAAAATTCCGTAGTTTGGAATATTTCGTATTTCGGAATATTTGGATATGGGAGACTCAACCTGTACTGCTATTAAAAACCCACAAACTGGTGATATTACAGTAGAATCATCTGAGATCTTAAAATATTTCGAGTCTTACTATACCAGTTTATATTCTGATTCTCCTTGATCAGGCTAAACATGATAAATTAATGCAAGATGCTAATGTTCCACTGCTTTCAGATGAGCAGTCGGATTTCCTTGTAATGACTATCACACTTGAAGAAGCTGTAGCAGCAATATCAAAACTACACTTGTGTAAATCTCCTGGTCCGGATGGATTTTCTAATGAATATTACAAAATATTACAGACAAATATTGGCCCTCATTCAGAGCCGTACGCTCTGAGCAGAGCGCACGCTCTGAATGAGGGCCGGCCTCCATGAAAATGGAGCGTCCTCCTGGACGCTCGTATAGCTGTGGGTCACCACCCACAGGCTATACGAGCGTGCATTTTGATGGCCGCGATGGTCGAGACCATCGCGACCATCGAAACTGCGAGCCGGAGCCTGCGGTTGAGGTTTTCAACCGCAAGCTCCGGAGTGATTTTGGCTCTATCAGAGCCAAAATCACTCCCACTGACATCACTAGTGATGTCAGTGGGCCGGCTTCTGACGGGAGGCGTTCCCGTGGGAACGCCCCCGTCAGGGAGGCACGCTCCCGGCACGCCTACCAAAAGGGGCGTGCTGTCAATCAACATCGACAGCACGCCCCCTTTGATCAGACACAACGAGCGAAGGACTTTCCTTCGCTCGTCGCGTCTGGCGCATGCGCACGACGGAGCTCCCTCCGTCGTGCGCATGCTCAGTCCAGAACATCGACCCACTTGCGAGCGGACAGCCGCTCGCAAGTGGGTCTGAATCAGGCCCATAGTTCCCACTTTGGTTGAGCTTTTTATTAAAAATATAAATCAAAAAAACTCCATTCCCATACTTTAATTCGGCCCATACCATATTACTCCCCAAGCCTCAGCGTGACCCTTAATTATTAGAATAATATCGTCCCATTACGCTATTAAACACTGACATTAAATTATTGGACAAAATTATGGCGGATAGACTCCAATTGATATTCCCTCAACTTCTCACAACTCATCAACTAGTTTTTGTACATAGTCGACACTCTGTTAAAGAAGTTAGAGCGGCTATAGCAGCATTATTGGAATCGCATCAGAATTCCCGTTCCCATAATGTGTTTATAAGTCTTGACACGGTCTCTTTATAGATTTTGTCAAATATATTTACACGTCTCCCGCAACTTCGATTTTACTTAATGGATATTGTGGGAACTCAGGACCTGATTCAGAGCCGGAAGCTATATGCGGACGGTCGTTCCTAAAAAGGGGCCAGCTATTTAAATTGAGCGCTCGCTCATTGCGGTTTGTTGATGCCTCTATGTCTGAGCGAGCGAACTAAAAATGCGCTCGCTATTTTGTAAAGACGCCTGTGACCGGACGCCTTTCGCCTAGGCCATCCCTGGTCACGGGTTAGCGTTTTTGGACTCCCACTCACCGTCAGTGACCGCCTGTCACTGACTCCGCCCACTGCGCCATGGGCGTGTAACGATGCTGCCACCACCAAACTCTACCATCGGCGTTTGGAACCGCTTATTAGGTACACTCAGGCTCCTGCCTTGGAACCTGGAACCGCTTCTGCTGCGTATGCATTTGATTAACTGCAGACACACCTCCTGTTTGGTGTCGGCTGTTCCCACCTGATCCCTCGCAATGGACCAGGTCTGCACGGTAGCTGGCAGAGGGCTTGAACTTGGAGACACGGAGCTCTTACCCAGAACAGCAGGAGAACGGAATAGCGTTTTGGCGCAATTCTGTTGGTCGCAGGATTGAGTCAATTGAATTCAGGCAAGATGTTTATTGCTCAAAGTCTTAAAGAAGACCCTCCCTTCCGCCTGAAGGGGAATATCAGCATACAAGATGTTACAGCAATTCTTCTCCACACAGGATTTACAAGAGTGTACAATATTACTAGGCACAAGCCCTTCTTTTATGCCACTCTAATACACATTTCCACAGGGGGTAAGTCCGCCCTGTGGTTTCCAACCAATCATCATAAATGCATGACCTGTGCATGTGCTAGCGACATGCATGTTTAACATTGTCCCTTATGGCAAGGGGGAGTGGTGACTCCCCTGTGCCTGGGCTCAACCTCTGAGCTGGGCAACGCCCACGGCTCCGCTCCATCTGGACACAGCCTGGGAAGATAAGGATTTCCCTCCGAAAACGGACTTCCAGGAATCTGCTAAGGGACCAAGCTTCCTAGCCTTGCCTGAATCTGAGCTCCAGAGGTGGGCAAGTAGGGTCCCTGGGCACGGTTTCCTGACATATGGAAGGGAAGCTATTTGAAGCTCCCTAAACCCACTTAGCTGGCTGCATTAGCCAGCTTCCTATGCACCCCCTCATACCACTTCCAGGCATGAGGCTGCATAGGAGAACATTTTATTCCCCTAGGGAGGAGGCTGGGGGACCCAGCAGCCCACAGAGAGCTCCGGATCCCCCTGGACCTTCACAGACCACAGGTAAGTGCACTTTTCCTTAAATTATACATTTAACATACATGCATTTCATATTATACATTTAATTTAACCACATGTACCTAGGGGTGTGCTTTTAACTGTGCCCAACGCTCAGCGCTGGGCTTTACTAAACCAGCCCTGCCGTGCTGTGACACTGGGAGCCAGGCTCCCAGTCCCCAGCATAGGGCTTTTAGCTCTGCAGCCTGGGATCATGCCCTGGCTGCAGCAGCTGTACTTTACCCCCAGCAGCTCTCAGCTGCTCTCCCCCTTTCCACGCTGGAGGTACAGGGAGCTAACTCTCCCTGCCCCAGTGGGCAGCCAATCTGTCTGGGGGTGCTGGGGCATCACGAGCTACGCTCCCAGTCCCCAGCGCTCAGTGCACACTTCCCACAGTGCCGCGCACCGGGGGTTAACCAGCGCCACACAGGGAGCCGGCTAGCCCGGTTCCCCCTTCATGTGGCGCTTAGCCCTGCCGTCCGGGACACTTGTCCCGGCGGCAGCGACTTCCTGCTGGCCTGCAGCACTGGGGCGCCGGGAGCGCTGCTCCCGGTCCCCAGCAGCTAGCTCTGCCATTTCCGGCGGCTGCCCGGGGGCTGTAGCGCAACACACAGCCCCCGGCCCTCCAACGCAGAGCACCTCGCCAGGTAGCTGGGGCGCCGGGAGCTGAGTTCCCAGCCCCCAGCGGTCGGCATCCCGCCCTGCCCTCCACTGCCTGGCCGCAGTAAGCAGCTGGCACGGAGGGACCAGCGGCGTCCCTGTGGAGCTGGGACGCCGGGAGTCACACTCCCGGGTCCCAGTGTGGAGCGCAGAGCGGCTCCCTGCACTCCGGTCCCCCCAGTGCAGCACACCGGGGGGTGGGGGGTTAACATCAGTCATCGCCGCAGCCACCGGAGACAGTCCAGGGCTGCGGCACAGAAACATGGAACACTCGGCGTCCAGCAGCGGCAACATTTCACAGATGGCGCCTAGCGCCAGTAACACATCCCAATACAGGGCGCCTAGCGCCTATTGTTATATTTAAAAATGGCGCCGCAGCACGGGGGTTAACCCCCTCAGTGCCGTGGCCGCCATTCCCCACGTGAGGCCGGCCTCCGGCCACAACGCCCCTTTGCCGTTCGCATCACACGTCATCTCCGGTATTTATTTGATTAATCGGGTATATCAAAAGGCATCTGAATTTCTCAGTGCTTGTGGTAGGTTTATCCTACCGCAATCACTGTGAGCAGTTCAGGCTAAAAGACAACCAAGTGACGTGGTCGATGACGCTCCTTTACTAATTATGCACTCCCATTAAACGCCCTTTTTACCTTAGGCACGCCTGCGTTCAGATCTCCACTCCCCCGTTTTCAAGCACCTTCCCCTGTTACCACCCACAAACGGTACATTCTGTCAATCAAATTAGCAGCCCCTCGCTGTTTTACGAGCGCTAGATTTCCGACCTCAATGACTGGTTTGCGCATGCGCATTACGCGCAGTTTTGTGAACATCGCTCATAGCGAACGAGCGGCCGCTTACGAGCGGCTCTGAATCAGGCCCTCTGTTACCATGCATAGAGGTACATGTCAAGGATGTCCTCTTTCCCCGCTTTCTGTCCGCTTTTGTTTAATTTGGCTATAGATCCCTTGTTACGTCTATTGCAAAATTATATTTTATTTAAAGGTATTAAAATAGGATCTAGGGAGATTAAACTGACCGCTTTTGCGGATGACATTTTATTATATGTTACAGCTTCCCCGGAATCTTTGACACATACATCAACAACTGCTGAAGCTGTTTGGTGACATATCGGGTTTTCAGATTAAGTGGGAAAAGTCTGTAGCCCTTACTTTAGGAAATAACAACAGCAACTCTAGTAGAATTAACACAATCCCCTTAACCTGGAGAACAGGCTTTACCTATTTAGATGTTACAATCCCTCGGAATCCAAACCTCCTTTATTCTTTAAATTATACACGTATAATACGTGAAATAACGGTAGAATTAGACAGCTGGAAAAATTTTCCTCTATCGTACACAGGTAGAACTAACCTTATTAAAATGGTAACAATCCCTCGCTTTATGTATCTTATCCAAGTGTTACCTGTTACTCCTAAGGATATACAATATACTCATTATTTATTTAGACATTTTATTTTATAGGGTAAGAGGCCACGTATAGGATTAATTAAACTGCAACAATCTAAAGAAAATGGAGGCATCAATTTCCCCAATGTCCAATGGTATTCCGAGGCAGCCACATTACGCTATCTTAAAGATTGGTTACACAACCAGGAAAATTACACGAACACAAGCTTGGAAAGAGAATTTCTGTCCCCAAAAAGATCTTGTTTCTTTCTTACACTTACATGACCAAGAGATCCCAGTTCATATTAGGGACATTCCGCTACTTTGGCCAGTTAGAAAACTATGGCATACCCTACGTCGTAAACATAACTTAACTTCACATAAATCACTATACCTCCCGTTCATGCTGAATCCAGATTTTCAGGATGGATGGGCTGTACATCCTTTCAATATATGGAAAGCGGGAGGCATAACAGGGGTTGGCTGTCTAGTTAATGTTTCAGGAAAGAGACCGCTTACTTTTAGAGAAGCTACTGAGAAGTTTCCTGTGGTTTTGGCATATCCGGTGGCATTTGTCTTGGCCATCAGGCAAAGGAGCAGTTTCACTAGCTTACAGACATTTCCGGATTCCTTTAGACCATTCAATGATCACAGGGGGAAAAAGTACTTGATATCACAATTCCCAGGATTGCAGGTAGAAGATATTTTAAAGGCGCATAATTGAGCCAATAAAATTTTACCATAATTTATTTATTTTATTTATTACCAGTTATTTATATAGCGCACACATATTCCGTAGCGCTTTACAGAGAATATTTGGCAAATTCACATCAGTCCCTGCCCCAGTGGAGCTTACACTCTATTCCCTATCACATGCTCACACACATACACACTAGGGTTAATTTGTGTTGGGAGCCAATTAACCTACCAGTATATCTTTGTAGTGTCGGAGGAAACCCACGCAAGCACAGGGAGAATATACAAACTCCACACAGATAGGGCCATGGTGGGAATCAAACCCATGATCTCATTGCTGTGAGGCAGTAATGCTAACCATTACACTGCCTGTGCTGTGTATACTGAGATGTCTCTCAATATCCTACACAGAACATACTTATCTCCGCATAGGTCTTTCAGATAATAGTAATTGTTTTAAATGTGGTTTACTGAACGCTGATTTATTCCATTGTCTATGGTCATATTAATTGCTTCGCAGATTCTGGCTACAGGTTCGTAATTATGCTCAGGAGCACTTAGTGATTTATCTACATCTGTCTCCAGAATGGGCGATGTTTGGCATCCTTCTGAGTACTTTAAAATTCTCAAAGGGAGGCAAACATTTACTGCGGGCAATTAGTGCGGCAGCTCGCAAATCAATTTTGCAGGTGTGGATTTACCAAGAACCTCCTACTCTGTCTCTTTCTAAAATAAAATTGTTATATCTTTTCCATATGGAGTGGGTGGCAGTCACTTTGGAAAAGGAAATTAAGACCGAAAAGTTATTTGAAACGTGGGAGAGCTTTATACTAACATTATCGCCAACTATATAATCACAGGTCCGTAAGTCATTATAAAATACAACGTGGTATTTACTGCGTATGGTGGAGGGTAACCCACCTATTCCAATTAGTTGTTAGGAGGGAGAGATGAGCACAATAGATATAGTCAGTTCAATTGTATTTCTCAAGTTATTTTGATTGGTAACTAATGTACTATTTATTTCAATATATGTATATTTCAGTATGGAAAGACAGCAAATTTGTACAATGATATATGACAAAGTATTGTTTTTATTGTACAAAGAAAATGCATTTTTTTCTTATTATGTGACAATTGCTATGTTTATATATGTATTTCTTCAATAAAAAAATAAACAATAAAAAATTATCCACATATATATCAATAATGTTTAGGCATATAGGACGATATACATAAGAAAAAACGCTTCTCATAAAACTCACAGATAAAA
Organism: Taudactylus pleione; assembly: GCA_031769625.1. Lineage (NCBI taxonomy): Eukaryota > Metazoa > Chordata > Amphibia > Anura > Myobatrachidae > Taudactylus > Taudactylus pleione. The sequence goes on from JAUIMM010000116.1 coordinate 1,128,366, forward strand.
ATCCCTTTTGCTACAATGAGTGATTAAGTATCAAGTATCACAGTTTTCTCGATATCGTATGTCCCAAAGATAGAAAGAGGAGAGTGGCTGTGTGTCCCGGCTGTTGAAGTAAGAGTCAGTGCGGCTGCTGTATACTAGTGTCCAGCTTCTCCCGAATGCTTTTCCAAAACAGTCTCCAGCAATCTCTTTAGCAGAGTATCAAGGGGATAATAAAAAGTTCAACACGTTTCGTCCCATGGAATTACTAGGACTTTTTCAAGACTTATCTGTGATTTTTATGAGAAGCATTTTTTATTTTTTTCATCCTATATGCCTAAACATTATTGATATATATGTGGATAGATTTTAACCATCAATTTGGTGTTATGTATGAAGATTGCTGCTATATATGTATAGGTTTATATAAATATTTTTTCTCTTTACTATATGTTGATGTTTTGAATAAAATTATTTTTTGGAAAAACCGAACAAGCCTCCTGTATACTAATAGAGAGCAAACCTTAATTGATTCATTATCTGTGAATATAAAGGAAATTGAACACCAGTACAGTAACTATTTAGTAGCTCTTCTTTTCCTCTGGTAACATATAAAGTTGTACAAACATGACCACAAAAGAATTGGAAGTGAGTAGCTTTTCGAGATTTACGATTATAGAGTACATCACTTTCATGAATCAGCCCCAAGATGTAGTCTTCCATCATACTCTCATTATACTGTCCTTGGTAGTGGTGATGAAACTCCAGTATATCCTGGTGAATACGCTCACCTTGCTCCTCCAAGTACACTCCCATGTTCTCCTTGAATTTCTGAAGATGAGCATCAATAATATGGACTTTGAGGGACATCCTGCACCCCATTGTGCCAAAGTTCTTCACCAAAGTCGCATCCAACTCCACCTAGTTTTCAGAATAGTGATTGATTTGTACACCTCACACATCTTAAGAGATCCCTGGATTGAGTACTTTGTTGCTCGTCTTGATAAATTGGCCGAAGACATAGCAAAATGCATCGGCAGGATGTCTGCAGATGCCATCTCTGAGAAATGCAGTTATGTATCCACTTTGAAAACTGGAGGTAAACTGAACTAGTGGGCTTAAGGTACCAATGTTTATACTATAGTAGTTTATATTACTAGAACATACTTGCCGACCTTGGGGGGTGGGGCTAAATGACGTGATTCATGTAATTTTAGCCCCACCACCTCCCAACGGACCCGTGAATTCCTAGGATAATCTCCCGGCAATATGAAGCTGCATTTAGAGGTACAGTCAGTGTTATTGGGCTTCCCCTCTGGCAGAGTTGGACTGCTCTGCAGCCTCCACATTGCAACCGCACGGAAGTATCAAAAATATCCTGGAAAATAAGAATATTTCAAAATATCTCTGATCAGGTCACAAAGCATAGTTTGTGGGGAATAATTGCCATTTTCTATACTCTTGGGGCATAGGCAATTAGGAAATAACACTTCACGAACAAGTATAAACAGAAAGATAACATTTGTTACACTAGCGGGAGATGTACTAAGCCTTGAAAAGTGGAGAGTGATAAAGTACCAACCAATCAGCTCCTAACTGCTATTTTTTAAACACAGCCTCTAAAGTGACAGGAGCTGATTGGTTTATCACTCTCCACTTTATCACTTTTCAAGGCTTAGTACATCTCCCTGATAGTGCATTACTACACTAAATATAAATATATAAATGAATTCTGAATTTCAGCATGATCATTGCTATCCTTTTTATCTTAGAAAAGCAAAAATTAACCTAACTAATTTGTACAACATAAATCAGCAGCCTATGGGCAAATCAAATGAGTTAACACCACACTCATAAACATATATTCAAAAAATTCGAAAGATTTGCCTATTGGCGCTGATTGATAATAATAAAAACTAGGGAATAAACACCAGTGTGGAAAATGACAAAATGTGAATTCCCCCACATCTACCAAAAAGCAAATAAACTCTTACTCTTGAAAGTGAATATTGTTCCTATCCTCTGTGTGGTAGTTTTCATTGATGTAATATTCTTTTCAAGAGTGGATTACCCAAAATACAAAATGCATATGATAGTGCAGACTGTTATATAACAATGTTTAACTAGGCTTATTCAATGCACTCACATTGTACATAGCAAATATAGGCATATAACCATTTGATAGTTGGTAAGACTTTTTGGGACTCCTTTCTGTATTTCTCAGGTGTCCGGTTTGACCCAAAATGACAGTGGAACAAATGACAGTGCAGAAGTTTTCACATAACAAAGAAAACACTTGGTTTAATATACACTCACATATGTCACATAAAAAAACAGCATGTAACCATTTAAGATGGTAAGTCTCTGGAGCAATCTCACCGTCCCATTTTGGGAATGCAGATGGCAAAATTGGGTGGTACAGTCTGAGTCCCGGACACTCATGCACACCTCCCGCTACGCACTCCTCAAGGGTTGGTGGTTTCAGAGTCCTTACAACAATCGCAATCACCAGCTCAAAGCGTTTCGGATTTAATCTTTCGTCGGGAGCCTGGTGACTGCTACTGGTGATGTCCTTAAATACCCTACTTAATAATAATTCTAATCCCCTACAGCTGTCCGTTTGATGGCATCCTTGCCGACCGGAAGTGACAGCTGACCGGAAGCCGGATTTTCGCGGCTTGTGTTCCTTTTGCTACATCCATGCGCTCCACCATATTACCAGCCGGAAACAAGATGGCCACTGATTGCGTTCCATTATGTAGTTTTACGTGTTCCATAACTTGTGTTGCCGGAAATAAGTCCAATTAACGGATTTTCAAATCTTGGTGGGACATATTCTCTAAAAAGACTATAAAATTCATTAGACATTCATAAAACATAATGGTATTAAAAAAAACAATAGAAAATGTTAGAGGTGGAAGTTAAATTAGTTATAAAAAACATTTGATTTCGAAATCGCTGTTGAGGCCATTCTGGACTGTTTTTGATTTATGTATCCACCTCATCTCAGTTTGAGATAATAATAAATCAGTGTCTCTATATCTTCATGAAGGTAAAATCTGTTGTATCCCACAAAAGGATTTAATATAGCACTCTTTTGAATGATGCTTTTCTTTAAAATGTGCAGAAAAGGAATGTGTTTCCAAACTTCTTCTAATATTATATATATGTTCAGCCAGGCAAACTTTAAGGTTTCTCTTTGTCTTACCTACATAAAAAAGACCGCACTGGCATTCCAATAAAGTCTTTAATTTGATAGGTCTTACTATTTATTTAAAATTCATTTATTTTGCTGTTACCCTTAACTGTTCAACACATTAAATAGAAACCGCATCTATAAAACCCTTTAGAATGTTTACTTGTAACTTTATTGGTTTCTATACTACTTCTTACCAGATGATTTTTTAAAGATGGAGCTTTTCAATATATAAAAACCGGTCGATCCGGTAATACTGTTTTAGTATATACCAATTGCTTTTAATAAGTTTCTCAATATTCCTATGATTAGAGTTACATTGGCTAATAAAAGCCCACTGGTATTTATTTTCTGGATCTGCTATTGTTTCTTTATTTTTAAGAGGATTCTCTCTACTGATTTTCTTTATATAATTTTTCACCTTCTCTAAAAAGGAACCGTCATACCCCTTGTTTTTAAACCTAGAAGACATCTCTTCTATCTGGCTTTCATAAACTTTTTCTTCAGTACAATTTCTTTTCACTCCAAGAAATTGACCGAAGGGGATCCCCTTAAGCCATTTCTCATGATGCTGGCTATTCCATTCAATATAGCTATTGGAATCAGTATCTTTTCTATAGCACGTAGTCTGTATCAAGTTTTCCTTAATATAAATATGTAGGTCTAAAAAAAACTATTTCTGTATGACTATAGGAATAAGTAAAATTGATGTTAAAATCATTCTGATTAATGACATTAAAAAAGTTTAAAAGGTCCTCTTCTGACCCCTTCCATATCAATAAAACATCGTCTATATATCTCTGCCATGATACCAGGTCTACGCCCAGCCTTCCCTCTGGCCACATCATTTGTTCTTCCCAAAAGGCCATGAAGAGATTAGCATAGCTGGGTGCAAACCTGGTACCCATGGCAGTTCCGACTTGTTGTATATAATACGATCCATTAAATATAAAATAATTATTTGATCAAATAAATTGAATTCCCTCCAAGATAAAATCTTTTAGTTCTTTTGACATTTCTGTCTTATTTAAAAAATAGGATACTGCTCATATACCTAATTTGGAAACGATGATGGTATATAGCGTACTCACATCAGCACTAACTAAAAAATAGTTATCTTCCCATTTCATTATCTGTAACTTATTAAGAACATCTTTTGTATCTTTTAAATAAGCTTTAGTGCTTTTAACTAAAGGTTGAAGATAAAAATCAATTAGTGCTGAAAGATTCGAAGTAATACTATTTGACCCCGATATAATTGGTCTGCCGGGGGGATTTAAAGGGTCTTTATGAACCTTTGGTAGGATGTATATTGTTGGTATTGAAGGGGATGATATATTTATAAATTAATATTCAGATTTGTTATTATTTGACTATCCCATGCTTTCTTAGTCATATTCATAAGTAACTTGGAAATTTTTATAGTGGGATCACTTTTTAATTTTTTATAGGTCTCTCCAGTATTAAGTTGTTTATGAATTTCAGACATGTAATTATCCTTACTCATTAGAGCAACCCCTCCCCCTTATCAGCCAGTTTTATTATTAATTCAGGGTCCATTTTAATGACCTTAATTGATTCAAACTCTTTTCTAGTGAGATTTTTCTTAATTTTTGAGTTTATTATGACTTTCTCAGTTTCTTTATTAATGGTTTTGTTAAAGCATTTTAAATAACTCCCTTTTTGATGTATGGGGTAAAAAGAAGATTTAGGTCTAAACATGGACCCACAGGGTACTGTGGTTTTCTTATTTAGCTCTTTTTCTTCCCCTTTATTTAGAAATTATTTTTTGACCGTTAATTTCCAGACTAATTTTTGTATGTCCAGAAATAGGTCAAAGGAGTCTAATGTGTTACTAGGAGAGAATTTTAGCCATTTTTTTAAGGATTTTTATCTCCTATAATGTCAGCTCCCTCCGGCTTAAATTAAATATTTACCATCATCAAGATTTTCTACATTTGCATTTTGATGTGTTAGATATTTGATATTTTTTGGGGGTTTCATTAGGGACTTCCCCCCTCTTTTCCCCCTTTTTGTTTTAATTTTAGGCTTATGTTTAATTATATTCTCCTTCGTTTTTTCTGGTCCCATTCTAAAAAATCAGACTGTGTATTATTTACATCCGATATAGGTTGATACCTATTTCTTAACTCTGGAGAAAATCTTTCTCTATCTTCCCTCTGTGAGGAGGGTAATCTCCATTCATTATAATTGTTCCTCCATGGTGGATCATATTTTTCATAGGGTTTAAAGGAATGATTTATTCTCCTTTTTTCTTGCCTATGGTCAAATCCTATAATTCTATTTCGTGGCTCCATATTTACCCATTTTTTTCTAAAAAATTTCTTTGGGGTTATCTCTTCTCTAAAGGTATTTATTTTATGTCGTATTGTTCAGGCTTTTCTTTTTGAGAATATTTTGCAGGTGGATCGTCATATACCTCATTACTATTTTCTATATCTAAATTGATATCATCCTTATTTTTAATCACAATTAGATCTCTGAAGTATTTTTTCTGTTTCTTATTTTTTAGTTCTTTCATTTCCTTCTCTATTTTTCTTATTATTTCTTCTTCAGCAACTTGAAAATCTTCAAGATCTTTAAAAAGTTGTACTAATGCTAGTAATAAATTAACTTCTTCTATTTTTACATAGGTTGCCCTCCCTTCTTTAAGGATCAAATCAATCAATTTGAAAGAACAATCTTCTAGAATGACTTCCCATTCTTTTTTAAACATAACATTTGAAACTATGGCATTTTTAATATTTTTAAACTTTTAGGTATCATATTTTCTGATTGATATCTTTCAAGAGTTATAATCTCCCACCAAAGACGATTCTCATTTAAGATTGCTGTTTCCAGTTTTTTCAAAACATGACTTAAATCCTCATCTTTTACATCACTTTCTTGTGTGTCAAAGATGGTGCTTTAGAGCTCTCTCCTTTTATCCCTATAGGTAAACATCCTGTGCAGCTATTTAGGCCTGGTGAAATCAATGGGATAGAAAAGCAAAAATTAACCTAACTTATTAATATTATTAAGTAGGGTATTTAAGGACATCACCAGTAGCAGTCACCAGGCTCCTGATGAAGCATTGAATCCAAAACGCATTTTGATGGTGATTGTTGTAAGGACTCTGGAACCACCAACCCTTGAGGAGTGCGTAGCGGGAGGTGTGCATGAGTGTCCGGGACTCAGACTGTACCACCCAATTTTGCCATCTGCATTCCCAAAATGGGACGGTGAGATTGCTCCAGAGACTTACCATCTTAAACAGTTACATGCTGGTTTTTTATGTGAAACATGTGAGTGTATATTAAACCAAGTGTTTTCTTTGTTTTGTGAAAACATCTGCACTATCATTTGTTCCATTGTCATTTTGGGTCAAACCGGACACCTGAGAAATACAGAAAGGAGTCCCAAAAAGTCTTACCAACTATCAAATGGTTATATGCCTATATTTATTATGGACAATGTGAGTGCATTGAATAAGCCTAGTTAAACATTTTTATATAACAGTCTGCACTATCATATGTGTTTTTCAGTTTTGGCTAATTCACTGTTGAAAAGAATATTACATCAATGAAAACTACCACACAGAGTATAGGAACAATATTCACTTTCAAGAGTAAGAGTTTATTTGCTTTTTGGTAGATGTGGGGGAATTCACATTTTGTCATTTTCCACACTGGTGTTTATTCCCTAGTTTTTATTATTATCAATCAGCGCCAATAGGCAAATCTTCAGATTTTTTGAATATCCTTTTTATCTTGCAAGCCTGACATCCTGTATGAAAACTTGCTCCAGAGTGCTCTTGACCTCAGACTGGGGTTACGGTTCATCTTTCAGCAGGATAATGACCCTAAGCACACAGCAAAGATATCAAAGGAGTGGCTTCAGGACAAGTCTGTGAATGTCCTTGAGTGGCCCAGCCAGAGCCCAGACTCGAATCCTATTGAACATCCCTGGAGAGATCTGAAAATGGCTGTGCACCGATGTATCCCATCCAACCTGATGGAGCATGAGAGGTGCTGCAAAGAGGAATGTGAGAAACTGCCCAAAGATAGGTGTGCAAAGCTTGTGGCATCATATTCAAAAAGACATGAGGCTGTAATTGCTGCCAAAGGTCCGATAATATCAGGCTGCAATAGTCTAACCTCAAATTTATCTGCTTTTATTGATCATTTTCTCCAACCCCTTGTCCTTCAAACAAAAGCATTTCTTAAAGATACAGGGGATGTCTTAAGAAAATTACAAGATATACCATGTACCGAATCTAGTGTATTATGTAGTGCAGATGTTAGCACTCTTTACACTATTATAAATATTGAAAAAGGATTACAGGCTGTTTCCTATTTTCTTAGTAGGAGCAATTATGATGAATTGACTAAGGATTTCATTTTAGAAGGAATTAGGTTTATTTTAGAAAATAATTATTTTTATTTGAATGGCTCCTATTATATTCAGCAGGTTGGAACGGCTATGGGTACCAGATTCGCCCCCAGCTATGCCAATTTATATATGGCATATTGGGAGGATTTGACCATCTTCAATGAAGGAGTCTGGTATCCTGGCATCGTTTCATCGATGATGTGCTATTAGTCTGGGAGGGTAACCCCCAGGAGCTTCAACTTTTTTTAGATGGCCTAAATCAGAATGATTTTAACATAAAATTTTCTTTTAATATGAGTACAAATGAAATATCTTTTTTAGATTTATGTATTTATATTGAACATGGGTGTTTTAAAACTAAGACATTCAGAAAAGCTACAGATTCCAATGGCTATATTGATCGTAATAGTCAACATCATTCCAACTGGCTAGAAAGTATTCCTTTCAGCCAGTATACGAGGATAAAAAGGAACTGTAGCGATCCCATTGTTTGTGAAAATCAAATTTTAGAAATGAAGAATAGATTTTTAAGTAAAGGATATTCTGATAATGTTTTGGATACAGATAAAACTAAAATTGACCAGATAAAGAGAGAAGATATTTTAATAGAAAAAAATAATCAGAATAAAAATACTAGCAAAGATGAAAAATTAAAATGGGCTTTCATTAGTCAATTTAATCCTCTATATAAAGAAATTGAAGGAGTGTTTAGAAAAAATTGGTATCTCGTTAAAAAGGATCCAATTATCGGTTTGGTGGTTCCTGATGTCCCTATTTTTATTTACCGTAAAGCTCCATCTTTGAAAAACAAACTTGTTAGAAGTGCTTTAGATGATGGAAATAAAACAAGTTTAAGAACACAAGGTTTCCACCGATGCGGTATGTCTTTGATGTGTCGGACAGTTAAAAGTCCTACAAGTAAAATTACTAGTTTTGATGTTAATGGTACCAATTACAAGATCAAAGATTTTTTAAGTGCCAATCAAAAAATATTATATATGCTATGGAATGTACGTGCGGATTATTGTACATTGGTAAGACTTAAAACACGTCTCGCAGAACATATATATAATATCCGCAAGGGGTTGGAAACCCATTCTTTTTCTTTCCATTTTAAAACAATTCATAATCAAAAAGAATGTTTTATTAGGAAATTTTGGGGTATTGAACAAGCCAAACCATCATTGAGAAATAGAAATCTTGAAACTAGGCTCTCAAAGATGGAAATGCGATGGATTTTTAAATTAGGAATGCTTGCCCCTAAAGGTTTAAATTCTGACTTCGAGATTAAATGTTTTTTAAAATAATGTTAGCACATAATATTTTCTATTCATTTTACACATTGCTAAATATATACTCTTTTAAGATGATCTAATTCCCTTATTTCTTTCTTTTTTATGTTTTTATATGACTGGAAGTCACAACCAACTGGTATTTATTGCAAATAGAAGGATTAAAAGAAAGTTTTATATTTCTGTGATGAATGATATATTTGCTGCTATATCCAGTTAATTTGCTGCTCTGAATGCGAGGTGACACGCATGCACTTCCGGATTTGTACAGTTGGAACTCATGATAAAAGCGTCTTTGAGATCAAGGAAGTACTGGGATTCATTGTCTGCTCTGGATCGCATGGTCCACATCCGGTCACATGCATTTGGTCACATGCGACGGCGAGTGGAACGCAAACCCGGAAGTGCCTGGCTAAATGTATATTTGGAACGCATGATAAAAGCGCCTTTGAGATCAAGGAAGTACTGGGATTGTCTGCTTTGGAACGCATGGTCCACATCCGGTCACGTGCATTTGGTCACGTATATATGCAATATATTTTACTATGTTTGTGAGTGCATTTTTTATCTATTAAACACCTTTTTATTGCCATAAAGGTGTTTGCACTATTGGTCTTTTTCTTTCATTTTCATGTCCATCCATGATACTAGTGCTTTGTGCCTTGGGATTATCAACACATGGTCCTTTTGAATAAGAAGAATCCTCATGGTTTGACCTATGCATCTTTAGGAAGTTGAATCACCAAGGTTTACACAGATACCATGTTTCTGGACTCTTAAGGGTGATTGATTTTTCCTTATATGTATACATGTTAATAGGTTTTGCGCTTCATTTGTATTAATATTTTTTACTTTTGTCATTTTATGTGGGGAGTTGTGTGAACCTTCCCTTTAATCCAAATTGCTGCATATTATTACCTATTTATGCGCATATGCACAGAGATTTCTTTTAACTTGCCAAAGGTGCAACAACAAAGTATTCAGCAAAGACTACTTATGTACATGTAATTTCTTAGTTTTTTTTTTAATTAAATTTGCAAAAATCTCAAAAAAACATTTTACACATTGTCCTTATGGGGTAATGTGTGTAATGTGTGTAGAACAAATATGAATTTATTCCATTTTGGAATAAGGCTGTAACATAACAAAATGTGGAAAAAGTGAAGCGCTGTGAATACTCTCCGGATGCACTGTGTCACGACCCTGTCTAGTTGTCACCTTTTTGCCTTGAGACTTACCCCTGTCAGCTGCCCCATGGATCTGTGTGTGTAATTTGCCTGGAGGACTTGCTCTGATTATTGCACCTGGTCTCTCCTCTGTCTGTGAGCACTGCTAGCCCTGATTGGAATCGCAGGTGTGGTTCTGATTCTCAGAGCTGCAGAGATGAATACTCCCTCTGTATGTTGTGCCTTCCACCACTCAGAATGCTACTACCAGACCACCTGTCCGTATCCACCAATTGCTGCCAGACCCATGGTATATATATCCTCCCCTGATAGCATTCTGGGCCTGAACATCTCGTCTTCCCGTGGTGTATGGTTCATGCTGTTTCTGCATTCAAGTATATCCCTGAAACCTGCTACAGCAACCCCTGGTGCAATCCAGAAAACCTGTTACAGCTGTACCTGGCAATCCAGTAAATCTGCTGGCAGCAACCCCCGGTGCTTCCAGAAAACCTGCTACAGCTAAACCTGGCAATCCAGTAAATCTGCTGACAGCAATCCCTGGTGCATCCCGAAAACCTGCTACAGTAATACCTGGCATCCAGTCATCCTGTTACAGCAATACTTGGCCTGTGCTCTGCTGCTAGTCCTACTCCTGGTTGGTCCCTGGCATTCTGTAAACCTGCATCGTGTCACCCTGCCTTGCTTCTGCTGTGGATCAACTCCTGCCCCTTTTACCTACCTACTCCCTCCCTGAACCTAAAATTCCCAAACCTACCCATTCCTTCCTGAAACCTGTTATTCCCTATTATCCAATTCAGCCTGCACCTGAGTTCCAGCCTTTGTCATAGAAATTCCAGATTACCCTGTTTAGCCCTCGTCTCTGCATTACCTGACTTCCCTTCAGCCATTGTCACATTTCAGTCCAGAGTCAAGTTCCAAGCTCATCAGTTCAGTCCACGTTGTTCCAGTCCAGAGTCAAGTTCCAAGCTCGTCATTTCAGTCCACGTTGCTCCAGTCCAGAGTCAAGTTCCAAGCTCATCAGTTCAGTCCCACGTTGTTCCAGTCCAGAGTCAAGTTCTTAGTTCATCAGTTCAATTCAACAAGTCTTCCTGCCGGTCCCAGTCCGGTTCCTCCAGTTCCTGTCATTTATCATCAAAGGTAGTTTTCACTGCTACACAAGTCTTGTAAATAGAGCTATCTACATCATCCATGGTTCTGGTCCGGCCGGCCTCCAGAGAATCCAGTTTATCACCTGAGACAGGTAACTCACACGCACCAATCATGACAGAATGTTCAGGCCCAACGATGGTGGCGGATCAAGCACCTATTAAGGGACTAGATGCTTTCTGTAACCTGGTCACCCGCTTGGATTCACAGGAGGCCGTACAGCATCAAGTGCTACAGCTTTTGCAAATCCTGAATAACCGGCTAGATGTTACCCAAACCTTACCTGAAACCCTAACTACCTTCCATCGACTGCTGGAACAGCTTCAGGCTCTACTCAGCAAAATTTTTCAGATCATTCCTGAATTTCTTAGAGCTGCCTCTGCCTCGACTAAAACCTCTGCCTTGGAATCCCTAAGAAACAAGGATTCTTTCGAACCAAGTAATGTCAGACATTGTAGTTACCCACACCCCAAGCTCTCTGTGGCCGAACGCCAGCGGCGCAAAGATTTACAGCTCTGCCTCTATTGTGGGAGTTCTGACCACTTCATTAAAGACTGTTTCCTTTGCAACTCCAGCAGTGGTTCCAAGTGTCAACGTCTCCGTTCCGGTCCCAGCCCGGATTCTGCCCGTTCCGGTCCCAGCCCGGATTCTGCCCGTTCCGGTCCCAGCCCGGATTCTGCCCGTTCCGCTCCCAGCCCGGATTCTGCCCGTTCCGGTCCCAGCCCGGATTCTGCCCGTTCCGGTCCCAGCCTGGATTCTGCCCGTTCCGGTCCCAGCCCGGATTTTGCCCGTTCCGGTCCCAGCCCGGATTTTGCCCGTTCCGGTTCCAGCCCGGATTCTGCCCGTTCCGGTCCCAGTCCGGATTCTGCTTGTCCCAGCAGGGGACTCCAGTCAACAGCCCCAGGAGGGGTCTCAAGTCTCGTACCCCAGGAGGGGGTTTCAAGTCTCGTACCCCAGGAGGGGGTTTCTAGCCTCTTTCCCCTAGAAGGGGTTTCAAGTCTCACGCTCCAGGAGGGGGTCTCAAGTCTCGCACCCCAGGAGGAGGTCTCAAGTCTTGCGCCCTAGGAGGGGGTCTCAAGTCTTGCACCCCAGGAGGGGGCTCAAGTCTCGCACCCCAGGAGGGGGAGTCAAGTCTCATGCCTCAAGGGGGGACTCAAGTCTCATGCCTCAAGGGGGGGTTTCAAGTTCCTGTTATATGGGAGAAGTGTCTTGTACTACAAAATCTGATCATGATTCCTGTTCAGCGTCTCCTGCAAATATCGTTTCAGAAGATGATAATCTCTGTAGCCTGTTCTCAGCTTTGATTGTTGATGCTACTGTCTCTAGCTCCCCAGGACTCCTTCCAGTTCCATCAGTTGGTCCGAATACCGAACATCTGTCAGCTTCTGTTGTTTTGACTCCTCATAAATCGGAGCATTCTCAAGTCTCTTCCAGCCCTGCACCTGAATGTGCTCCACAGTCCTCGAACACACAGGATTCATCGGATACTTCACCATGCATTTATTTTGATGGGGACTTATCTCAATACTATGCTTTATTGAAACAATTCTTCGGTATGATGAATTCTTCTTTGCCATGTGGAGTCAAGTCTACTAATATGGTAGAGTTTATTATCTCATCTTTTCAAGGTAAAGCTTGGGACTGGGTTGCCCCTATTTACAACTCCAAAGATCCAATGCTTCAAAATATAAAGACTTTCAGTGAAGCTGTTGTCAAAGAATTTGGTCCTTACCCTGTAAACCAAAATTCTAGCGAAGTTCTCAGTTCCAAAATATTGTCCAAGCACTCTGTTTGTGCTACCAAGAATTCGTCCTCCACTCCTCTGAAATCTGAACAAGGTCAAGTTTTCAAGGGCCAGCGTGCTGAATTCCAGGCATCCCAAGAGAGCAGCACTTTTGAATCTGTAACCCAGAACATGACTTGTGCACACACCTCCTTGTCCCCTTTCTGTTACTGTTCCTCCCAAAATTCTGATCCTGTCCTTCTCAGCCAAATATTTCCACAGGAGTTACCAAAGATTCCTGGTCCGTTGGTTGGCACAAAACGTTCTCGCAGCAAAAAGAAGAATCGGCGAAGGTCTTGAACTATCTCCTTTGTAGACTTTCCACTCCAAGTATCCCAAGAAATTGAGAATTGGGAAGATGTCTGAAGAAAGTTTTTGTTTTGGTGTCCGGAGTCCACCCTTAAAGAGGGGGGTACTGTCACGACCCTGTCTAGTTGTCACCTTTTTGCCTTGAGACTTACCCCTGTCAGCTGCCCCATGGATCTGTGTGTGTAATTTGCCTGGAGGACTTGCTCTGATTATTGCACCTGGTCTCTCTGATTGGAATCGCAGGTGTGGTTCTGATTCTCAGAGCTGCAGAGATGAATACTCCCTCTGTATGTTGTGCCTTCCACCACTCAGAATGCTACTACCAGACCACCTGTCCGTATCCACCAATTGCTGCCAGACCCATGGTATATATATCCTCCCCTGATAGCATTCTGGGCCCGAACATCTCGTCTTCCCGTGGTGTATGGTTCATGCTGTTTCTGCATTCAAGTATATCCCTGAAACCTGCTACAGCAACCCCTGGTGCAATCCAGAAAACCTGTTACAGCTGTACCTGGCAATCCAGTAAATCTGCTGGCAGCAACCCCCGGTGCTTCCAAAAACCTGCTACAGCTAAACCTGGCAATCCAGTAAATCTGCTGACAGCAACCCCTGGTGCATCCCGAAAACCTGCTACAGTAATACCTGGCATCCAGTCGTCCTGTTACAGCAATACCTGGCCTATGCTCTGCTGCTAGTCCTACTCCTGGTTGGTCCCTGGCACTCTGTAAACCTGCATCATGTCACCCTGCCTTGCTTCTGCTGTGGATCAACTCCTGCCCCTTTTACCTACCTACTCCCTCCCTGAACCTAAAATTCCCAAACCTACCCATTGCTTCCTGAAACCTGTTATTCCCTATTATCCAATCCAGCCTGCACCTGAGTTCCAGCCTTTGTCATAGAAATTCCAGATTACCCTGTTTAGCCCTCGTCTCTGCATTACCTGACTTCCATTCAGCCATTGTCACATTCCAGTCCAGAGTCAAGTTCCAAGCTCATCAGTTCAGTCCACGTTGTTCCAGTCCAGAGTCAAGTTCCAAGCTCATCAGTTCAGTCCACGTTGTTCAAGTCCAGAGTCAAGTTCTTAGTTCATCAGTTCAATTCAACAAGTCTTCCTGCCGGTCCCAGTCTGGTTCCTCCAGCTCCTGTCACTTATCATCAAAGGCAGTTTTCACTGCTACACAAGTCTTGTAAATAGAGCTATCTACATCACCCATGGTTCCGGTCCAGCCGGCCTCCAGAGAATCCAGTTCATCACCTGAGACAGGTAACTCACAAGCACCAATCATGACACACTGTATATAAAAAGCTAAAGCTGGCCACATACTAGACCAACTTACATCCAACCATCCAACTAGTTGATTGGTTGGAATGAAAATCTGGTAAGGGATGAAAGCAAATGACAATCAGTAATTTGCTCCCAAACGCCGGAAAATGGACTAAAAACTGTTGTTTGAACAAATTGTTTTGATCAAACATTTAACAAACTTGTCTGAACAACCATTTTCATCTGTTTTCTGGCATTTAGGAGCAAATTGCTGATCATCAGTTACTCCCATACGTTACCAGATTTTCATTCCAACCAATAAACTAGTTGGCTGGTTGGATGAAAGTTGGTCTAGTGTGTGGCCAGCTTTACGCTGCTCCACACCTCTATGGGGGGAATCCAAGTGTGTTGCTCGCCAGCGGCCACTAGGTGGTGCCCGACAGAGTCATTTAATTGTTGCCCCGTTCGGATGCACACAATTGCCAACACTGACATTTCCAGGGCCAGATTAAGGTCTGTGGGGGCCCCTGGGCAACAAACTTGTGGGGGCCAATCAATAAAATTATCCACAGTATATATGTATATAGATATATTACAACAGATGCATGCATATATATACATGAGTGTGCATATATATATATATATATATATATATATATATATATGAGTGTGCGTGTGTATATATATATATGTGAACGTGTAAATATATATATATATATATATATATATATGTGTGTGTGTGTACAGTGGGCCTGATTCAGAGGCGTGCGCTCTGAATCAGGGTGGGCACTGTTTTTTTTAGTTGCGGCCTCCTGGCCGCTCGCATAGCTGTGGGTGACCAGGATGATGGTCGCGATGGTCAAGACCATCGCGACCATCGGGCTTGCGACGAGACCCTTGTGGTAGGGTCTCGTCTGCCGCAAGCCTCAGACAGCTTCTGGCTCTAATAGAGCCGGAAGCTCTCTCACTGGTGATGTCAGTGAGGCCGCCCACAAACGGCAGGCGTTCGCTTGGGAACGCCTCCATTTGTGAAGCCCCCCCCCCGGCCATGCCTACAAAACATGGCAAGCTGTCGACCAACATCGACAGCCGCCCCTTTTGTAGTGAGCCAGAGAGAGAGTGCTTTTTGCGCTCGCTCCAGGGCTCGTGCGTGCGCACTGGGCCACCATCGACCCGCTTGTGAGCGCTATGCGCTTGGGAGCGGGTTTGAATCAGGCCCAGTGTGTGTAAATGATATAGCTATATATATATATATTAGGGATGTGCAGGCTCGGATAGGTTCGAGTTTGCACGTGGAGTTCGGATTTTTCCCTCCAAAAAAACGGAACTCAGAACGAGGCAAAACGTCATCTTACATGGACGAACATCATCATTCCTGGACAAAAGACCAGGAATGATTATTTCGTCCATGTAAGATGACGTTTTGCCTCGTTCTGAGTTCCGTTTTTTTGGAGGGAAAAATCCGAACTCCACGTGCAAACTCGAACCTATCCGAGCCTGCACATCCCTAATATATATATATATATATATATATATATACATCTATACAAATGCAAGAATAAGGGCACTCTCTCCATCAGTACAAAATCCACCACCTCAAAGATCTTTTACACTTATACTGTGTATGTGTATATATATATATATATATACATACACATACAGACAGTATGTATATATATATATATATATATATACATATATATATATATACAGTACATACATACAAACTTGCAAATGCACATATAAAATATTTATAATATTGTGTGTGGTGGGACAGCGGGCTACCTTTCCATTAGCTCTCATGCTGACTGCTCTTCCGCTCCACGGCCCGCCTGGGGAAAAGCTGAGGCAGCTGCTATGCCTCGCATGCAATGCAGGCAGCATGGGCTCTTCTCCGAGACCAGTCTCAGTCTTGCGAGATTTGACATCATAATCTCACGAGACTGTGGCTGTCACTGTAGTGAATCACTCTCCTCGGCAGCCGCTGTACAAGGGAACAGCTGAGCTGCCGAGGACCACACCGGTTTTAGTAAGTAGAAGCGCCTGGAGATCGGGGACAGTGTGTGGGGGCCCCCTATGTGTGGAGGCCCCGGGATGACTGCCCCTGTTGCCCTGCCTTTAATCCGGCCATGGACATTTCTACACTCAGCCTCCCAACCTGGCGACCTATATATAGTGCAGTCCACGCTCACAGGAGAAGGAAAAATACCACTAGCTGCTACCTCAGGGGGTGTCCTCACCCCCTGACAATTGGTGGCAAACCATTGATAGAGGTTAACCATCGATTGTCTATGTCCAGCTCTACTGTTATGCTGGGAATCACTGAGCGATGTGTACCAGTATTTTGGACCAACATATCGTACCTTGGGTACACATTAGAACGACGGAACGATCCCATACCTGCAACTTGGCCGCATGCGATATCGTCTGGTTGGATGTGCAACACAGCTGACTGGACGATACCGCATGTGACCACGGGAGCGCGTATTGGCCGTATACACTGAGCAAGGTGGCCGATGTCATTCCGATTCAGCTGGAAACGACATATTGTGCCGACATCATCTCGGTGTGTACCCAGCTTAAGACAGAAGCCGCCTTACTAGTCACCATTACGACAGCAGCCATTGGCAGCTGGCATGTTGGTGCAGCTATCTTTGGTGTAGTAAATTAAAAAAATACCTACCACTTATGTAACTCCGCAGCCTATGTTTAATAAAGAGGAGGGTACTTGTGTACTTTACGGACTCATTGTAGAGAGAACCCAAGTGTCCTACACTCATTATTATTATTAATCATGGCAATGTCTAAATCCCCTTCACGGAGAGGACCCTGACGTCATCAGCCAGTTCCCTACCATCTAAGAGGGCACAGAGGGGGAATATAACCTTGTGAGGAGCGGAGCGAACCACCGAAGCCTGAAGCGTGGCAAGCACAGCGAACCCGCGAGGGGACAACTTTCTTCTTTAGGTGGGCACAACTTTCGGTACTTGTGTACGTAAAGTACACAAGTACCATTTAAAATATTCATTGGGTTGTCTCTGCATCTGCAATGAGTCCGTAAAGTACACAAGTACCAAGAGGAGTTATTTCTGTGGTATATAAACTTGCTATTTTGTGTGGTAAAACCTGGTCTGGCCATCCCTGTAGTGTGGCCTCAGACACAGTACAGTACATTGGCAGTGTGAATTCCCTTGGCAGCAGCTCCCACCATTATACACCCTTTTACACCATTTTAACATGATGATGATGATGACCATGATTGAATCGCTTCCTGTTGTACCGGGCGGCGACAGAAACTACAAGTCCCGGCAGCCCTGCCTGTAGCGCCGTGTACCGCCCATAGAAGGCTGTGCGCAGCTTATGCTGGCGGAGAGGGCGGCGGCGGGAGTCGTTATCAGCAGCAGCGGCGGGACCCTACGGACCACGGGAGGGGTGAGAGTAGAGCCCAGGCCTTGCCTTTACTACACCTGTATTAGAGCTTAGGATCGGGGAAGTGTAATATATTCACGGGACGTGTGGCCCAGCGGCAGCAGATCCCTCCCACAGGGACCATGGCGGGGCTCTGAGCCTCGTGTGAGCCTAGGCTGACTGGGTGGGGAACCGGGGTCGGGGCTGAGGTTTCCCGGGTCCTAGTATTTCGGGCAGTGGGGTATCGCTATGTCTCTTTGGTGCTGTCCGTGTCCGTGAGCGTGTGCTTGCTCTGTGCCCCTTAGGTGGGAATGAATGGGAAATGACTGTCCTGTCCTGGGGGTGACAAAGAAGTTACTCATGCGGCCCGTCCGGGCTGTCATACAGAAGTTACATAGAAGTGCTGGAGATGTGTGTTGCGCTTAGAAATTCTTATTTAAAATGGATTAAAAACCCCTATGACTAAGCAGTACTACATCAGGCAGCGCCCAGGCTTGTCTGACCCTATCTGTAATATAAATATATAGACTCTCCTTACCATTGGTATGGCGTGTGGAATGTGAAAGCAGTTCATAGTGCATTGTGCTATCAGTGTTGCCTCTCTCTAGTGACTACAAGGATTTATGAACTTGCATATAGAATGTCCCTATGTTTGTAGGCTAATGTCTCATTGCTTATATTTAGAAAGTAATGATGTAATTTTGTTTTGGAAGTTTTCTGTATTAGGTGGTGATGCAATTGTTTGTAGTTGCCCCTGCCTAAACTGCATGGGAGCTAATGAATTGTTTGCACTACAAGCCCCTTTCCCACGCGAGAATGCATGGGATTAGCCGTGTTAAGCCGCTTCTCCCATGCAAAGTACTGGGCTTCCTGCTGGAACGGCGCACTCGCAACCAGCCCCAAATTCTTAAGACCTCCACACACACAGCGATATAGCTTCCGACCGACTGGAACGATATTGCAGCTATATCGTTGTGTGTGGATATGGTATCGTCCGCTGCGCGCTCCAATAGGGTTGTCCGTCGCTCCTCCAGATCTTTCTGCATGCACGAGATCTGGAGGCGCGACGGACAATCCCATGCAGGTTCATAGGGAGGGGCATATCGGGCGGTCGGGTACCAAATCGCTGTGTGTGTGGGAGCCACCCGATATGTCAGCTGTCGCATCGTAGATCGCATCGCTGGGTAGACATCCGTACCGCGTGCAAGCAGAAATCCGCGAAAAGTGCAGCCTCGGCTGGTTGCACAAACAATAGTTCTGGTGCAATTTACATGGGAGATAGATGTGTCCTCAAATACGCCATGCTGCTCGAGTGTGCAGCGACAAGTGATATAGCGTCTTTATCGCCTGAAAATGTGTCAAAAGCACTTAATGAGACTGCACTGATTAATTTAATTTTCAACACTTGTATATCTGTGCGATTACAGTCTGAAAATGTATACAAAGCAGATGGCAGTTTGAAAAACTAGGCCCCAAACAGTACATAATTCAAAGAAAAAAGAGGTGCAAGATGGAATTGTCCTTGGGCCCTCCCACCCACCCTTATGTTGTATAAACAGGACATGCACACTTTAACAAACCAAACATTTCAGCGCCAGGGTCTGCCACACGACTGTGGCTGAAATGATTGGTTCGTTTGGGCCCCCACAAAACAAGCTGGCAATTAATCTGTCCCTGCACAAACTGGCTCTACGGATGCAAGATGTCGTCCTCATCCTCCTCATCCACCGATTCCTCACCCTCTTCAGTGTTGTGTTCATCCTCACAGAGTATTAATTCGTCCCCGCTGGAATCCACAACCACAGGTCCCTCTGTACGTTCTGGAGGCTGGTTCATTTTATGAACATCATCTTCTCCACTTTTTGTGGAAGCAACCTCCTACGCCTTTCGCTGACAAGGTTCCCGGCTGCACTAAACACTCTTTCGGAGTACACACTGGAGGGGGGGGGCAACTCAGGTAAAATAGAGCCAGTTTGTACAGGGACCTCCAAATTGCTTCTTTTTCCTGCCAGTACAGGTATGGACTGTCTGACATGCCTACTTGGATGCTGTCACCGATGTAATCCTTTAACAGACAGACGCACGCTTGTCGCTGCTGCTTTGAGGATGCAAGTGCGGCTACAGCCCACACAATTCACAAAGACAGAAAAAAGAAGAATATCTTTATTGTTTGTGGAGCGCACTTTGAGGGTTACACCACCCTTTAACAGACAGACGCACGCTTGTCGCTGCTGCTTTGAGGATGCAGGTGGAATCTAGACGGGATTTGGAACCGGGGACACACTACGTCCATCAATTTTCTAAATCCCACTGCACTAATGGCGGATACCGGACGCACGTCTAACACCAACATAGCAGTCAAGGCCTCAGTTATACGTTTTGCTTCAGGATGACTGCTGTCGTACTTCATCCTCATCGCTAGGAACTGTTGGAGGGTCAATTGTTTAGTAAAAGTAGTGGTGTTCCTACTTCCTCTCTGGGATGATGAACAACTCCCAGCAGCAGCAACAGCACTAGGAGGAAGTGGTTCTTGATCTTTCCCTATTTTATTTTTATCGGAGAAAGTTTGGTCCTCCATTTGTTATATTGATATATACGTGCGGCTAAGGCGCACACAAACACAGAAAATATTTTTTTTATTTTTGCTGGAGAGTAGTGCAGTTTGTGGGTTACACCACCCTTTAAGAAATGAGCCAGCCGGCTCTTTACTTATGGGATACAGGCGCACGCTTGGCGCTGCTCCTTTGTTGATGCACGTGCAGCCACAGTGCACACAATTCACAAACAGAAAATATTTTTTTATTTGGTTTGGACTGGAGTGTACTTTGGGGGTTACAGCACCCTTTAACGGTTAAGCCAGCCGGCCCTTTACTTATGACACAGGCGCACGCTTGGCACTACTTTGTTGATGCACTTGCGGCTACTGCGCACACAATTCACAAACACAGAAAAAATATTATTTTTTTAGCACTTGGGGGGAGCACCCCTGATGGACAGAGCACCCCCTGGACAACACTACAGCACCCCTTTAGGACTGGGACACTGCACAGGACTTTGGAGTGGACACAGCCCCTATGGAGAACTGACTGCACAACACAGTCCAGCCAGCCCCTATGGACTTTGAAGTAGTGGACACAGCCCCTATGGACAACAACAGCACAGCACAACACTACTCTACACTACACTACACAACCCAGCCAGCACAGCCAGCCAGCCCTAACTCCCACCCTCCCTCTTCACTGTCCACAGCCAAGTGAGAAAATGGCGCCGACGCGGGTACCTTATATAGGATCCAAAACCCGCGAGACCCGGAAGGCGGGATGATGACGTTTTGCCTCGATTTCAGATCCGAGTCAGGCGGGAAAAGTCGAGCCTTACTCGGATCTGCCTCGGATCGGGGAGGGTTCGGATTTCAGAAATCCGAACCCGCTCACCCCTAATAAGGACACAATTGCGCAAACTATTATAACACCCCCATAGATTGCATTATTGTCAGTGAAAGTAAAGCATAGGGGAAGGTGTATCAAACCTTGGAGAGCGATAAGTACCAATCCGCTTCTAGGGCCTGATTCATTATGGATCGCGATCGCAGCTGCGATCACGCACGCAGTCCCACTGTGAAAATATGCTAATGTTTGCAATAGCAATGCTGTTGTAGCCTAACATAAGGATGCCCACTTCCCCCTTATACACATCCGTAATACATTGCAAGTCTGCGAAATATCGGTACCATCAAAGCCTCGCAGACACTTGCACAAGGTCAGACCTTTCTCAGAAATTGCTAATCTCATCGCACGCAGTGAAAGCCCAAGTTGCGTATGGCTGCACAGTGGCTACTTTATGCACGCCCCTGTAACGGCATTCAAATGCACTGACACTCCTGAATTTCACCCACCACCCCCAAACGAACTCTTCCTGTCAATCACTCTGCGATGGGTAGGCATAGTCACTGCGATCGCATGCGTAGAACGCAACAATCGTCTGTATGCGTGTGTATTCGCAGTTGCAATCGGTAATTTGTCAGGCCCCTAATTGCCAGTTTACAGGCTGTTTGTAAAATGACAGTTACAAGCTGATTGATTTGTACTTTCTCTCCACTTTCTCTTTCCAAGATTTGATATATCTCCCCCATATATGGGATATGAGGATCAATTCAGATGAACAGCTTTTTCTTTTTTAAATTCTGTTCTGCACACTTTCTGGCCTTCCCGATTTTGAGGGCTATGGGCATCTTTCTGCCAAGGATGGGAAAGTTTGTAGTTCTATCCAGTTTACAATTGATAGGATAAAAGGATTAAAAAAAATAGTTACCATACCATAGGGGCAAGAGTGCAATTGGTATGTGGCAACAAATGGGTATTTGTAGGAAGCCTAATGTGTCAAAGCACTAGGTATGCCGTCATAGTGATTTGGCTGTGCCTTCATTGTGACATGGCCACCTTGGAGCTTTGGGCTTATTTACATACTTTTGTTGGGCCATGGAATTACTTGTTTTCTACTTATTTTATAGTAGGGGTAAAAAAATTTTCCAATTTTTGACAAGAGTTTGTTTTATTATTTCTGAAAACTGATGCTGAATTGTCAACCTGCATGACGACCCCTAAAAATCACAGCTTTGATAAATACGAGAATAACTTTAAGTATACATAACACTTATGTTATTAACGCACAAAAAATGCTCAAATGTTGAATGTGCTTAAAAACCAAGTACTTTGCAGGTGTGTTTTTTTTTTTTTTTATAAATTTCTAGTTTAAATAGAATACTTGATGCTCCTCCCTAACCTTATTTAACCACAAACTTGACACATCCAACCCAAAGTCTTGTCGCATAGGGCTTGATTCAGCAGTGCACACAAGTGCACTGCTGAACGCAGATTCCCGATTACCGGGAATCTACGCATGCACAGGACCCATTCTGGGAGTGGGCTGCATGGGTCCAGCTCAATCACATTCAAGCCCTTGAATGCCTCTGCCTGATTTATAGGCAGAGTCATTTAAGGGGCGGTGCGGGGTGTGTCCGACTCATTTTCCGTGAGTGGCCAGCCCAGAGACTATGTGGATGTACGCAGTCTTCTGGGCTCGCAAGCCAGCTTACCCAGCTGTCCGGCCGCCCGGCACCATTGACCACCGTTGGTTGCAATGGTGATCCCAGCCTGCGACCTCCGTCGCAGTGCTTTGAACGCAAATGCAGCAGGGGGTGTCATACACCACCTGCTGCATTTGCATTATTGGAAGGATTGCAAAGCTACCTGTGTGCATCTTTGCAATTGCGATCCTTGCTGAATCAGGCCCATAGTTGGAATCTCTGTTCTAGTAGCGTTCCCGCTAGGCTGTTTTAGCGGGGCGCGGCGCCCTGCCCTCCTTCTGGAGCGCAAAAAGCACCTTGCCCTCCAGGAGGAGGGCAAAAAGCACCCTGCCCTCACAGCCTGTGGGTGCCGTTCTCACCCGCGGGACGCAGTGTCCCGCGGGTGGAGAAACATGCGGTATCCCGGTCACCGCCGGAGAATAGACGCCGGGCATCTATTCTCCCTTTCTGCAGCGCTTGGGGGCTGCTCGGCATGTCCGTAAGCGCCGGGCACGCCCCCAAGTATTACGATAAGGGGATGCGTCTTATAGACATGCCCCCTTTTCATGACCACGCCCCCTTTTCGGGCGCGCCTTAGGCGCGCGCATAAGGTTGCCCTTTCAAGCTCCGGCGCCCTGCCTGCCGCCGGAGCTATAGTGAACACTACCTAGCATGGGTTCAAATTACAGCATGACTAGTGCTACTAGATGGTGTAGCTATTTTGCATAACATGATTAAAGGTGCATACACACACAACAATTTTTTGAACGATTATCGTTAAACTATATCATTTAACGATAATCATTTGAAAAAATCATTCATTTTCTTAGTCAAACGATGAACGATTGTTGTTCATGCGTGTTCACGTTTGTAGTTTGTAGTTCAGTCAGACTTGTCAACTCAATGATTTTCATTAAGTTAATATGCAAAAATCGTTTGTAGTTCATAAAAATCGTTCATTACATTTAAATGAACATAGTAAATAAACAACTTTAGTAAACTCTTTTAGTTCATTTTTTTTCAAGGTAATGAACGATTTTAGTAAACGATTTTTTAACTCAATCGTTGTGTGTGTATGCAGCTTTAGAAGCAAATGCAGACACTTGGATAGTCCCATTCCAGAGATAAATGCACATTCCAAATGTCCCTTACTACTTGCACAACTCTTTTATTCCGCTTCATACATTATACACATGAAACTGATTATCTAGCATAGAGGGGGAAAAAAAAAGTAATGTAGATTGTGTATCTATAGAAGTCTGCAGTGCGTCTGTTGCTAGAGGTAAAAAGTTGCTAAGGGTGCTGGTGGAAGCCTTGCTCCTTAATTTGTTATATTTGTTGCTATGGGGACAGTCATGAGCGTTGCCATTTAAGGGAAATGTTGTTAGAGAAGTACTAAAGACCTAAATGTGATATATTGTCATAGTAATAATGGCACTGGTGGAGAAATGGGCACATGAGGCTTATGTACACTGAAGTGTTCTGGTGACGTATGTATTTGCACCTTTCCTCAAGTATCTGTACATAATTAACAAACGCCCCATTATTATGCTCATCCTACGTTCGTCCCTTCCCTCCTTCCACCTCACAGGCAAGTGTAAAGCCGGGTGAACCCAGCGACGGCACAATATATTGGGTGGTCAGTACACACTGCAGGATCTGGTATATGAATATAACGTTCCCCCCCCCCGCTGCATCCAAGAGCGTGGTGGTGTTTGCCGTATCTTCAGATTGGCCTGCAGTGCAGGCAGATTTGAAGATATGACCAACGATCATGGGAGTGTGCAATAGTATGTACACACTGGATGATTTGTCAATACGATTCGTCTAAAATCGTCAAATCGTCCAATTTATTGTCTAATGTGTACCCAGCATAAGTGACAGATTCATGCACATCCTCATTTGCGTAGCCTGTTCTCTGAGCTTATGCTAAATGACTTTACATAATTACATTGCTTTAACTAGCGTAACTCCACATCAACCTGATTGAGGGTTGAATACAACATTGTATAAATCACTGTGACACTTTATTAGGGGCATGTTTTGGGCACATGGTTCTATATAATTTGGGGAGGGATGGGTATGTGCCTGCAAAGAAAGGGATAAAAATGTGTGTATGTATATATACATACCTATATGTTGGACCAGTACTCAATATATTAGTCCCGTTGCCTGTGTGCCTTTGCAGGGGAGTGGATAGTATAGATAATTGTAAAGAACACAGCACTACAGGACTTAAGCAAAATATTATTTATTACAAATAACATTTTGCTGCAGCCCGGCAGGGGTGAAGGTTCCCGACTGCTAATTTCGGTACGTATCGCTAACCTAATTCCCAACCCTATCCCTCCTTTAGGGGTGCCTTACCCTAACTCCCCCTTCCCCGCAGCCTAAACCTAAATCTCCCGGTGGGTGCCTAACCCTAACCTCCCCACGGGGGTGCCTAGACTAACCCTCCCGGGGGGCTGCCTAACCCCAAGTCCCTCCCGGGAGCCCCTAACCTCCCCTCCGTGCGCTTGATTTCGACGCCGCCATTAGACCTTGGCCGGGTTTAGACAGTCGGAATGCCGACGGTCGCCATTTAGACCGTCAGCACCCCGACTGCATACCCTAAAAGGGGTCATGGCCAATGAAAAGGGGGTGTGTCTTTATGACTCATCCCTCTTTCTGTCACTCTTGGGGGCGTGCCTGGCACTTACGGACATGCCGGGCAGCCCCCAAGTGCTGCGGTCACTGTGAATGGATGCCCGGCATTAGTTCACCGGCGGTGACCCCTGCTCTGCCGTTACCCCAACCCGCGGGACAGTGCAGCCCGCAGGTGGAGGACAGAACCCGCAGGCTGTTTCAGCGGGGCGCCGCGAGCTTTCTGCCCTTCAGAAATGGGGCGCGGAGCTCCGCTGAAACAGCCTTGCGGGAACGCTAATTTTTATATTGCGCAGTGCAAAGTGAAATTGATCCAAAGCGACTTGCGTGTGAACAATAGATATATGAAAGTGCAACTGCTGTGCAATACATAAATATATAAAAACACTACCTATTTTTGTATAATACAATGGATATCTGAAAGTGCAACTGTTGTGCGTGACAGTGCAAATGCTATGCAACACATTTGAAACGTTCCTACTTTTGCTTAAGATAAAGTGCAGGTGCCTGTGCAAAGCATAAATGGTCACCAAAATAAGTTTTATATTAAAAATATATAATCTATTAAAAAATAGCAAACTTGTCCCTTCCAAGGGAAATCAAGTTTCGTAATTGTATTGAAAATAACACAGTGCATATATTACAAAATAGAAAAAAAAGGGGGGGTCGGGGGAATATATTTTTTTAAATATAAAATAAATCTTAGGAAAAAGGTATAGTTTATCTGAGTTCAAGAAAGAAATCAGTAGTTCATGTGGCAAGTACAGGTGCTCCCAAATCGTTTTGTCCGGCAAGGACTTCATCAAGGGGATGCTGCTCCATTGGGGTATCTCTTTATTTATACCCCTTTGATGGGGACACATTAGGATTAATGGGCCTTACTTCCAGATTCTCGCCTACTTTAGACTCCTTCCCCCTTAGAGAATGAACAAATAACTTACTGGGGGCAACATCTTGATACTATATACATTGATTTCCTGTTGATATTAGACAGACTAAAGAAAGGAGCTATTTGCTGGGTGGTTGTTTTTTATAATTTTTTGATCATTGAATCGACTATTAAAAGATCAGACATTAATTACGAATATCGCAATACACACATCACTTGTGAGGTTGTACATTACTTGATTTAGAGAATCGTCTAGATTACAGTCAAACCATGACTACATGTGTAGACACCGATTTTGAGATTTACCCGTGAAGAAGTCTCGGAATGATACAAAACGGGTAGGGTTTATATGAAAGTGGACACTACACTTCAGCATTCCCTCGTTTGGAAGGTGTAGAGAAATCAATTTTTATCTTTAAAGTGGATGTTTATATACTACCAAATCTGTGTAAGATATTTGTCCATCTGATACTTTTTTATTTTAATAAAGGCATATTTTAATTTTTATGAAATTTCTATTAATGTTGGCCTCGGGCCTATTTCTTGGGTGTTTTCTGGTATGAGGATATCTTATGTAGAGCCTCGAGGAGGATTTAGAACGAGCTCAATTTTATGGACTAATTGATCAATATTGAGAACAAGCGGGAATATCGGCGAAATTGACTCTTCAAAAGAAAAGAATCGGAACCTATAAGCCTCAGAGGGACTATATTACATCGCATAAGGAATATGTTTCTATTTTAACTTAAAATTGGGTCCAATTGAAGTGCCCCATTAGTGTTCACTCTAGCTCCGGTGGCAGGCAGGGCGCCGGAGCTAGAGAGGGCAGCTTTGTGCGTGCGCTGAAGGCGCGTGCCCGAAAAGAGGGCGTGGCCATAACAAGGGGGCATGTCTATAAGACACGTCCCCTTTTTCGTCACTCTTGGGGGCGTGCCCGGCACTTACCGACACGCCGGGCAGCCCCCAAGCGCTGCAGACAGGGAGAATAGATGCCGGGCGCATGCGCCCGGCATCTATTCTCCGGCGGTGACCAGGTCACCGCACATTTCTCCACCCGCGGGACACTGCGTCCCGCGGGTGAAGACGGCACCCGCAGGCTGTGAGGGCAGGGTGCTTTTTGCCCTCCAGAAGGAGGGCAGGGCTCCGCGCCCCGCTAAAACAGCCTAGCGGGAACGCTACCCCATGAGTAATAAAGTTATTTAATTTCTAGATCAGTCCTACAAACAGAGGACTTACTGAAGGGTGCAGCTGTATCTAATTTGAATAGTGCAGGTTAGGTTTTTTTCTGTGTAATATATACATATAAACACACAGTTCTTAGGATGCAGGCACTCCCTCAGACCGATCCTTTGGCCGTAGTTGTCACTTGGCAAGGCAGACAGCAAGACCGATAAGTGGCACTCTTCGGGCTTAGCAATATTAATGTCTGCCCTGGGTACGCGATCTTGGTCCGGCATCTCTTTCGCCTGCAGTCCCCGCTTGGTCTTTGACGTCACTTCCGCCCTCATTGGAGGACTGTGTATGTATGTATTTGTGTGTGTGTGTGTGTGTATATATATATGTGTGTGTGTGTGTGTGTGTGTGTGTATATATACACATACACACACACACAGGTCAAAAAAATATTTGGACAGCCACCGATTGTGCAAGTTGTTGCACTTCAAAAGATGAGAGGTCTGTAATTTCCATCATAGGTACACTTTAACTGTGAGAGACAGAATCTGAACAAAAAATTCTGGAGATCACATTGTATGATTTTTAAACAATTTATTTGTATATTCTTGTGGAAAATAAATATTTGGACACCTACCAACCAGCAAGAATTCTGGCTTTCACAGACCTGTTACTTCTTCTGTAGGAAGCTCATCTATCCTCCACTCGTTACCTGTATTAATTGCACCTGTTTGAACTGGTTAACTGTATAAAAGACACCTGTTCACACCCTCAAACAGTCAGACTGCAACCTCTCCACCATGGCCAAGACCAGAGAGCCATCTAAGGACACCAGGGACAAAATTGTAGACCTGCACAAGGCTGGGATGAGCTACTCGACAATAGGCAAGCAGCTTGGTGAGAAGAGATCAACTGTTGGCGCAATTATTAAAAAATGGAAGAAATACAAAATCACTGACAATCTCCCTCGACCAGGGGCTCCATGCAAGATCTCACCTCGTGGGGTAGCAATGATCTTGAGAACGGTGAGGGATCAGCCCAGAACTACACGGGGGGACCTGGTCAATGACCTCAAGAGAGCTGCGACCACAGTCACAAAGGTTACCATTAGTAACACACTACGTCGTCATGGATTCTAATCCTACAATGCCCGAAAGGTCCCCCTGCTTAAGCTAGCACATGTCCAGGCCCGTCTAAAGTTTGCCCGTGACTATCTGGATGATCCAGAGGAGGATTGGGAGAATGTCATGTGGTCAGATGAGACCAAAATAGAACTTTTTGGTATAAACTCCACATGCCGTGTTTGGAGGGAGAAGAATGATGAGTGGCATCCCAAAAACACCATACCCACTGTGAAGCATGGGGGTGGAAACATCATGCTTTGGGGATGCTTTTCTGCAAAGGGGCAAAGGGGACAGGACGACTGATCCGTATTATGGAGAGGATGAATGGGGACATGTATCGTGACATTTTGGGGAAAAATCTCCTTCCCTCAGAGCATTGAAGATGCAACGTGGCTGGGTCTTCCAACATGACAATGATCCCGAACACACCACCCGGGCAACTAAGGGGTGGCTCTGTAAGAAGCATTTCAAGGTCCTGGATTGGCCTAGCCAGTCTCCAGACCTCAACCCAATAGAAAATCTGTGGAGGGAGTTGAAAGTCCGTGTTGCCCGGCGACAGCCCTAAAACATGACACATCTAGAGATGATCTGCATTGAAGAGTGGGCCAAAATACCTGCTGCAGTGTGTACAAACCTGGTCAACTACAGGAAACGTTTGACCTCTGTATTTGCCAACCGAGGTTGCTTTACAAAGTATTGAGTTAAACTTTTTGATTGTCCAAATATTTATTTTCCGCAAGAATATACAAATAAATTATTTAAAAATCATACAATGTGATTTCTGGAATTTTTTGTTCTGATTATGTCTCACAGTTGAAGTGTACCTATGATGGAGATGTGCGTGTGCGTGTATGTATATGTATATTTATATATATATATATATATTAGTGTGTTTTTTTTTTTTTCCTTGAGAGATTTTAAAACAAAATGTACACCTCATTGAATAAAAACCGAAGAACTCTGGGTTCATATGAAAGCAGTTGCTTACATATAAGGACAGTGTCTAATAGTATTTTTTTTTCTACTATGTTCTACACAGTAAAACATTTTTAAAAAAAATAAGACTTATTCTTGTGAGATCTTGTATATGGGTGTTGGAAATTGCTTTAGGTCTACATTCTTGCATATTTTATATTAAAACAGTTGATTCTCTTTTCATGCATTCATGTGATTTAATAAGAGTATGTTGAACTAGTATTTTGGACCTGTCTTACATCGGGTTGCTAGTTTTTGGGCCCTGCATTGTTTCTTTCCCCGTCTCTCATCTTTGTTCCACTCATCCCCCCCCCCCAACCCCCTCACCTCTCTCATTTCTGTCCATCTTACCTTCTCCCCCAAAACCCTGTCTCATTTTGTCTCCCTGACTCCTCCGCCTCCCTGTATCTAATCTTTGTCCCACTCATCCCCCTGTCTCCATGTCTCTCTCTTCTTTTGTCCTCATCCTCACATCTCCCTGTTTTTCATCTGTTCCCCTCACATTCCTCCCTGTCTCTCATCCTTGTCCCACTGAATCTCCCCATCTCTTTCATATCTATCCCCACCCCTTGCTCCCTCTTTCCCTTGTTTCTCCCCACCCTCTCCCCCTGGAAAATAAGGCACAAGTTGGGATGTTACCTACTGCATTGAATGTGGATGTGATTTGAGCCTGTCTCTTGTCTGTTACCATGGACAAATCTGTCCAGATTATGCTGGTCGTATTCATTTAAGTAGCTGTGCCTTCCATTATGTACTCCCGATACCCATGTGACACCGTAAACCGAGGAATGTTGAATGTCTCCACAACTTCAGAAATGGAATGTCCCATCCGTCGGACACGACGGATCATGCAAAGTTGGACAATTCACGTCCCCTTGCCATGAACAGCCTAGCTGGTGTTCAAACGGACTCACAAGATGCCAGATTACAACTGAATTAGGTTAGGGCATTTCCAAGACATCACAGTATGGTGACCCCAACTACCTTTACATACTGCTATCCCATGACTTTTGGCACTTTAGTATGGGTGTGTTTCTTTCTCTCATATTTTAAATCCAATGAAAGGGGATGGCCAGGATTATAGGTTTATTTTAATTTTTCTACTTCAGGGTTCATAGGGTATCCACAGGATAGCTTGGGGTATATTCGATGGCGGCAGACATCGGGCACTTTCAGAGTTAAGTTTTGAGCCTCCCAGGATGCACTGGGGTCCCTCTCCTATACCCCGGCCCCGAGCCAAGGCATCTCAGTTTCGTAGGTGCCCGGCTCACAGTCGGATCACCTTTTCAGAGGGTGGCTGCTGAACAGCCCCTGAAGTTCTTTTTGACAAGGCAGCTTTGCTGTGCTGCTATGAGCGGACAGCAGGGACAAGCTAATTAGAGGTCCCTGCTGCCTCTCCTTCACCCCGCTGGGCCAGGATGCCGGTACTGATCCGGGGATCCTGGCGGATATCGGGTCTCAGCTAGCAAGGACCCCAGGACATCCAGACTGTGGCCAGATTCAAGGGGACTCAGGAAAGCGGTGGGTACCCGCCGTTTCACAGTCTTATTTTGTCCTTAGGCAGGGGGCTCCCTAGGGACAGGCTACGCGTGGAGCCAGGTACTGATCCTGTGCATCCACTAGACCACTAGGGACAGCGGGCTGCAGCGGTTAGGATACGCTCCAGCGTCCCAGGGGTTATTAGCATGCCAGGGGAGCGCTCCTACACTGTCTCTCAGCAAGCGCCTCCCCCGCTGCACAGTGCCTTTCCACAGCGGTCTGGCGGGCACCGTCAGCGCTCCTCCCCCGGGCCCACCTCCACTCAGCTCCTCAGCGGCCATTTTCAACAAAGTGGCAAATGCTGCTGGATTTTGATACAGGTGGCATCGTGGTCCGGGTCCCACGCATACCTCTCCTCCGATAAGGTCAGCGTATACAGCACTGTTTCCTACCAGGCTCTGTGTCTGCATATAAATAGAAGAGTTGTCATCCTAGGTTGCTGCAATCATGAGTTGCTATTTCTGTGTCTGCGTAATTGATCATAGTGCTTGTAGTGCAGGTTATTTATTTCTGCATTGTATGTGACTATATGCTAGCGCTGTCTGACTGTACTTTCACTTCTGACTGTCGGCCATTTTACTATCCCTTTCTTTTCTCTGCTAAAGCCCTTGCGGTGCGGTGTTGCAGGGTGTTTATTACCTCACAGTAAAAGTGTGGGGAGTCGCATACACTCTGCTTCTGCAAGAATTTACCAGATTGTGGCATACTTTCTTTGAATGGTGTCGCCCTGGAGGCTATGATCCTCAGGTGTTTTGGCTTTCCAACAGGCGGGCTTAGATCACAGTCTTCGCCTTGCTTCCCTGAAGGTGCAAGTTTCTGCCCTGTCATTGTGGTTTCAGCATAGGATTGCTACTCTTCCTGATGTCCACACCTTTATGCAAGGTGTACTTCGCATTCAGCCTTTCTTTGTTCCACCAGTGGCTCCTTGGGATTTGGCTGTGGTCCTAAGGGTTCTCCAAGGACTGGCGTTTGAACCACTGGGTTCAGTGGATTTAAAATGGCTTACAGCTAAGACTGTGTTTCTTCTGGCCATTGCTTCGGCCATGTCGCCCTCCCTTTCTGATTTTTCATAGGGACAGGGCGGTGCTTCGCACTCGCCCTGGTTTCCTAACTAAAGTGGTATCTAGTTTCCACATTAATGAGGAAATTATAGTACCGGCCTAATTCCTCAGACCTCTTAACTGGTGAGGCCTTTTTGGATGTGGTACGTGCTCTAAGGATTTATGTTGACCATACCAATTCATTTCGGAAGTTGAACTCCTTGTTTGTCCTCTATGGTTTCCGTAAGAAGGGTTGACCTGCCACTAAGCAAACTTTGGCAGGATGGATTTGCATGGCAATTTCTGAGGCTTACATTCATGAGGGCCTTCCTGTACCATCCTCTGTTAAAGCTCATTCTACTCAGTTTGTGGGTCCTTCGTGGGCAGCACGCCGTGGTGCTTCTGCTGTTCAGTTTTGCAAGACAGCCATGTGGTCTTCTGTCCATACCTTTGTGAGGTATTATGCATTTGATACCATCGCCTCTCAGGATGCTTCCTTCGGGCGACGGATTCTCCTTTCTGCACAGGAGCTTCCCCCACCCTTAAAGGATACTGCTTTGGGCCATCCCCAACGTATCCTGTGGATACCCTTTGGACACTGAAGTAGAAAATATGAGCTATGGTAAGAACTTGCCCTTGTTATCTGTATTTCTACGAAGTCCATAGGGTTCCACAGGTCTCCCACCCTGTCGCACCTGTACTACAGATGGGCTTTTATCTGGTCACTGGTTTTTCCGTCTCCTTCTGGTGAGAATGTGATTCTTGTGTGTTCCAGACTTTCTTCACACTCTCTTCTCCTCCTCCGGCCTATGGCTTGTTACGTAACTGAGATGCCTTGGCTCAGGCGCAGGGTATAGGAGAGGGACTCCAGTGCATTTGGGAGTTGCAAATTGAACTCTGAGGTGCCAGATGTCTGCCGCCATCGCCTATACCCCACGGTATCCTGTGGAATCCTATGGACTTCATAGAATAGAGATAACCAGGGTAAGTTCTTACCATATCTCATAATATTCATCCGGCGGAGATCGGTCACCGCAACTTTTCTCACTCGCAGGACACTGTGGCCCGCGAGTGGGGAAGGCAGTTTTAGCTGGGCACCGCTAAAAGTGCATGGTTCATTTTGCCCCTTTAAAATCGGGCAGGGCATGGAGGGGCTTCCCGCTAAAACAGCCTAGCGGGAACACTATATATAAATACAAAAGCCAGTGGGCGCTATACAGTTGAAATAATTAAATATATACGAGATATACTATGATAAGATCAGTGGGGCGTCTTTACTGTGTCTACAAGTCCTTTCCACTAGGACTCCCTAAGGTGTAGAATTGTGGAGGCTGACATATCCAGGATGTTCCTAAAAATTCCCTCTCACCAAAGATCACCCCAAAAGAAAAAAGGCCCAATATTTAAAAAAAAAAATGCATAATTTATAAAAATTGCTCGCAGCATAAAGAAGGTAACCAAGTATCCACAATCACTATACAGGTGAGGTGATGATCTATTCTGCCTCCCGCTTAGCGTATGGACACAGCACCAGAAATCCTACAGGTTTTGTCCATAAATGGACTTCTTCTGGGGTAAGAAATCAAAAATTATAATGTAGTGTCGCAATCGATGTACTGAAAATCGTTAATAGATCATTCATAGCAATAACCCAAATAGGAAAATTGGTTGATTGCACGATCACACAAAAATGGGAATTCAAATTCATTGGATAAGTGGATCCTAAAAATGGACTGGATTCAAGGAGTAATTTTGAACAATGTGAAATTGCCCTCCAAACATATGTATGTTAGCCAAGTGCAATGAAAGTGTTTTTTCTTTCTTTATTATATGACCGGGGGTATTTTGGATATTGGAATATTCTGTATTTTGGAATATTTACATACCATGATGAAATATCTTGAGAATGGGACCCAAATCTAAATACAGAATGCATTTATATACACCTTATACCAGGGCTTGACTAATTTTTATAAAATTTAGGAGCCAGGATGTAAGTGTAGGAGCCAGATCACTGTCCCCCCAAAAAATTACAGGAGTGATTGAGGAGCACAGCTCTGTGTGTTATGCAACTGTTATACACTCTATACTAGTCCACAAAGTGGTCACAGTTGAATGGATATAGTAACATGGAGGCCCCCTCTCTGCTCTGCACAGCTCCCCTGCTCCACCCTCTAGTAATAACGGACCACATTTCATATAAAACAATGGTGCCAGAAAGTAAAACGTGGACTCCCCTCGATTCGTGGTCAAACCACTATCCCTCTGAAGCTGCTCCGCAATCCCTGGCCATGCATAAACCCTATTACCGGAGAGCTTCTTTGCAGCCAGAGATGGGAGACCGTAGACAGCCGGGACGTACAGGAGGATCAGTGTAGACTTGAGACAGATAGCATGGGTCAGAGCAGGCCAGGATGGAGAGGAGTCGTCAGCGCAGGCTGGGACGGACAGGAGGAGTCGGCACAGGCCAGGACGGACACAGGCACAGCAGTCACCGCAGACGACACTCGGCACATGCACTCCTGTGCATGAAATGAACACCGCAATACTATAGGCACGAATCTCCGAGGGAGCTGATGAGGATTTGCTTTCTCCCTCACTGCAAAACGTAGCCAGGCAGCACAATCTGGTCGCCATGGCGACCTGGCCCCTGGGATTTGTCAAGCCCTGCATTATACTCACAGTCTGCAGGTAATTTTATACAATATTTTCAATAATTTTGTGGCTCAAACAGTTTGTGTACATATATGAAATTAATTTGTTTCATATACACCTTATACACAAAGCCTGAAGGTCATTTTATACAATAGTTTTAATTTGTGCTTTAAACTAAGTTTATGTACATTGAACCATCAAAAAACACAGGTTTTACTATCTGTCATGCTAAAAAAAAGTCCGTATTTCTGAATATTTGGATATGGGAGACTCAACCTGTATATAATCTCTCATTCCCACAATGTCTGGCACTCGTCAGAGATAAACAAAAACTTTTGCGCAAGTATACAGCAATACAAAACAGTTCTTTATAGAATACTGCTCCTTATTCATGACACTGCTTTCCCGGTCAACGTTACTGTGGGGACTAATGCCTGGTACACACTAGACGATATGTCGTCCGATCCAGCGTATCGGACGACATATTGGCAGTGTGTACCCGCTATGTCGCTCACAATGCGCTATTCCGCACGTCATCGGCGACTACTCGCACCTGCATGCAGCATGGCCCCCACTGTCGCTTCTGGCATTGGCAAGTGTGTATGCACTTGCCGATGCCGGATCCCGTCGCTAACTAGGTTGGTACACACTGGAAGTCATCTAGTTTGTTCTGGTTTTAAGTGTAAACAAAAAAACATTAAAATCAAAGTCAGGGTAAAGAGCCCTGGAGAAACTGATTAGAGTGGTTCTATACTATTGTTGGTAGCGGACAAAATTATAGTAATAACAAAGCAGACATCCTAAGAAGGTGAGCATAATAACCATAATGAAAAAAATATACATTAAATGCAGTAATCTATTCAAAGATCACATAATGCTAGGGAGAAACATTTTCTAAGAGTAGTGTATATATACAAAAGGATATACAGCTAAAGACAAAATGCAAAAAAATATACATTGAGTGCAGTAATCCGGTTGGATCCATCTCTGGGCATCTCAATAAGAAGCTCTTATGCTTCTATTGGGTAATGCCATCTAAAGATGACATTACCCACCAGGAGGCGATGCACTCCAGTGCTTAATACATATGGGAAATGTGGTAATATAGCTGAAAATTGCATTTTCAGGGTTTCAAAACATTTTGCAGCGTAGCTCATCCTGCTCATGGGGTGAAATTTTGCAAAATGCAGAATAATGGGTTACAAGATGTCGGCCAGGTATAATGGGGTGCTGTATGAATGGGGCAGGTGTTTTTAAGCTTGCAGGTGGGAGTTACAGGTTTTTTTTTTTTTTAACACCTTTTTACAAGTGGCTTAAAATAATGTAAATATCTACTTACAGGGATTTTTATGCACCCCAAATGTATCCAGAGCATTTATTGTGCAGAAAAAACACTTGCTTTCTATCATTGTCTTCACTGGTTTTGAAAAATGTATATAACAGCTATTTGACACATTTGAAAAACTCCAGCTTTTGGCCACTAACAGATTTCTATACTGTTATACAATACTAGTTTGCATTTTTTGGGGGTACAGGCTGATTTCCGCATGTTCACCAACACAACTCTGGGATTACCAGCAATGGAACAGGCGATACATCTGTAGTGTATGTTGTGTATAGATGATATGTCTGTGAACAATGGCGTTCAAAGACCTATTGCATCTATCCTACGGTACAGCCGATGTAGATATATCTGCACGTCTGGCTGTTTGTACGGGCAACCCGCTGACCGCCCATACACTTGCTGACTGACATCTCAACTGGGTGGGGAAAAAACAAAGAATGTTATGTGCTCCAAGTAGCTGCTGATGTAAACCGAAAAAGGTCACCTACGTAACATTCCAAGAATATACACATGTAAAAACAATGGTTTCTACGCAACCTAATTCGGGGTATAGCAATATTTCACAATCGTAATTATAAATATACTAGTGTTCACTCTAGGTACGGCGCCGGGCAGGACGCCAGACCTAGAGAAAGGGCACATCTGTGCATCCGTAAAGGGGATGTGGCCAAGAAAAAGGGGGCGTTTATTTAAGACTCGTCCTCTTTTCGTCACTTTTGGGGGAGTGCCCGACATTTGCTTACATGCCGGGCTGCACTCAAGTGCTGCTGTCAGTGTGAATGGATGCTGACCGATACACCGCAGTTTTCCTCACTGGCGGGACACTGCAATCCACAGGTGGGAACGACACCCGCAGGCTGTTTCAGCGGGGCACCGCACCGGATGGCAGGGTGCTTTTTGCCCTTTAGAAATAGGGCAGGACGTGGCGCCCCGCTGAAACAGCCTAGTGGGAACGCTAATATACATTCTCTTTTCGTAGATTAATAAAAATGTACCAACAAACTATTTACAATTGGATATGTCCACCCCTGATGTAAAAAGTTCCTTAGGTTCTTCTAAAATTATGTATCCTCATTAGCCCATTCAAAAAATAAGGTACTTTTCTCCTTGATACGTGTAGTTTCTGGTTCTATTTTACTTTCGGTTTAAATATAGAAGGAAACAAAAGATCTCAATAGTGAAACACTGTTTATTCAAGAGAAAGTGGATACAAACATTTTCAGCATAAAAGTCTCAAAAGTTGGACAGCGTACCAAATAATTCGGTGTAAACAGTACACCAACTTACGCTGTCCAACTTTTGTTACTTTTATGCTGAAAATGTTTTTATCCACACTTTCTTGAATAAACTGTTTCACCATTGAGATCTATAGTCTATAGCCAAATTATTTATATCTGAGTATCTGATCCATTTTAAGTCAGAACTTTGATAATCTGAAGCTCTGACACACGCACAACTGCAATCTTGTCTATTGTAACAGCTTTTTATTATGTTGAAAGTTTGGCGTAAAGTGTGCTGCTGTGCCCCTTCTATCTCTTTTTGTATTTATGTATATATTTATAAAAAATAACCTGTGTGCCTATTCTAGATTAAGCTACACAGTGACACCAACACAAGAACTCAAGTTACTATTTAGACTTCTAGTTCATACGAGTATTATAGGTGCTGGGGCTCCTGCTGAGTTGGACAAAATGGGCCCCTGACAAAAGGCGTGTTTTGCAAAGCTGGTTGTGCCAATCACATTTAAAGGTGGCGATTCAATTCTTCTATATGGCGCCGATGGAGCAATTCAATTGTTGCTCCGCTCGGGCACGCATTGCCGTGGGTAGACACATTCCTGCTTGCTGCCTCCTGAGGTGGGAGAAATTGCCACTTCCTGTTTGGGTGCCCAAATCAGTACTTTAGACAGGTTTAACCGCTTTGTGTGGCTAAACCCGGTGATTTTGGGCATGCAGACATGACACGAGCAACAAATTTAATTGGTCCATTGGGCGTTCATTAGTTAAGGCGCCCGATAGAAGAATTGAATCGCCCTAAAAATTTTAGAAAATATATTTGGAAAGATCTCTATAAATCATGTGGGGAAACTACCACTTGGGCAATTGCGAAGAAAAGAACCATAGTTGTTTGTGGGAAGTGCAAATTCCAATGTCAAACCTTCAGTAGCTTCAGCTTGACTATGCAGCTCTAGCTTACAAGAATTCATGGAAGACTCTAGAATTTCGATACCATTCTGCTAGAGCAGGAAATGGAAATTTTGTGTCTGTTTTAATAATAAAAGCCTAAAAAACTGTACTTATTCTTTCAGTGCTCTATAGGCAACAATCACATTGGTGACCACACTTGTGTTTACCAGGTTTTTACTATGAAATACTCCTTCCAACTTCTGTCTCCTGCCTATTCTTTTTTTTTTTTTTTTCTCCTTCATCCCTATTATTTCCTCCAGTAACATAAAAAACTCATAACATTTTATTTTTATTTTTTCTATCGGCACTTGCTAAAACATCATAACCATCATTCAAATAATCACAAGGAAAAATTGGATTGATTATCTCATTGGATGACTAAGCATTACAGCCATTTTTTAAATCTTGCCCCAGGGGTAACTCTTTGGATTCTGTTTTTTTATAAAAATGATACTGTATATGTTTAGTGTATAAAGATGAGCACAGTATTTTCTTTACAACTACACATACTTAGCAGTAACAATAGTTTGCTGTCTGAGCTTGTCCTTAACGATATTGAGTGTTAACTGTTGTTATAGTGGCAGATACTATTTTTGTAAATTATGGTTACTCATGTCGTGTTTTTTTTTTTTATTTTTTTTTT
This sequence comes from Taudactylus pleione, assembly GCA_031769625.1. NCBI lineage: Eukaryota > Metazoa > Chordata > Amphibia > Anura > Myobatrachidae > Taudactylus > Taudactylus pleione. The sequence goes on from JAUIMM010000116.1 coordinate 1,167,599, forward strand.
ATTAAGGTTTCAGTTGTGTAAGCGGTCAGAATGGATGACAAGCGGATTTGGGAACACATTGGATGTAGCTTTGTACAACATTATTACCGGCTGTTTGACAGTGACAGGCTACAATTAAAAGCAATTTATGTGAGTATCTCTTATTATTTTGTGTTTAAGCCTGTACACTTTGAGCATCATTTATGAAGCACAAGCTTTTGTGACTAGAGTGTCATTCCATGTCGGTTCAACCAGGGGCGTCCACCACCCATCTCAGATTTCTACAATAATTTTTTAGTTAAGAGAGGATGTCAAGACAACTATTTCTGCCAAATATCTCGACTGTCTGACAATTAGTTTATTAAATATTGATTTTTCGATTTTATTAAATTATTTACTAATCGCGGCTTCTTTATCCAGTTTATTTGAAATATCACGGGTGTTTATTAAGGAATCTATGAAATTTGAAATCCTAAGGTAACTTTTCCCCCCCAAATCCAAAATACTAAACCAAATTACTTTATCTGCCACATATTTTGCGTCACGGCAAAAACACGTTTTTCGAATAGAATTAAAAACGCTAGGTTCCATCGACATTAGGGATCCCATTTTTTTTGGGGGGGGGTGCTTAAAAAAGGTAAACATTACTACCACAAAAAAAAATCAGCAGGGTACTCTGTTTAATAGTGGAGGAAAAAAATAATGAAGTTGATGTTCGATTACTGTTGTACCGCATACATAATTAACACAAGAAACCATGAAATTTAAAACCTTTAACATAACTTGAGTCCATAACTGAAGTTGAGTCAACAATCTCATTTTTTTCCCTTGTTTGGAACTTGTTGTAACTGTCTGTAATTTTCCTTAAAGTGGCAACAGAAAGTGTATACTGCCTTCCAGTACTTGAATAGTAGGCACTTCCGTTACACAGAGGACGTGAATAAAAGAATCAAAACACTTATCTATTGAAGGCCAGGACAGCACATTTGTTGATTGGTTTCGTTTCATGAAGTGTCCCAGCACATTTTGTTCCTCCTCATTACATTGAATGATATATCCAATGTACCAGATGTTATCATACACTGCTGCTATGTATGTTCCAGGTTGCAGGTCACTTTTGTCTACATATTTTGTGACTGGTCATAGTGACGGTAACTCTGGTTCCTGCTGTCTTCATGTCATGTAGTCTTGTTGACAATCAATATGTGTAGCTTATCATTACTAATAGGCCGAAATCTGTGATGAGAGAGTGTTCCTGCCACAGCCTTTGCTGTTTCTTGACGGCTGTGCAGCTTGACTTTGCAGTCTTGTATTTCACACGTAAAAAAAGTTTATGCCATGTACATTTTCATTTGCCCAGCTATACAGGTCCAAAGGTGTCACAATGTGATGGATTTCCACAGCTTGCATACTGGTGCGTGTGGCTAGACGTTTAACTGACCCTTGCCATCATACGGACTCTTACCATGAGATGTGGCAAAAAAATTTCATTCTGCTTGAATGTTGAAGTCATTCTTATGGAAGCTCACAAAGTTTTTGCAGTTCTTGTATTGTGCGCTAGCGCCATCACTAAAGTAGTGAACATACTCCAATTTTGGTAATAGTGTCGATAAGTGTTTCATAACTAAATGGTTTTTGGGTAGCTAGTAATATGGCAGTCCGTATTTAAAAGACTACCAAATGTGCACTTTGAATGAGCAGCTGCCATGATTGACTATCTATCTGTGTCTACCACTCTCTTTCTCTGGAAAGTTTCAATTTTGGTTTCTCTAAAGAGAATACCCTTCCCATCAATTTCTGTTAAGTTTCATTTTCTGTACGGGAGTTTTATCCCATTGGCTCAGTTTAGTTCCCATTTTTGGTATGGTTTATAACAATGTGTAAATTATGTATGCGGTACACCAGTAATCAAGCGTCAGCTTGATGATTTTTTTTCTCCACTATGAAACCGAGTACCCTGCTGATTTTTTTTTTTTGTGGTAGTAATGTATACCTTTTTAAACACCCCCCAAAAAATGGGATCCCTAATGTCGATGGAACCTAGCGTTTTTAATTCTATTCTATTCGAAAAACATGCGTTTTTGCCATAACGCAAAACATGAGGCAGATAACGTGATTTGGTTTGGATTCGGGAGGAAAAGTTACCTTTTAGGGGTCCAAATTTTGTGGTGATTCCTTAAAAAACACCCGTGATACTTCGAATAAACTGGATAAAGAAGCTGCAATTAGTAGATTATTTAATTGCAAAATCAATATTTAATCAACTAATTGTCAGACAGTTGAGATATTTGGCAGAAATAGTTGTTTTGACATCCTCTCAACTATAAAATTTAAAAAAAAAAAAAAAAATCTGAGATGGGTGGTGGACAATTTAATTTTTTTTTTTTTTTGGGTGATCTGATGTGGAATGACCCTAGATTTCCTCCAAAGTGCATACCTTATGTAGGATGATGGCGGAGTTAGCTCCGGAGCCAAAGTTTACTCTGGCTAATGGAATGAGATAGTACCTAGCAAGGTATGGAATAGGTACACTGGTTCACCTAGTTTTGCTTATTAGTGCAAACATTTTCTTTTGCTGAACAAGATTTTAAATGCGATAAACGGAGTGTTCACTACCACGCGGAGGGACACGCAGCTTTTTTCACTCTGCACAAGGATTTGGTTATTGCACCAGCCCTGAATTGCTGAAAGGTGGTCTCATATACTTTTTAACCACTAGCCTGGCGTGGCCGCATCAGTTTCGACCACACCAGGCTAGGCTTTCCATGACCTTGTCGCATCTGATGCGACAATCAGAAACGCCTACTGGGTGGCTGCTGGAAGATAATCTTCCAGTAGTCTCCTATATTAGAGAGAGGTGCACTCATTACTCCGCCCCCAGTGTTCAGGTCACTGTGGCCAGCAGCGATCGAGCAGCCCAGAGGCACCCCCACCCAGCACTGCTGCAGAGTGTCCGTGACTTTAAAGCAAGCAGAGCAGCCAGCGGTTTTTCTTCCTCTGTGTGCTGATCAAACTGGCCAACAGTGGTCAGGCAGTTCGGTGTCACTCAACACCCAGCAGCCATGAGCGCAAAAGAAACAGAGCACAGCCATGGCTTCTACTTGAGACTGCAGCAGTCTCAAGTAGAAGCCATGGCTACATGGACAGCAGCTACATGGACTACAAGGCTACATGGACAGCAGAACCGGTGCTTCTGGTGCAAACTCTGCTGCACTGAAGCCGACAGGAGAGGGTGTCGTTGGGTGCTGGACAGTCCGATCACTGGCCGTGTGTGTGTGTGTGTATATGTGTTCAATAAATAAGATAACAAGACCTATCATTGCGTAAATGTATTCAACTCGTAAATATACGTATAATCAATACTATGGCCTTGGTACAAATTATATTTCCACATAGTTCCCATACTTGTCTAAGCATTTGTTCCAACAATACACCAAGGCATCTATCCTGGCATAGAAAAAAATTTGTGTCAAGCGCCTGAAGCCAGGACGTGGCGGCTTGCTGAACTTCACCATCTGTTGCGAATTTCCTTCCACTCAAGTGCTTCTTACATAGTCCAAAAAGATGGAAATCGCTCTGTGCAAGGTCAGGGCTTGTAGGGAGGAAGGTCCAGTTCTTTCCAATGGTAGCGACTTAACTCAAGTGTGCAGGTGACTGAGTGTGGTCTGGCGTTATCGTGCAGCAGTATGATGCCTGTTCACAGCAACCCAGGTAGTTTTCTTCTACTAATTGCCCTCTGCAACTGGCTCAATATCTCACAATAGCGGACAGCATTTACAATATCTCCCTAGGTGAGGAATGAACAAGAAGCACGTCCTCGTGGTCCCAAAATGCGTTCACCGTGACCTTCATTACTGATAGAGTTGCTTCATCTCCTTTGTCACATGATGCACGGTTTCATAACCTGCAGGAACTGCACTCCTATCCTACTGGTTTTGTGACCTTCTGTGAGTTGTTTCTGTACCCAATATGAAAACACTTTTTGTTTTTTTTCCTGTACCCCAGTTGCTCATGAGCATAGTTGTGCACAGTACCCACTGAGATGTTCAGTTCATCTGCAATGTCACTAACTGGAATGCATCTGTCCTCGTGCATCAGACATTCAATGCAGTACAAATTGACATCTGTGGTGGACGTACTTGCCGGCCGGATAGCTGCTCATCTTGAACGTCTGTCCTGCCGTTATCAAAGGCAGTGCACCGAATCTGTTTCCGTGACGTTATCACCCTACACTTCGACAAGTTTGTATTGAATTTCAGCTGCTGATGTGCCCTTTATATGCAGAAATCTGATCACACTGCACACCACAATATTTGACCATATTTCCGCCAGCCTTGCCATCTTACAACTGATGTTGGGACAGTATGACTGATATGAGGCGCAGTCTAATGGCCATGAGGGCCCCTCCTCCACTCTGTCTGGTCCATCCCTCGCATTCCCCCAGTATAGTTTTTTTAATTTTATTTTTTTTTTTAAACTATAAAACAATTTTCTTTCAAAAATGTCCTCAAAACTACATTTTTTTTTAATTATCACATTAAATAGCTATTTAAACTTTATTTAAAATTTTTGTTTTAAAAAAAATTATATTGAATGAGGTTTAAATGGCTATTTACGTAATTTGATAATAAAAAAGCGACAATTTAAAAAAATATATTAATCAGTTAAGTGGTTACTAGGACACATTTAGTACTTTCTGCAGTAGAGAACACTTCCAGAGCTACTTTGCTCAAAGTAAAATAGTGCTTAAAACATGCAAAAATGATGCTTTGATTATAGATGTTCCCGATGTACCATAACTATCAGGATTCATTTTTAATGAGATTAGATGACACTAAAAGAAGCCGTATACTAGGATGGAGAAAAAAAAAACATCCACGCTAACAAGTTTCGATTATGGAGTCTTGTTCCTTACTGTATCTGGAATGCAGCACCACCGGCTTATATTTGCCAAAACATCATCTGGGTTTTCATTTTTAAAAATAACACATAACATTAAAATCTGAGTTCCAGATGCCATAAGTGCCAGATACAATAAGTACAAAGATCTCAAATTGAAATGTGGTAGTGTGGATGTGTTTGATAAATGGTGGACTAAGCGTATACAAGATGGAGATTACTACAAGGAGGGTGTCTGGCATTTGATTTGGTTATATGCTGATTTTCTTATTGTATCTGCAGCCCCAACCAGTTATGTTTTTTTTGTGTTGGATTTAATGACTATTGTTTTAAGTGTGTTTAATAAAAATGAAAACCCAGAAGGGGAATACTAGATAGGTTTGTTTTTTTTCTTTTACTATATCCACCTATATGGAGTTATGAAAGGAGAGGGTGAGTCCTGCCTAAGGTTGGATTGAATGTCTTTTCCAATTTTCATTAAATATATGTAATATTATAATATAATTTTCCATGAGGATTGGTTATGCCACTGTTCCTTAAACACTACTCCACATTGGATTCCTCAGTTTTTCACTGTACTTGATCACTGGGGTGTAAGATTGTTTTATAAATTACTAGTTCCTCTGATTTGAGATTTGAATAATTGTCTAATGAACAAAAGAAGTTCAGAAGAATAAAGGAAGCGTTGTTCTCGGAGTGCCTATTCAATAACACAATTTTTTGTATCGGCCAGTATATACAAGAAGGTAATTTCAGCCCATATCTGAATATATAGTTTGGTGTGAAAAGAATTGAACTTGTGAAAATGGTTGAAGTGAGGCAAGTGGCTGTTTCGTTTATTTGTGCAGCATCTATGGACTCTAAAGCCACATACACACTAGACAATTTTTATGAATGATATGGACATTAACTATATCATTCAAAGATATATCGTTCATATTGTTCAGTGTGTATGCAGTGAACGACCAACAATGCGCACTCCCGCTGGTCATTAACGTTGTCTTTTTGTCCTTTGTACATGCAGGCCAATCTGACTATCGTCAAGAATTGCCTGTTCAGAGATGTGGCAGGATGACTTCACTGAAAGATATCTCTGAAGTTCTATGTCAGTGTGTACACCCAATATAGTTTGTCCTACACTACAGAAAGTTCAAGGGAAATCTTTCACCAATATCCTTCATACAGCACATCGTCTAGTCTGTATGAGCCTTTTCTAGACTTTTTGCCATAGCTATGGTATCTGCCGTGATGATCTCCTGAGCTTTAAAACTTTTTTCATGGATTGCAGAGACTCCGAGAATAGGTATCTATTCAATTGATTTCAGGTGCCAAGTTGCAGGGAAAGTTCCAAGGATCTTCCATATTATATTCGTGTCCAAGATAGTCTTCTGGTGACTTCATGATCGATAGTAGAATCACCGAGCAATCAGAAGAAATAGCCTTAGTGACTACAGATACTAGCGTATTGGCAACAGTCATGAGAGGGTAACGTGTCTTATGAGTACTGTTTTCATCAGACGTCCATGGAGCAAGATTTGCATTCTATTCATCCAAGGTGTCTACAAAAGTGGATCTGTTAGCCTAGCATTGCCATTAAACTAGTGAATCATTATTGTCATTATCATTATCGTGTTACTGTTACTACATACAGACACCAGTAAAGAGTTTTCTCTTTCATCCACTAGGGGACACTGGAGGTTGCTTACGCTGGGGTACAGAGGCGTGGATAGCTGGAGCTGGCACTTTAAATAATTTAGAAGTGTGAAGCTCCTCCCCATCTATGCCACACCAGCCCTCAGTTTAGAAAATGTGCCCTTTGTAGCTGGTCACAATCTGCTGTGCTCCAGCAAGACATTTATTTTTAATTTAGATTTATTTTTTTCTTTACATCTTTTACACTTTATGGGTATCCTTCGCCACCTCTCTAAAGGTGGGGTCCGGGTACCCGGCGCCCTGACTTGTTAGAAGCAGGAAGGAGTGCACAGTGCTTATACTAAAAGCACTGACAGCTCCTTATCGCCACAGCACATCTCTAACAAGGAAAGAAGAGAGTGCTGAAGCTGAGAGAGCCCTCCGGGGAACGCAGTGAGTATGTGGCTGCGCATTCCCCGCTGCTCCCCTCACCCCCCATCTGCTACCCATCGTGCACTCCCCTACTGCCCAGGTACTTAGCGCTACAGCGCTGATAACTATTCAGCCCCCGCTGGTAACCGCGTGTTAGCGGCTGCAGCATAGCGGGGCTCACACGTGTTCCCCACCCGCCGGGATCTTCACTGCGGCAGCGGGGCTCTGTATGCCGGCAGTGTTACATGTGGGAGACCGCAAACACTGTCGCTGCTCCCACACGTACCTTCCGCGGCCGCTCTCCTCCCCCCCTGCCGAGAGCTTTGCTGCGGGAGCAGGGGGCACTGTAAAAGTGTTGGCTCCTCCGTTTAACAGAGCTAGCAGCCATTTTCGAGCCCTGGGGACTTGAAGCAGGGGGCGGAGCCTATATAGCGCGGGCGCTCTCTCTCTAAAGGCACGGCAGAGAGCTGTTATGAACAGCGTGTATGCCGTTTTTCACTCAACTTGCACCTCTCCCTCCATAGAGGTAATGTGCAGCTGTCATGGCTCCTGCTTCCACTACAGGATCCTGTGCAAAGGACTGTAGGTGACTTACACTGAGGAAGTTTGCAGTGTAGAGACAGAAGGCTGGATTCCTCTGCTGCCATCCCTGTGCTGCAGGACATTTACATCACCTGACTACAACCCTGGTAAAGAGGCTGTAAGTAACTGGGTTGTAAGTGCAGGGAAATCTGATCTGTGGGAAGGGGTACCTCCTCCTCTGTGTCCCAAACCAGCCTTCTTTGTCATTTCTTTGTCTTTTCTGTTTAACCTGGGCTGTGTGTACCATGTTCAGCAGAACCAAGGCTTCTCAAAAGCTGTTTCTGTTCCAAGTGTAACAACAAACAGACCAAGCCACATGCTACTGGGTCCACGTTATGTGATGCTTGTATAACAATGGCTATTACTGATATGGCTATTACTGACTCATCGGCTCCTCCATGGGACGCTGACATGGTAGGAGTTATGTCAGACTTATTGTCAGTGTTAGCTGAGGCTCAGCCTCCCTGGGTGATAGCGGGGGAGGAGCTCTGGTTAGCCAAACACCCTGGTACAGGTTATGGGTACAGCGGTGTCTGCACCCTTCACTTCTTAGAGTACGCTCTTGTGTTATCGTTTATAACGACTGCTCTCCAGGCAGAAGAGTCGGAAGAAGAATTCATCGCCACGGAGGATACCGAAGAGGGGGGCGGTACCCCTCAAGAGTTAGAGTCCGCCTCTGCCGGGGTGGAATCTATAATTTTGGCGGTCAGAAATGTCCTTAATTTACCTGAGGATATGTTTCCTGCATCCCAGGAGTGTGAATTATTTCACGGACAACCTAAGAGCTCGGCTGTTTTTCCGTTTTCACAGCGGTTCCAAATTTCACGTCTGTTTCCGTCAAGCCATCCTTTTGCATCATCCATGATGGAGTAGTTGGAAACACCTCCTCCTGTAGATGCGTCTGTCTCCCGTCTCTAAGAAAACAGCACAGCACTTCCAGTGCCGGGAATTACAGTGTTAAAGGACCCTTCGAATAGTAAGTGGGAGACAACACTAAGAAGCAGCAGGGGGCTCAATTAGACCTGCCCTTGTTACCGCCTGGGTTAACAAGGCTGTGGTTTGATGGGCTGGCCAGTTGATTACTGGACTCAGGTATTTTCAGATATCTGCGTATGCTATTTCGGGCCGCCGACGTCTCTGGTTGTGCGCTTGGCAAGCAGACGCAGAGTCCAAGCGTGCAGTGGAGGGTTTACCATTCACTGGTGACATGCTTTTTGGCCCGGAATGGGGTAAGTCTTCTTTCCTCCCACCTACTGCTCCGGCTCCCAGAAGAGCTTACCCCTTCGTTTCATGGTAGAGCCAGAGGTGCTCCCACGCAAGCTAGAGGCGGCAGAGGTAGAGGTCGCCCACACACTGTTGCAGGAGCCTTAACCAGCTGAAAAACAGGTGGCATGATGGTCTTCCGCCCCACCTGGGGTCTCCTGCGGTGGGAGTCCGCTTGAAGAAATTTCAAACAGTTGATTCGCAGACTAATTTCCCTGGGCTACTGAATAGACTTCAGAGTCCCCCATCCACCTCGGTTCTTCACTACCTACAGACAAGGCCAGGGTTCTACAAGAGGCTATCCAGTCTCTAATAGTGTCATCTGGGCTAGTTCCGGTTCCGGAGCATCAAAGAGGTATGGGGTTTTTACTCTGACATGTTTGTGGTGTACAAACCGGTTGGTTCGGTCAGACCCATTTTAAACCTCAAGTCCTTAAACCTGTATCTGAGGATGTATTGTTGCAGAAATGGAATCTCTGCAGTCCGTCAGTGGTGAGACCAAGGGAATTCCTTTCATCCCTGGATTTCAAGGATGCCTATCTCCATGTTGCCATTTGGGAACCGCATCAAGCCTTCCTTCTGTTTTGCTATACTGCAGAATCACTACCTATCTCGAGAATTACCGTTCAGGTTATCCTCTGCTCCCCGCATTTTTATAAACTCATGTCAGTCATGATTGCTCTCCTTCGGTCATTGGGAGTGAACATAGGCCCTCATTCAGAGACGGACGCTCTGAGCAGAGCGCACGCTCTGAATGAGGGCCGTCCTCCATAATTATGGAGCGTCCTCCTGGACGCTCGTATAGCTGTGGGTCACCACCCACAGCCTATACGAGCGTGCAGGTTGATGGCCGCGATGGTCTTGACCATCGCGACCATCGCCACTGCGAGCCGGAGCCTGCGGTTGAGTTTCTCAACCGCAAGGCCCGGAGTGATTTTGGCTCTATCAGAGCCAAAATCACTCCCACTGACATCACTAGTGATGTCAGTGGGCCGGATTCTGACGGTAGGCGTTCTCTTGGGAACGCCCCCATCTGGGAGGCACGCCCACCAAAGGGGGCGTGCTGTCAATCAACATCGACAGCACGCCCCCTTTGATCAGACACAACGAGCGAAGGAAAGTCCTTCGCTCGTCGCGTCTGGCGCATGCGCACGACGGAGTTCCCGCCGTGGTGCGCATGCGCAGTGCACACAATCGACCCACTTGCGAGCGGACAGCCGCTTGCGAGTGGGTCTGAATCAGGGCCTTATTCCCTTATTTGGATGACCTGTTACTCAAGGCTTCATCGGTAACCCTTCTCTCAGAACATGCTTTACTGACATATCACACTTTAATCCAACACTGTTGGATAATCAACTTCAAGAAATCGCATCCCTATCCATCCCAGAAGCTCCTGTTTCTGGGCATGATCTTGGATACGGCATCAGAGTGTTTTTTTCTTCTGATTGACAAAACCCGGGATATCCGGTTGTTAGGTCAGTTAGTCCTCAGACCGAAGAAGGTGTCCCTACTTCTTTGTCTGCGTCTCTTGGAAAAAAAATGGTAGCTGCTTTCCAGGCACTACAGTTCGGATGGTTCCACTCCAGAGTGTTTGAACCGGACCTCCTGTCACAAGTCTCAGGATCTTATCTGCTTCTGCATAGACAGATCCGACTGAACCCGGTTACCAGAGGGGCTCTCCTCTGGTGGACACAATCCAACAATCCTTTGGCGGGCTGAAGATTCGGAGGGTGGGATTGGACTATCGTAATAATGGATGCCAGCCTTCGAGGATGGAGAGCAGTAGTCCTCAAGTATCACTTTCAGGGTAGATGGTCCCCTCTGGAACAGAAGTGGCCCATAAATGTGTTGGAACTAAGAGCGATTTACAATTCTCTTATAGAAGCAACAGAGTTTCTAAAGTCTTGTCCGGTAAGCATTCAGTCCGACAACTCGACGACCGTCGCTTAAATCAACCGACAGGGCGGGATTTGAAGTCGCATGGCCATGCAAGAAGTAACTCAGATTCTTCCGTGGGCCGAAAATCCGTCAGTAATCCTGTCAGCGGTATTCATTCCGGATGTGGACAACTGGGAAGTAGATTACCTAAGTCGCCAGGACATCCATCCCAGGGAATGGAAGCTTCATCCAGACGTGTTCTATGCACTGTTTCATCGCGGGGGGTGTCCTCAGGTGGACCTCATGGAGTCATGATTAAATCATCAGCTCCCAGTATACGTGTCAAGAACTCGGGATCCGCAGGCAGAGGCAGTCGACGCTCTGACAGTTCCATGGATCTACGACTTCGTTTACCTTTTTCCTCCGATTCCTTTTCTTGCTAGTCTTCTCAAGAGAATACAACACGAGTCTGCCTCTTTCATTCTAATGGCTCTGGCCTCTGAGAAGTTGGTTCTCGAACCTTCAGTCCCTATTGGTAGACGACACGTGGCCCCTTCCTCTGCGGCCGGATCTTCTTCAGCAGGGTCTTTTCGTCCACCCCAACTTAGCGCAGCTGAGTTTAACGGGGTGGCTCTTGAAACGATATCTTATGACGTAGAGGTATCCCAGACTCTGTTATTCCTACCATGCTGCGCGTCAGGAAGCCAGTTTTGGCTGCGCATTATCATCGAATCTGGCGTTCTTGTATGTCAGGGTTTTCCGTCTAGGATTTTTCGTCCTGACTGGATTGGATTATGGCTTTCGCCTTGGAACTTTAAAGGTGCAGGTCTTTGCCCTTTCCATTTTCTTTCAACGCAAATTGGCCCTCATTCCTGAGGTGCAAACGGTTCTTCAGGGGGTCTTGCATGTGCAGCCTCCTTTTGTATCTCCGGTAGCTCCTTGGGATTTGAACTTAGTGCTTCTGTTTCTTCAGTCGCCCTTGTTCGAACCTTTGGAAGCGGTTGATCTTAAGTACTTGTCCTGGGAGACGGTCATCCTTCTGGCCCTAGCTTTGGCTCGTAGAGTTCCGGACTTGGGTGCTCTGTTCTATAAGCCACCTTACCTTGTGTTTCATGCTGATAGGGTGGAACTCTGGACGGTAGCCGCCTTCCTTCCCAGGGTTGTGTCAGTTTCCATATCAACCAGCCTATTGTGGTTCTGTCATTGGTGGAGGACTCAGGTAATTCTTCTACCTTGGGGGTGGTTAGTGCTCTCCACATTTATGTTGCCAGGACAGCGTCCCTCCGTAAGTCAGTCGCTTTTTGTCCTATGATGCTGTTCGGAGGTGTTGGGCAACTCTAAGCAGACGTTGGCACGTTGGATAGGCTGACTATTAATCAGGCTTACATTAGTGCTGTGCGTCGGCCTCCTTCGTCCTTTTCGGCTCATTCGACACGTTCTGTGGGTGCGTCGTTGGCGGCCGGTAGGGGAGCCTCCACGTCACAATTGTGCAGTTCGGCCACTTGGTCTTCTGTTCACACTTTTGAAAATCTTTTTTTCAGATTTGACACGTTTGCTGCTTCAGCGTCACGTTTTGGCCGTCTTGTTATACAGGTTCTGCAGAGCGCTCCCACCCGTGGGGGAAACTTTGAGACGTCCCCAGTGTAAGCAACCTCCAGTGTCCCCCAGTGGATGAAATAGAAAATGGGATTTTGGTACCTACCGGTAAATCCTTTTCTCTGATTCCACAGGGGACACTGGACGCCCACCTCTGCGCTCTTAGCCTGCCTGTTCAGTTTGTTCCGTATGTGGTATGTTTTCATTATTGTGTTCTTCTCTCCCTTTTACTCCGCTTGTTCTCCATCTCCTCTCGGTCTTCATTTTCTAAACTGAGGGCTGGTGGGGCATAGAGGGGGAGGAGCTTCACACTTCTAAATTATTTAAAGTGCCAGCTCCAGCTATCCACGCCTCTATACCCCAGCGTAAGCAACCTCCAGTGTCCCCTGGTGGAATCAGAGAAAAGGATTTACTGGTAGGTACCAAAATCCCATTTTCTCCCCCTGGGACTACCAGTCCGGACTGCAATAGTAGAGGGTGCTTCCCTTGGGAAGCCACACCCCTGCTATTACTGCAGCCCTATTTGGCTCATAGGGGCTGCAGCTGATAAAACCCCTAAAAGCCAGCCTGTCTGCTAGCAGCCATGTCCCTTATTTAGTCTCCATCCCAAAAAATTGTTGGTAAATACTGATTCATGACAACAGCAGAGGGCTCTAAACTTAAAATGATGGCCAGTGTTTTATCATCTTCTGGCACCGTACAATCTGTACTTAATAATAGATGTCCTAAAGCAATCTCCAGTTAAACCTTCTGTAGGCAATAGTTCTCCAAATTCCTTTACATTTAAGTAGCTACTTTCAAGTTTCAGTGACTGGTCCCACTCTGTGTGCTGACATTTGGCAGAAAACCTGTAAGCCCCCCCCCCCCCCCCCCCCCAAGAATATTCCAAGATCAGGTAGTTCTTAGGCCTGACCCCCTCACACCTCTTAGGCCGGCTACACATCAGAACGATGTGCAGCTGGTTGATCCGACTGGCAACACTTGCACAATGCAGGGGGCGACAACACTTGCACAGTGCAGGGGGCGACAACACTTGCACAGTGCAGGGGGCGACGGCGCGCTGTGGGATGCCATGATGCATTCGGCAGTATGGCATTGTGGGCCAACCAGAAGATATCGAACTGTCTGTAGCGCGCAAATTGGACACACACACTTAACGATCTGCCCATTTTGTTGTTATGATTTGCCCGGAAACAACAAATCGGGCTAATGTATTGTTTGTGTGTACCCAGCATTACTGGCAGCTGCCTGCAAGACACAGCCTCACTACTTCACACAGCCAGCGCTGTACGATGCACAGTCCGGTCAGCGCTTGGGAATTATCCCTAATTATATGCTGCAATGGAGGAGGAAAAATTAATTTTTACTGTTACTTCTGTCTCCTTGATATCCTCCATATGCAATGTACTTTTCCATACTTAAGTTGTTATATTCATAAATGCTGGAAGGTAGGTGGCCATATGTACATTCTTCCAGTGTTTTCTATATCCTGACTGGTAGTACATATGGTATTTTATTAAAATTGTCTTGAGTTCCTTTTTTTGTCTTATCAGTAGCACTATACAATACACTGACATGATTTAGCAAATTTTTTTGCTGATTAATTCAGCCAATGAACTGGAGGGCTTTCAAGTTCACTGACTTGGAATATGAAGCAAATGTATATCAGTGCGGTGTAAGTTAGCTTAACGTAATCTATAGTACGTGATGTATGAAAGAATGAATCCGAATGTGCTGCTATTACTGGAAGTGATTTAAACTGTAGTGAACTCCTTTTTTAAATTTTCTCTGGTCTCCCATTCGTTTAATAGGAATATTTAGTGGACAGCATGGTTGGCATTTGTATATCCTCCTTGTGTTTGCGTGGGTTTCCTCCAAATGCTAGAGTTTCCTCCCGCACTCCAGAAACATACTAATAGGTTGTCTTTTGACAAAATATATCCCTAGAGTGTATGTGTGTCCATGTGATAGGGAATATAGATCTTAAGCTGCATTGGGACAGTGACTGTGTGTTATAAATAACTTAATACAAATAAGCATAGTTAATATGCTTGTTAAATTTGTTTTGTGAAAATAAATATATATTTACATTTTTGTTTACTATTTTCAGACTGACGTTTCATGTCTAACCTGGGAAGGACAGCAATATCAAGGCAAAGATGCTATTATTGAGAAATTATCGGTAAGTCTTGTGCTCATTGTGCCCACTAAAGTGTTTTCAGATTCATATCTATTGATAAATAAGATTTTTTTTTTGTGTGTGGTTTCAATAGCAATATGATTTATTCAATCTGCTAAAGGCACATCGACATGTAAATTTCCACTTTTTAGAACCTCAGAAGAAGAAAAAGTTGAGATACATCTTCGAGTAGCAGATATCATTGATTGCTGCATTGTGATGTGCAAAGCAGAGGGAATCGAGCAAGTAGTGATTGACAAACCGCCATGAGTCTTAAGCTTTCAGGCACTTTAGTTTGCCCATACTTTTTAATAGACCATGCATATTAATTGGGTGCACAGTGCCCACAGAGATCCTTTTAGCACTTCTTTTCAAGTAAAAAAAAATTAAATGCCATTCTTTAAATACTCTAGTGTCAACAAGTTCTGCCTCAGTGTTGCACTATTTTTACACGAACCCCAGTTTGTCTTTAATGTGTCTGGAGTTAATTGACCTCTTCTACTTTCCAGTATAGTTTACCGCCTTTTCCCCTCTACACCATTCACTATCTTGACCTTCACAACACAGTTCTCTCCAGGTTCGCCTCTTATTTTTGTGAACACTCCTTCAGTGCTTGTACTATTGCCACATGTTCCTCTTCATCTACCTGTTATGTTTCCCCCAAGGCCCGAGTTGTGGCCTTCTGGTTGTCTCTTTTTATACCTCTTCTTTTGCTGATTGAGTGCGTTCCTTCAGCCTATGTTAATGTAATAAATTGTGTGTGACTTTTAGCTCTCCTTTTTTAATATATTAACTTTTTCATTGATGCACTTATTTTATTAATGCAATTAGGTGCAGAAAAAACTCTGGGTTTCACGTCTAGGGTTTGGCTCAACGGGTTCCCGCGCCTAATTGAATCTCCCCCTTAGAGCACTTTAGTGCTGTTCATTGTTTTTATTCATCCCAGTTTGACTTAAATAATTTAACAGAATAGTACATAGTGTAGCAACTACAGTTTTATTGCCAAAAATGCATATATTATTAACCCCACAAATATGCCAAATGCTATAGAGGATAGGATCTATGGTAAATTTACTAAGCATGCTGCTCCGCTTGTTTAAGCTGGAAATTTAAAAGTCATATTTATACACAGCAACACAAAATGTGTAGTAAATTTTCCCCATAGAACTGAGTCATTCAATAGATTTAAAGGCAGGGAGTCAATATAGCAAAGCGATGAGGAAGACCAGTCAGGTGTTTGGTTGCATAAGAGAAAATAATGCCTGTAAATACGCCATTGGTGTCTCCTCACCTAGAATACTCTAGTTCAGGGGGTAATATCTAAAGAAAGAAATTAATAAATCAATTGTAGTGTCCCAAGTGTTGGGAATAATTGTAAATGTGTTTAATAGTCTATCAGTTTTAACTGATGTGGTTGCATGGATGGTTTGTGAACTAACCATATTAAATTTACATTTATTTTTTTTTTCCTTTACGTTTATTTTCTTTTTTCCTGACCTCCCTCTCATTGTCTTACAGAGTCTTCCCTTTCAGAAAATCCAACATAGCATCACTTCTCAAGACCATCAACCGACACCGGACAACTGTATAGTCAGTATGGTTGTAGGTCAGCTTAAGGTAAACTTTTAATTCACATTATTCTCTAGTATTGTGACTTAAATTTGATTTGCATGTATTGAAAATTAATTAAATTTTTATGCATGTCATAATTAAACTAAACTGTTTTGTGTTTGGTTGGTTTTTATTTCTCTAACCATTTTCCAATGGTTCAGGCATAACCTAGATATCTGATGTGATCTGACCGTTTTGTTGGCATTCTACCATACATCCTAGGTGAACCCTTGTGGTTTTTAAATATACAGTTCACTTTCTTATTTAGTGTGCAATTATGCCGCCACACTCGCATGACTAGCATAGAAAGCAGATACCTTCCTGGTTCGAAGTAGAGACTTTCTGGAGGCCATTTTACAAACTGAGGGACTCAAGGGAGTGATTAAAATTTTATCCTCGGTAGCTGTAAGTAATGGGTCCCAAATGGAGTTATTCAATTGTTAGGACGCAACAGCCACCAGCGCTGACGTTTCTATTTCCCCCCTCCTGAGGAAGCGAGCAGAAATGTGTGATAAGTCATGGTTTTGGGCGCCCAGACAGCAGTAACAAGGACTTTAGCCGTTTTATGTAGCTAAATCCGGTCTGATCAGGTGCCACATGTGCGATAATTAATAGATGCCCAAAAACAATTGAATTGCAACATTGGGCGCCAATTAATTGGCGCACCTTGAAACACAATGAAATTGTCCCCCAGATGTTGATTAGACTGAACTACCCTTGCTGTAGTACTTGTTTCCTGTTTGGTACACAGTTGATCAGCTGCCACAGCTGAGTGCAAGACTGGACCTGGCACTTGTAATCAGAAATAGAGAAGGCTGGTGCTTTGGTTCCAGGCCGAATGGATGACTTTACCAAAAACACAATATTTTCCTAATGTGCCCCCTAGAAGGAGTTAAAAGGGGGGGTGGGGGAGGGGTCAACTTTGGGAAAATATTGAGGGGAGTATTTTAAGTGGGCTAAACGTTCAGATCTCATTGTATTTCACCATCATAATGACTGTAGATGCCTAGAATATTTAAAGTATATAAATCTGACATACAGGGGCCGTGGAATGTTACAGATACCAAAGATCGCCTATTTTTGACACACCTTAGGACAGGGACACATGTACTGTCTACTGAAGATAACCTTGGCATGTATGATGGGCAGCATAAGACAAGAATTGTGTTGTGCTCGTTTCATCGCACCTACATGTCTCAATGGCTTTTCAGTTATTTATGAGCTGTACACGGTAGGGAACATGTTTGTCATGAACTACTAACATTTCGTGTTGGATAAAGCCTAACTTGTGTGAAGCCAAATGAGTGAACTTGACAATGGCTATCACCAAGTAATGCCAGGCTGCAATTCAAAACAGGGTACACAATTCACTAAAATACAGAAAAAATACATATGTACTGTATATTGTGGGAGAGGGGTTTCACTTAATGTTTTCTGTGTTTTGCAGCTTGTGCACACACCACAGGAATGCTATGACTTCTCATGTTTTTATGTTCTCTGGAGTTGTCATAAGATATTTGCGATTAAAATGTAACGGAGAACTCCACTTGTTGCTATTAGTAAATTGATGTGAATATCCAAATAGAGAGTAATGCTAAGTTTGTAAGAAGTATAAGTTTAACAACAAAAAAAAGTAGGAAAAAAGGACGAGAAGCCAAGATGGGCATTAATTTGGCAAAACCCATTGTGGAGGAATGGGATTGAACAGCCACCGGTTGAAATCCCAACAGCGGATGCCCGACATGAGGAGATCCCGATGGGGTAGATAAGTATACTAAACCTCCCCTGTCCCCCCTAACCCTCCCTTAGTGGTGCCTAATCCTGACCTCACCCCCCCCCAAGGGGTGCCTAAACCTAACCCCCCCTCCCTGCACCCTTAATCTAACCCTCCTGGGGGGATGCCTAAACCTAACCTTCGTCTGGTGGTGCCTAACCCTAATCTCACCCCCCAAACCTAAAGCTAACCCCACTAGACTCACTAATACTAAGCCTCCACCCCTCCCTCCTCGGCTAACGCTAAGGGCGCCCCTGACTTACCTTCGTTTGGGCTGGCATCCGCTGTGTTCTGGCGTCTGGATTAACATAGGCGTCGGTATTTCATCGCCTATGTTACATCCCTTACTGGGATTCTACTGACGGGCCGCCTGTTTCATCACTACATGCCATTGTGGAGATATTGTTAGTATTTTGAGCTTCGAAAATGTACCTCAGTGGTCATGGTGACTGTAGATGGTGGCGATTCAATTGTTTTGGGTGCCCATAAATTATCACACTGGTCGTACCCATCTAGACAGGGTTTAGTTGCGTATAGTGGCTAAAGCCTTGGTTAGGGCGCCCAAACTATTGTTTGAGTGACCAAACCAGTGACTTTTTGCTAATTTCTGCTCTCCTCCTCAGTGGGGGGTGAGCAGAAATGCCAGCTGCTGTTCACGCCCGAAAGGCGCAATAGTTTAATTGCTCTGTATGGCACCCGACAAAGCCCCCGCTCAAACATTTGAATCGTCCCCTATAATCCTTGATTTGTGTTTAATTATTTTTATATATTTTCAGACATGGACTTAAAATTTAAACTGAAAGCATGGTCACTGTTTTTGCTCAGTCATATGGTTTCTTCTATTTTTTAGTTTTGCTAATTTCTCTGATTATATAGGGTAAATTTGCTGAGTGGCGTTTTTCAATGCAGCCGTATCTTCGTCCGTTTCAGCCACTGGATTTAAAGGAGATAATTTTAAATTCAACACTACGCGTCTATTGCCCCTTCTAAATCAATGGGCGAAACAGCCAAAAATTTCTAAAACCCGATAATTATTAAATATGCCCCTAAAGGATATCCTGCCTTCACATGTGAATGCATTTGTTGAATAATATTTGTATGATTTCAGCAGATTTCTTTCTAATAAGTCCAATGTAGTTCTGTATTCTAATTGGGTTATCAAAGTAGAAAGATGGGGTAAAAATTTAAACTGCACAATTGGTATATTTTGTTTTCACTAACCTCTACAACAGAAGATGGTTTTGTTAGATGTTAAACCGACATAAAGGTACATTTTTTATTGTCGCACTTAGTAAAGTCCTAGCACTGTTAGGTAATAATTTTTTATCATTGAAAGTTTCTTAAATGTGATGACTTTTATTGGCTTATTAAAATTAAAAAGCTGCACATCAATTATTTTCATCAGTACCAGGTGTGTTCATTTTTAACAATTTTCT
Organism: Taudactylus pleione; assembly: GCA_031769625.1. Taxonomy (NCBI): domain Eukaryota; kingdom Metazoa; phylum Chordata; class Amphibia; order Anura; family Myobatrachidae; genus Taudactylus; species Taudactylus pleione. Next base: position 1,186,860 of record JAUIMM010000116.1, read on the forward strand.
GTAAAGCTACATGCAGCCATTTTTCCTGGAGCTCCACATACAGCAAATGGCTGGAAACCTGGAGTGGGTGGAGGACCAATCACAAGCTGTAGTGTTGAATCTTGTAGTTGGCCCTTCTGCTTACTTCCCCCTTTGCTGAACTTTTTAGATCAGGGGCGGCCAGACTTTTGGACTCTGATCTACTTTTGAAGCTTAAAACCTTTTGTTATCTTCCAAGCCTGGAAAAGGGGGCATGGCATGCAAAAAGGGTGTGACCTTGCAGCAAGGGGTGTGTCGTCTGTCCTGCCGAAATCACACATAGTATCCGCAATTCAAATTACGCCACACAGTGGCACAATCGTATTCACATTACACCACATAGTAGTGTCCCTTATGCACATTAAACACACAGTAGTGCCCCTTACACAATGCCCACAGTAGTGCCCCTTATGCAATGCCCCCTGTATTAGAGCCCCTTATGCAATGCCCTCTGTAGTGCCCATTATGCAGTGCCCCCTGTATTAGTCCTTTATGCAGTGCCCTCTGTAGTTGTGCCCCTTAAGTATGCAGTGCCCTTTATACTGTGCCTCCTTCCAGTGTAGAACAGCCCCCCCACTCCGCTGTGCAGTACTTACCTCTCTTCATGCTGGGCACTGCTCCATGCCATCAGCGCTCTGGCCGTCACTCCCGCAGGCTCCTCACATCGTGGGTGACATCATGTCAACCGCACACTGCATCACTCACTGGGAACGCTGGCCTCTGAAGCGATCAAATGCTAAAGAAGCCTCTGATCGCTTCAGAGACCTGCGTTCCCAGTTGGTGTAGCAAGTTGGTCGCGATCTATGGGCGGGAGCTCCATTAATAGTGGAGACCCTGTATAGTTGGAATACAGGTTACTTAGTTATTATAAACTCTCAACACTCCGAGCAGTGCATGTGTCAATTGCACAAACTTGAGAAGATTCTGTGAATTTGCAACTGGATTGTGATAAATAAAACTTCTGCATGGTTATGTACATTTTCACTTAATAAAGTTGCTGGTTTTAATCCAGATGAGTAATTTGTGCATCTCAGGCCACTAACTTTGCTTGAACTTTGCATATGATTCTACTATTGCTTCTTTTGCAGTCTCTGCTTTTCTCTTGCTCCCCCCCCCCCCCCTATTCTCTTGCTGCTCCCCCCACCACCCTCTTCTCTCTCTCTCTCACCTTACCTTTTTAACCTTTTTGTTTTTTCTTCACCCATACCTTCTGCTCAGGCAGATGATGACCAAATCCTGGGATTTCAACAAATCTTTTTATTGAAATATTTGAATGGTGCTTGGGTGTGTACCAATGAGGTCTTCAGGCTAGCCCTACACAACATTTAATTGATACCTGTTCCTGATGAGAGGTGTGTGCTTGCTTTGTGAGATACTTAATCTTATCCTGTTTATAGCATTTATTTTTTAATTGAAGCCAAAACACTGCAATCAAGTCTGCAATGTACAAATAAATAAATTCAGCGTGACATCAGACAATACGCACCGTATTGAGCAATACTCTAATTATTCCTCAGCACATTACAGTAGGCATCACTGACAGAATATATATCATATAATCCAAAATGTGTATATGATATAAAGACTTATGTAACAATCGCATAAAAACATAAATAAAGTGATGGAAGGATGTCTGGCGCTCACCCATCGGGCAACGTAATGGGTGGAGCCTCCATCAGAATTTGAGTTTCATACCACTGGGTCAGGCGCATACAATGGTGAATCTGGGATTGTGTCGAGATTGGCAAGGTAGTTCTAATTTGGGAAAGATTCCTGGACTGCACAACCTGAATATTTATACTGGGAGGTGCTACCTGATGAGACTAATTGCAGGCACAGAAACAGACAAATCTCAGGTGCACAACTCCAAATTATTGATAATATATATAAATGCAATAAAATTTGATTGCATTTATATATTATCAATAATTTGGAGTTGTGCACCTGAGATTTGTCTGTTTCTGTGCCAGTTCTAAAGCTTTCCCACGTATCAAAGAAGGAAGAGGCCTTCTTTTTATTTATCGAACATTGTTTCTACCGAGTCCATTCAGAAAATTAAAATTTAGTTTCTCCTTTACAAAGTTGAAAATTAATAGGAGATGGGTGTATCTACTCTTGTAGGGTGGCTTTTTTTTTGTTTGCCGCAACACTTATGCAAGTAACAATTTCCTGCTGCCTGGGGTCTCTGCCCCCTTGGAAATATGCCCAAAACAGCCCATGGAGGAGTGACTGCACATAGTTGACCAAATGAGCTAACCCGCTTCCAAAAGCCCTGGACCACCGGACCCTCCCAAAGACAATGGTAGAGGTCCGCCTCCTCCCCAGCACATCTAGGGCAGGTATGAGTATCTGACCCATTCTATGTCGCATGTGAGGGGACAAAAAAGTTCAGATACACATGAAGGTCTTTGCTGGAGGCAATTATGATGGCCAATGCGGTGCAAATACCTTTAACCGAGTGCCTACCGGACACAAATCCTAGCTGATGTTCAGTTAAAGGGGAGGGTAGAATTTGTTGCAGGTGCATAGCCATGATTTTAGCAAGGAGCTTAAAGTTCATATTCAGCAGTGTGAGCCAAGCAAAAAAGGATCTTTTGTTTGGGCAAAAGGATCATATGGGAAGTATTGAAAAAAGGAAGAAAGTGCGGTGAATGTGTCTAAATAGATCTAAGCGAAGCGGAGAGAGGTCCTCCTGAATAATTTTTTAACTCACCGGAATACCCGTCCAGACCAGGAGCCTTATGAGCAGAGAGAGCCCTAATAGTACCTCGCAGTTCCTGATCAGTAATGTCAGAGTCTAAAATGTCACGTTGATCTTCAGTGAGTATAGGGAAGCGGGTTTCGTCTAACAAAAGTCTCTGCTGTTCAACATCAATTGATTGAGGAGCGTATAGAGGGCCTGATTCAGAGCCGGACGCTATTTGCGCTTGCTCGTTCAGAAAAAGGGGCCGGCTATTTAATTTGAGCGCTCGCTCTTTGCGGTCTGTTGACACCTCTGTCTGAGTGAGCGAACGAAACATGCGCTCGCTATTTTGTAAAGACGCCCCCTGGCCGCCCGCATCCTACGTCATCTCCGCTATTTATTAGATTAATCGAGTACATCGAAAGGCGTCTGAACTGCTCGCAGTGCTTGTGGTTGGATTTACCTACTGAAATCATGCGAACAGTTCAGGCTAAGAGACAACCAAGTGACGTGGCCGATGACGCTGCTTTGTTAATTATGCACACCCTTAAAACGCCCGTTTTGACCGTTTGGCACGCCTGCGTTCGGATCTCCACTCCCCGTTTTCAAGCACCTTCCCCTGTTACCACCCACAAACGCCTCATCCTGTCACTCAAATTAGCAGGCACTCCCTATTTTGCGAACACACGATTTCCGACCGCACTGACTGGTTGGCGCATGCGCATTACGACCCATACGCATGCGCAGATGTGCGAACATCGCTCGGAGCGAACGAGCGGCCGCTCACAAGCAGCTCAGAATCAGGCCCAGAGTGCGAATCAGTGACTAGGGACCTAGTGGTAGGATGAATTACTGCTGTAATATGATTCCTGGCTGGATTTCCGCGATTTAGCTATAGTTGCCAGAAAATTGCTCCAGCGATAATATTTGTATTCGAGATCTCTAAGCTATGTTTCGCCTGAGAGAGAAGGAAATCCTCCAATAGCTGACGGGCTTGTTTATATAGACGCAACTGCTCAGACGAAGGCTCCAACCTATAGGCAGTAATAGTTTGGTTAACTGCTGCACGTAACGAGGCACAAGTTGCTGATGCGTTTACTCTTGGCCATATAACTAATAATATTGCCCCGTAACACTGCATTTGAAGTTTCCCACACAAGGCTAAGGTTATCCCAGTGATCCAACTTATCGACAAAGTCAGACCATTTTGACTTAAGAAAGGAGCGGAAACCAGCCAAATGCTTAGGAAAGCACCATATACTGTATTACCGCGGTAAGGATCTGAGGGAAAAGTGTCACGGTAAGAGGAGCATGGTCAGAGACACTGATATCGTGTAAACGGGTATTTATAAAGATGAGACATAAGGACATCAGACAATAAAAGATGGTCGATGCGAGACAAGGAACCATGCGCTGCTGAAAAACGTGTGTAGGAAAGTTTCCGTAGGATTTAATAAGCGCCAAGGATTTGTAAGATGTAGCGTAGTTAATAGAGATGGGAGTACCCACCGTGTGGATGAGTCCTGTCTAGGGGGTGGAAGGGCCTTATGAGTTTGGGGATCTTATACTGTATTGAAGTCCCCACCTATGATTAGAGAATAATTGTCCGTTTGTTGTAATCATTTAGTTAATTGGTTAAAGAAAGACGGAGAGTCCAAGTGTGGCACGTATACATTAACCAGTGTGAACCGAGAATGCAGAATTTCAACATTGATTATAATAAATCTACCAGGTCTGTTCAAGATCTGATTTAAAATAGTAAACTGTAGACACTGCTTGGACAGAATGATGACACCCCTAGACTTGGTGCAGTAAGGTGCTGCAATGCATGAATCTATCCAAGGGGCACGAAGTGTGGCCTCATCCCCAGTGCGCTAGTGAGTCTCCTGTAAAAACATTGTCAAGATGTAGTTTGCCTGTGCTTTATGGGCGAATTTAGACCCCCCAATGGTCCACGAGACAACCTTCAGCCTAATTGGACTACAAGAGCAGGATGGGTCCACTCCCGGTGTAGGCAAACTATCCCTTAATGACCTCTAAAGAGTTATCCAATAACGCCTTCCAGAAAATAAAACCCAATGAAAGGGGAAGGAGGAGAAACTAAAAATATGTGAACTCATGGGTCAGACAAACCGCAAAACATGGCCAGACAAACAAACAAAACAGTATGCAGTAAAAAGATGTACAGTTCTTCGCTCCACAAATCTCCAATTTTAAATTTCTCCCTCCAACAAAATAAAATGGACAGGTGTCGTCTGGGATAGGCAGCACAAATCCAAATGTACAACCAACATAACAGAAATAACATAATATAAGTACCCTAATGTGTAGGGGCATCAGACATATAATTACTTATATGTAACCCATTTATATTACTGGGATAAGGTGGACAATTTTATCCTGTTTTTCAGTGAAAGATCTAATGCTTACTAAACATCTCAGATATTCATGGATGCTCACAGTAGATATTCAAAGATCTTGTGTACTTCTTAACGTGTTTCTGATAAGGGTTTTTCCAAACCAGTTTTTTTCACATGTTGCAGAACATGGAAGATCTGCAGCAGGTGAGAAAAAAGAGGAATCATGCTACATTGTGACACTGATACCATGTTGCTGAAAGAATATGCTTTGCAGAATAAAGACTGCATTCTTGGACAGTACCTAAAAATAATTCTGCACTCTGCAACATTTGAAAGTGCCTTCCTGACATCAAATCCTAATTATGTTACGTGTGTGTGTGTGTGTGTGTGTGTGTGTGTGTGTGTGTATGTATGTATGTATGTATAGGTTATCCTTTTATTTATATGGTGCACCAAAAGGTCCACAAACCTTTACAAACTACATAAACAATAATAGCACAAACCTAAATAGAAAAAAGTGCAAAAGAATTACTGTACAAACCTTGTAGAACATAGGATGCAAACTATACATATGCAGTTGTAAAACCCACAAAAGCAGCGCTGGCTGAACCCTAATATTTGATGCAGCTGTTGGCAATGGGAAAGAGATGATCGTATAAGTGAGCAAAAGTAAATCACATGAGGGAAGAGGACCCTGTTCATGAGAGGTTACAATCTATAGGGGAGAGGCAGACAGGGGTGAGGCAGAGGGAAGAGACGATGAGCGAGCAGCATAGAGCGGTTGGTTAGGATGAAAGCTGGAAGGCATTAATAAGTCTATTTTAAGATTCCGTTTGAAGAGGGAAGTGGATAGTCTAATAGGGAGAGAGTTCCAGTGGTGGAGAGCAGCATGAATGAAGTGGATGGGCAGTAGCGTGGAGAGAGATGAGGTTGGAGATGTAGGAAGGTGGCATTTATAAGTCAGTGTGTGGAGTTTAAATTGGATCTGGAAGGGGAGACAGTGTAGGGTCTGGTGAAGGGCGAAGGAAGATACAATTTGGAGAGGAAGATGGGCTGAGCAGTTGCATTAAAGCCAGATTGGAGTGCTGAGAGGCGGATGCTAGGGAGGCCAAATAAGAGAAGGTTATACCAGTGAGTGGATGAGGGTCTTTGTTGCCTCCAGGGTGAAAGAGGATCTGATCCTGGACATATTTCAAAGGTGAATGTGAGAAGACTGGAAGAAGGTCTGAATTTATGGTTGGAAGGAGAGGGCAGAATCCAGAATAACTCCAAGACCGTTTATTTTTTGGATTGATGATTTGGTGAAGTTGTCAATTTATAGAGAAATAAAATGAGGTGGAGGGATTTGGTAGGATGGGAAGATGATCAGCTCAGTCTAAGTCATGTTTAGCTTAAGAAATCGTTGGGACATCCAGGAGGAAATAGCAGACAGTTTGCTAGAGACATGAGGGAGGGGGAGAGGTAAGTGTAATAGTGTTAAATCTGAGCATCCTCAGAATAGAGATGACACTGGAGGCCAAAAGAGTTGATGAGCATCACCTAGATAGCAAGTATATAGTGAGAGCAGGAGGGCACGAACAAAAAATCTTTGGGTGACACCAACTGGTTGCAGTAAGGGGGGGGGGGGGGGGGGAGAGTGGTCAGAGAAGTAGGTCAGCCAGACAAAGGGTATTGTCACATAGACCATGGGAGTAAAGGATTTGCTGGAAGAGAGGGTGGTCCTCGGTGTAAAGCAGTTGAAAGGACAAGGAGAGAATAAAAGTAATTGCCCTTCAATTTGGCAGCAGAAGGTAATTACCGACTTTAGTGAGGGCAGTTTCTATAGAGTGGAGAGGACAAAGTCAGACTGAAGTGGATCTAGCATGGAGTATGCAGAAAGAAAGGTGTATGTAGACAATCCAATCAAGGAGAAGCAAAGGGGAGAGTGATGGGGCAGTAATTAGAGAGAACATAAAGGTCAAGTGTGGATTTATTGAGCATGGAATAGAGGCAAGAGCAAGTTTGAATGCAGATGGGACAGCATCTGATGAAAAAGATATTGAAGATTTTGGCAAGATAGGAACAGGCTGTGGGAGAGAGTGGAGAAGGCAGGAGTAGTATAGTATAGAGGGGGAGGTAGATCCGGTAGATGACCAGTTAAGGGCCATGACTTCATTTCAAGGCACTGTGGAAAAGGTAGTCAAAGTTGGCAGGAAAGGGGTGGGGGTGGAGAGAGAGGGGCTAAAGGATAGGCGGCTGGATGGGAAGGGAGCTGGCAGCCTGGTTTTGGGGTAATGTCCTCAAAGATGGATTCAAATCATGTTTTGCAAAAAAAAATAAAAATTCTATTTGTACAAATAGTCTTCTGAAAAATCAAGGTAATTTGTGTGGGTACTGCTTTAAAAAAAAACACTCAATGATATTGAAATGTGATGAACACCAACATCGTAAAATGGCATCGGCACAGTGCTGAAAAAGCCCTCAGTGGCGAAAGTGTTAATGGAAGTATGTACATGTATCTTTATGTTAGCATATTGACACACCCAAACACACTGGTACAACCAGCTCTTAAAGTAGGGGTGGGAAGTAAGCGGCCCCCCCGCTGTTGTAGAACTACACATCCTAGCATGCCCTGCCACGGTTTTGCTACTTGGCCATGCTAAAACTGTTGCAAAGAATGCTGGTATATGTAGTTCAACAACCACTGGAGGGCCACTTATTGCCCACCCCTGTCTTTAAATGCTTCCCAAGAACAGTGTCATTACTAGTATTATTATCCTTTATTTATATGGTGCCACAAGGGTTCCACGGCACCTTACACAGTACATAAACAAATAAGCACACAAGAAAACAGATATTAACAGTACAAACAATGCAGGACAGATACATGATGTATACATTGCTGCATAACACTTAGATAAGCAGCTTGGTGTCTGTAACCAAGGGTTGGGTGCTGTTGTAAATTAGAGTATAAAGTGAAGGAGAGCACATGAGGGAAGAGGGCCCTACTCGTGAGAGCTTACATTCAAAAGGGGAGGGGGCAGACAAACATGGGTGACACAGATGGGCTGGATACATGGGTCACAGTAGTCTAACATCTATGGAAAGTATCATGAGAGACATCTATAAAACTCTTCCCTGTGCTTGCCACAAGTTATATTCTCTACAAAACTGCATTTCCATATAGATGCTAGAACATTAAAGTGGATTGCTCATATTGTAACATAATACATTTGTAAATTAATACTGGAAACAAGTGCTGTGGATTAGTTTGTGATACAAGATAGTGGTAAACTTTTCCAAGTTTTTCAGGTCTGTAATGACTGTAAATTTAGGTTACATATTAGCTAGTAGTAACTAGAGATGAGCGGATCCGGTTCTCCGAGAACCGGATCCACCCGATCTTCGTGATACGAGGTGAGATCTGAGTCTGGCTCAGGGTTTCCTGCGTGATTCTGATCTGAAAATGAGGCAAAACGTCATCCTCTCACTGTCGGATTCTCGCAGGTTTTGGAATGTATAAAAGGTCCCAGTGATGGGCGCCATTTTCACTCCAGCTGTGGAGAGTGTAGAGAGCTAAACGAGCTCTGTCCTAGTGTGCATTCAGTGTTGTGTGGTGTTGTCAGTGACTTGTCATTTTTTTGTTGAAAAGGTGCAGTGTTGTCAGGCTGGGGCTGCAGTACATAAAGTGGGGGGTGCTGCTGTGTCGCTCACTGTTCTGTCAATCAAGGGGTAGGGGCTGCAGTACATAAAGGGGTGCTGTGTCATCCAGGGGTGCTCTTCCCCAGTGTAAAAAAAATATTTTTTTTTGTGTGTGCTAGTTAGTAACTAGTTACGCTATTATTGTTCGGTGACACTGTCGGCCAGACTGCAGTTTATCATCCACGTATTTGTGACTCTGGAGGTGGTCCGTCCACACTCCGCTGCTCTGCAGGTGTGCTTTGTTGTCCAGAAAGGGGTGCTGTGGTGTTCATCAAGGGGTGCTTTTCCCCAGTATAAAAAAATAAGTGAAATAAGATTCATTCCTCAAAAAATAAAAAAATAAAACATTTTTTATTTTTGTGTGTGTTAGCAACTTAGCTGCACTGTTGACTGCCGGCAGTTTGTCATCCCTTATTGTCACACTATAAGTCGTAGCACAGTGTGTGATTAGTCTATACACCAGCTACAAGACCACAACAAAATGCTAAATAACATGAGTAATATATAAAACATAATAACCACACTATACGTGCCAGCGCAGTGTATTCTTATTCATAAAAAATCTTGACACTGTAGGACATTGATACTGCAGTGTAATTTCTACTTCAGGGTCCATAGGGGTCCACAGGGTGACCTTGGGGTATAGCTGGATCCTGGATCCTCGGGCACCACGGAGTTAAAGCTTTTAGCTGCTCCCAGGATGCACTTGGGTCCAACCTCCCCTATACCCCGCCCCCGAGCCACAGGCACCTCAGTTTTAGATGGTGCCCGGCCGGAGTCGGGTCACCCTGCGGGGGGGGCTGCAGGAGCAGCCCCCTAAAGCTTTTTATTTAACTAGGTTACATTTATTTTTACACTAGTTTTGTTCTCTAGAGCAGCAGCGCTGGGCTGTCTGTACAGACGCCCACGCTGCCGCTCCTTCTCCCTGCTGGCGCCGCGACGCCAGCACTGAACTGGGGATCGCGGCGGGGGAAGCCAGGGTCTGTACTAGCCGGACTCTGGTTTCCCCCGGGACTGCTGCCGGAAGACGCCGGGGAGATCAGGTAAGCCGCGCACCGCTGATTAGCGGCGGTGCGCGGGTTCCTTTTAAATGCAGTCCCATGCCCCCGGTCTAGGGGACAGACCGGGGGCGCTAGCGGTGGCGGCGGGCCCCCCCTCCAGCGGAGGCATACCCCGCCAGACCACTAGACCACCAGGGTTAATATCGCGGCAAGCGGGATGCCGGCAATCCGGGGGTTAATATGCTAGCCAGGGGAGGAAGCCTTCCCTGTCAGCGGCTCCTCCCCTCAGCTCAGCGCGCCTTTCAGCTCGGAGTCTGGCGTCGCTGAGCTGCAGCTACTCTGGCCACTCCTCCTCTGAGGTCTCCAGCGGCCATTTTCTTACTGGCAGCGTGGATACTCTCAGGGAGCACGCGGACCGGTCCCCCTGTGTACCTCTCCCCCGACAAGGACAGTGTACACAGCGCTATAGCCCTCCCAGACACTGAATCTGGGAGGTTGATTGTAGTGGAAAGGTGCAGTGAGTATATCTTCCTGCATGGTATGTGACTTTTGCTAGTGCTGCCTGTCTGTGTCTTTTTTCTACTTACTGTCAGCCTGTACCTATCCCTTTCCTTCTCCTACAAGCCCTACAGGTGTGCGGGGGAAGGGTGTTTCTACTGACCTCACCTATATAGATCACGTATTTGTGAGGTCCGTCACATACAGTTGTGTGCTACACGGTGCCATATTGTGGGCTGTTGTTCAGCACACTGGTGAGTGCGCACGTTTTCTTCCTAAGTCATGTCTGAGGAGATTGAGCACTCCGGGGCTCCGGTATTGTTCTCCTGCAGGCGCTGTTCTGCAGGAGTGGATAGGGAGGATTTGTCACAGGACGGCCTGTGCGGACGGTGCCAGGCGGTCCCTGGTACGTCTAAACCTCCCATTTCGCAGGAGCCACCATGGGCGATGTTTTCCCAGGTGCTGGTGTCCATCGCGGACCGTCTGTCGGTCCCGACTGCCGCCCCTACTAGGGCGTTGCCCCAGCCTGCCATCCCCCATTCCCCGGGTGTCCCACAATTATTGCAGACTCCCCCGGGGTCTCAGCCTGTTGGTCCCTATGCGGGGTTGCCAATGTATATTCAGTCCACCCCTGTGGCACAGCCGGCTGTGGTGCCGTTTCAGGCTCCTGTGACAGCTCCTCCACCCTGGGTGGATGCGCTTTCCCACACTGTCCAAGATTTGGCGGCAGCATCTTCGGCTTTTCAGTCGATGTTGCGCAGTGACGTGCCCTCCAGGGCGTCTAAACGCTCAGTCATGGCACAGGCTGCGCATCTTTCGGATTCTGAGGGGTTCTCGGATGATGGTGAGGTACAGGATGACTCAGCCTCAGATGCCTCAGTCCAGGAGGTAGACACTAAGTCTTCCATCAATGTGCGGGCTCTGGTTAAGGCGGTGCGGGCTATTCTTCTGATTGAGGATGAGGCACCCGCTCCCAAGTCAAGGTATCCTAGTTTTAAAAAGGCTAAGATTACTTCTACAGCGTTCCCCTTGTCTGATCAGTTGACTGATCACATGGCGGTGGCCTGGCAGACGCCCAGTAAGCGTTTCCTGCCACAGAAACGCTTGGCGTCCAATTATCCATTCCCGGAAGCGCATTGTAAGAAATGGGAAACTCCGCCTGCAGTCGATTCCCATGTAACACGCCTCATCAGGAGTGCTACTTTGCCATTGCCGTCTATATCCTCGCTGAAGGATCCTACGGACAGGAAGGTGGAGACTTGTCTAAAGTCTATTTATTCTCTCTCAGGGGCTGTAGCCCGGCCGTCCATGGCCATCTCCTGGGTGGCCAAGGCCATTGAGGGGTGGGCCAACGCCTTGGAGGACACGTTTACGGATGAATCTCCGGACGTCCAGAGGGCGTTGTTAGGACAGATGAGAGATGCCGCCTCCTACATTGGAGAAGCATCTTTGGATGCTAGCCTGTTGACCTCTAGGGTTTCGTCGGCAGCAGTGTCTGCTCGTAGATCCTTGTGGTTGCGGTCTTGGAGAGCAGACGCGGATTCAAAGAAAGGCTTGGAGGCCTTACCTTTTAATGGGGAATTACTATTTGGTCCGGACCTGGACAAAATAGTAGATACCCTGGCAAAATCCAAGTCAGCCTTCCTCCCTTCAGCTACTACACCTGCTAAGGTCCGGAGCTCGGCGTTTCGTTCCTTTCGGGTTCAGGGCAAGGCAAAGGGTCAGTCCTTCCCGAGGCAGTCCGCACCCAAGACCGCCTCAAAGCCAAAGAAGCAAGCCTGGAGTGCTAGGCGCCCTTCTTCCAAGCCAGAAGATAAGCCTTCTGCGTGATGGGACGGGCCTCCCTCTGGGGGACCCCAGAGTGGGAGGCCGACTTCTTCAATTCGCCCAGTGCTGGCACAATACCACCACGGATGCCTGGGTGTGAGAAGTGGTCTCCCAGGGGTACGCCCTGTCTTTTCGGCACAGGCCGCCTTGCCAGTTTTTTTGCACAAGTCCTTCTCAGGACAAAACCAAGGCCTTGCAGGTTCAGGAAGCCATAGAGGCCTTGCTGACGGCGGGGGTCATTATACCCGTACCACAGTCTCAACGTGGGATGGGGTATTACTCTACGCTGTTTCTGGTGCAGAAACCCAATGGCTTTCATCGCCCCATCCTCAATTTGAAGTCCCTGAACAGGTTTCTCAGGGTTCCCAAATTCAGGATGGAAACTTTGCGTTACATCATACTGGCGATGGAACCGGGGGATTATATGGTCTCCCTGGATATCCAGGACGCCTACCTCCATGTGCCTATAGCAACATCGCACCAACGGTTTCTGCGGTTTGCTATTCTCCACAACCACTACCAATTCAGGGCTCTACCCTTTGGTCTCTCCACGGCACCAAGGGTATTTACCAAGGTGATGGCGGTCATGGCGGCTCACCTTCGGAGCCAGGGGATACGGTTGCTACCGTATCTAGACGACCTCCTCTTGCTGGCAAGCTCCCCGGAGGTACTGATCCAGCATCTCCACCTGACGGTCGCTTGTCTACAGGCGCACGGCTGGTTGATCAACTGGAAGAAATCCTCCCTCATCCCATCACAACGGATGGTTCATTTGGGGGCCCTGCTGGACTCTCGTCAGCAACTGATTTTTCTGACTCCAGAGAAGGTCTCCTCCTTACAGCTGCGGATTCACAGTTGTCTGAGCAGTGGCAGAGTGTCGGTGCACTCAGCGATGAGAGTTTTGGGGTCCATGGTGTCGGCATTCGACATGGTGGAGTTTGCCCAGTTCCATTCCAGGCCCCTGCAGGGGCTGATTCTTTCAGAATGGAACGGATTGCCACACAGGATCCGCTCTCAGATGCTGGTGTTGTCCTCGGAGGTGCGTCTGTCCCTAGCCTGGTGGCTGCAGACAG